>CM077150.1:43109063-43791563 GCA_039583875.1 Platanthera guangdongensis | reverse complement strand
GTATAAGTGTCGACACTAGGAGGCTGTATCGACACTCAGCAAACTTCAACAGATTTTAAGTACAAGTGTCGACACAGAGGAGATGTGTCGACACTCAGCAAAGTCTCAACACATGAAGATTGTGTCGACACAAAGGAGATGTGTCGACACTCAGCAAAAGTTTCAACACAGAAGGCATGTGTCGACACAAAGAAGTTGTGTCGACACTTAGCAAGTTTCAGCACAAGAAGATGTGTCGACATAAAGGAGTTGTGTTGACACTTAGCAGAAATCAACTAAGTATTGAAGAAGAAGGACTTGTGTCGACACACATAATCAGTGTCGACATATTCTGAAAAAGCAGTGTCGAGAAGCAGTTTCTACAACACAAGGAGTTGTGTCGACACCATGAAGGCTAGTGTCGACACTTAGTCTACTTATGTCGACACTTGGTCTATTTATGTCGACACATAAAGACTATCTGTCTCGACACTTTCAGACAGTGATAGAGATTTCAAGAAGTGACTGGATGACTTGACAGCTGCCATTTCAACCGGTCAACTGCTACTGTCAGAGCTGTCAGAAGTTGTTAGAAACCGGATCAGCCGGTCACCATGAAGAAAGCTTATGTAAAGGCTTATTCCTTCAACAGAAGGAGATCGAGAGATAGATGAAGCAATCATTGAAGTGAAAAATAACACAACAAGAAGAAGTTCTTCAAGTGAAGATCTAAGAAGTTGGAGAGAGAAAGCTTGTTCTAAGAAGACAGCTATTGAACCAGGCTGATAAGAAAGTTTCAGATTGAGATCTGATTCTCAAGTCAGCAGTTGATTGAAGATCATCTACATAGAGATACAACCCTACTGTGTTCTAATTCAAGAAACTTTGAAGAAAGCCAAGGGAGGTTGATCTCAGCAAAGTTCTTTCAAGAACTCATCAAGAAGCCAATCAACTCATCTTTCTCAATCAGAGTTGTGGTTATTAATCTTTGTACTCTTTATTTTCTGTAGGATCCTAAGGGATCTGAGTTGTAAGCCTATATTTATAAAGGCTGAGTGGTAGGGCTTTTGAGCCTGAGTGTAGGAGATACATTTCTCTGAGTGTAGGCCTTGTTGAAGGCTGAGTGTAGGCCTTGTTGAAGGCTGAGTGTAGGTCTTAGTGAAGACTGAGTGGTAGGGCTTTGTGCCTGAGTGGTAGAAGTGGGATCACTCTGAGTTGTAGGAACCTGTTTGGGTTCTGAGTTGTAAGATCTGTGGATCTGAGAAGTAGTGGAGAAGTTAAGCTGAATCTAGTATACTACTAGATATGCGAAGGGGGAAGTGGATGTACCCAGACCTTGGGGAACCACTATAAATCCTGTGTGCTCTCTATGATTGTATGCTTGTGTGATTGTTGTGTTATCTGTGCTGAATTATTGTAAAAAATTGCATAAACAGGGCTAATAATTTAGTGTTTCTGCCTTAAAAGTTAAAAAGATTAAGTGCACCTATTCACCCCCCCCCCCCTCTAGGTGTTTAGGCACTAGTTCTTTCAAGTGGTATCAGAGCAGGTTCTTCAAAAAGGACATAACAGTCTGATTAAAGATCCTGTAGGCAGAATCAGTATAATCAAGAATCAAGAAAATAGGTTCAACTGAGAATCACAAAGAGCTAGGATCCATGAAATTGTCAATCTGCAGAAAGGAGATCTTTGGCATTTAGAAAGAAAGGGTTAGACTTTTTATGGAAGCCTCTGACCCAAGAATATACATTACTGTTAAAGAAAGGTCATATGTGCCAATGAAAGTATCTGTTCTGGATGCAAATCAGAGAACTCTCAAAGACTATTCAGAAATGACCAAGGATGAAATAATTCTGGCCACTATGGACAAGAGGGCCCAAAATATTATTGTAAGTGCAATTGATGATGCCACATTTCAGAATCTGATTCATTGTAAAATATCAAAAGAAATGTGGGACACACTGATAGTCTATATGGAGGGATCAGAAGAGGTAAGACAAGACAGGAAGTCTTTATTAAATCAAGAGTATGAAAGCTTCAAACAAGGCAGGTCTGATAGCATAACTGAATGCTACAAGAAATTCTATAGGATAGTCAATGAATTGATGTCCTATGGAAGAGAGTTCAGCAATTATGAATTGAATGATAAGTTCTTGAGATCCCTGACAAAGGACTAGGACACCAAGATTTGTGTCATAAGGGAAATGGCCAAATTAGCAGACATTCCTCCTCCAACTTTGTTTGGAAAACTGTTATCTTATGAGATGCAGTTAATGGTAAGGAAGGAGGAAGAAAAGACTACTTGGGTGGAGCACAAAGAAAGAGCTGTGGCCTTCAAGACTGAAGCCACTAGAAAATATAAAAGTAAGTCTCCATCTCCACCTCAAAAAGCTGCTGAGGCTGAAACAGATACTTCAAACAGCATGAAGTCAAAAAGCAGTGAAAGTGATGAAGACTTTGTTGCATTTACTAGGCACTTTCAGAAGTTTCTAAAGAAGAAGCAGTGGAGGTCCAAGCCATCCACTTCACAGACAAAAGATGACTATTATCAGAACAAGAAGACATCAAGGAATGACAGAAGAAAGTCCAAGTCTAGTAAAACTACATCCTCAAAGATAATATGCTATTGTTGCAATAGACAAGGACATGTAATAGTTGATTGTCCAAAAAAGAGGAAAGAGTCCACTGACAAGAAGAAGACTCAATTTAAGGGCAAAAAGGAAAAGTTCTTTGTTGCAAAGAAGGATAAAAGTCTGACTGATATGTCATCTTCAGAAACAGATTCAGAAGCTGAAGCCTATATTGGCTTGTTTGCTGAAGAAGAAGAAAATGAGTTCATGCAGCTAATGAACTCAATTTATGAGCAGTAGGACATTCAGTGCAAGGGACTGATGGCCTTGTCAGAAGGAGACAAAATCCAGGATCAGCATGGACCTAGTCAGGTACAAAATTGTTCTTCAAGTTCAATTTCTAGTACTGAGTCAGATTCAGATACATTAGCATCAAGTGATGTGAGTGGATCTGAATCTGAAGGAGACATTCATTAGTTAATTGATGAATATAGAGTATTGTTGCAGGCTTTGAAGAAAAGCAAACTCTTGGCCAAGACTCAGGCTAAGGAGATTGCTAGTCTTAAAGTGGCTGCAACAGATTTTGACAAGTTATTAGATCAGAAATTAAATGAAATAGCCAGATTGAAGAATATTACAGTTATTCAGATGGGGACTATTACATTTAAAAATGATCAAATTAGAAATCTGGAGATTAGTCTTCAGAAGAAGAGAGATATTGTAGCAAGTTTTTCTAAATCAAAATCTGTTCTACCTTTGATAGATGAGTTTGTACCTCATAAGGGTAAAACTGGATTAGGGTTTACAAAACCTACTAGGACAGTACAGTCCAAGTCTAAGGGCAAAGCCCCAGTACTCAACAAGAAGCCTGCTGTAGATAAAACAGTCAGGGTTGTACCTAAACAAAGGTACAACATATTTGAGTGCTGGTGTTGTGGCAAGGTAGGCCACTTTGCCATAGATTGTTGGCATAATTCAAGTGCCAAGGTGAGTAGCAAACTGCCTGCTAGAAAAGCTACAGGTAGTTTTGTTAAGAGTCAGACTAACTTGCACCAAGAACCCAAGAATTATTTGGGTTCTAAGATTAAGTAATTTGTTTTGCAGGTAAGTCCAAGTGGTCATGCCCCAATATGGTATTTGGACAGTGGATGTTCCAGGCACATGACTGGAACTAGGGGATTGCTGAAGGACTATACACCAATCAAGGATGGTCCTAAGGTTATCTTTGGTGGTTCAGAAAAATGAATCATCAAAGGCTTTGGTAACATTTCTAGCAACCTAATTACAATTACTCAAGTGGCTTATGTAAAGGGTTTGAAACATAACCTCATTAGCATAAGTCAGCTGAGTGATTTAGGATATGTCATCTCATTTGTCAAGGATGGTTGTCATATCAGTAGGTCAGGTGATCAAAAGATCATTTTGACAGGATATAGGAAGAGAAATGTCTATTGTCTAGACATTATGTGTGAGAACATTATTTCTCCTGTTTGTCTTATAGCTGATGAGAAAGTCTCACATTATGTTAAATGCCACAAGAGGCTGGCTCATCTTAACTATAAGACAATTGGTCAACTCTTTAGCAAAGAGTTAGTGAGGAATGGTCCTCAAGTTAAGTGCATAAAGGTTGGGATATGCTCAGCTTGTCAGAAAGGCAAGCAGACCAGATCCACCTTTAATAGCATTGAGAACAAAGATGCTGTGAGGTGTCTATACCTCTTACATATGGATCTTTCTAGTCCTATGCCAGTTCACAGCCTAGGTAGGAAGGTCTACACATTTGTGGTTGTAGATGATTATTCAAGGTTTTCCTGGGTATTCTTCCTAAGGCAAAAATTAGAAACTCCTAGTATCTTTTATAGTTTTGTCAAACAAATTCAGAATGAGTTAGACAGTACAGTGGTCAAAATAAGAAGTGACCATGGTACTGAATTCTAGTCTGATAATATGACAAAGTTATGTGAAGAATTTGAGATATTTCAGGAATTTTCCTCACCAAGAACACCTCAGCAAAATGGTATTGCTGAAAGGAAAAATAGAACCTTGATAGAGGCTGGTAGAACTCTATTGAGTGACACATCTCTCCCAGAATATTTTTGGGCTGAGGCAGTTAATACTGCATGTCATGTGATCAATAGAGCTACTATCACCAAGAGCCACAAGAAGACCCTCTATGAGATTGTGAAGGGCAGAAAACCAAATCTATCCTATTTCAGGATCTTTGGTTGTAAATACTATATACTTAACAATGGTAAGTCTTATTTAACCAAGTTTGCTGCCAAATCCCAAGAGGGGATCTTTGTTGGGTACAGCAACAACAGTAAGGCTTATAGGGTCTACAACTTGACTACTCAAGTTGTAGAAGAGTCTGTTCATGTAGTTTTTGATGAAGCTAGACTCATTAACAATGAATTGCCTATAAGTGTTTGCAGCTCCACAGGTGTGACTGAGAAGATGGACAAGCTTACTATTGAAGAAGGTTCTACTGCAAGTCAGCAAGCGGATGATAGTGGCTGCTGTCTAGGGGGAGTACAAGATACTCCTGTTACTGAAGAAGACCAAGAGGAGCTGCTGAATGAAGAAGCTGAAGGTGTACAATCAGAATACAGACTGCCTCCAACAAATAGGCATTTAAAAGATCATCTAGCCAATCAAATTATTAGAGATCTCAGACAAGGGGTACAAACAAGGAGCAGGAATCTAAGTTCAGTTCTCTACTCCAGCTTTCTATCCCAAGTAGAGCCAAAGAAATTTGAAGAAGCAATCCTACACCCTTATTGGATTGAGGCAATACAAGAGGAGCTGAACCAGTTCAAAAGATGCAAAGTCTGGGAGCTAGTTCCTAAATCAAAAGATCACAACATTATAGGAACTAAGTGGATTTTTAGGAACAAGGTGGATGAAAATGGAGTAATTATAAAGAACAAAGCTAGACTTGTTGCAAAAGGATATAGGCAGGAAGAAGGTATTGATTTTGATCAGACCTTTGCTCCAATAGCAAGACTGGAAGCAATAAGGATGTTCCTTACCTATGCAATATTTCAAGGATTTAAGGTCTATCAAATGGATGTTAAGTCAGCTTTTCTGAATGGAAATCTGAAGGAAGAAGTCTATGTAGAACAGCCATCAGGTTTTGTTGATTCTACTAAACCTAATTATGTTTATAGACTTAGAAAGGCTTTGTATGGGTTAAAACAAGCCCCTAGGGCTTGGTATGAAATCCTGTCTAGTTTCCTCATTGAGAACAAATTCTCAAGGGGGGAAATAGACAACACTCTATTCCTTAGGGAATCCAGAGACAAGATTATCTTAGTCCAAATATATGTAGATGACATAATATTTGGGTCTACAGAAAGTAGTCTTTGCAGAAAGTTTGCAAAACTAATGCAAGGACAATTTGAAATGAGCAGTATGAGGGAACTTAAGTTCTTCTTGGGTCTCCAAGTTAGACAGATTGAGGATGGTTTATCCATATACCAGTCTAAGTTCACCCTAGAATTGATAAGGAAGTATGGTATGGAATCATCCACTACCATGAAAACTCCTATGGGGTCAACAATGTCTGTATGCAAAGATGATGCAGGGAAACCTGTAGATGAAACATTGTGTAGAGGGATAGTTGGCTCCCTACTTTATTTGACTGCTAGTAGACCAGATATCATGTATGCTACATGTGTCTGTGCTAGGTACCAAGCTTGCCCTAAAGAATCTCACTTGACAGCAGTCAAAAGAATTTTGAGATATCTTAAGGGCACTCCTTATCTAGGCCTTTGGTACCCTAGGAATGGAGATTTTGAACTGACAGGTTATTCAGATGCAGATTTTGCAGGCTGCAAGGAAGATAGAAAGAGTATAACAGGTACATGTCAATTTCTAGGTGGAAGGCTGGTGTCATGGAGTAGCAAGAAGCAAACCAGTGTGGCTATCTCCACAGCTGAGTCAGAGTATGTTGCTGCAGGAAGCTGTTGTGCACAACTACTATGGATACAACACCAGCTAGAAGATTATGGTATTCAAGTAAGTAGAACACCTTTATTTTGTGATTCTACAAGTGCTATTTTTATTGCAAATAATCCTGTCTCCCATAGTAGGACTAAGCACATAGAAATAAAATACCATTTTCTAAGAGAACATGTGGAAAAAGGAGAAACTTCACTAGAGTATATTAATACAGATAATCAGCTAGCTGATATGTATACTAAGCCCTTAGATGAAACCAAATTCAATAAATTTAAAATTGAATTAGGGATGATAAACTTGGAATAGTTTACAAAAAATTGGCTGAGTAAAATGGTGTCGACACATCTAGGAAGTATGTGTCGACACTTCAGAGAATTAGTGTCGACACATGCAGTGTAGGTGTCGACACATCCAAGGTGTTGTCGACACTTAGGATTTACACAGAATTAGTCTAGTAGAATCTCGTCTAAGTGTCGAGCTGAGTGGTGTCGACACATATATAAGTGTCGACACATATATTCTGTCGACTATACTTGTGTCGATACATAGTTGTCGAGAAATTAGCAGTAAGTGTCGACACTTTTCAACAGTGTCGACACAATTTAAGTATTTTGACGCGCCTTTTCACCTTCGATTCTAGAAAGGTATAAATATGTTTTCCCCAGTGTTTGTCGACACGCTCACCAAAGTTTCGAGACCAAACTTGTGTGTTGACATCTCTCTTCTCTAAATTCAAAATTTCTTCAAACCCTAATGGCGCCCAAGCTAGAAGAGAACATTAATGAAGGATATGAACTCGTGCGACATGCCTTTGATGACGCGGAACCCGAAATCAAAGGTATGGTAACCCTAATTGCCGAGACTGGACTGGAATACCTTGTATCAGAACCAATCAAGATCTGGAAGAAGGAGGTCCTAGAATGTTTGAGTGCAGCTTCACTTGACGACTCTGGACTCAAGATTAAGTCCAGAGTTCATAGAACCAAAGTTAAGATCACACAGAAAAGTCTAAGGAAGGTACTTCATCTACCAAGAATAAAAGAGGAAGAAGATGTATCTGCTTCTAAGACTAGAGAGGCATTGAGATGGTGTGGACTGGATTCAAACCTGAAAATTGGATCAGTTTTCAATAGAAAAGGAATGAACATCCAAGGAAAATTCTTATCTGAGATAGTTGGCAAGGTCATCCTGAGCAAGCCTGGAGGACATGACAAAATTTCAGCTCAGATGTTCAATTTGATGACAAGGATTATCTTGATATTGATTGGTCTGCAGTTATGTTTGATAAGATAAAAGAAAGTATGAAGAAACCCAATCTGGATAGAATTCTAAGTCTATACTTAGCTGGTAGTATACCTGAAGTGATGAACCAAGCAGCAGGTTCAAAGATAAACCACATGAGGAGAATGGATTTGAGAATTTTCTCTAGGTGGGATAGAGTATTGACTAAAGAAATGTCAACTCCAATAAAGGACACACCTCAGAAAAAGAAGAAGAAGACAACCACTGTGGCTCAAGAATCCTCCAGCAGCTCTGAAGAGCAAGTAGTTTTTACTCCTGATGATGAAGAGACTGGCAATGCTGGACAGTCTCCAGCAAGACAAGAAGATGCATAGAGGCAGGGGGAACTACCCTCAGCTAGCCCAGTTCACCTGGATCCACTCTAGGGGGAGCCTCTACTTGGGGAAGAGCCAACTCCACTAGAGAGTGAAAGGGCTACTCAAACCATTTTAGAGATAATCACTGAAATTAGTCAATTAGATTTCACTATTGAGGATGAATTTTGACTGATTCATTACCTAATGTTCATAAGAAAACACAGATACAATCTCAACCACAAGATGTTGTCATGGAGGACACATCTGTTGTTGATAAAGTGGTTGATGAGATCAGAGATTCTACAACCCTTCCTCAACAGGAATTTACATTAGAAGAGCTATTCTCTGATCTTGTACAGACAGATCTTGAGAAAGAAATAGCTGCTGTTGAGGGGGAGAAGGTCCATATTGAGGGGGAGTATGTGGAGATTATAGAGGAAACTGCAAACAAGGAGACTGAGGAGCCAAGAGATGCTGAAGGGCTAACAAGGACTGAGAAGGATTCACAACCTAGTCCTAAGGAAAGAGTAGACATTGTCAGCACTTCTGCTTCGGAAGATGAAGAGACTGCTAGAGCCAAGAAGAGGAAGTTCCAAGTCTTCAAAAGAAGGAGTCAGAACTATAAGAAAGCCCTACAAACAATTGCTCCACAGCCTGCCCCATCTACTGACTATAGTTCACTGATGGTGGCCTTATAGATTAAGCTGGATGAGCAAAGGCAAGCTCTAGAAAAGTATATGGATGAAGGGCATAAATCCATGTAATTTGATCTTGCACAAGATATTAAATCTATCAGATTTGAAGTGAATCTCAACAAGAAGGAAATGACTGACTGCTTCCATAAAGGAGGAAATGCAGTGGTCTATCTGACAACACATCAAGAGAAGATAAAAACACAACTTGATGACCTGATAGTGAAGCAAGGATATATTCTAGAAAATCAAATAAGAATGAATGAAAACTTGACTGCTTCTCATAATGCCATAGTCACTGAAATGAAGAATATAGCTACTGCCCAGACTACACACAGTGTTGCTGCCAAAGCTGAGTTTGATGAGCAACTTCAAGAGAGCCTACTTGTAGTTCACTCTGCCATCCAGGATTCACAGAAGCTAATCACTGAAAAGCTCCAAAGGTTGAAACCTTTTTACAAAGATGGAGTTAACTATCTGAATGCCCAGATCAGGTTTCAGAAAGATGATCTGAGGGATCACATAGAGAGAGAAGTCATAAAGGGGGAGAGGGTATTAGTCAAGGCAGGCTCTGATCATGCCAAATGGATTTCAAATTCCATCAGAGCCACCCTTGGATATTCACCCTTATGTGATGATGACAATGTTGCAGAGTCTGGAATCAATCCTGCATACCTTGGAGGAGAGCAAGCTGAAGTGGCTCAAGTGATATACCCTCCACCAGACTTTGACATGATACATCAAGAGATACAGTCTATGTATAGTCCTCCTGAGGGAAATCAGAATGTCATCATTGAGAAAGTAGTTCAGCCTATGCCAGAGACAATACTAAAAGAACAAGAGGCTTTGTTAAAAGAACAAGAGACTCAATTATCTAAGAAAAGATTCAGAGAGAAAGCTGAATTAAGGCCTGATTTTGAACAATGGAGCCCCACATCCAGGAATATCATCTTGACTGCTTGGAAGGCTGCTAAGGACAATGTCCTGGATAGAGGCAAGTGGTATTCTGACCTGGAGTGGAGAAAACATGAGAATAAGCAAGAGGTCATTGTACAATATAGAAGAAAGGCTAAACTGGGAAAGCTACCTCCTAATGCACAAGAGCCTAGCAAGTATTTCCCCAAGCCTTATCACTATTTTGAAAGGCAGAAGATAAAGGCTGAAGAGCTGAAAAAGAAAGATCTCAAAGGGAAGAAGCCTGCTGCTGCTGATGACACTGAAGATACAGTTCAAGCAAAGATTCAATCTGGAAAGGGGATTGTAATCAAGGAAGCAGAGCAGCCATATGATAGCATTTTCTTAAGTTTACAAATTGTAATCATTTGTATTAAAATTCTATGTAAACTTTTGACTAATGAAAATGTTGGAATTTGTAAGAACATTGTGTCATGGTTCAAATCTATTACATTAATTGTTCTGAGCTAATTGTATATACATGTTCTGTTCATGCATGTTTAAGTATTTTCCCTGTCACATAATATTGTTGTACATCATACTGAGAATTTGTTATGTATGGTGTATATCATTGACTAAGGGTTATGACTTCTCCAAATAGGGGGAGATTGTTGGGTACATTGAAATATATGTACCTGATTTGAAGAAGCCTCACCCTACTCAATGATATACATCAAAGTGTATTTGATGTGCTTTGAGTTTCTTTGTGTAGGTTAAGTGACTGCAGGGAAAGCAGAAAAGTTTCTAAGTCCATGTGTCGACACCTAGAAGAAAAGTGTCGACACTTAAGAAGGCTTGTGTCGACACCTAGAGAAGCTGTGTCGATACTTGGAGTAATTGTGTCAACATCAGGAAGACAGAGTCGACACCAGAAGAAAAGTGTCGACACATACAAGCAGTGTCGACACACAATGAAGAAATGTCTAAAGAATCAGTGTCGACACTTAGAAGCAGTGTCGACACCCAGAGGAACTTTGTCGACAGCAAAAGTGTCGACACTCAGCAAACTTCAACAAAGTTCAAGTACAAGTGTCGACACTAGGAGGCTGTGTCGACACTCAGCAAACTTCAACAGAGTTTAAGTACAAGTGTCGACACACAGGAGATGTGTCGACACTCAGCAAAGTCTCAACACATGAAGATTGTGTCGACACAAAGGAGATGTGTCGACACTCAGCAAAAGTTTCAACACAGAAAGCATGTGTCGACACAAAGAAGATGTGTCGACACTTAGCAAGTTTCAGCACAAGAAGATGTGTCGACACAAAGGAGTTGTGTCGACACTTAGCAGAAATCAACTAAGTATTGAAGAAGGACTTGTGTCGATACACATAATCAGTGTCGACACATTCTGAAGAAGCAGTGTCGAGAAGCAGTTTCTACAACACAAGGAGTTGTGTCGACACCATGAGGGCTAATGTCGACACTTAGTCTACTTGTGTCGACACTTGGTATATTTGTGTCGACACATAAAGACTATCTGTCTCGACACTTTCAGACAGTGACAGAGATTTCAAGAAGTGACTGGATGACTTGACAGCTGTCATTTCAACCGGTCAACTGCTACTGCCAGAGCTGTTAGAAGTTGTTAGAAACCGGATCAGCCGGTCACCATGAAGAAAGCTTATATAAAGTCTTATTCCTTCAACAGAAGGAGATCGAGAGATAGATGAAGCAATCATTGAAGTGAAAAACAACACAACAAGAAGAAGTTCTTCAAGTGAAGATCTAAGAAGTTGGAGAGAGAAAGCTCCTTCTAAGAAGACAGCTATTGAACCAGGCTGATAAGAAAGTTTCAGATTGAGATTTGATTCTCAAGTCAGCAGTTGATTGAAGATCATCTGTATAGAGATACAACCCTACTGTGTTCTAATTCAAGAAGCTTTGAAGAAAGTCAAGGGAGGTTGATCTCAGCAAAGTTCTTTCAAGAACTCATCAATAAGCCAGTCAACTCATCTTTCTCAATCAGAGTTGTGGTTATTAATCTTTGTACTCTTTATTTTCTGTAGGATCCTAAGGGATCTGAGTTGTAAGCCTATATTTATAAAGGCTGAGTGGTAGGGCTTTTGTGCCTGAGTGTAGGAGATACATTTCTCTGAGTGTAGGCCTTGTTGAAGGCTGAGTGTAGGCCTTATTGAAGGCTGAGTGTAGGTCTTGGTGAAGACTGAGTGGTAGGGCTTTGTGCCTGAGTGGTAGGAGTGGGATCACTCTGAGTTGTAGGAACCTGTTTGGGTTCTGAGCTGTAAGATCTGTGGATCTGAGAAGTAGTGGAGAAGTTAGGCCAAATCTAGTATACTACTAGATAGGCGAAGGGGGAAAGTGGATGTACCCAGACCTTGGGGAACCACTATAAATCATGTGTGCTCTCTGTGATTGTATGCTTGTGTGATTGCTGTGTTATCTGTGCTGAATTGCTGTAAAGAATTGCATAAACAGAGCTAATAATTCAGTGTTTCTGCCTTAAAAGTTAAAAAGATTAAGTGCACCTATTCACCCCCCCTCTAGGTGTTTAGGCACTAGTTCTTTCACTTTACATTAACCTCGACACTAACCTGGCTCTGATACCAAATAATAATACCTCCCCTATAATGACTATATAATATAGATTCGATCGAGACCCCAAGAAATATAATTGCCACAACTTCAATATTATAAGATGATATATGAACTTTTACCCATCATAGACACATAATATAAACAACAAAAACTTAAAATAGAACTCAGAAGTTGTCCATTTCTACATAAGAGCACTTTAGCCTTATGACCTTACATCGCAAATGTTCAAATTCATATAATATAATAGAAAAGAGCATAGTAACAACTCCTAAGCTACCTCGACGTGCAAGTCTGAACAATGTAAAAGGAACATGCAAATACAAACAAGTAGGAGGTACACTTTATGAGGCTTAGGCCTTTTTGGTCGGCGAGCTGCCTCCATTTTGTGATCCTTACACTGCAATCATCATAGAAGGTGTGATATAATATGTGTCAGCTAGGGCTGACCATAAAATTACGTAACAAAACTTCTCCTCCTGGTTGTCCTAGCGGACCCTGAGAAACAATTTCACTATGCAAGTGAGTACTTTGTATGCAAATGAAATAAAATATAAACAACATAGAAACTAACATGTAAAGGTGTCACAAACATCAAACAGTTTTCTATGTTATGCAAGTGAATAAAGAGGGTCAATCAATGCAGTATGTATGTAAACCCAGGTTTCACTCAAGATACCATATAATGCTTAAGATTCTAATGCATCATCACACATCAACAATCACAACAACATGGGTACTTTCATTTTTCCAAAGACATGCAAGCCGATCCTGAGAACTTCAGCTGAGACTTCACCCGCACATGGATAACTATACTGTCGGATTTGTCCATTAGCTTCCCTGTTCTCGTCAGTTTTACCAAGCCATCGTAATTCATGCTAATAACTCTTGATTGGATCCCACCAATACATGGATTACGACGCTATCAGGATTGTCCAAAAGCATAGATGTTCATGTTAGTTCTCATATAAGGGGTCTTGTCTTGCCTGGACACCCTTCACTCATGAATCATAACATCACAGGGCTATCCAGTCAACCATAAAGAAAAAACCTCACCTTAAAACACAAGTGGATACCACATTCCACTCATTCAACACACATTTTCCCTCCCTCAGCCAACATTCCTTCTAACATGAAAATAAATAAGGGCATTACAATAATGTGCTTGCCACAATCAGTTTTCTAACAAAACCCCCAAAATGAAAGACAAGCAACATCATTGAAGCGGACCGCCGGTCACTATTTCAGCTTCACTCACAATACCCAATGAACTAACAGAGTGGATCTCTAATGCAAATAATATTGGGGATAGACTCAATCAACCCGATGGTTTTTCTTGAATTAAGGCACCCGAACCATCTCAATTGAGAGATCCAGTGCCAAGATATTGTAGAAAATAAGGCATCAAAAAAGATGTCATGTACGCATTCTAAGACCGAGAGAAAAGGGTTGTTACCTCATAGAATCTTTTCCTTGCCATGAAAATATTGAATAACATGGATGAAAATGTGCACCTTCAAGATGTCTCCGCGATGCCGAACTCAGATCATTGAACAGAACTCTGAAACTCCAACAATAGAGAGTAGCAAGTTTTCTTCCTCTTAAAATTATCCTCGCTCAAACTAGCTACAAAAGTCATTGATGACTTCAGAATGAGAAAGTCTAAAATCTCTGCCCCTTTTAGGGTTCACGGGCGAACCTATCACGACCATTGGATTAAGTTCCAAGACAATCAGACAACCAGAAAATGCGGATTTACGGATCTGCTTTCGCAAGGTACCGCACGACGGTAGCTCGAGAACAAAAAGAATATGTATTGTTTCATGTCATCTAGACTCCGACCTACCACCAGTGGTATAGCTACCAAGCCACACGAGGATTAAAGCGACATGACCACTTCCAAGCGATCAGTCATGCTTCTAGTCGATTGGCCAGTCACCTAACTAATACAACTACCGCGGTGGTAGCGCTACCGCGCCGCACCATCTCGAGACAATCCAACACAATTCTGGTCGATCGGCCGGACTTCTAGCCGAATCCACTACCTCCAGTGATAGCGCTATCACACAGTGCTAGCTTCCTGCTACTCTTTAGCATTTCAGCCTCTAAACACCAAAGAAATTTGTGATGTTATAAAAGCGCTCACTGCAGAAAAAAGCATGATGGAGTGAAAAATGTGTAACGCCCCTAGCCGATCCAACGTGGTAATGTCACGACTCCTCTCTAGGCGACGCTACCGGGCTGCAGCCCAAGCACCACAACCCCTCTCCCTCCAAATATAATTGCCGATCCAACGTCCCTAGCCGATCCAACGTGACAGCGTCACGGCTCCGCTCTAGGCGACGCTGCCGGGCTGCAGCCCAAGCACCCCAACCCCTCTCCATCCACAGGCGGGTTGTTGGTGGCCCCAGCCTCCCTTTGATGAGTTAAACTCGATAGTCAAGCCCGCACTACGGGGACTTCCCAGGAGGTCACCCATCCCAGTACTACTCCAGCCCGAGCACGCTTAACTATGGAGTTCCTTCACATCTCATCACCAATTGATCTGCAGCTCAACTGGTGATGAGAGTTGAAAGAACTCCATAGTTAAGCGTGCTCGGGCTGGAGTAGTACTGGGATGGGTGACCTCCTGGGAAGTCCCCGTAGTGCGGGCTTGACTATCGAGTTTACCTCATCAAAGGGAGGTTGTGGCCACCAACAACCCGCCTGTGGATGGAGAGGGGTTGGGGTGCTTGGACTGCAGCCCGGTAGCGTCGCCTAGAGCGGAGCCGTGACGCTGTCACGTTGGATCGGCTAGGGGCGTTACAAAATGAGTGCCTGCAAAAATGCTCACATGAGCGAAAAATGCACGCCCAAGCAAAATATGTGTGCCTCGACAAAAAATATGCTCCGGGGCGAAAAGCACACTCTTGGGCGAAAAACACGAGCTTGGGTAAAAAATCAAGCACATGGACAAAAAAGCGTGCGCCCGGGAGAAAATGCTCCCCCGGTCGAAAAAACTATGATCGGAAAAAAGCGCGCCCAAACAAAATACGCTCGCCTAGGAAAAAGTGCGCCTCAGCAAAAAAGCGTGCACCCTGGTTAAACAATCACACCTTGACGAAGAAACGCGTGCCTGAGCGTAAAACTCTCGCTTCTGTGAAAAACACGTCAGATCGGAATTACTAAAATTCTTGTATAGATTAGAAAGAAATGACTTTAGTTCAAAATAAATTCTATGAAATTCATTAGAATTTAGATTACAACGTTCAAGCACGCAAACGAACAGTTCATATTCCAGAATCTCTAATCCGTCCAAACGAACAGTTCATCTTATTGTTTCCTTGCAATCCTTGATTTTTTTTTTCAATAATATATAGATTGATCGTTTATCTATCTATCGTTAGCGTGATGCTATAAAGAATGCTTTTAATCGTTCTCTGCCTCTTACTAAACTAGGCTTTTCTTATCCTATTCTTTAACTGCTATGGGTTGAAGGGCATGTGATGCAAGAAAACAATAAGATGAAGGGGCAGTGGAAGCACACTCTAGATGAAGAGAATTGGTAGAGCTTGTGCATCCAAGTAGGACTGTAAGCAAAATCAACTGAACCGTCAAATCAAACCGAACCAAACCAAACCGCGCGGTTTGATTCAGTTACGTTATGCCGTGGTTTGCTCACGGTTTTTATTTTAAAAAAACCATACGGTTCGGTCCGGTTCATGGTTTTGCATGGCAAACCGAACCGAACCGTATTATATAACATCATTTATTTACATTTAATTTTTTTTGTAATATATTTAATTATATGTAAAATTTTTTGTAATAAATTTAATTACATGTAATACATTTGCAAATCAAACCGTACTCTATCATTTTTAAGATTTAGGTTTCCAATTTCCATTTGGTTAAAATGATATGAACCGACCGGCGACCAAACTCTCTTCTCGGCTATGAAAATTTCATATTCCTTGATTGTTATTGTCCGCCGAATATTGTCTGGGATAGGGACAGAGTGTTTGGTGCTGCATTTTTGCTCCGACGAGTTAGGATAAAAACGACACAATCATAACATATATGTTAGGCATGACAACAGTTATGATCGTCGCCATGCAAAAAAAAAAAACTAATTTTGAGCAATGAAGTGGCTGGAGTTCCTTAAAGTAGGTCGGACATTTGCAAGTAGTGCTTCATAATCTCACATTCAAGCTCGCGATCTTCATTCCAATGGGGCCCTTAGTAATATTTTTAGGGCGTTGATATTAGCACCGTAATTTTGTCTATCTGCACTAACGACTAATCACAAGCATATTTTTAAGTGGTTGGCTATACACCCGTAATATACTATTAACAAGCGTTCTTTTAGAAAGTTGGCTATTCGCAAGCATTCTGTCATTTTTCACAAGACTTAAAGATACTGAAGGATCACCAACCACATGCTCTTCTTCTCTCCATTTCTTCCATAAACAGAAAGATCGAACCCATCATCCTTCGTTTCAGAAGCTTTTACTAACAAAATGTTAGTAAAATGTTTTTTTAATGCATGAGAAGGGGCAAAGATGAGTTAATGGAGCTGAAGGACTTAAATTTTGAGTTTAAGGGAGCAACAATAGCTTAGATGGAGATCGGGCGTGACGACGACAGGGAAGGAAAAATGCAAGAGGGTTGTTTGGGGCCTCTGGTGGTGCAACACCAATCCGCGGACGTAGGCGGCAATGGAGATTTTGGAGGTGTCTTCGACGAGCTTTATGTCATCGACGTATGCAGAAGCAGGGAGATGTTAGTACATCCATGTTATGAAAGATTCAGCAGTGTCATGCAGCTAAGTGAGTGCAGTACTAATATGAATTTTAAAAATATAAAAAAATTCAAATTTTCAGTACAAATAGACAAAAATACCATACTAATATCAACACAAATGATTATAAAAAATAATAGAATGTGAAATGTGATTATGGTAGTTACGAGACCTGTTATCAAAACGAAAAGGTTGCTATAAGAAAATATTTTAAGTAGTTAAAAAATATTGCACATAATATTTGACAAAATTATATAATCCGTACACTTATATAAAATAATGTGGATTATTTTTTTTGATCCCGTGGCTCAGGTGAACTAATCGTCTCTGGAACTAGGAACCCGTTTCCTTTCTTCTCCATTCGCCACCAATTTCCTTCTAGCACTGCGCCTCTTCTTTTCGCTGCAAGCTTTTCTCGACGGAATCTTCGTTCTATACGGATTCTGGATGAAGTGAATTACTCTTCGTGCAATTTATCTTCATTAGATAGAGAGCCGCGAAATTTGTTGGTGGCTAGGCGGGAGGAGGAGGCCGAGGAGGATTGTCGGAGATCGATCGGTGGCGTCATCCGGTTGCACGGAAGATGCTGCCGGCCGCAGGTGGCGAAGATGAGGAGAAATGGCTGGCCGAAGGCATCGCCGGCCTCCAGCAAAATGCTTTCTACATGCACCGTTCTCTCGTCCGTTCCCTCAAACCCTAGTTCCGATCTATCATCCGTTTGATCCGTTTTTTTTCTATCTAGCTCACTGATTTTTCTTTCGTTTATCTTCAAGGACTCCAACAATCTGCGGGATGCTCTCAAGTACTCTGCCCAAATGCTCTCGGAGCTGCGGACCTCCAGGCTCTCGCCCCACAAATACTATGAGCTCTGTGCGTTATCATTCCTTGCTCTTTCTCAAATCCTCATCCTTTATATATATATAGTTTTGTTTTCATCGATCTCTTAATTTATGAGGTTCGTCTCCCTTTGGAAGATATGAGGGCATTTGATGAACTGAGAAAGTTGGAGATGTTCTTCAAGGAGGAGACCATGAAGGGATGCTCCGTGATTGATCTGTACGAGCTTGTTCAGCATGCTGGGAACATTCTTCCTAGGCTGTAAGATAACATGCTTAATTTTTTGTTTGAGATCGTTAACCATTTTACACTAGAATAAATGGTTCACATTATAGTAAATCCTTCTCCTCCATGCTTTTGTTTACTAGCTTTATATGCATCTTGAGTATTTTTGGGTAGATGTTGTTTTTGATGGTTCTTCTTTAATCATATCAATTTATGAAAAATTAAAAGCGGAGTTTGTTTTCTTACTGAAGATCCTTGTATCAGTTGTACAGCCAAGCCGCTACGTATTCGGCTAAACGAAATTCAAATAATCAGATGATAGAGGATGGTGCCAATGGTGCCATATCAGTAAGCCGTGAGGAAAGCTAGCTTTCTATAGAAGCCTGCCAAGTGTTGAATGTAATACTGAAGAATTATTTAAAGTGTAGCAAGCTTTATTAATGCCATTAAGAAATATCAAAAATAGTTTTTTTTACTTAGCTTAGCATAACTGTTTAGCATTTATTTCCCGCTGACCAGCCACCTAAGGTTGGGCATAGTAACAATTAGTGCTCTCGTTGAGTTCCTTCTCCTTCCCAGATCAATGGATCGTGCTGCAAAGAGGAGCAAAGAGAGGGCACTTAGTTTTCAAGAATTATGTGAGGATACTTAGGAGTTTGACATGTGTCAAGAAGTATACATGGGCACGTGTGAATTCATACTTGATGAGGTAAAATTATCCCAACAAGACTTTCAATAGGAATTGCATAAGATATAGATCACGTTACAATATTCTCTACTGTCCATCCACAATGTATGTTAAGAATTCAAAGCTTTGTGGCAAGTGATCTCATTCTTGATACAAACATCCAAAAGACAAAAATAAGATAGTGGGGAACCTTGGTGTCTGACTCAGATCGGTGAGGCAAATGACATTGTCCTCAACATCACCCAGTGTCTTACTGATACAATCCCGTTTACAACCTCCGAGATTGATGGGACAACATATGAATCTCCAAACTTTCAAGAACAATGATGATCATTCTTGCTTGACAGTAGACTTGCCTGCTGCCAGGCCTATAATAACTACATGTACCCGGTGATGCAGTGGTAGGCTGACACGGTGTGGACCCTCTAAATGCAACTCTAAATGCGATGTAGTGCAAAAGTGGTTCACTAAAATTGCCGCAAATAATTAATTATTATAAATTTAATAGCAGGTGCACGTGCAATCTCATATAATTTCATCTGGCAGAGGACAATATGGAACATTGTTAGGGGCAACAGATTACCTGGTGCCTCATTTCACCCCAAAAAATAGATTTCGAGGGCCATAATGTACGGATCAAGCACATATGCTTCTACGACCATAGGGGAAGGTTCAACAGGCATACATCATAGCCATGCCAAAATAAGTTTTCCATGTTTTTGGGCTTTTGACCAAACAAATTAGATTTTAATTAAGAGGAATTATGCTTTAGGTATTAGAATATTCCGTATTTTGATTTGCATTCCTACACCTAAAGAAATCAACATCTTGTTGGTATCAAGATCTCCTTTATGTTACCAATATTGAGATTGGGACACTTTCAAGCAGACAATATTACATTGATTTGGTCACACGAACTATGAAGAATCCATTGGAATGTTAACAAAACTATCGTAGTTAATATCGTTTCTCGCGTATCAAGTGAAATTTGAGGAAATTGCATGACAAATCTCAGGATTAGAGCAAGATTTCTTGCTTTGTTAAATCCCAAGCTTGAAACCAAGTTAAGAGATCCGTTGTTGCCCTAAAACCCCAAACTTTTTATGAAATTTATCTCTTGCATGTTTATTTGAAGATCAATGGTTAGAAGACACTCGTAATTTCAAACCCTTTCAACCATGATAAGTCTTTGCATAGTCTCAACTACCACCACTTTCCATGTATATTGACGACCCACGTTTAAACACCTAATACCATCAGAAATACATAGTAAATGAGAGAAGGTTTATGCTACAAATGTGACAAACAATATTTCGTAGGACATTAGTGCAAAGCTAAAAATTTACATTATTATACTTAGAAGAAGAACATGACATCTTTTTTGAAAATAATGATAGCGAACTGTGTATACCCAACATTCCAACAGGCAATGAAGTACATTTTGAAATAAGTTTGAATGCATTATTAAGTACTTATTCTAGCAAATCATCATGAATGCAGAGCGACATTAACAATCATATGGTACATGGTCTATTAGATAATGGACTTATTACTTCCACATCCAACTCCCCTGCTATAGTAATTAAGAAAAATGACAAAACCAAGGGATTTTTTTGCACAGATTACTGTGCTATCTTATCTATAACAATTAAGAATTTTTTACCAATGCCCACCATGGATGAAATCTTTGATGAACCATAAGATGCAAAAATATACTCAAAATATAATTTAGAAATTGTCTATCACTAAATTTGGTTGCACACTAGTGTCATACACAAAATGACATTTCAAAGATATGAATGCCTATATGAATTTCTGGTAATGCTTCTCAGGTTATCAAACGCCCATCGACCCTCGATAAACAACACTCGAGCCTTTATCCCCCTATAATGGGGTCGGCTATATGGATCCTTTGTCGCCATTGTGCCCTATCTTTAGTCATAATCTCATTAATGCCTAAGTACATGTCTTTCCTTATAGTTTCATTCCAAGTCTTTATTGGTCTACCCCTCCCTCGTTTAACATGCCTAGTGACCAGACTCTCACAATGCCTAATAGGTGCATATAATGGTCTCCTTTGTACGTGTCCAAACCATCTTAGTCGAGCTTCTCTCATCTTCTATGCAATTGGTGCTACTCATGTCTTATTTCTAACACATTCATTCCAAATTTTATCCAGTCTCGTGTGTCCACACATCCACCTAAGCATTCTCATCTCCGCAACTCCCATTTTTTGCTCATGTACACAATTCACTGCTCAACACTCAGAACCATAGAGCATCGCTGGTCTAATTGCAGTACCGTAAAACTTTCCCTTAAGTTTTAATGATACTTTACGATCACATAAGATCCCTAATGCGCCCTACTCTTCAACCAACTCGTTTGGAATCTCTTTATCAATACCTCCATCTTTTTGAACTATCGATCCAAGATATTTAAAATACTCACCACGAGAAATATTTGTTGGATTTCTTAGTGGGATGCACATCACATGTGCGCAGCGGAATAATGAATAAAAAAACCCAACGAGAAATGGATCTTGCGATGAGTATTGATCAAAAAGTGAAAAACACAACTTTAGATAAAAGTATGCCTTAGCGGGATTGAGTCACTACTCAACCAAGGTGCTCCAAGGAAATTCGACTAACAATTGCGGCTGGAGTTCCGAGCGTAGAAGTATATCCACGCCTCTACGGGTATCCACACGAGCAAGAAGAACCCTTAGACTCTTGTCACACAAGATTTAGGTTGGAATAAGGAATGCCCCAATGTGTCCACGGATTGCTAGATCCGTTAAAGGAGAGGCGACAATGATGAAGACGAGGCTTAGGAAACACTTTCCGGCGACAGCAATGGACCATAATGGTCGGCGACATGGAGCAGCGACTGCGACTTCTAGGTTGCAAAACATTTCCGTCGGGGAAGAAATCGCTGTACTCTCGATCTGAATCGATTAGGTCAAGCGTATCCAGAGATAACATTTATCTCATATATATATATATATACTGAAATAGCTGTTACCCGCAGTCCAGACCGAAATTGGACTTAAAAGAATCAAACCAGGATCAAAGACTTCGTCGAAATGACACGAATACACCCGTTGAATCAAAGATCATTCGTCGAAATGATACGTGAACATCCGACGAATCAAAGACCATTCGTCTAAATGATACGTAAACATCCGACGAATTCAGATGGAACAAATTCGTCTAAAACTCCAGAGATCATTCGACGAATCCAAGTCCTTGACATTTTGACGAATCCAGATCGATTCTTCGGAACAACAAGAGACAATTCGACGAATTTACTTTGAGTCATTCGACGATTTCAGATAGAACAGTCCTCAAAACGTCATGACACTTCTCGACGATATACCTGGTCATCTATATTCACAATATAGGTCCTGGGTTGATCCACCTCCAAATCCAGAATGTCATAGGCTTGGTCTTTCACTCATATCACATATAAGCAATGCCAACATAAACCTTTCTAACTTCTCCAATTCTCTTATGTGTGACCCCATAAGCTCATATTGCGTTGGCAGTGAGATTACCTGTTTGACCACTTATAGATCACAATTGTAACACTAACAATATCTTGATCACCCAACTTAATAATGAAGTCATTCGTCCTTCTTACACTGCTAAATTTAAGCTCCATATACTCAGTCTTTGCCCCGCTCAACCTAAAATCCTTCCTTTCTAAAGTGTCTCGCCAAGATTCAAGTTTTGCATTTACACCCTTGCGCGTCTCATCGGCCAAAACGATATCATCCGCAAACAGTAAACACCAAGGTATTGCTTGTTGGATATGTCTGGTAAGCTCATCTAAGATAAGGGTAAAAAGATAAGGGATTAAAGCTGAACCTTGATGTAAGCGAACAGTGATAGAGAATTCCCGTGTTAATCCTCTAAATGTCCTAACCCTTGTCACTTAATTTGTGTACATATCATTGATTATGTCAATGTATGATACATTTACATCTTTCTTTTTTAAGACTCTCCATAAGATCTCTCTTGGAACTCTATCATAAGTCTTCTCAAGATCGATAAACAACATATGCAAATCTTGTTTTCTTTCTCTACAGTTGTCATTGAGTCCCCTCAAGAGATGTATAGCTTCCATGGTCGATTTCCTTGGCATGAATCCAAATTGATTTTCAAGATGTTTGTCTCTCGTATTACTCTTCTTTCTATTACTCATTCCTATAGTTTCATGGTATGACCCATTAATTTACTTCCTTTGTAATTAACACAAATTTGTATTTCTCATTTGTTCTTATACAAAGGTACCAAGATACTTTGTCTCAATTGGTTTGTCATTCTCTTTGATTTCAATATTTTATTGAAAAAACACGTAAGCTACAAAATTTCTTCAATACCTAGATATTTTTATACTTCGATGGGTATATCATGTGCCGCAACCACCTTTTCATTTTTCATCTTCCTTAGAGCATCAACTATCTTTGATACTCGTATTTTATGATAAAATGTTATGTGCCTATACTATTCTGATTTACTTAACTCTTTCAAGTTCAATTCACTGTCTTTTGTTTCATTATAAAGATGATAAACATATCTTTTTCATCGCTCTTTAATATTCACATCATCCGTCGAAACTGTATTTGTTTCATTATTTATGCATTTTACTTAGCTTAAATCTCTTGTTTTCTTTTTTCTAGATCGAACAATTTTATATATGTCACGCTCGCCATCTTTGATATCTAGTCGTTTATAAAATTTTTCATAAGCTTAACTTTTTTGCTTTACTTACTGCATGTTTAGCTTTACTTTTTGCGACTTTATACTTGACTAAGTTTTCATCAATTTTACAAGTGTAGGGTGATTTATAGCTGACCCTCTTTGCCCTCACTTTGTCCTGCACTTACTCTTTCCACCACCAAGATTCTTTTTCAGCCCTCCATATTCTAATAAATTGTCTTTTTCAACCCTATTTACGATGTTTTGTGGGTAGTATGATATTTTAGTATATATGTCCGAACATACAACTCACCTTTAATACCTAGATGCTATTTTTCAAATACTTCAGCACAACTTATTCATTAAAAGAAGAAATGCTCTTTTGTGTTTTTTTAATTTTTACGCCATGCCATCTCCCTTCAAGTGGTGCAACATAACACAAATAAGATAACAACAAAAAATACTTAGCAAAACCTAGACACTAAACAATTACGTTCTTTTTCACTTAGCTTGCTACTTTATGAAAAACTATGCCTTGTTCGCCTTACCTTTGACGGACTGCTTTATTTGGTCTGATGATACGCCTAAGCTTTTCTAGGATAATCATTAGTCTTAAGCCTCACCCAACTTTGAGATCCCATCTTCTATAAAGCTGGGCACTTCAGGACATGACTTGGGTGCACTGCTCTCTAAATTGAGACCATATTATTTTTTTCTGTATGATAACTCACACTTAGAGACAAGCCAAGTTCACATATGCTTGGAAACCTTTCGCTATTAATTTGACTGTAAGCAAGTGGGAATAGTAACTCCTAGGAACCTATTTTATTCTTCACACTAATTACAAAACCTTACACAATTTACCTACACAATTGTTAACCACTTCGGAGCAACTTTACAATTCAATACAATTTTGGCCCTCAAAATAAAGTAACCAACTTTTTTTAATAAACTTTACAGAATCTTATTTTTTCCCGTCTAAGCATGTTCGTTTCCTACATTTGCTATTTTAAAAAACATTGTCCAATATTATAATGAAAAGAAATTACTTCTGAAAATCTAGCTTGTTTAATAACAATCCTTTGTTAAGGCCCTAGCCTACTAAAGTGGTCTCTTATTAATTTTACAAAATCAGATTGTATATCCCTTGTTGTGAAATTTGAGATTCTCTAACAATTTGATAATAAGTTGTCACTCCAAAATACCACCGACAATTAATCGTTGGATGCAATTTTTGTACTGGCAACATTGTTTACAGTTGCTACTCATTATACTCAAAATTACTCTTTGTCAAAAATGTAAGTAATTGAATAAAGCCCCTTTTGGCTTATTATGACTATTGCCTATATCCACCAAAATTTGAGCTTAGATTTCTTTGACTTTATCCCTTCTTTATCCGAATAAAAAGCATTTGTAGATATTCTAGTATTTTTTGACCGACTATCCAATGGTCCACCTTTTCCACCATGTCCAGCTAATTATATCGCAATAATTGGTGCACATGTGTTTGTGAGACATGCAATAAACTCTATTATATGCCCGAGACTATGATCTCAAACTGTGGCTGTTACTGACCCACAAAGGGGGATCATGTAAACGCGTCGTACTTCCATGCACACCGCTTAGTCATGTTATCTTTTTATGTATTTATAGTTTTATTTGTTTTTGGAACTGTGTTATTCTCTGGTCCCAATCAGTTATTAAGTTGTGTGTGTGGCTTAGTTTGTTTTTGGGGATGAAAAAGTATTATCAATCTCTCCTAAATTTAACTTCCCCCGCTCTCTTCTTCATGCTTCTGCCTCACGCCCTAGCTGAGCGTATCGTTCGAGACTTCTGCCTGACACCTCATCCATTCTCCTCTCTGGTGCTTCTCCTCCCCGACGAGATAGGTTCTCAAGGTTCACGCAAGGCTCACACCAAACCTCTATTGGATTTCTCTCTCAATCTCCCACGAACGAGATTCCAAACGATGGTCCATAACATCTTGGTATCAGAGCCCTCCTTCGATGCTCTCCCACTGCGCTCGATTTCTATTGCTCCTCCTCCCACCAACGACAACCTCCCCAACCTCGTTCTGCCATTCCAACAGTTTCCCACGCGCTGCACTTCTCGCCCGCACGAAATCTACCAATCGACACTCTATCGCCCGCACACCTTGTACCTCGCGTGACCCAGCTAATGCTCCTGGGGCCTCTTCCACCGGTCTTCCGCTGTTATCGGCCAGGACAAGCCTTCTGGCCACTCCCCATCGCTCTTCGTACTGCACTCGGTCTGCACCCATGAACGACAAAAATCTCGGCGGCCTCACATTGTCTTAGATTTTGGATTCATTTCAGAACATGATAGTCGCCAAGAATAGGCCCTCATCGAATCCCTTCGGCCGAATGATTCTTCGCCCGCACCGCATGACACGCCAGGTTCCTCTCAAGCAGGCCACAAATTTTCTACACCGTGCGCTGAAGGAGGCGGCCGTACCCGTTTTTTGAAGATGGACTTTGCGATCTTTGACGGTCAGGAGGGCCCTTTGACTTGACTCACACGTTGCATGCAGTTGTTTGGGAACCAACGCACACCGAAGGAGGATCGAATCGACATTGCTTCGTTCCATCTCATGGGGTCCGCGCAGTTATGGTTCTCTTAGATGCAACAGGATCGACCACACCTCTCGTGGGATGATTTTAAGACTCAGTGCATTTTTCGCTTGAACCTTCCCATCACGGGAATCCTATTGGTGATCTCACCTCTCTCCGACAAACCAGGTCTATTGATGACTATCTTGAGCTTTTCCAAGTGCTCCTTTCTCGTGCCTCATCCATCCCAACGACACATCACGTGCCCTTCTTCACCGCGGGACTCCACGCGTGACTTCGTCTTGATGTCAAGTTTCAGTCTCCTTCGAGCCTCATGACGTCCACCAGTTTAGCCCGCGCTTGTGAGAAACGGTTGTTGATGGACATATTTGGGGCGTCACTCTGGTGAAGGGCCCTTCATGGGTTTTGGCCCTTGCCCTTCCCCGGTTAACAGTGGGACTGACAAGGGAAAAGAAGGGGACCACCCTTCCACCATTCAGCGTCTGTCCATGCAGGAGATGGCGGACTGCAGGGCCAAGGGCTTGTTTCAATTATGATGAGTCTTTCAGCCTTGTCCATCGGTGCAAGCGTCCATTCTGTCTTGAGGTAGAGGATCCTATGACGAGGATATAAAGGAAGATGGTCCCGGAGACCTCTGGATTTTTATTCATTTGGTGACGTGCCCCTATTCTGGAGATACGATATAGCTATCAATCTCTTTGGCGGGCCAACAACTAGTTACTCTCATTGATTTTGGCAGCACACAACTTCCTTAGCATCCTCACTACACAACATCTTCTCCTTTCAGTGACATCCCGCCCGAGCCTTCAGGTATTCGTGGCCAATGGAATGGCCTTGTCTTGTACGGGAGTTTGCCGTAAAGCACCTATTGTGGTGGAGGGTTACCATTCCTAGGTGGATTTCATTGTGATTTCCCTTTGAAGTTTTGTGTCAGTGTTAGAAGTTTTCTGGCTCCGCACCTTAGGATCCCTTTTGTGGAATTTTGATGCACCGACGATGATGTGGGGCTGTGGCTCGCACTAGAACGTGTGGCAAGGCCGCTCGCCGACCAATGATTTTTTCTCGCCCCGACCGACCCGATTGAGCCTTCAGAGCTCGATGCTCTCTTACATGAGTACAATGACACTGACCACAGCCTTGACGGGACTTCCTCCCTTGCGGCGCCAGGACCATCGCATTCGCCTCTTGCCAGAGATGACTCTCGTAGTTGTACATCCTTATCTCTATTCTTTTCAGTAAAAGAACGAGATTGAACGACAGTGCGCTGCTATGCTGCGACAGGGCATCATCTCCCACAGTGTGCCCCCTTTTTGTTCTCTGGTTTTGTTGGTTAACAAGGGATGCCACAAAGATTTTATGTGGACTACCGCGAGTTTAATTTGCGGACCGTGAAAGACAAATTGCCCATTCTGATAGTTGAGAAGTTATTCGACGAGTTGCACGGCTCCCGCTATTTCTCCAAGTTGGACCTTTGCTCCAGGTATCATCAAAGTGCGCATGACCCCAGAGGATGTGGAGAAGATAGTCTTTCTCACCCATCATGGCCATTTAAAGTTCATTGTGATGCCCTTTGGGCTCGCCAATGCCTCGTCCACCTTACATGCTATCATAAACAAGGTATTCTACAACTTATTATGTCGTAATGTGCTTGTTTTTTTGATGATATCTTGGTCTAGAACACTATGTGGGAGTCCCACATGACCCACCTCCGAGCGGCTTTTCAACTTGTCTGCATTCACAGTCTTTTCTTGATGCCATATTGTTGACAGTGCGGGGGCGTCCCACTGTCCCTCGACTCCCTCAAGATCCAGGGGTGACCGATTGGCCCCTTCTCCAGTCACAGTGGAAGCTCCGTGGGTTTCTTGGTCTAGCAGGCTATTGTCGGCATTTCATCCAGGGGTATAGCTTGATTGGAGCACTGTTGTTTGCCTTATTGACGAGGCAATCATTCGCGTGGGGGGACACCACTACGACTGCTTTTCAGGATCTCAAGCCGGCCTTGGTTTCGGTTCCTGTTTTGTGCCTAATAGACTTTGACCAGAAGTTCCAGGTGGAGTGTGAAGCCTTCGGTCAGGGATGCAGTGTTGTGCTCCAACAGGGGGCCGTCTGATCACATATTTTATCCGTCAAATGACGCTTCTGTAGGCTTACAGGCAGGAGCTGATGGGGCTGGCCAGGGCCATCCAACATTGGCTACTTGGGGGCTTTCATTCCTGATGCATCAATCATTTTAGCCCTCAAATATCTATTGGTGTAGCACGTTACCACTGTGCCGCAACACCATTGGACCGACAAACTTCTAGACTTTGATTTTTGAGTGGAGTATAAGGCGGGTGCCTTGAACCGGGCCGTCGATGCCCTTTCCCGCCGCTACCACCAGGAGGGTTCTTTGTTGGCCATCTCTCACCCAACTTCGTCCATTCGCCAATGCCTGCAGACGGAGAATAAGGACATCCCGAACCTCCTATAGCTTCTTTAGTGCATTGAGGAGGGGAGGTTGTCCTCGTATTGGGCTCTACGGGACGACCTCATTCTATATAAGGTTTGGTTCTTTCTTTCGGCCACTTTTTCCTTGATTCCTAATATTTTAGCGAGTACTCACAATGTTACTCATGAACTGGCTCACAAGACCCTTCAACAGATTCATAAAAAGTTCTTTTGAAAGGGCCTAAAAAAGGCGTCTGAGACTTCATCGCCCTTTTCCCCGCTTTTTTGCGCAAAAAGGCTGACCACCTCCTGCCCGTCAGGATTCTCCATCTTATTTTTGTTCCCACATAGATATGAGCTGGTATATCTATGAATTTCTTTAGACAAAATTTCCAAGGGCGCAATCATTGCTATGAGCCGCCCTATTATGGGGGATGGGGAGACAACCATTTCTTCCCCCATGTATCCTGTTTGCACGACATTCTAGAGAGCATTGTGTTTGACAGGGACAAGATTTTCACCTCGCTACTCTGACATGATCTATTCGTATTATATGGTACCAAGATGACACATTTGACGATATACCACCCACAGTCGGATGGGCAGATGGAGGTGGTCAACCAGACAATAGAGATATACCTACATTGTATTATTGGGGACCGCCCGAAGGATTGTGCAATGTGCTGAAGCCAAGATCTTACTTCGACAAGAGTTCGAAAAATAGGGGCGTAGCCAACACCTACTTGTCCCAAGCTCTGACCTCCGACCGGTCGTGAAGGACTAGAAACTGACCCAAGGCCTCAGCAGGGAGGTCCCACCGCTTACCCGGAAGATCTCTGAGAGCTTCCCCTCCAAAGCCAAAAGCTGGGCTCAGAGCTTCTCAGAAAGCACAGAAAAAAGTCTCTTAAGTCCCGGGAAAGATATGTGTGCTTCTGAAGAACCCCTGTGTGTCTATTTATAGTTTTCTGAATTGGATCTGCAAATAACCATACTGAGTTGATCTGAAATTACCAGAGTACCCCTGGTTGGGTCTGCCAACAGCCAAACTCCGTTTTTCTGAGGAGCTATATGCAGACCTCCAGGGGCAAAGGGTAAAATTACCCGGGGTAGAAGAGTAAAATACCTTTGGGGGTAGAAATGTGAGAACAACCTCTTTTCTGTGTGGCGAGTGGGGGAGCACCTTGCGGCGAGACGGGCCTTCCTGCTCGTCTCCCCGATATCCTTTGCTATGGGGTCTTCTCGCGTTTTAAAGGTCTTCTCGCCACCCTAGGAGGGGCGTCTCGCCTACTGCAGAAGCCACTCGTCTCGCTACCTGCTAGTGGACCCCATGGTCCCACTCGCCCATCAATTCCACTCGCCCGCCTCGACTATTCGCGCTTTGAGGACCTTTCGCGAGCCCGAGGTTGTACACAATCTCCGCTCTTTTCGAGATTATTCTAAGCTCGGAAAGAACATCCAACCGAGACTCGCTATTAATACGTATTTATTGACGTATTTATGAGAGAATCTCCTGAGTCCCCATATCAAAAACCTATAAATATGGGATTCCTATCCCGAATGGAGGCTGCCCCTTTACACATCTCCTCCTTCCTTGCAGCACTGTTCATCATGTCTCACAGACAGAGCTTTCGCGAGCGCCTTGCCAAAGTGCGCCGACAGAACAAGGCCGTCGTGGCTGCTTACACCTCAACCTTAGTTCGCCCCCTACCTTTTGTACCATCCTCTCCCTATCGCCTGAAGGGGGTAAAATCTGGTGGCCCCTCTTCCCCTATCGAGGGGCCTTCTCGCGCGGTGCCGGAGACCTGCCCCACCCCTCCTCCTGCATCTCCCAAAGAGAAAGGGGTGAGCTCTCGCTTCTGTCTTTATTTCTATTTTTATTATTCCTTCAATATTTGCAGCCCTGTTAATTATTTGTCTCAGGGAGCCCCCGCGGCTTCGCAACGACCAGAAAGCTCGCGAGACGACTCTGCCGCCCATCACGAAGATTCCGACTCGCAACCTCTTTCCACTTCTCCAACTACTCCCAGCGAGAGGAGGAACGAACCTTCCCAGGCTGCCGGGACCTCTCGTCCCCCTGGTAAGGAATCTTCTCTCTCGCTTCGCTGTCCCACTCGCTACTCCCACACCCTCTTGCCGGAGCCGCTCTCACCCTGCTCCTTTACTTCTTCCGCAGGCGCCCAAACCGACTCGCCTGCTGAGGAGCACCCTGGGCAACCTGTCGTCCCGCCTCTTCCTCTTGACGGGATTGAAGATTTTCTTGGCGACCCTGCGAACCCGGTGGAAATGAGGCGCAAGACTGCCGAGCTGTTCAGGAAGCACGCGTGCATCATCCACTCGCTGGCGCTGGATAAGCAGGCGGCGGATCGACGCATTGAATGGCTGGAGAGCGAATGCGCTCGTCTATCTTCCGAGGCTAATGTCGAGTTAGATGTTGATGGAACCAACCCTGACGCCATCAACAATGAGACTGTCATGCAGCTCCGTATCGCGCGCCGTGGGCTTGAGACCGTTCGCGCCTTCCACTCGCGCAGTAGACCTCCCTGCGCGGGAGCTCGTGGTGGCCGCTGGCAATGGCACCCGTACTGAAGGCCGTCCGTCTCGCCCCTTCTCTTCTATTTTCTCTGAATGATGTAACAATAATCAAATAATGTTGTGTGCTGCCGTCTCGCCGGTATTGTCGGAACTTTGTTGAAGCTAAAATGTTGGATGGTGTTTTTGATTTATTCATTACTGCTGTTTTAACTTTATTTTTCTTTTAATTTCCTTATTTAATCACCTCGTGATTGTGACGGGTCGCGCCGATCGAGGATCAGGAGAGAGAGAGAGAGAGAGCCTACCGCCGACTCTTCCCCTTCCCCTGTACTTTTTCCCGCCTACCAATCATTTCACCATTCTTGTTATAAATACACCCGGCCCTGGATCAAAAGGATACCCGCATTCTTCACTCCAGCTGCACCCAAACTCTTGCCCCTCTGTTTCTTTCGTCTCGCCGCTTCTTCTCCCGCTTCTCTCCCGGATCTCTCGCCGGTCTTCTTTCTTATTACTCCTTTCTCTCCCCGTCTCGCCTAAAGCCGTCTCGCCAACACCGTCTTGCCAAGGATGGGAAAGAAGAGAGCTGAGGAAGGCGAGGGGCGCAGCCGCTGCGGGAAGCGGTTCACTGACCACGACTTCCCGCTCGGCAGGCTCCCTGAAGAAGACTACCGCGGATTCGTCCGTGAGTACCTGGCGGAGGGGATCGACTCGCGGCCCCCCAAAGTCGGTGAGTCCATCAATACCTATTACCCGGGAGAGCTCGCTTTCCCCGTCTCGCACTTTGAGGCGGGGTTGAGGCTGCATCTATGACCTGAGGTAAAACAAGTGTTTAAGTACTTCAGCATCGTCCCGGCGCAGTTCAACCCGAATGCCATTTCGGTGTTGATCGCTTTCTCCTGCTACATGCGCCGGGAGCGCATCGAGTTCAGCTTGACGGTCTTCCGCAAGCTTTTCATCGATCACGCCAATGCAGATGGCGTCTCGTACTTCACGGAGCAAGGGCTCAAGGTGTGTGAGACGCCCAACAAGAATCACCATTGGCTCACGCGGTTCGTCTTCATTCGCGGCGACCGTGGTTACTTCGGGGGCATCCCTCTTGCGCCGGTGTCTCCTCTAGAAAGTTTCGATGCCAGTCCACAGGTCAGCGGCCCAGAGAAGCTGCTGTATGAATATTTCGTCGGCAAGAACTTCGAGGTCAACTTCTTGCGGCGAGGCCTCGACTCGCTTCCTCTAGTGCTCCCTGGTGAAGGTATTCTCGCTCTCTTGTCTCGCACTTCGCTCTTTCTGTCTCGCCATCTTATCACTTTCTTGTTTTCCAGGGGAGCAAGTGGTCCCAGTCCACCCTCCATATAAAAGCAACATCCACCCCTCCAAGGGCCTTGATCTCGCCAACGCGGCAGCTGAGGCGGCGAGAGAGTCCTTGACTCCTGCCCCTCTCAAAAGGCCTACAGGCGACACGGCCCCCTCTCGCTCCAGCCCTCCAAAAAAGATGAAAAAAGCCGTGGTTCTCTCCAAGGGGAAAAAGAAGGCGACCCCGAAGGAGAAGGAGACAGCGGGGTCTCTGAGCCCCATCTCTGTGGACGGGTCTCCGTCGCCCCGCTCGCCTCGCCAACAGGCCGTCTCGCCTACTCGCGAGACGACACTTCCCAATCAACCTGCTGCCGCCTCCAATCAACCAACCGCTACCATCAATCAACCAGCTGCTACCGCCTCTCGCGAAGGCACTTCCTTCAGCCGTCCCGCCCCCTCTTCCCACATGAATTATAACTTGGGCCCCGCGGTTTCCGATGCAGCTGGGGACCCTGTTCTGCTGTGGGGGCGGGACGCCAACCGCGTCTCCATCTCCACCCTCCTTCCCCCTTGGAAGGAGCAGGAAGAGCCCACCAGCCATGCTTTCGCCGTGGGGTACGGCCTTTATGGTGGTCTTGACGCAGTCTCTCCTGAGAGCGAGTCTACGCGAGATCTTGTTATGAAGTCCTCCCATGCCCAGATGCAGGCTTTGGAGTTCTCGCACCGCGCCGCGCGCCGTCTGATATATATCAACAAAAAATGGTCAGAGAGTGAGACGAGCCTGGCGGCGGAGCGGGAGCGGTCAGAAGATCTCACCAAGAGGTTGTTTGACGCCGAGAGCCTCCTCGCAAAAGCTCAAGGCGGCGTGGTAAAGCGCTATCCTTACCCTTACTCTTTTTCTTTTAGAAGCTGTCAACTAAAAACCTGACGTCTCGCAGGATGCCGAGACGGCGGAGCGGCTGCGCTCGCGAGCAGCGGCCCTGGAGGAGGAGGTCAAGGACTTAAAAGCCCAGAATTCTCGCCTCCAAGCCGACGCTGCGTCATCGTCTCGCCGTGAGCCCTTTCGGACACCTCCGCCACACTATTCTTTTGACGAGGTGGAGGAGCAATGTCGAGATGCTGGCATCAGGGCGGCAGAGTTGGTCCTGAAGATGATGAAGTATCTGGGGGTCGTGAAGGATGACTCGGAGACAGTAACCGTCTGCGACCTGGTCCCCCAGTTCTATGGCGAGGAGAGCGAGGATTCTGCTTCCGGCGAGGAGGAATGACGTGCCGACTCCCAAGATCCAGAATCTCTCTCTCCTCTTCCTTTCGCTGCTGTTTGTAAAACTTGAAGACTTATCTTTTTTGAGCCCTTTTTTGTGTTATATAATGACGACAGTGATAATCAAATATACATGCTTGTCTCGCTTGTCACTGTTCTTTTATTTTGCGAAATAAGTTACTGGTCTGTTTGGGCCTGCGAGACTGTGTTGTCCGCCCGTCTCGCCGCTTCGCCTTTACTCCTTATACTTTGCTTTTCTTTGCTTGCTGCGAGACGATACTTTGATGTGCTCACGCACGCGAGAAGGTGCTACCCCTTGTCTTTTTTATGCGTGAGGACTGACAGAACCCTCTCGCATTGCCTTAAAGTACTCCCTGAGCGGGTGCCTCTTAGTGAAGTAACCTGCTCACCTATCATTAAAGCGGGCCTTCCGTCTCGCGTGAGTTCCCACTCGCCTAAGCGAGACCATCCTTGTAACTGCCAGCTGCGAGTGCCTCCAGTCGCACCACTTCAAGCCTTTGCCTTAGTTTATTTTTCATAATTTGAGATGTTGTTTAAGGAGATTTTCCCAACCATTCTGCCGTCGAGTGGGTTTTTGCCATGCTAGCTTGCTGAGAGCCTGGGCAATGGGTCTATTGGGGACCGAGCCAGGCTCGAGGTGGCGCAGAATTCCCAAGAACCTAGAAGTATTCTCAAGGACCAAGAACCAAGACTTTAAAAACCAGACCTCCCCCACAGGCGAGCCTTCAGACCTGCCAGCTAATGGGATCCTGCGCAGCGGGTCTACCTGGGGCCGAGCCGCGCACGGGGTAGTGCAGAACCAAGGACCAAGACCTCTCCCCCACATGCGAGCCTTCGGACCTGCCAGCTAATGGGAGCCTGCGCAGCGGGTCTACCTGGGGTCGAGCCGCGCTCAGGGTAGTGCAGAACCAAGGACCAAGACCTCTCCTCCACAGACGAGCCTTCGGACCTGCCAGCTAATGGGAGTCTGCGCAGCGGGTCTACCTGGGGCCGAGCCGCGCTCGGGGTAGTGCAGAACCAAGGACCAAGACCTCTCCCCCACAGGCGAGCCTTCGGTCCTGCCAGCTAATGAGAGCCTGCGCAGCGGGTCTACCTGGGGCCGAGCCGCGCTCGGGGTAGTGCAGAACCAAGGACCAAGACCTCTCCCCCACAGGCAAGCCTTCGGACCTGACAGCTAATGAGAGTCTGCGCAGCGGGTCTACCTGGGGCCGAGCCGCGCTCGGGGTAGTGCAGAACCAAGGACCAAGACCTCTCCCCCACAGGCGAGCCTTCGGACCTGCCAGCTAATGGGAGCCTGCGCAGCGGGTCTACCTGGGGCCGAGCCGTGCTTTGGGTAGTGCAGAACCAAGGACCAAGACCTCTCCCCCACAGACGAGCCTTCGGACCTGCCAGCTAATGGGAGCCTGCGCAGCGGGTCTACCTGGGGCCGAGCCGCGCTCGGGGTAGTGCAGGACCAAGGACCAAGACCTTTCCTCCACAGGCGAGCCTTCGGACCTGCCAGCTAATGGGAGCCTGCGCAGCGGGTCTACCTGGGGCCGAGCCGCGCTCGGGGTAGTGCAGAACCAAGGACCAAGACCTCTCCCCCCAGGCGAGCCTTCGGACCTGCCAGCTAATGAGAGTCTGCGCAGCGGGTCTACCTGGGGCCGAGCCGCGCTCGGGGTAGTGCAGAACAAAGGACCAAGAACGAGACCTCTCCCCCACATGCGAGCCTACGGACCTGCCAGCTAATGAGAGCCTGCGCAGCGGGTCTACCTGGGGCCGAGCCGCGCTCGGGGTAGTGCAGAACCAAGGACCAAGACCTCTCCCCCACAGGCGAGCCTTCGGACCTGCCAGCTAATGGGAGTCTGCGCAGCGGGTCTACCTGGGGCCGAGCCGCGCTCGGGGTAGTGCAGAACCAAGGACCAAGACCTCTCCCCCACAGGCGAGCCTTCGGACCTGCCAGCTAATGGGAGTCTGCGCAGCGGGTCTTCCTGGGGCCAAGCCGCGCTCGGGGTAGTGCAGAACCAAGGACCAAGACCTCTCCCCCACAGACGAGCCTTTGGACCTGCCAGCTAATGGGAGCCTGCGTAGCGGGTCTACCTGGGGCCGAGCCGCGCTCGGGGTAGTGCAAAACCAAGGACCAAGACCTCTCCCCCACCGAGCCTTCGGACCTGCCAGCTAATGGGGGCCTGCGCAGCGGGTCTACCTGGGGCCGAGCCGCGCTCGGGGTAGTGCAGAACCAAGGACCAAGAACCAGACCTCTCCCCCACAGGCGAGCCTTCGGACCTGCCAGCTAATAAGAGCCTGCGCAGCGGGTCTACCTGGGGCCGAACCGCGCTCGGGGTAGTGCAGAAGCGATCATCTTCCTGTCGTTAGAATTTCATGGTGGATAAAGACAAGAAGTAATTTGAGAAATTTATTATAATGAACTTGATTTGAATATACAATTTTTTGCTCTCCCTTCTCATGGGTAGAATCGCTTCAAGTTATCGCCACTCCAGGTGTGGCTCATGGTCCTACCCTCCACATTCTGGAGGTGATAACCTCCTGTTCTCAGGACCTTCTCAACGATATAAGGCCCTTCCCAATTTGGGTTGAGCTTGCCCACGAGGGAGGACCTCCCCGCAGCATCAACCTTCTTTAGCACCAGATCTCCCTCCGCGAATTGCTTGATCCTGATATGCTTGTCGAAGTATCTTGCCATCCGCCGTTTGATCTCTTCCTGCCTGATGGCTGCGACATCGCGCAACTCTTCCACCATGTCCAGTGAGAGGCGTATGCCTCCTTCATTCTCTAGCCTCCAAGCCTCGTCTCCACCACCTGCAGCCGCAACTCGTGGGGACCGCACCTCAAATTCCACTGGCAGGACCGCCGGTGGCTGTGTTTGGGGTTGTCCGCAAGGCCCACAAAACCGAGGGGAGCTGCTCCACCCAGCTCCCCCTCAAGTTCTCCACCTTCTTCTTGAACAAGTTCACGATAATCTTGTTAGCCGCCTCCACTTGGTCGTTGCTCCTGGGGTGGTGGACGGAGGCAAACCTGAGGTCGATGCCCAGCTGAGTGCAGAAACTTATAAACTCCTCACTTGCAAATTGAGGACCATTGTCCGTGACAATGGCCTGAGGCAGCCCGTGCCTGCAGATGATCTCCCCCCAAACGAAGTTCCTGATGACTTGGGAGGTGACTTTGGCCAGCGCCTTAACCTCCAGCCACTTTGAGAAGTAGTCGATCATAACCAGGAGGAACCTCCTTTGCCCACTGGCTGGAGGGAAAGGCCCAACCAAATCCATCCCCCAGATAGCAAACGACCACGGTGCTGTGATGCTTCAGAGCCTCTGAGCTGCCTGGAGCTGGAGGGGGGTGTAGAGCTGGCATTTTTGGCACCTTCTCGCAAACTCCGCAGCATCCTTCCTTAGGGTGGGCCAGAAGTACCCCTGTCTGACCACCCTTGCTTCCAACATCCTACCTCCGGAATGACTTCCACATTCCCCGGAGTGCACCTCCTCCAGAATCTGTCGGGTCTCCCCTTCCGTTACGCATCGTGCCAAAAGACCTGAAAGCATCTTCCGATGTAGGCTCCCTTCATGCATGAGATTATGGGCCGTCTTATGCCGAAAGCTCTTTGCCTCCTTGATCCCCTCGGGGAGGTCGCCCGTGACGAAGAAGGTCACGAAGGGATCCACCCATGAGGGTCGCCGATCCACTTCCATGAGCTCCCCTTCCTCGATCGCTGGATGGAACAGATCCGTCAAGGTTCCTCCTCCCCGAGGTCCAAACCTAGCCAGCCGATCGGCTGCTGTACTCTCTTCTCTTGGAACGTGCTGGATGGAGAAAGTCCGGAACCCCCCGATGATCGCCCTCACCTTGGACAAGTACTTCACAAGGGTGGATTCCCGAGCCTCGAACTCTCCTCGAATTTGTGATGCCACCACCAGCGAGTCCGTGAAAGCCTCCACATCCTGGATCTCGAGCTCCCTTGCCAAACGAAGGCCGACAATCACGGCCTCGTACTCTGCTTGGTTGTTAGTTGCAGGAAAGTGCAAGACCACCGCCTGCTCTATGGTGACCCCTTGAGGACTTGTCAATACCACCCCTGCTCCGAAGGAGTGCTTTCCCGAGGCCCCATCTACCGTCATCTTCCATGCCTCTTGCGGCCCTGACTCCTCGGCCCCCACCTCCACAACGTAGTCTGCCAAGAAGTCGGCCACCACCTGCGCCTTGATGGAGAGCCTTGGTACGAACAAGATATCGAACTCACTCAACTCGATAGATCACTTGGCCAGTCTACCCGAGTGCTCCACTCCAAAAATCTTACGGAGGGGATGGTCTGTCACCACCCTGGTCGAGTGTGCTTGGAAATATGGCCGGAGCTTCCTGGCCGAAATGATCAAGGCGTCCAACAGTTTTTCTAAGATAGGGTAGCGAAGCTCCGCCTTCTTTAGGATCCTGCTAACGTAATAGATTGGCAGCTGCTTCCTCCCCTCCTCCCTAACTAGGACAGAGCTCACTGCCTCTGCTCCCACTCCAAGATACAAGGTCAGATCCTCCCCCTCCTTTGGGCTTTGGAGTAGAGGAGCTAGGGAGAGCTGCCTCTTTAGTCCTTGGAAAGCTTCTTCACATTCAGCAGTCCACTCGAATCTTTGATTACCCCGCAGCACCTTGAAGAATGATGAACACTTATCTCCCGACCTAGAGAGGAATTTACTTAGGCCGGCCAGCTTGCCTGTCAAGCGCTGGACCTCCTTAGCATTGTGTGGCGACTCTAGCTCTAGGATGACTTTCACCTTATCCGGGTTGGGTTCTACCCCCTCCAGGGTCAGAAGATGTCCGAGGAACTTCCCACGGCTTGCCCCAAAAACACACTTTAAGGGGTTCAGCCTCATTTTGAACTTCCGCAAGGTGGCGAACGTCTCCTCCAGATCTCGAAGGTGTGAGTCCACACCCTTGCTTTTAACCATAAGGCCATCAACATAAACCTCCAGGTTCCTCCCCCTCTGGCTCAGGAAGACCCGATCCATCATGCGTTGGTATGTAGCCCCTGCGTTTTTCAACCCAAAAGGCATCATTTTATAACTGAAGCATCCCTCCCTTGTGATGAAGGAGACGTCCTTGACGTCGGGAGGGTGCATTCGGATCTGATGGTAACCTGAAAAAGCATCCAAAAAACTCATAATTGAAAAACCAACGGCTGAATCAACCAGCGCGTCGATTCGAGGCAGGGGGTAGCAATCTTTGGGGCACGATTTATTTAATAATGAAAAGTCGATATACATGCGCCATTCCCCCCCCCCCTTTTCACCATCACCACGTTGGAGACCCAGTCTGGATACTGGATCTCTGAGATGAAGCCGGCCTCCAGAAGCTTCTTGACCTCCTCGCGGATTGGCTCTTCCAGCTTGGTTGCGATGGTCCTCATCTTCTGGCGTATGAGGCGCGTCTTGGGATCCAGGTTCAGGCGGTGGCAGGCCACATCCGCATCGATGCCCGGCATGTCAGCCGCGCTCCAAGAGAAGATGTCGACGTTGCTCTGGATGCAAGCCCGCACTCTCTCCTGGTCCTCGGGGCTCAGACCCCCGCTGATCCTCACCTTCTGCACCTGGCCGGCGCTGGTGAAGACTTCCGTCTCCACCACTTCCTCTGCCGGCTCCAGCCGTGACTGCTCCCAGCCGGCCCTTGCCTCCTCTTCTTGCCCCAACTCCTCTTCTCCTCCTACTCCCTCAACTTCCATCGCCTCCTCAAGGCTTTCACGCTGCTGCTGCTCAATCTCCACGCCTCTCTGGGCTTCCCTCTCAGCCCCTTCTTCCACCTCCACCTGCCGACCCTCCTGCGGCTCCAACTCTTCGTCCCTCTGGACCTCCTGCACATCTCCTCCCCGCTGCTCCTCCTCAATCTCCTCCCCTCCGACTTCCTCTTCGGCTTCCTCTCTCGCCTCCTCTAGGCTCATCTGCTCTTCTTCGACTACTTCTTCATGTGCCGCCATCTTCTTCTCCAACTCCTCTGCCTCTGCCATCCACGATATGGTGTTGACTGTCGTAACGTAGCATTGTCTTGCCACCTTCGGGTCCCCTCTGACCCTGACCTGCACCCCCCCATTGTTGAACTTGAGGCACTGATGAAACGAGGAGGGGACGCAGCGAAAGGCGCTGATGAGGGGGCGCCCAACGATGGCGCTATAGCTGCTCGGGGCGTCCACGATCACGAACCTGCAGTTCCGTGACACGCCCCCCAACTTCACGTGCAGCCCTACTCCCCCTTCCACTTCCTTCCTCTCTCCCGAGAAACCGAACAATGGTCCGTCCGAAGCTAGTACTCTCTTGCCCTCAACCTGCATCTCATCGAAGACCTTTTTGAAGATCACATTTACGGAGCTCCCGTTGTCCACTAGGATCTTGGAGACCGTGAAGTTTTCTACCGCCGTCTGGATCACCAAGGCGTCGCAGAACGGGTCTTCATAATCCGGCATATCCTCTGAAGAAAAGGTAATTTTTTCTTTCGGGGGCGGAGCCTGGGAGGTCGAGGCTACCCCCCTTCGGTACATGGTCTGGAGGCTACCCTTACGAGGGCCTCGATCTCAACTCCTCCGTGGATCACCCCGATCCCTCCCCGGGTTCCTACATCCACCCGGTCCACGCATCTGTCCTCCGTCTCCCCCTGCTGCACTTCCACGATCCTCACCGGCGGCTCCTGCCTCCTCACTTCCCTGTCTTCTCTCACTTCTAAGAACTCTGGGCAGGTGGCGGTTGCGTGACCCTCCTCCTGATGGAAGTCACAGAAAGGCAACGCCACCCTGCCCCTTCTTCCTTCTCCCCCATCTCTCCTTCCAGCTCCTCCCCGAGCTCCTCTCCTTCCTCCTCTACCTCGACCAATCTCGATTTCCTCTTGCTGATGCTGAAAGCGATCCCTCAGCCCCTGCCTCCATGCCGGTTGATCGTACCTCCTCGGCTCGCGAAAGTTATCTCTTCCCTGAAAACCTCCTAACTCCTGGGGGCGACCCTCCTGAGGCCTCCAACCTATCCGGCTGTTTGGCTCCCGGGCCCCCCGTCCTTGATGCAGTCCCTGCTGCCCCTGACCTCGGGGTTCCTCTCTCCTCCTCTCTTCTCTCTGCTCCCTTCGCCTTCCCGCGTCTGGCTCCTTCACATCATCCTCCGCCAACCTGACCAGCTTCCTTGCAAACGCCGGATTGGCCCTCTCGAAGTCTGTCTCCTTTGTCGCCCTCTCCATGAGCTCCTCAAAAGAGAGGGGTGACACCCTCTTCAACTTCATACTGAAGAAACCTGGCCTCAGTCCCAGAGTAAACGCGAGCATCAGCGTATACCCTGGAACTTCCTGGACCAGGAGGACCTCTTCCTGAAACCGATCCATGTAACGTCCCAACGTCTCGTCCTGCTTCTGCCTCACCGCAAACAGGCACTCCGCCTCCTTCTTACGCTTTCTCGATGTTGAGAACCTCAACAGGAAATTTCTTCGCAGATCTTCGAAACAGTAGATCGACCTTACTGGCAACTGGTGGAACCAGTCCCGAGCCTTCTCCTTCAACGTGATGGCAAACAGCCGACACTTGAAGGCATCCGTCATCTGTCTTATCGAAACGACATTTTCAAACCACTGCACGTGCTGTACAGGGTCATCCTTCCCCGAGTAGTAGGACATGTCGGGCTCCCGGAACCCCTCCGGCACCGGAGCCGAGATGATGAGCTCACTGAATGGGCTCTCGCCACCTGCCTGCCGAGAGGGCACGTCTCGCGGCCTCGGCTGACTGGCACGATCCGCGAGACCGTGCCCAGGGAAGAGCTCTCGCACAGCAGCCTCCCTCTCGCCAACTTCTGCCGGAATCTCCTTCCCAGGACGCTGGCCTGGGAAGAGCTCTCTCGCCGCCACGTCCCTCTCGCCAGCCTCCGCTGGGACCTCCTTTCCCGGGCGCTGTCCAGGGGCGTTCTCGCCCAAGAGCGGGACCTCCTCTATTGGGACCTGAGGTGTGGCCCACTCGCTTCTGGCCGAGAAAGCCAAGCTGATGGTCTGCAGGACCTCTCGCCTGAAGTCATCCAACATCTTCCTTGTCGCCTCTTCTCCCCGGGTGGGGGAACCTCCTGAACCAGATCCTTCACCTTCACCTCCTGTCATCAGACTAAACTCAAGCTTTTCTTGTATCAGCTACCTTCCACGCTCACCGTACCAGAACTGTTGAATCCAAAATCCGACTTCGACAAGAGTTCGAAAAATAGGGGCGTAGCCAACACCTACTTGTCCCAAGCTCTGACCTCCGACCGGTCGTGAAGGACTAGAAACTGACCCAAGGCCTCAGCAGGGAGGTCCCACCGCTTACCCTGAAGATCTCTGAGAGCTTCCCCCCCAAAGCCAAAAGCTGGGCTCGGAGCTCCTCAGAAAGCACAGAAAAAAGCCTATTAAGTCCCGGGAAAGATATGTGTGCTTCTGAAGAACCCCTGTGAGTCTATTTATAGTTTTCTGAATTGGATCTGCAAATAACCATTCTGGGTTGACCTGAAATTACTAGAGTACCCCTTGTTGGGTCTGCCAACAGCCAAACTCCGCTGTTCTGAGGAGCTATATGCAGACCTCCAGGGGTAAAAGGGTAAAATTACCCGGGGTAGAAGAGTAAAATACCCTTGAGGGTAGAAATGTGAGAACAACCTCTTTTCTGTGTGGCGAGTGGGGGAGCACCTGGCGGCGAGACGGACCTTCCTGCTCGTCTCGCCGATTTCCTTTGGCTATGGGGTCTTCTCGTGCTTTAAAGGTCTTCTCGCCACCCTAGGAGGGGTGTCTCGCCTACTGCAGAGGCCACTCGTCTCGCCACCTGCGAGTGGACCCCATGGTCCCACTCGCCCATCAATTCCACTCGCCCGCCTCGACTATTCGCGCTTTGAGGACCTTTCGCGAGCCCGAGGTTATACACAATGTGGTTCCCATAGGTGGAGTACTGCTACTACACGTCCCACAATTTGACCTTGTAAACCACGCCTTTTCGCCTCATCTACGACAGGGATCTGCCACACCTCCTTATATACATCAGCGACTCCGCTCAATCGTACACCCTCTGATATCGTGTTGTCCAGTCGCGATCAAATCCTCAGTTTAGCATGCGAGCGAGTTCTTCAAGCTCAGGCCCGCATGGAGACTTCTTACAATCGGGAACTTCACGAGCTATTCTTCGCCTCAGGGGATTGGGTGTGGCTTAAACAAAGCTCTTACCATCAGTCGATGCTAGCCTAGAGTCCATAAGTTGGGGCTCAAGTTCTGCGGGCCGTTTGATATTTCACAGTGCATCAGAGAGGCGACTTACAGCCTCCAACTACTGGCTGATGCTCGGATCCACAACACATTCCACATATCGCAGCTGAAGTCATTCGTGGGGGTGCCACCACTCAAGCCCTTGGTACACTTGCCCCCATAGCTCTAGGGCAAGCTTGAGGACATGCTTGATGTTGATGCGTGCAGAGATATTTCAGACCCACGACGAGGGATCACGTAGAAGCTCCGTACTAGAGCTATGGGATCCACAACACATTCCACATTCCAACTACCGGCCGATGCTCGGATCCACAACACATTCCACATATCGCAGCTGAAGTCATTCGTGGGGGTGCCACCACTCAAGCCCTTGGTACACTTGCCCCCATAGCTCTAGGGCAAGCTTGAGGACATGCTTGATGTTGATGCGTGCAGAGATATTTCGGACCCACGACGAGGGATCACGTAGAAGCTCCGTACTACGACTAGGGGTGCAAGCTGTTCGGTTTGAGTCGGTTTGGACCCAAAACAAAACCGAACCGATGTTTATCGGTTCGATTCGATTTTTTGGTCGGTTTACTCGGTTTTCAGTTTTTCAGTTATACTATTTAAAATAATTGTGTACTTAAATATCTCAAGAAAATTTTAAAAAAATGTATGATAATTAAAAAATAAATATCATCAAGCTTTATTTACATATGATATATTACAGCTAATAGCTTGTATTACATAAAAAAATTATAATTGAATATTTTTATTGCGAAATCGAGTAATAAATATAGAAAGATATAAATAAAATCAGTAAAACAAAATATTTAATTTTTCTAGATGCATAAAATATGCATTACAAAAATTTATTTTGGTTTAAATAATTTTAAAATTATTAAGTTGATATAATTTGTGTACATTATTTAGTTAATAAAAATAGTTAAAAGATCATCATTGGTAATATTTTTACATGTATTATTAGTCGGTGCGATTCGGTTTTTTAGAGAGGAAAACCGAAACCGAATCAAGTCGTTCGGTTCGGTGTAAAATCGGTTCTGTTTGGGCGGTTCGGGGTGGTTTGGTCAGTTTGTGGTTTTTCATGCACACCCCTAATTACGACGCGCACTGCGTAGTCATGTGGTTATTTTATGTATTTGCTGTTTTATTTGTATTTGGAACTATGGGTTATGTTTCGGCCCTAATCGATTATTAGGTTGGGGGTGTGACTTCGTTTGTTTTTGGTATGAAAAGTGTTATCAATTTCTCTCCTCTAACATCCACTATATCTCTCTCTCTGTACTTCATGCATCCGCCTCACGCACTTGCGGAATGTTTCATTCGGGACTTCCGCCCGACGCCTGCACCGTTCTCCGCTCCGGCGCTCCTCCCTGGCGAGATAGGCTCTTGAGGTTCACGCAAGGCTCACGCCAAACCTCTTCGGGACTTTTCTCTCCATCGCCCTCGAACGAGATACCAAACAATGGCCCATGCCAGTGGCCTTATGTTTTTATGCAAATAACACCAAACTCAAGTTGAACTCAGCCAATCATTGACAAACTTATGGCCAAACTGAATATATTAACAAATCTTTTAAGCAAGATTTGATGGTTTTCACACATAAACACTATAACTCCTTGTCTAAATTCTTGAGTTGGCTGAATATCATTATTATATACCTTTTTGTTCATGGATCGCATGTCCCTATTTGATGTCATTTTCGTCAACCTCCCCCTGTTCTATTCATTATTTTCAGGTAGCAGTATAGTCCAAGCTATACAATCATATCTGCAACAACGAAGTTCATTGCTTGACCAACTGCAATAGAATTTACAGTTGAGAGGAAAAATGCCAAGATTCATTAATTACCAGTCCTTTACTCATACATATATTGAGTAAGGGAAAAAACATACAAAGACCGAAATGCCCTCGAGAGGGTGAAATACATAAAACACATAAAAGCGAACGTGACATAAAACATTGATTACAACTCTCCCCCTCAAGTCGGATGGTAGATATCTGTCATTCTGAGTTTATGGATATCATCAATAAAAACATCGCATCCCAAGCTTTTGGTGAAAACACCGACCAATTGATTTTTAGAGTGAACAAAAGGAGTGACTAAGTTTCCTTTTTCCAAATGGTCTTTGATAAAATAGCGATCAACCTCAACATGATTAGTTCTGTCATGTTGAACATGATTGTGAGCTATGCTGATAGCAGCTTTGTTGTCACAGAACAGAGAGATGAAAGCATTCTCCTGAAGGCGCAGGTCTTGCAATAAGGTGCGCAACCATAAACCTTCACAGAGACCTTGAGACATTGATCGATACTCGGCTTCAACACTAGATCTGGCCACATTATTTTGCTTCTTGTTACGCCACGTAACCAAATTTCCACCAACAAAGGTGCAATATCCCGTTGTAGATTTCTTGTCATCACGGCTTTCGGCCCAATCCGCATCAGTAAAAACTTCAATCCTTAAGTGGTTATTTTTTTGAAACATAAGCCCACGACCAGGAGCCTTCTTTAAGTACCATAGTACGCGGTAGACAACCTCCTGATGTCTGATCCTGGGGGCATGCATATATCCACTTAAGATTCCTAGCGCATATGTGATGTCAGGACGGGTATGAGAGACTACCAACCAATCTCTGATAACTCGAAGCATCAGTGCGATCACCATCGCTGTCTTCATCGATCGTTTGGTTCTCCTGCATAGGAGTGTTAGCAAGGACACAGCCAAGCATCACAGTTTCTTTTAACAGATCTAAAACGTACTTTCGTTGAGAGATGAAGATACCCTGATCAGAACGGGAGACTACTTCAATGCCAAGGAATAACGTAATTTCCCTAAGTCCTTTACTTCACACTCAGCAGACAGAAGAGCCTTTAGAATTAAGATTTCATCTGAGTCATCTCCGGTGGTCACAATGTCATCAACGTAGACAATAAGTACCGCAATTTTCCGCCACTTTTCCTGACAAAATATGGTCTGACTGTCCCTGTTTGTAGTCGAATTTGATCATGGTCTTGAGAAACCTGCCAAACCAATCTTTGGGAGACTGTTTCAGTCCATATAAAGACTTCCTTAAGTGACAGACAAGTCCTTCCTGTCCCTTCTTCACAAACCCCAGAGGGAATGTCATGTACACCTCTTCATCAAGATCATCATGCAAAAAAACATTTTTAACGTCCCGTTTGTGTAGATCCCAGCCCAAGCACACAAAACAAGATAGAAGAACACGAACAAAGTCCATCTTCGCAACCGGGGCAAAGGTCTCCTGATAGTCGACTCCCTGAGTCTGTGTGTATCCACAAGCCACAAGAAGGGCTTTATATCGCTCAACTTTACCATCCTAGTTTTGCTTAACGAAAAAAACCACCTTGAACCGATGACTTTCTTGTCAGGAGGAAGGGGATAAACATCCCATGTGTGATTTTTGTCCAAGGCAGACATTTCCTCTTTCATTGTTTGAGCCCATGACAAGATACAAATCTCCTCCTGCCACGTCTTTGGAATAGTAATCACGGACAAGGAAGATATAAAATCCTGATGAAGCTGGGAAAGGTGATCATAAGCAACATGATTAGAGATAAGGTGTTCCGTGCACACAACCTTACCTCTTAGCACATCAAGGGGAACATGCAGATCAACATCAGAATCTGAGTCCAAAGGCGGGACCGACAACGATGGAATAACATAGGGCTATTTACTTGCTTTGACGACGATGGTATATATGAGGAAAAGGGGAGATGAGAGACGAACGATGGTATATATGAGAAAACGACGTAGGTGTCGAATGGGGCGAAGGAGGTGTAGGAAGAGTAACTATGGTCGAAGACATGGTAGGTGTAGGAGGAAGCAGAGGGAGTGGCACTGAATCTATGATATCATTCTCCCCCTGACGAGTGGAGTGATTCGAAGCCAAGTAATAAGATTCCTCCTCTCGGAAAGTCACGTCCATGGTACAAAAAACACGTTTGGAAGGAGGGTGATAACACCAATACCCTGTTGTAGTGACATAATAGCCAATAAAGACTCAACAAAGAGTCCGAGAGTCACGTTTGTCATGATGAGGCTGATGGACGCGAATAAAACATACACACCCAAAAACGCGTGGTGGAAGATGAGAGGTATGAACAACAAAAGTAGAGGAGAGTCGGGCTAGAGTAGTATAGTCTAGAACTCGTGAAGGAAGACGATAGATAAGATGAGTAGCATCTAGGATGACATCACCCTAATATGATTTTTGGAGGTGCACGATGATGAAAAGGCACCAGACAACATCAAGGAGATGCCAATTTGTTGAAATATTTATTATCATGTGATATTTTGTAATGATATTAATATTGTATGAGTGAGCTATATATACCCCATGTTATATGGAATAGAATGAATTTTTTTCCTCCCTCATTCATTTTCTAACATGGTATCAGAGCCTTAGGGCTTCCCGATACCCTTCCGCAGCCGACCCGCTTCCGCCCGTGCTCGCACGCCCGATCCGCCGCCGGATCGATCTCCCGTTCCGCCGTCGGATCGATCTCCCGTTCCCGATCCGCTCCCGCTAGGCCTTCTTCCGGCGTCTCCCTACCGTCGGGCCTCCTCCTCCTCCCAGGCGACTGCGCGGATCTTCTCCTGCGTGGTTTCTGGTTCGGTCGGCTGTCGGCACCGTCGGTCGACAGTTTTCGGCTCGTTTTTTTCTTTCTAGCCCGGTCGGCCGCCTAGGGGGACTACTCCTTCCTCTTTTTTGCCTTGTCTCTTGACACCGGAGATGCCATACTCCATTTGATGACATTTCCGGTGTCTATCCATTTCTTCATCTCCTTCCTCTTTATATGAGGCAGCCCTAGTTTCTATCTAGGCAGTTCCTCTACTGTTTCCCGGTGATCTCGATTTATATTCTTGATCAATATGCCCGAGACTGCTGGATCCCCCACCGTCTCTTCCACTACCGGTGCTTCCCTGGCCCCTGTGACACCCAGTGGCTTCTCTCGTCCTGGACATGATCACAACACTCCTCAGATTACGACGCTTCGCCTGGATGGTACAAATTATCTCCTATGGTCTCGGGCCATCACCCTTGCTTTGAAGAGCCGGCGGTTGTTTGGGTATGTCATGGGTACCACTCCTACTCCTCCTTCGGATTCTCCGGATTGGGTGCAATGGGAGTCGGAGAACTCCCTCGTCATGTCATGGCTGACGAACTCCATGATTGACTCCATCGCCCGCAACTACTTGTTTCTTGATACTGCTGCTGATATTTGGCGGAGGGCCGCGACTACTTATTCTTGCCGGGGAAATGCTGCCCAGATATTTCAGCTACGACGAAAGATCTTCCTTCTACGTCAAGGAGATCGTCCCCCGTCGGCCTACTACCTCGAGTTCACTCAGTTATACCAGGAGTACGATCACTTCGACTCACTCACTTTGGTGTCACCTGAGGATAAGATCCTTGTCCGCGCGCGGGAGGATCGGAACAGAGTTTTTGAGTTCCTCCATGGACTGCATCGGGACTTCGATCAAATCAGTGTGCAGATTCTTGGCCGCTCCCATTTGCCCTCTCTTCCTGAGGTGTTCAGTCTGGTTCAGCAGGAATTTGATCGACGACAGGCTTGGACTCTTGATCCTTCTCCTGACAGCTCTGCCTTGGCTGCCCAAGTTGGGCCTCACGGCCTCCGTGATTCCAGACCGAAGCCCAGTGACAAGGATCATCTGCTCTGTGACTACTGCGGGAAGTCCCGTCATACACGGGAGACGTGTTTTCGTCTTCATGGGTTTCCGGCACCCGTGGTGGCTCCTCCTCTCGTGGCGGTCGTGGTCTCGGTCGCACTTCCGGGCGTTCTACTCTGCCTCGCTCAGCGCATCTATCCGAGGGTTTTGATGAGCTACAGCCTCCACCAGTCGTGTCTGCTCCTACATTGACCCTATCGGCAGATGAGATTCTTGCATTCCGTCGCCTGATGTAAGGACAGTCACCAGAGCCTCATGCCTCCTCTTCCTCCTATGCCCATCAAGGGCCTCCAGGTGCTCATGTTGCTTCCACTCGTCCACCTACTCATTGGATCATTGACTCTGGAGCGACGGATCATATGACCGGCTCCTTCTCAGGTTTTGTGTCCTACCTTTTGTTGTCTGGTCGGGACAAGGTGAGCATCGCCGATGGATCTCTATCTCCCATTGCCGGAAAGGGTTCCATCACGTGCTCCTCCCTTACTCTTTCCTATGTTCTTCACGTTCCAAACTTCACCCGAAATCTCCTTTCCATTAGTCATTTAACTAATTCTATGCACTGTTCGGTAACATTTTTTCTTTCTTCTTGTATCTTTCAGGACCTGAAGATGGGCACGGTGATTGGAACTGGTAAACTGGTGGATGGGCTCTACGTGTTCGATTCCTCCACTCCGCTCCCTCCTCCACAGGCCTTTCATGCGGACCAGGCTGCTACTTTGGAGTCCTGGCACTGTCGGCTGGGACATCCCCCTCCCCTTTATATGAAACGTTTATTTCCTGCTTTCTCCTCTGTTGTACTTGATAAATTTCGTTGTGATGCTTGTGATCGTGGTAAACATCACCGCACTTCGTTTCAGCACGTTTCTTCTCCCAGTACTGCGCCTTTTCATTTGATACATAGTGATGTTTGGGGTCCCTGCCAAGTTGCGTCTATTTCCGGTTGTTGTTGGTTTGTGACATTTATTGACTGTTTTTTGCGTACCACGTAGGTTTACCTGATGCGAGCAAAAAAGTGAAGTGTTCCCTTTATTCCGCCGTTTTCACAGAATGGTCTCCACCCAATTCGCAACCCCTATCAAAATTCTCCGCACCGATAATGGTCGGGAATGCATGGATTCTGCTTTCGAGCAATACTTGGCTGATCACGTGATAATCCATCAAACATCCTGTGTCTATTCCCCTGCTCAAAATGGGGTGGCTGAACGAAAAAACCGCCACCTCGTGGACGTTGCCCGGTGTCTCCTCCTTCACATGCATCTCCCCAAGTACTATTGGGGTGATTTGTGCTCACCGCGGCGTATCTTATCAACCGCATGCCTTCCCGTGTCCTGGATTTCAAAACTCATCTCACCATGCTGGGCGTCCCACCTACTACGCTTCACCCTCGTGTCGTTGGATGTGTTTGCTTTGTCCACATCTACCACCGCTCGAAACTTGATGCTCGTGCCCACAAATGTGTGTTCATAGGATATTCTCCTACTCAGAAATGGTATAAATGTTATGACCCTATCGGTAAAAAGGTCTTCATCACCATGGATGTCACTTTCCGTGAATCTGAGAGCTATTACGGGTCCCCACTTCAGGGGGGGGGTCTCCTGCTACATCGGAAGTGAGTCCCCTATCGTCGCTTGACACCGTCCCTCTTCTTATACCTCCGGCATATCACCTCACTCTGCCAGCTCCCGCTAATCTCACTCCTCCGTGTGCCCCACCTGTAGAGACTCAGGTCCCTAAACCTTTACAGGTGTACTCTCGTCGCCCCAAGAGTTCGAACACGCGGCCCGCCATCTGGATATCCGACCTCCCACCGGATCCGTCGTCAGGATCCATCATCCCTGCGGAAGGTACTTCTACTCGGCATCCTCTATCTCAATTCGTATCTTACTCTTCTCTAACGGCCTCCCATGGAGTTTTTGTTGCTTCCTTGTCTTCTGTTTCTATCCCAACTTCGTGGCAGACAGCTATTTCCGACGACCGGTGGAAATTAGCCATGATCGAAAAAATGAATGCCCTGGAGAAGAACAACACATGGGATCTGGTTCCATTACCTCCTGGAAAGAAGGTGGTCGGATGCAAATGGGTGTTTGCCGTCAAACAGAACCCCTCGGGGGTGGTGGAACGATACAAGACACGACTGGTGGCGAGAGGCTACTCTCAGACGGAGGGCATTGATTACCAGGAGACTTTTGCTCCTGTGGCCAAGATGAACTCGATCAGGATCCTAATGTCCTGTGCTGCTTGCAAAGGGTGGCAACTTTGCCAATTAGACGTGAAGAATGCTTACCTTCATGGCGATCTAGAAGAAGAGGTGTACATGGCCCTTCCTCCGGGGCTCACCCCACGTGGATCCACAGGGAAAGTGTGTAAGTTGAGGAGGCCACTATATGGCCTGAAACAATCAACCAGAGCATGGTATGGAAGATTCCACAAAGCCATGTGTGGGTTCGGGTACACCCAGAGCAATGCCGACCACACTCTGTTCTTTAGAATCAGCGAAGGGAAGTTGGCCGTCCTAATAGTTTATGTGGACGACATTATAATCACTGGAGATGACAATGTGGAGATTCAAGCCCTTAAAGAAAAATTAGCTAAAGAATTCGATGTGAAAGATTTGGGGAACCTCAAATACTTCCTTGGTATTGAAGCTGCGAGGTCAAAGCACGACATTTTCTTATCTCAAAGGAAATATACACTCGACCTCCTTGATACTACCGGGATGAGTGGTTGTCGACCAGCCGATACCCCAATTGAGGCAAACCATAAGCTAGGCAGGGATGATGGCGAGCCGGTTGGCGATGTCACGGGTTTCCAAAAGCTTGTTGGGAAATTGATCTATTTATCACACACCCGACCTGATATTTCTTATGTTGTGGGAGTTCTCAGTCAGTTCATGCACTCTCCAAAGACCCGGCATGTTGACGCTGCACATCGTATCTTCCGATACCTCAAGTCCTCACCAGGGAAAGGCATTCTATTTTCCCCAAATGACGAATTGACTATTGAAGTCTATACGGATGCGGACTGGGCTGGCTCGCCATCAGATAGACGGTCCACATCTGGATATTGTTCCATGGTCGGGGGAAATTTGGTTAGCTGGAGAAGCAAGAAGCAACATGTTGTTGCTAGATCGAGTGCTGAAGCTGAGTTTAGGGCGATGGCTCATGACATCTGTGAAGGTGTATGAATCTCAACCATCCTGGGGGAACTTGGGCTAAAGAGAAGTGAGCCGGTCAGGTTGTATTGCGATAACAAAGCGGCTATCTCTATCGCTCACAATCCAGTACAACATGATCACACTAAACACATTGAGATAGACAGACATTTCATCAAGGAGAATATAGATAGAGGGATGGTAGTTACCCCATTCGTGCCGTCCGATCAACAGTTGGCTGACGTCCTTACGAAGGGTTTGAGCGTCAATATGTTTACTCATCTTATCGGCAAGTTTGGTATGGCTGACATCACACGCCCAACTTGAGGGGGGGGGGGGTTGAAATATTTATTATCATGTGATATTTTGTAATGATATTAATATTGTATGAGTGGGCTATATATACCCCATGTTATATGGAATAGAATGAATTTTTTTCCTCCCTCATTCATTTTCTAACACAATTTTTTCGTTCAGCAACCCCATTTTGGGTGGAGGTGTAAACGTAAGTGGTTTGGTTAATAATTCCATGACTAGTGAGGTATGGGCTAAACGCTCCACGATCATCGTATCCTCCCTCATTATTACTACGAAGAACATGAATTTTACTATTGAACTGAGTTTGCATTATTTTACGGAGGGTTTGAAATATCAAAAACATTTCATTTTTTTTCTTTAATAGGTAAACCCACAGTGCGGGAAAAACAATCGATAAATGTGACAAACCAACAATAACCAGTTAAAGATAGAACAAGGGAAGACCCCCAAACATCAGAATGTTTTACAGCAAAAGGAGTAGTACCAGGAGAAGACAAATGATATAATGAATGTTGAACATGTTTTGACATTTCACAAACATCACATTTTAAAGTTTTAATAAACGACAATAAAGTAGGAAACAATTTCTGAGGGTAGACTGGAGAAGGATGACCAAGACGCAAATGTCACCGTCGAGTATTAGCAGCAATAAAAACAGAAGAAGAGAGGGCAAGGGATCATGAAGTAGCATGCAAGTAGTATAGTCCATCGCGATTCCTACCATTGCCAATGATCCGCTTCGTACCCAGTTCCTCAAAAACACAAGAATCAGGAAAGAAGGTTACAAAACGGTTAAGAGATCGAGTAAGATTGTTAATGGAAAGAAAACTGCGAGGAAAATAAGGAACATGCAAGACAGAAGAAAGAGAAAGAGAGGAGGAACATGAAATGTTACCCTTGCCCACAATAGGGGACAAGGTGCCATTGGCGGTGATAACCTTGTCCTTACCAGACAAGGGAGTGTAGGAAGAAAAACCTGAGGAGGAGCCGATCATGTGATTGGTAGCTCCTGAGTCAATGATCCACTCAGACGGAGGTGTCGCAGCAACATTAACACTGAACATAGCAGCAGTAACAAAGGAAGTAGAAGTACTAAAGGTAGTGTCTGACTGGGAGTGCAAGAGGCGACAGAGAACATCCAATTCAGACACTGTAAAGTGTCTTGGGGGCTGACCGCGATGGTTATCATGAACCTCAGTGGAGTAAACAACATCATGAGGATGAGAACCACTCTGTCGGGCTCCCCTCCGTCCTGGTCCCCGACCACGATCGTATCTAGGTGGAGCAAGATGAGGATGGTGCTTGAAGCACACATCCCGAGTATGGCCCCTGCGACCACACTAATCACAAGTAGGTGGTTTGGTTGGCACCGCCTCGACCAACACTAATAATGGCAGAGCGATCAAGAGGAGCTGACATGCTGAGGGACCTCCGACGGTCTTCATCGCCAAGAACCATGTTAAAGGCCTCCCAAAGAGATGGAAGGGGAATTCAATGTCGAATATTAGTCTGAACCATACTCATTTTCATGTTCAGACCCATCAGAAAAACATGTTGATGAAATCGTTCATCCTTTTTCTGCAACAGAACTGCATCGGCAGTACAGGTGGGAGTAAACTGTTCAAAACAATCCAATTCCTGTGAGATACACTCGAACTCAGAGCAGTAAGTAGACACCGTCATGGATCCCTGACGTAACTCCAACGTACGATGCATCAACTCATAAATCTGAGTGGAATTACCGATCTGCGAGTATGTATCGCCGGCCCGAGTCCAGATCTCATAGTCCGGGTCCATCAACATATAACTACGGTACCCATTGTTTAACAGGGGAACATCAACAACATTCCAGTTGTCTTCCAACACTCAAGCACCTACCATATCTAGATAATAAGCTTAAGAAAATATCACAAAATTAATGAGTTGTGACAAATCAAACGGAGAAATAAAAAACCAAAGACAATCAACTGTTTGTCTCTCAAGTGGGCCCCATCTTCAACACAATTATATTTTAGAAAACAAAGATACAAGAGGGAAACCTGAGTTAGAAAATCTCTTCTCTCATGACTCTAAACACATCATCAAATCGTGGAAAAGTAACAACGTTACTTAAAGCCCTAAAAGGCTTGGTGGTGCTGGAAATCAAAATAGGAAGGCTCAACCATGTGCTTCGGCCTCCTCGCTTCTTCCTTCCACAGGTTCCACGCCGCAACCACTTGTTTAGGGTTTTAGGATGAGATGACACCGACACAACCTAACCAAGTTAACTTTTTATAAGCATCTCGGAGCATGCCAACTGTTTGGCAGGGATGGCATGTAGCGGTTATACAGCCAAGTCGCTACATACTCGGCTACACCAAATTGGGATGATGATATGTTAGAGGACGGTGCCACATTAGTAAGCTGACAGGAAATCTAGCAGCCTATAGGAACCTGCTACGTGTTGATGGTAACGTTACACCATTGGGTACCGAAGGATGATATGAAATTGAGCTAGTTGTAGTTAACACCATTATGAAAGATAATTTTTACTTAGTTAAGTTTACTGGTCCATCTCCCTCTCTTCTTCTACCTGTAGCCTCTGCCGGTTTAGGTAGGACATGGTTACAGTCATTGTTTGCTTTGGAAATGATTGCTAAGGTTCCTGTTTTTAAATACAGATTCATCCACTTTTCTTGTTCATAATTTCTGATTTCAGTATATTTTATTTAAATTTTAGTATTAATGAATGAGTTCATTTGTAATATTGATATTACAGTTTTGAGGCTAAATATTTTTCATTCACATGTATGAAATTGAGATTGTTGATCATCAGGTATCTGCTCTGCACAGTGGGATCTGTATACATAAAATCAAAAGAAGCCCCGGCAAAAGACATCCTTAAAGATCTTGTGGAAATGTGTCGAGGTATACAACATCCTGTCAGGGGGCTTTTCCTTAGGAGCTATCTCTCTCAGATCAGTAAGGATAAGTTGCCTGATATTGGTTCAGAGTATGAAGGGTAATTAACAACAAATCATACCCAAATAAAGTTCAACTTTCACATTTTACTTTAATGCACTATTTTACATAAATGTACAGTGCACCCTTATTCCTCCTGTGACTTGGTGAGCTCCATAGCTTGCATTACTCTGCTTGCAATATGTGAATTTCTTGTTCAACTGATTGACTCCTTTTATTTACCTTATGGGAGCATCATCTGAATATCCATCAGTGACGATGTTCCAATTTTTTGATACCTGTATTATTTTTTTCCCAATTTATTCAATGCTATTCTAATGCATATAAATTTGCACTTGTACATTTTATCTTTTTTAACAATACAAGTGAAATTGTGTTTCTTAGTTTGGACATAGTCTCGTGGTAATTTGCTGTAGTTTTCCCTATATAATCGTCCCCCTTGTTTTTTAGTCACTTTTCTTCTGTCTTTTCCTCAACAAGTTGTTGCTATAAATTCTTGTAGCAAGGACAGGGAATCAAAATTTTCTAAACTACCAAAATTCAGATACTCGTACAAAGGAGACCATTAGAGGCACCTGTTAGGCATTGTGAGAGTCTAGTCACAAGGCATGTTAAATGAGAGGGGTAGATCAATAAAGACTTGGAATGAAACTATAAGGAATGACATGATGTACTTAGGCATTAGTGAGATAATGACAAAAGATAGGACACAATGACGACAAATGATCCATATAGCCAACCCCACTGTAGTGGGATAAAGAATTGAGTGGTGTTGTTGTTTCGTTGTACCAAAATTCAGATACTCAGCCATTATACATAATCAACCAACCATTTTTTACTGAATCTCATTCTAGAAATTGCATTGGTCAGGGATAGTGACAGTTTTATTGATGCTGTTGAATTTGTGCTTCAGAACTTCACAGAAATGAATAAACTATGGGTCCGGATGCAGCACCAGGTTTGCTTCATATTTCATTTTCGTCATATGCATTCATATCCTTATTGATATCATTGTTTTCTGCTCGTATTCCATGATTCAGATGTAAAAGCTTTTATATGTTTAGAAAAACCATACATGCATATATTAGGTTTGGTTGTGGATAATGTTATAAGGTGCCAAATTATGCATGTAATGTAGATTTTTTGGCTTCAGGGACCTGCTCGAGAAAAGGAAAAACGAGAAAAGGAGAGAAGCGAGCTTCGAGATCTAGTAAAATTAGCTTCTCATTACTTTATGAAGAGTTCACTATGTACTTTGTCTTATCCAAATATATTTTTATTGGTATCTAGGTTGGCAAAAATCTCCATGTTCTTAGTCAAATAGATGGAATTGACCTTGATATGTACAAAGATACTGTCCTTCCTAGGGTATTGGAGCAGGTTATTATCTTTTAAATCATTTTTTTTACATTCTAGTTTGATGCAGTATAATTCACCAGTGTTGCAACTTTGTCCAACAGGTGGTAAATTGCAAGGATGAAATAGCCCAACATTATCTGATGGACTGTATTATTCAAGTATTTCCTGATGAATATCACTTGCAGACTCTTGAAATACTATTAGGTGCATGCCCGCAGCTTCAGGTAGTTATTGTGCTTTAAATTTGCATGTATATATTTCAAATTTTTTTTGTATGCACATAATGTGCATGTTGCCCGTTTCAATATTTTATTGGACCAAGTGTATTTTGCTTTTATCCATCTTGCTCCTATTACTGAACCAAGGTTTCCTAGTGACATAAAATGAAATCACTTATGCTTCATCATCATCGTCAATAACCTTATCTCATCTATTGGGTTTTGGCTTTATGAGCCCACTTTTTTAGTCATTTTTGCCAAGAGATTTCTAAAGTTTGAACCTCAAGTACTTGAATCATCTTGAATGACTTCCATCAGTGTTACCTTAGCTCTACTCCTTATCTTATTTTTGGTCGGATTGGTGTATTTTCTAACATTCGTTGTACACTACCAAGCCATCTAAGGGTTCGTATGTCTCTAATTATTTTGCACGGTAAGATTCATCCCAACCGCTAGGAGCCAACACCGAGAATATGATTTTTCCGTAGGCATAGAAAAGAGGTTTCCACTGTGCTGAGCGTGAAATGACTGATGTTACTTAGTGGTGGATCTCTAGGATTCTCATCAATAAGAAAGGGATAAGATGGTAGCGTACAAGAAACATTCTTTGTTAACCCAAGCTACAAACATCCTTATTCATCTAATACAAAATGGTTAAGAGTATTTAAGCTACTCGGGAGCATTACATTAATAAAACTGCAATTAAAATATGTAAGAATATAAATGTTGCAATGATAGATAACCGATGTCGATTAAGCATCGTAGCTGTAGAAAACAAATGCTCAACCTTGTATATACTTCATGTGTGAAATACAAGAAAGAATACAAATATATAGGAGAAGAGAGGGAGAAATAATCCTATACAGGAGATGTGGGACTAAAATAGAAAGGAGAAAATGGGCCTATAAATGGGCCTTTACAATATTTTCTTCTACATTATCTAACACTCCCCCGCAAGCTAGAGCGTATAAGTCATATGCGCCAAGCTTGGACAAGAACTGGTAGTACAACTTGCGAGGCAGCGCCTTGGTAAGGATATCAACAACTTGTCCAGAGGCAGGAACATGTTCAAGCTTTAGCTCCTTTGCTTGAATCTTTTCTCAAACAAAATGACAATCAACCTCAATATGTTTAGTCCTCTCATGGAACACAGGATTCTTTGTAATGTGTATCACAGCTTGACTATCACATAAAAGTGTTGAAGGTGAGGACAATTTAACCCCCAAGTCCATTAAAAGACGTTCAAGCCGGGTTATTTCAGATGTAACAGCCTCCATCACATGGTACTCGGCCTCAGCAGACGAGCGGGCGACCACCGTCTACTTCTTACTCCGCCATGTGATAAGATTTCCTCCAAAGTATGTACAGAACCCAGTAGTTGAACGTCTATCATCCAATGAGCCCGCATAATCTGCATTCGAGTATGCAATAAGAGAAAGGGAGGAAGATGGCTTGTACACAAGTCTTTGCCCATGGGAAGTCTTCAGATACTTAGGGATGAGTTCCACTGCCTGAAGGTGAGAGAACCGTGGGGTATGCATAAACCGGCTGACCACACCAACCACAAGGAAGCATAGGCCGCAGCGAGCAGAATAAGTCGCCGCGAGTAAGGATAAAGGGGTCGCTGCGGGTAAAAGATGTCGCTGCGAGTAGAAGAAGTCGCTGCGGGTAGAGAGGTTGCTGCGGGAAAAATGAGGTCGCCGCGAGAAGAGGAAGCTGCTGCGGGTAGAGAAGTCCGCGACGAGAAGAGAAGGCCGCCACGGGTAAAGACAGATGTCGCGGGAAAGAAGCTAGCGGACAGAGTGGTTGAGAAATAGTCCGCACCCGAGCGGTTAGAAGCAGACCGCAGGGGTAAGGAGAGGGGAGAGATCGCAGCGGATAGGAAAACTAACGGAACCGAGGTGGGGTCCACGAGCCACTATATAAAGAGGGAAGAGCGGTGGATCCACGAGATATGAGGAGGAAGCGGGTAGAAAAGAGAGAGGCCGCCAGCGAAAGAAAGGAAAACCAAGCCGCGCGGCAAGGAAGGAAACCGGGCGGACAGAGAAGCCGGACGGTCAGAGGCAGGCCGGACCGGGTTGCTCTGATACCATGTAGAAAACAAAGGCTCAACCTTGTATATACTTCTTCATGTGTGAAATACAAGAAATAATACAAATATATAGGAGAAGAGAGGGAGAAATAATCATATACAGGAGATGTGGGACTAAAAGAGAAAGGAAAATATGGGCCTATAAATGGGCCTTTACAATATTTTCTTCTACATTATCTAACAGTAGCTCACAATTGCGGTCCTCCTAAAATAGATTCACTTAGTATCTCGTGCATCGACACTGATGCCCTCCCTGCATAACAATATTCGCCTGTTGGAAAATTTACTTTGTCCTCAAGACAAAGGTTTTGAAGGTGCAGGACTTACGAGATAGGCCATGAAGTGGTGCCCAAGGTTGGCCTAGAAATCCCTGAAAGTAGTCATCAAGCTAGTCATCAAGCTGCGGCGAGATGTTGACTGTGACGACAGTGAACTTACCCCCTCTAATATTTGCAGTTGCCCTTCTTAGATAAATGACAACATCAGTTTGGGGCCAATTGATAAGAGTGTCCCCAAGCGACTGAAGTCACTGATGCCTAAAGGGGTATCAATACCATGTAGTGGAAGAACATAGAAATCTGGCGTAACCACGCTTCCTTATGGTGGCCTTCACAAGTTGATTGATGGCCTCATCAGGCCTTGTTGTTCCGTGAGTAGGACCCTCTTTTTGTTTTTTTGACCTCTAAATATGCGTCGTCCTGCATGCATGCACGTGCTGCGTCGAGCGCGATTTGATCAACAATAATTCCTCGTTGCGAAAACCGTAGACGGAACATACTTGTGAGATCTCAAATCTGGAGCCGAAGGATGGGTAAAAATGGCTAGGTTGGACCAATGTTAGCTAGTGGGGGATTTCTAGGTGTTCTTACCAAGACGAAAAGGGGAAGTGGATAGAATCCAAGAAACATTCTTGGCCTGCCTTAGGCTCCAAACATTATTAGTCATCCAAGATAAGTCTTAACACGAGATAGCTAGAGTATTTATGTCCACTCGGGGGTATTACAATAATAGTATTGAAATTAAATATGCGGGAATATAAATATTGGAATGATAGATGATTGATGCCTCCCATGCATCATCACGTGTTGGTGTTGTCCACCTGGAATTGATCTGCCCAGTACTTATCGCGCCTTTCTATCCGCACGCTGACAATGATGCTCATCCTTCGTAACAACTAACCATTGCTAATTTGCCACATCAGAGGCCTTCCCGCGACTGCCACTGCATGAGCAGTGGCGGCCAAGGCGGTGGCACAAAATTTTACGAAATTCCCTCCAACTAGAGCCCAATTTTTTTTCTATTATCTTATTTTGGTACTGTTAAGTTCATGTGCTTAGGCTTTCCTTCCTCTCTATTGATTCTCTTTCCTCTGAATTGTTTTTTTGTGACTTAGAGTGCTTAGCAGAGGGATGAAACCATAATGGTAGAAATACGAAGATTTGTAAAAATGACCTTGCATGACTGATAATTACAGGTATACCTAATTTTTTCCACACAACCCCTCAAACTAGTGAGTAGATATTTTCTATTCCCAGGTTGGATATGATTGTTTTAATGTTATCACTATTCAACCTTTTGGTAAGAACATCGACGAGTTGATGGCCAGTCGTCACTTAAGGTCTGTAGATCAATCAGCTATCTGGCTTCTCTTTAATAAAATGTATGTTGATCTCTATGTGCTATGTTCGGTCATGCTGCACATGGTTGTGTAATATTGATTGTAGGTTTGTTATCATAATATTGTCTCATTGGTCCATTCCATTGCACTTCAAGTCTATAAAATAATCATCAGTCACTCACTTTTGCTTTGTGCCATTGTGCAAAACTTTATTTACGGGAAACATCATTGTTCTACTTTTTTTTCACATTGTACTCGGAGCGCTGCTCCTTTTGATTTAATGTATTTTGATATTCGCGGCCTCTTTAAAAGAACGAGTGTCTCTGGCGATTGTTACTTTTGTTGATGATCATTCTTGCTTGACATGGTTATATACGATGCACGATCGCTTTAAGTTATTACAATTTTCCGCTCTTTTTTCTCTGGTACTAGGACCCAATTGTCGTGATTCCTAAAAATTCTCCGCACTGATAATGTGCATGAATATGCTAGTCACAGTTTCCACACACCTGTGCTATGTTGGGTAATCTTCACCAAACCCTCCATCTCTACACAGCTAAACAAAATGGAGTGAATGAACGCAAAAATCATCACCTCCTTGAGTTTTCCATTTCCCTCATGTTCTAATTGTAGGTTCCTACTGTCTACTGGAACTTCGCCGTTTCCACCGCTTGCTACCTCATTTACCGCATGCCTTCATCTCTTCTAACCTTTGTGACACCATTTTCCATCCTCTTCCCCTCTACCTCTACATTTTCTTTGACGCCTCGCATCTTCGGTTTTGTTTTTTTATGTCCACCATCTTGGCCCTGCTGTGGACGAGTTGACTCTTTGTGCTACTAAGTAAATGTTTGTCGGCTATTCTCACACCTAGAAGGACTAAATCAACCACTCTCCACCTACTTGGAAACTTGTCACCTCCATCGATGTCACCTTCCTTGAACATCAACCTTTCCAACAATCCGACACTTCACTACCTTCCACCCATGGCCTTCCACGTCATCATGTGCCTACCAACACCTAACCTCCTCCTCAGCTTCCCACTCCTCCCGTTGTGCATCTCCCTTCAATATATCCCCCTCTTCGTGTCTACATGCGACATCGGTCTACTTCCTCACAGGGAGCCGCCCCTTCCTGCTGACACTATGTCGTCCGTTGATCCGACATTTGCCCCCATCTCTCACCCTATTTCAAATTATGTCTCTTTGCATCACTTATCTCCGACGCTTCACAGGTTTGCAACCTCTTTGTTCAGGGTCATGTTGGTCGATCTAGCCAAAATGTCGAAACAAAAATGTGACCAGCGCAAGTAAAAGAAATGCGACATAACGGAGATGTGATACAATGATGACACAACAACGAGCATAAAAGCAAAAATAAATAAAAAATAAAACGACAAAACAATAACGAAAAAGTGATGCATAACTCATCTTGATGCGTCAAGGGGTGCATTAGTTGCGAAGCTGATTTCTGTCCAGGTCTTGATCTCCTTGGTTGTTCATCAACATGGGTCGTTGTATCGATTAGACATCAAAAATGTTTTTCTGAATGACAACCTCGCTGAGTCTGTCGATATACAACAACCTCCTGGTTGTGAGACCACGGGGTGGTGTTATGAGCCGTTAAATTGAGATCGAGTGATCCGGCTGTCATTCGGGGTTTCCTCCAGTTTGGGGTGGCTATGGTTAGAAAAAGGGGATGCGAGGGAGAGAATGAGGGTGAGAAGAGAGAGAGAGAGAGAAGGGGTGAGAGAAAAGTTACTTCTTGCTTGCCATTCAAGCCACCCGTACCCGGAAATATAAAGAGAGTCGCCAAAAGTAGCATGACCCCCACTTGGGCTTACACATGTGGGAATAAAATAAAGGACCAACATACCATTGAAATAAAAGTACAATTAAAGAGATGAAAAATAGATCATGCAAAATCTTCATGCCGTGACGTCCTTCGACGTGCTCGTCTCCGCTTCGGTAACATCTTCGGTAACACTCAACGGTATATGCGCCCCCAGTGTGGGTCCGGTAATATCTCCGGGTTCGGTAGCATTTCCGTGGCAGGTGGTAGCTTCGTAACATCTCCTTCCTCGTCGGAAGACAGTTTGTCCTTAAGCTGAGGGGGCAAGGTCACGATGGGTGCCTCAGGTGGTTCGCCATGGAAATGTTTAAGCTGCGAAACGTGGAATACATCATGAATGCGTGCGTCCAGGGGCAGGCGGAGCTGATTGGCGACCTTGCCGAGTCACCGAAGAATCTGGAATGGGCCGTAGAAACGCGAGCTTAGTTTGTTGGTTGTTGCCGTCGTGCGCAAGGTGTGTTGGCGGTAAGGACGACACTTGAGCCATACCCAGTCGCCTATGGCGAAGGAGGACACATCACGGTGGCCTAGGTTGTAAGTTGTCTCCATCCGATGTTGGGTGCGACGCAGATGGTCGCGGGCCGTGGCGAGGAGCTGGTCACTGTCCACGAGCTCCCGGTCCACTGGAGCTAACAAGGCACGACCTTATTCGTAGGTAAGCAGCTTTGGCGGTTCCCGACCATAAATCAACTTGAACGGCGTGGTCTAGATGGCCGAATGGTAGGAGGTGTTGTAGCAGTACTCGATCCATGAGAGCCATGTGACCCAATCTTTGGGGTGATCCCTTGTTAAACAACGAAGGTACATCTCCATGGTCCGATTAACTACTTTTGTTTGGTCATCCGTTGAGGGTGATAGGACGAGGAAACAACCAAAGTTTTCTCGTTCAACGTGAAGAGCTCCTTCCAAAAATGACTAGTGAAAAGCTTGTCACGATCGGAGACGATGCTCTCTGGCAAGTCGTGTAGTCGGAAGATTTCTGTGAAGAAGTGGTGCGCCACTCGTTCGACGACGAGAGGTCGAGCTAGTGTATTAAAATGTGCTCCTTTAGAAAATCTGTCTACCACCACCATCAATACAGATTTTCCTTTACTGAGCGGAAGCCCTTCCACGAAATCCATGGACACATCAGCCCATATTTGTGTTGGTACCGGTAATGGTTGTAAGAGTCCAGCGGGAAGGAGGTTGGCCGCCTTTTGTTGTTGACATGTAGTGCACCAGACGATGAATTCCTGAACGGCGCGACGTAGCCCCTTCCAATAAAATTCCGTGCAGACGCGGTGGAGTGTCTTGTGGATCCCCTTGTGAGCCCGATCATGCACATCCTTCAAAATGATAGGAATGCGTGACGAGTCCGGCGGAAGATAGACGCGTCTGCGATAGAGGATGAGTCCTTGGTTGGCAGTCCATGTGGCCGGGAGAAGTCCATCCCGGACCCGCTGTATCAGTTCGGTGAGTGAGGGGAAGATGTTGATGTCTCCCCGAATAGTGTCCAACAGAGGTGCGGTCGGCACGAAGATGGAGTAGATAATGGCGGCGTTGTCGGCATGGCGGCAGGACAGCGCGTCATCGACGCGATTCAAGGCTCCCACCTTGTATTCGACGGTGAAATCGAACCCTAAGAGCTTGCTTACCCATCATTGCTGTGGCACGGTTGTGAGGCGCTATTCTTGGAGGTATTTCAAGTTGTAGTGATCTGTCCGCACGACGAAAGAACGACCCCATAAATACAGTCGTCAATGTTGAACAGCCTTGGCAAGGCCGATTAATTTCTGCTCATAGGCGGGTAATTTCTAATGATGGAGTGTTGATTGGCTGTTGAAATAAGAAATCAGGTGGCCATGTTGTTGTAAAACCGCCCCACATTCTTGGACCGAAGCGTCACATTCAATGAAAAATGTTTCTCGAAAGTCCAAAAGCTGCAAGACCGACGCCAAAACCTGCAAGTAACCTATCATCCCAAAAGCTCGCAATCCATTTAGGGTCACGTTGGCCGGTCACACCAACGTGCCAAATCAAAATTGCGCGAACAACATGCGCGATACAAAATAACATCAAAGCGCTTATAATACGCGCGATACAACTCGACGCTACATAATAATCCAAAAATGCTTGAAAACGCGCGCTACAATAATAAAATACACATGCGATAAAAATAATGAAAACGACGCAACGCGGGTTGCATCAGAGTGCCAAGAAGGTCTGCCGAGCGTCTTCATCTCATATAAATGTCGTGCATCGCAGGAGGGCCATAAGAGGTTCTGCTATAAAGCTCTATCCGCGAATAAACCTACGGTAGTAGCCCGTGAGCCCCAAAAAGGCTCGGAGATCGCATTGTGATTGCGGAGGGCCAAGCGGCGACGCTTAGAAGCTTTTCCGGGTCGGCGGACACGCCCTGGGCATGCACCACATGGCCGAGGTATATTACGCTTGTTTGGCCGAACGAACACTTGGCCTCCTTGAGTGCAAATGATGACAGCGTAGTAAGGTGAGCATCTCGTGGATGTGGCATAGATGCTCGTGGCATGACTTGCTATAGATCAATATATCGTCAAAAAATACAAGCATAAACTTGTGGAGAAGGGATTGAAATACCTCATTCATAAAGGATTGGAAGGTGGATGACGCGTTTGTCAATCCAAATGACATGACGAGGAATTCTAAATGTCTGTGATGCGTCCGGAAAGCCATATTTTCCACGTCCGCGACCGTCATGCGAACTTGGTGGTATCCTGAATATAAGTCGAGTTTCGAGAAGAAACGCGCTCCATATAGCTCGTCAAGGAGTTCCTCGATCACGAGAATATGAAACTTATCTTTAACTGTTTTGGCGTTTAGTTCCCGGTAGTCGGCGCAAAAACGCCACGTTTTATCCTTCTTATGGACTAGGAGCGCCGATGATGAGAACAAAGAGACACTTTGTTGGATAAGACCTTGCTTGAGCATGGCGATGCACTGTCTTTCGATTTCATCTTTTTGAAGAAATGGGTAACGGTAGGGTCGCACCATAACGAGGGCCGCGCCCGGTATGAGACATTCAGTGATCTTGGGAACGACGTGGAAACAATGTTGTCGGCACGGTGAAGGTGTCACTAAATTGTTGTAGAAGGAGGTGGAGATCTTTGGAGAGGGTGTCGGCCGCCATGGGCGGTCCCTGGAGAAAGAATGATTGTGGGCGACCAAGTGGGGTGATGCACGACCATTCCACTCGACGGGGCCCATCATGCTATTGCATCGTTAGGTTTTTGAAGTCCCAAGTAATGGGTCCTAGAGTGCGGAGCCAACACACTCCCAACAGAAGATCAAAGCCTTCGAGATTCACGACCAAGAGGAATACTTCAAAAGGGTATTTGTGGATGGTGAGGGGAACCCGATGGCACGATCCCGACCACGCCATGTTGTGCCCATTTGCCACCGATACTTGCAATTGACGTCGAGTTGTAAAGGGCACTCAGTGGTGCGCGACTGTGGTATGGTGGATGAAGTTATGCGTGCTGCCCGAGTCCAGCAGGGCGGCGAGTGTCGTGCTAGCGAGGGTGGCATGAAGCTGGAGCATTTGGCCTCCTGGAGTGCCGAAAATAGCATTGACAGAGATTTCTGGTGCCTCCGTATCCGGGTGCTCGTCCTCGTCGTTCGATGGATCGTCCACCTCAATGGTAAAGAGCCTCTTGCAACGGTGATTGATGCCGAATTGTTTTTCGCAGTTGAAACAAAGTCCTTTTGCTCTGCGGTCGGTCATCTCCGCATTAGAAAGACGACGACGGAAGGGCGTTGTTAGTTTGTTGGCCTGCCGCGGTGGTTGTGCTGTTGGTGCGAAGGGAGGGGGGGGGGGGGCGAAAAGACGTGCCTTGGTCCCGAAGATGGAGATAGGGCTGGTCGAGGAGGATGCGGCGTTCGCATGTCCGGGCGACACTCATGGATGTAGTGAGGTAGGGAGGGTCTTGAAACTCAACATCGAGGCGGAGATGTTCATGGATGCCTGCCGTAAAAAACAAGACTTGTTGATCTGAACGGTTGGGGCGCGGGCGAGCAGCTGTTGAAAACGTTTAAGGTAAGCCTCCAATGTCCCCGTTTGGCGGAGCGTAATGAAGTCGCCGAGGGGGTTGTCCCGATATGATGTCTCAAAACGCAGCGTGCAAGCTGTCTTGAACTCGTCCCATTGGAGGTAGGGACGCTCGTGTTGGAGTTGCGAAAACCATAGATGAGTGGCTCCGTTAAGGTGGAATGAAGCGAGGCTCAGTCGATTGTCTCCAGTGGTACGTTGGTTGGAGAAGAAAATTTCACACTTATGGAGCCAGGAGAGAGGATCGTCCTGTCCGTCAAACACCGAAAAGTCTAGTCGGCTGTAGCGAGGAAAGGCCGAGCCCTCGGCACTGTGGCCCGAGTGACCCTCGTGGTAGTTGTTCTCCTGTGCGGAGTGCTGGCTCGCCGGGCGTCCCCGCGTAGTAACGCCGACGGAAAGTTGGGTGATACGGTGGTCTAACTCCCCGAAGCGGGTATCCATGAGGTCGAGTCGGTCGAGTAGTTGCTGGAACTATTCACGATCGGCCATTAGTGGAGTAGAGGGTGTCGACAGGAGGTCGAGACTGGTGGGTTCTGCGAGGCGGGGTGTGCTGCTCGGAAACGGACGGGCGGTCGATTCCGCGTTGGCGTTAGCGGTCGGCAGCGAAAACGACGACCAGATGGGAGGAAAGGCCTCTGATACCAATATGTTGAGTCGTTGACTGAGATCAAGTGATCCGGCGGTCCTTCCGTGTTTCCTCCAGTTTGGGGCGGCTCGGGTTAGAGAAAAGGGATGCGATAGAGAATGGGGGTGAGAAGCAAGAGAGAGAATGGGTGAGAGAAAAGTTACTTCTTGCTTGCCATTCAAGCCACCCTCCCCGAAAATATAAAGAGAGTCGTTAAAAGTAGCATGCCCCCCACTTGGGCTTACACATGTGGGAACAAAATAAAGGACCAACATACCATTGAAATAAAAGTACAAATAAAGAGACGAAAAATAGATCATGCAATATCTTCTTGTCGTGACATCCTTCAACGTGCTTGTCTCCGCTTTTCCGCGTCGGCGGTATTGCGCCCCCAGTGTAGGTCCGGTAACATCTTCAGGTTCGATAACATCTCTGTGGCCTGTGGTAGTTCCGTAACAGGGGGTCTCTTGTTTGTCACCGCAAGAAATCTCTCTATGGTCTCAAAGAGTCTCCACTGGCCTGGTTTGATAAGTTCAGTTGGGTCATTCACAATGTTGCCTACCATCCGTTCTAACCTTTGTGACGCCATTTTCCATCCTCTTCCCCTCCACCCCTACTTTTTCCTTGAAGCATTGCATCTTCGGTTTTGTTTTTTATGTCTACCATCTTGACCCTGCTATGGACAAGTTGGCTCTTTGTGCTACTAAGTAAATGTTTGTCGGCTATTTCTCACACCTAGAAGGGTTAAATCAACCACTCCACCTACTTGGAAACTTGTCACCTCCACCAATGTCACCTTCTTTGATCATCAACCTTTCCATCAATCCGACACTTCACTACCTTCCCCACATGGCCTTCCACGCAATCATGTGCCTGCCAACACCAAACCTCCTCCCCGGCTTCCCACTCCTCCAGTTGCGCCTCTCCCCTCGATATGTCCCCCTCTTCGTGTCTACACACAACATCGGTCTACTATCTCACAGGGAACTGCCCCTTCCTGCTGATACTCCGCCATCCGTTGATCCGACATTTACTTCCATCGCTCACCCTATTTCAAATTATGTCTCGTTGCATCACTTTTCTCCGACGCTTCACAGGTTAGCAACCTCTTTGTTCAGGGTCATGTTGGTCGATCCAGCCAAAATGTCAAAACAAAAATGTGACAAACACAAGTAAAAGAAATGCGACATAACGACGATGTGATACAATGATGACACAACAACAGGCATAAAAAAAATAAAATAAAACGACAAAACAATAACAAAAAAGTGATGCATAAATCATCCTGATGCGTCAAGGGGTGCATTAATTGCGAAGCTGATTTCTTTCCAGGCCTTGAACTCCTTGGTTGTTCATCATCATCGTTGTATCGATTAGATATCAAAATGCTTTCCTGAATGGAGACCTTGCTGAGGCTGTCTATATACAACAATCTCCTGGTTGTGAGACCACAAGGGGGGTTTATGAGTCGTTGACTGAGATCGAGTGATCCGGCGGTCATTTGGGGTTTCCTCCAGTTTGGGGCGGCTAGGGTTAGAGAAAGGGGATGTGAGAGAGAGAGAATGTGGGTTGAGAAGCTAGAGGGAGAAGGGGTGAGAGAAAAGTTACTTGCTTTCCATTTAAGCCGCCCCTATCCAAAAATATAAAGAGAGTCACCAAAAGTAGCATGCCTCCCACTTGGGCTTACACATGCGGGAACAAAATAAAGGACCAACGTACCATTGAAATAAAAGTACAAATAAAGAGACCAAAAATAGATCATGCAAAATCTTCATGCCGTGACATCCTTTGATGTACTCGTCTCCGCTTTTCCGCGTCGGCGGTATATGCGCCCCCATTGTGGGTCCGGTAACATCTCCTGGTTCGGTAACATCTCCGTGACCGGTGGTAGCTCCGTAACAGGGTGTCTCTTGTTTGTCCGCAAGAAATCTTTCTATGGTCTCAAACAGTCTCTACTGGCCTGGTTTGATAAGTTCAGTTGTGTCGTTCACATTGTTGGCTTCACTCGAAGCTCGTCTGACTTCTCTCTATTCACTCATCACTACGCAGTAGACACAATGATACGTTTGGTATATGTCAATGATATCCTTATCACAGATGACGATCTCAATAGTATAATGATGGTCAAGAAGCATCTGTCATCCGAGTTTTAGACTAAGAATTTGGGGCCTCTCCGATATTTTCTTGGCATCAATCTGGCCGGTTGACCTGATGGTCTCGTTTTGTCTCAACGGAAGTACTGTCTTGACTTTATTCATGAGCCTGACTACTCTTTATGCAAGTCTGTTGACACACCTATGAATGTCAACCATAAGTTCTGCACTCATGCTTCCTAATCTGATTTACTCCTTCCTAACCCAAAGTACTTCGTCGACTGGTGGACAAGCTAATTTATCTTTCTATTACAAAACCTGATATATCCTTTACTGTTAGGGCAGTCAGTCAATTTCTTGTATGCTTCACAAATCTCTCATATCCAGGTAGTTGATCATATCCTTTGGTTCCTGAAGATTGCTCCAGGACAAGGGTTTGCGCATAAGTCTTCTCCCTCAGCCCTTGTAGCTTACTCAGATGCTAACTATGCCGTCTCTTTTGATGATCATCGATTTATGTGTGGATTCTGCACATACTTTGGCGGATATATTGTTACCTGGCGGAGCAAGAAACAAATTTTGGTTGCACTTTCATTTGCAAAAGCTGAGTACCGATCAGTGATTTCCGTTATTTCTGAAGTTACATAGTTGGAGAGACTTCTGAGTGATCTGGGTGTGAAACTACCCTCTCCATCCATTTTCTTTTGTGACAGCCAAACGACTATTCATATTGCCAATAATCCAATGTTTCATGAACGTACCAAGCACATCGAGGTCGATAATCATTCTATTCGGGAAAATGTGCTGCTTAAAAAATTGAACTTGTGGGATGCGCCTACTGCTGGGTAGGTTACTGACATCCTCACGAAAACCTTACCTCAACCTCTATATCATTAGTTTCTGTCCAAGCGTGACTTCTATGATTTGTACGCTTCAGTTTGTGGGGGAGCGTTGAAAGAAGTTGTATAAAGTGCCCATCCAATAACCCATTGGAGAGCCCATTCCGCGAATGTTCTTGGCTCCGGAGGTGGCCGGGCATGTGAATTGGGACTTATAATGGACGGATAAGAACTCTAAAAAACCACAATTTTTCTATCCCCTTTAATTTGTCTTCTGTGAATGCTCCCTGGTGAAATCTCCAAAGTCAATTTTCTTGTTTTTTCATTTACCAAAAGCTCTCCATTTACCCTCAAACCTATTCCTCATTATTGTGATACTTCTGTTTGCCCAGAAGTTCTTACCCGTCCATTATTAGTCCCAATTCACATGCCCGACCACCTCCGAAGCCAGAACAGTCGCGGACTACATCGAGGGTTCTATTTTCCCCACTGCCGGATCAACATTGCCATGTGAGTTTTAATGTATTGTGTTTAATTATTTCGTTATTGAATATCAGAAAACATCACATGTTTGTTTGGGTATGTGATTGCTAGTGTTTTGTTCTATTTCTTTTACCCTATAAATTTATTCGTGTAATTTGTGGTGGATCACATCTTGGGCAAAGACGAGTGTGATTTTGGTTGTGGTCCGAAAATTCAAAGCTCACTTTGTGTTGATTTTGCTAATGTTGTTATAGATTTTGCTAAACTTATATAATTTAATTTGCTAGTATCGGACATTTGCTAAACTTATATAATTTAATTTTCTAGTATCGGACATTTGCTAAACTTATTTAATTTAATTTTTAAACAAGCATCTCATCTAGGTCCGGTTTGATCACATTCACTTCGCACATTCACGTAGCATTACATTAACATGTCAGCACAGACATTCATTTTCATATTGTACTGTCCTGCGTCAGGTCTCATCATTACACTATGAATATTTCTTCTATATATCTTATAGATTATGTTTTTAATTGAATTTATGAAAGTTTATATTTGAGTAATAACTTTTTTCCTCGCGATTTTATTCTCTAATTATTTATGATTTCATCACTGGCCCATATTAATATTTTCTAATACCTATTTTCTATAACATTAAAATATTATTCATACTTGATTCTTGTTTTGAACCATCTTTTCAGCCAACCGTGGACATCATGATAGTCCTATCTCAGCTTATGGATAGATTATCAATTTATGCTGCTTCCAGTGCAGAAGTGAGCTTCCAAAGCATCTCTTTCCTTGACATTTATGTTTGTAGTATGGTTTCTCATTCGTGAATTATGCAGATTTTACCAGAATTTCTGCAAGTAGAGGCCTTTGCTAAATTGAGCAATGCCATCGGAAAGGTACCCTGTACCTTGTATATGCATAATTTTATATGAAATGCAGCAGTTTTGGATAACAATATAGCTGAAATCTTACTGGATTATTCGCTTACAATCGTGTTTTTTTCTTAGTTTTGAATGATTCGAGTTATGCATCTTTTATTTCACATTCTTAACTGCATTTCTTATTAAATCGCTGTAGTCAACTACCGAATGCACATTTTGCAACTTAAATTGAGCATTCCCGCAGATGAAGCATGCAATTTGGGAAAAATGCTGCAGTTAGCTGAAAAACATGAGAAAGCAACTGATATGAGTTGAGCCTGCCCAATGATCTGAGAGATTTAAGCAACTGTTTATTCCTGTCCTTCATCTAACTGATATCTGGGACTTTGTTCTGTGGGCCAAGAAGTCCGAGTGATTGGATTATGATTGCAAGGACAATTCTATGCCAGGCTTTACAAAGCTCTTCCAGTTAGATGGTTCTGAACATATTGGGAGCTGTTATTAGAGAATGAAATTCTGAAAATTGAGCGAGATGGATGACAATGAAAGGCTTAAAGGGGGGTTTTTCGATTTGTTTGAAGATGAATATTAAAGATATTCAAATACAGAGAGGTTGGTGTTGGGAGTGATTCTTGAAAAGCTGGGATAATATGTACTTATAAAATGTCTGATGATAGATTGATCTACTTACACTAATAAAAAAATGATATGTTCTCAGGAGAACTCATATTGACCTTGCAGGTCAAACTAAGAGTTGTTGATATTTAAAAATAATGTGAGTTTAGTATATCATGAATCCTACCTGAGTTCCCATGTTAGGTGCTAGAGTTAAAGAGGAGGAGAGGGAGGAGTCAACAGGAAGGAGGAAGAAGAGAGAAGGATTTCAGCCCCCAGGTTTTTCCATAAGTGGTTTTACTCCAAGATAGTCCTAATGAGATACATGCATTGACATATATAGTGCCTAGTTCTGAGATACGCATGGACAAACAGTAAATAACCCATGTCTCGAAATGCAAATGTGATAATAGCATAAAAAGCTGATGGATGTGCTAAGCTCGTGCGCGCTACTGGCGAGCGTCCGCCGTCATATTGGTATTCGTGTCGTCGCCTTGGTCCCGACGTCGACATGTGTCGTGTCCTTGTCTCCTCGTCCCCTTCCCGTTTTCATCTTTATAACAATGTTGATCTCTTGAAAAGTTTCCTTTTTCTCATGGCAGAAGCAACTACTGTGACGCACTGTAGCTGGGATTGTGGAGGGGCAACCGTCCGGGTCGGCTCGACATCGCCCCATAGGTTTGTGGCAGAATCTACTGGCTCTTGCTACTCAGGAAGATGGGATGAGGTGCCACCAACAGATGGGAAAAGGGTGCCTCCCCAGCCAAGTGAAAAAGGACTCATACTCTAGTAAAACACATCGTCTTGCATGCCCAGTTGAGATGCACGTCCTCGAGTGTATGAAATCATGCGACGTCGAGTATGGCGTCAAGAACACCGAGCTCACAAGAGTAGAAATTTGTGCACAGTGGGCAGGGGCCCACAGTCTTGTGCAAGTCCATACAGAGGCCCCCAACGGCAGTGCTACAACCGTCGTCCGAGCATATAATGAGAGGAGGGGAAGGGGATGGGCCAATGTCGGGCCGTCGGGGAGATGAAATTGTGGTTGGCCCCACCATCAATAAAGATCGCCAGGGGAGTGACATCAAGGGAACCGGTGAGCGTCATAGAGAGGGGTCCAATAGTACCCCACTCACGGAGCATAGGAGTTCGAGACGATGCAGACGTGCAAGGGGGCCTATAGTAACATGTGATTCATCGCCCTTTAGGGCCTCAAAATTCCCAAGGGTGATTTTTAGGTCCTCGCCAATGATGACGCAGAGCTCCTTTAGAGGGAAGTCATGAGTTGTGGAGTTTGATTGTTTACAACGGAATCAGAGCCCCCCGGTGCGAAGATTATGGTACTCGTGGTTGGTCATTCGGGGGACGTTCGATGGCCGGGGCGGTCGGGGAGGTACTTCGAGACATTTGGAGCCACTATATGCACCTGCAGTGGTAGTCAGAAGGGTGGGGGAGGGTAGGCAATCAGTGGGGGTGTAGAACTCCTCGGTGATTGGTTGGTATCAATGAAGATGATCTTGAAGTCCTCTTCCACCAAGAGGGTTAGATCCATAACATCAATAATCGTCCTGGGCTGGTGGGTGCAAAGGCGGGACAAATGTGTGTAGGAGCCCTTACATGAGGCAGCCCAAGTAGTGATCTGACAGTAACCAGGAACGTGCGTCACCAAGGTATTGATCTCGTCGATGTAGTCGTCCAGGAGGACTAATTGACATACACCACACAAACTTTCAGCTGCTATCCCAAAATATTAAACATTATAGCAGACGATGAGGTCCCGTTGAAGTTTCGCCCGAGAGAGTGAAGTGTTTTTCTATCATAGCAGCAAACTCAATGAAGTGTCGACCTCTCCATGCCGATGAGAGCCGTAACAACCTTTTGTGACTCCGGAGGTAGATGAATGTCAAATGGTTGTTACGTACGGGCAATTCATCCCATGAGGTCGGTACCGTTGTAGGAAGGGACATCAAACAAACAAAGTGGAGGCGGGAAGCTGGCCGTCGGTGAAAGCGGGTCTCGGGGAGGGTCCTGGTGTGCCCTGAGAAGCGATGAGGACTCTTTGTTGGAGGACGCTAAAGCACTTTGTCTGTCGGTCAGGAGGGTCAAGCTTAGCATCCATCAGCAATATTAGAACCTGGAGCAAGACATTGGATGTCTCATGGAAATCAAAGCAGCTATAAGTAACCAGATTCACAAAAGGCAAGGTGTTGATGTGTTAGAGGGTGCCATAAAATGGAGCCAATGGGGCATGCATTCTGAAGAAGGCCGGTGCAAGGAAGGAGTGCGAGCTCGTGCCGACGGGACAAGTCAAACAAACGACGGATGGTTAAGAATTTGCTGCAGGCACGGAGGAAACCCCGAGTTGGAAGGTCAGTAGACGAATGCGGTGCAGGCGAGCGGTCGTACATGGGATCAATTATGGTGACTGAGCTGCCATTGAATAGGCGTCGATCAATCGAGGTAGGCGTTGTCGAATGAGTGATTATCTGTGGTCCAACAGACGTCGATCAATTGAGCTGGAAGGTCGGTGCGTTGGAAGGTCAGCGAGCTAGAAGGTTGGAACGCTAAGGCTGAGCAGATGTTGATCTGTTGTCGTGCGGTGCAAAGGAATTGATGTTATCATGCAAGAGAGATGGGTTGGCTAAGGCGAGGAAGCGTTAAGAGGTCGAGGCACGTTAAACGTTGGAAGGCGCAGTCGAGTCGGATTAAACGCAGAACGCGATCGGAAGAGACTCATGCGTAATAAGTTGGAAGTCGTAGGCGCTGTAGCGTTTTGGGCGGCGGAAACCGCTGCATAAAGACATCAGATCGGACAAATGCTAGGTGCTTGGGTTAAAGCGGTGGAGAGGGCGAAGTCAAAAGGAAGGAGGAAGAAGAAAGGGATTTCACAGCCCTTAGGGCTTTCCCTAAAGTGATCTTACTCCAAGATAGTCCCAATGAGATACACACAGTCATATATAATGACTAGTTCTGAGATACGTAAAGACAAACGGTAAATAACCTACAACCTGAAATAAAAATACTATAATAACATATAAAGCTGATGGGTGTGCTAAGCTCGTGTGCGCTACTGGCAAGCGTCCGTTGTCATATTGGGATCCATGTCGTCGTCGCCTCAGTCCCGATGTCGACATGTGCGACGTGTCCTCGTCTCCTTTTCCCTTTCTCGTTTTCGTCTTCATAACATTCTACCTGGTAAAATGAATGTTTTTTGGAGTGAGTTCAACTAGTATTTGACAAATTTTGAGTGAAATGGTGGAGGAAGGTGTTCTTCTACTTAGAACCATCGAGCATGTCGAGCATATCATCCAATCAGGGGATCAGAAACGATATTTCATCGTAGTTTTCTTAATGGCTCGGCTGTCTCCACATGTGTCGAGTCTCATCTTTCTTGAGAATAAGTAGTGCGGGAACGACGCAAGGGCTCATACTCTCCCTAATATGACATTTTTTTATTAGTCCAACGACCTGCCGGTAGAGCTCCTCATATTCCTTAGAACTCATACGATAATGTGGTAAATGAGGTAGGCTAACACTGGGCATAAGATCAATACAATACTGAATATCTCGCATGTGAGGCAAATGATCAGGTAGCTCATTAGCCCTACTTGGAACGTCGACAAACTTTAAGCTGGATTTTAAACCGACTAAGGTGTAGACGACTTCACTCTCCTTCAGCTCCTCTTGAAATTGGGATCTAGAAAATAACATGTGTGTCGAAGGAAATGAAATCACAACGATTGGAGTAGACGTGCTACTACTTGGTTAGGAACGTTCTAAGGACTTGGTGGAGGGCCGTTCATTTGGGGAAGAAGAACGATCTTATGCCCACTTCGTTCAAAGTATACCAGTTCCTTTTTCTGTCACGAAACACACATCTGTCAAACCACCACGATCACCCTAACATAATGTGACGAACCTCTGTGGAGGCGACATGGCATTAAACAGAATCTTGGTAGGTACCTCATATGGAAAACTCAACTAAAAACTGATGCGTGACGTGTATAGTCATAGAACATGTGGCCCAAGACGCACTATACGACTTTCCTAAAGGTTGTCTTAAGTTTAAATTTTTCTAACATGCGTTGGGACACAAGTTTTCATCCTACCGCTATCTGTTATGATGGTGCAAAAATGCGCCTGAATGCGTGCAGTAGTACGAAAATTGTTATACCTCAACCACTCATCTTTAGCAAAATTTGCGGGGGGGGGGGGGGGGGGGGGGTGAGGAGGCTATGCTAGAGGAAACAGACTAAATGTTCAACGTACTCTATTTCAACTTCTACCTCGTCTTCGATTACCGCATCAGGATGAGAGGCTCCTTTTCTTCTTCATATTCAGCTACTGTTACAAACTGTCTACTAGAACACTCCGAGCACATGTGTCCCGTCTCCATGCACTTAAAACACCAAAATACCCCAAGATTGGGTTGAGAGCCAATAATCTTTTTGCCTCCAAACTAGGCAGACAAATGTGTAGGGGAACTAGTGAACCCTAAGGGATGGTTCAATATGGAGGGTTGAAGAGTTGACGACTGAAGAACTTCAATAGGCAACCTCTCAGAAGTTCTAGAGTCATAAGCTCTAAAATCGGTAAGCTCTAACATCTCTCAAATGACATAACAGAGCTTATTTAGGTTGCGAGACATAATCATATTGTCCTCCTTCTGTATATCCAACCTAGCCTGGAGAATAAGAAACTCGTTGGTGTAATCATCCCCGACGCAGGTTATGGAATTTGCGATAAAGATTTTGAAGATAATCCGGGAGAACATATCACTTTCGTAGCTGAGTTTTAAATTCTACGGAGGTAGCGATTGGGGCTAGACCTAAAGTTAATCGTGTGCGCTTCAACTGAATCCACCAGACTAGTGCTGGTCCTTTAAGCCTAAGAGTGGCGTACTTGACCTGACGATATATGGGCATTTGTTTTCTTGCCATGAATCTATCCATACACACACCAATCTAAACATCCTTCGGGCTCTACCCAGCTCTCAAAGTCGCTTACATCCAACTTAATGTCATCATCTCAGCGTGGTTGATTTCGTGGTTCGGGATGTTGTGGCATGAATTCTTCTTCTCTAGTATTTGGTTGAGTCGCTTGATTCCCGCTCAAGTGGATAGTAGCTTCTATATTATTGACAAAGGTCCTTAACCTATTCATGACTTGACGAACATTACCCATGTTGGTGGTGAATGTTTCAACCAATTGCATGAGGTTCCCCATGCGCTAGTTCAGGTCATCAATGCTAGTTTCTAAACACTTTACTTGATATTCTGTTTTTTTATTTAATATAGAAAAAATGTTTGTTTTTTTTTGTTTATTTAAAACTCTAAACTTTAAGTAAATCTTTTTTTAAAACAAAAGAGAGGCTTTGATGGAATTGAGCAAAGAGGAAATTTTAAAGCAAATTATTTTGAATGGAAGATTTTGTTTAAAATGAAAATATATATTTTAAATGATTTTTTAATAAATTGGATCGTTATTCATGATATGAGTGCATCAACGTCCTATGATACTAAAATGATGTACACTAAATCCAGAAGTTTTTGTTTAAAGAAATATTTTCAGAAATTGCTACGGGTTAAATCAGTTAACAAAACTTGATAATTCAGTTCATGCTACTCTCTTGTGAGAGTGGGCTCCTCAATGGTAATTCTAGAGCCTATTTGATTTACCCTAACATTTAGCATGAGGTAAGAATGTGCAAGCATGCCGCAAGTATTTTATGCATGATAGTGTTTCGAATCGGGGATTGTGGGGGAAAGAGGCGGAGATACAATGAGGTTAAACCCTAGAATGAGGGAGGAGATGAGAAGAACTAGAGAGAGAAAGAGAATCTTGAGAGAGAAAGAGAAGCTTACTAAATTTCTTGCATAACTTACATGACCCCAAGAGTTCCTTTAAATAGAACTCATAATGGTATATTCGTAAATACAACCATATACGCGTGAATATAAAAATACGACGACGCTAAGACTACGACTCAATAATAACGACTCGATACAACACGACTCAACATAGTAAAAATGATAATAACATAGATAACTGACGGCGGATCCGTAACACTCCATCTGTCCTTGACATTGAGCTTGTCCCCAAGCTCGAATTCCATGTGGATGGTCGGCTCCTCGGGCATCTTGATCTCCCGCTAGAACAATGTCTGATCGGGTGTAGCAGCAGCGGCGGTATCGGCGAAGTAGCGGTGGCGGCGAAAAGATGCGCGACGAAAGAATGGCTTTCGAACAGTTGGTGGAGCGATGGTGAGCAGCAGTAGCAAGGAGGGAGGAGAGACGACGGCCGGCAACAGAAACGGGTCCATCGGGGTCACTAGAGCATGGGCCGGAAGAAGAGGCGGCGCTGTGGCCGATGGAAGCGGCAAGGCGGGGGCCGGCGGGAAAAGAGCCAGGAGAGGAGGCGGTGAGGTGGCCGAAGGAGACGACAATGCTGGGGCCGACAGAGGAAGAGCCAGTAGAGGAGGCAACAATATGATCGACAGCGGGGGAGCGGGTGACCAGAGAGGAGGCGACAATGGTGGAAGGACGACCACCGTAGAGAGAGGTGGTACATCGACAACGAGTGGCGGTGGCGACGATGGCAGCGATGGCGGCGATGACGACAGTGGCGGCGACTGCATGAGGCGAGCTGGTGGCGACGACGGCGGTGCGTCATGAAGGACGGAGACGGTGGTGGCACCATCATTGGAGGGGGAGGCGGCGAGTCCAGCTCCGGTGGTGGTGGTGACAAAAAACCATCAACGAGTCGCGAGATATGTGAAGGGCGTCAAGCTTGAGGTCGAGCTGAGCATCGACGTGGCCGAGGCGAGCCGCCCGATGAGCAATACGACGGTCCAGCTTGGCGATGGTGGTGAGGAGCTCAATGCGATCGACAACGGTAAGTGACATGATGAAAATGAGATAATTAATTAACTAATAAAAGTGGGCCCTGGGCGATAATTAATTAATAAAAGTAAGAAGGTGATGAGATAAGATAGTGCAGGAGGTGGGCCGTGGGCGGTTAAAAGAAATCAGCAAAAAAGAGAAAGAGCAGGTGAGAGAGGAAGGGAAACAGTAAATTAAAATAACAAAAAAAAAGGTGATGATAGGGGAGTGGCTTCCCGAGGAAATGAGGCGTAGATAGGAATGAAATTAAAATAAAATAAAAGAGATGAGGGTAGGTGATTGGATGGGATGGGAAGGAGGCGAATGGCTCGAAGAGGAGCAGGCGCGAAAGGCGTTGTTGCGGCTTGATGATGGCGTGTGCGCAAGCGTGTTACATGTGGTCTGCTCGAATGGTGGTGAGGAGAGCGTCGAGGATTGGGCATGACACGAGCTCTCCGTGCGGTGGACAGAGCTACTTGATGGAAAAGGCGTGTGATGAACGGGAAGCTTGCGGTTTCAGCGGCGTCGACGAGGGACAGTCGCCGATGAAGAGCGGTGGTCGGCGGTTGACGTCGGGGATGGGCTAAGGCGATCGGCGGGGAGAGTCGTCGTGGCCGGAGGGGAGGAAGGTGGCGGCGCTGGTTTGCGGAAATGTCAGCGCAGGGGTGGCTGGAAGCTGAGCAATGCGGGATGGAGCTGCTGCGGGATTGGCGGAAGCAGAGCAGCGGGTTGCACGTGCTGATTGTGGTTGTTGGGTCGGGGAAGAACTGTGTGGGCTGCTCTAGCAGAGGAGGAAGATGCCTTAGAACAGCGGGGGCGGCGACCTGCGGGAACGACGACCGTAGGGGAGGAAAGTCCTCTGATTCCAAGTTGTTACGAGTCCGGGGATTGTGGGGGAAGGGGACGGAGATACAATGAGGTTAAATCGTAGAATGAGGGAGGAGATGAGAAGAACTAGAGAGCGAAAGAGTATCTTGAGAGAGAAAGAGAAGCTTACCAAATTTCTTGCATAACTTACATGACCCCAAGAGTTCCTTTAATAGAACTCATAATGGTATAATCGTAAATACAACCATAAACGCGTGAATATAAAAATATGACGACGCTAAGACTACGACTCGATAATAACGACTCGATACAACACGACTCAACATAATAAAAATAATAATAACATACGATAACTGACGGCGGATCTGTAACAGATAGTAGCTGAAGGTGATCAAGAACTAGAGAAAATATGTCAACGAATTGAAATGCATATAAGTAAATGAGTTTAATCACTAAAACAAATTGCATAAAATTACTCTAATTGTGTGGGAGCGGAGATTGTACTTGCAGCGATCCAGGAAATTGCTAGGCTGGCTGTGAGCTGGTGGGGTGGGGTGGCGGGAGTTTGCCTGGTAAAATTGGAAGAATTTTCGATAGTCTGGAGTTTTTGGGTGGTTTCAGGGTTTGGCGGTTTGTGCAGAAATGGGAGGTAGTAATACAGGGAGGTTCAACGATGGACCGTTTTAAGAGAGGGATAAAGACTAGCTGGGGGATGTGAGGAGGATCCTTGCCAACGGGATCAGAGAGGAGTCGGCAATGATGTCGCAAATTGAATTCACGCAAAGGACATTGGAGGTGGTCTGAGGAAGGGTCGCTCGCCGAGGCCTACCTTCTCTCAGATGGAGTCAATGTAGGATTATGAGGTGCTGGTGGGCGGCGATAGTAGCAAACATCTTCGACGGTAGCCTCCTGGAATGCCGAGAAGCAGAACATAAATTTGCTTCTCGTTTTTCTCCAAGGCGCCGTTCATGGAAGGAGGGCTCGACCTACATAATTGTAGCGGGTAACAGTCGCCACATATACTTTATTGGGCTTTATTTTATTGGAAGTCGCCACATAAACTTTATTGAGCTTTATTTTAATGGAAGCAAAAAGTTTTGGGGATTGAAGGAAATAAAAGGTTTTTAATTCCCGACATCTGAAACTCTTAGAAATTAAAGGCACAAGGTAGGGGGTTAAAAGATAAAAACTTAATGTGGCTTTTACTCCAAACAAAATAATTAATTTCAGGAGATCTTAAATCAATTGAGTAATCATTTTAATTTATGCAATTTCATTTTATTTACGCATTTACCTGCATACCACTCTAGGGATGTTCACAAATAAAATAGTTGGTGAATAATTTGGGAATCTGTTCGTGAAGATTCAACTAAGATTCATTCTATTTGAATCCATAATTGAATCCAAATTCGGATTCGAGTGTTATTTGAATCTGAATAATATTAACTCTATTGACAAGATTCGCGAATAATAACAATATATTTATTATATATAAAGATGATTCTGGCCGTCTAATCAAAGTCTATTTGATCCTTAATTTGAAGCGAATCTGATTTCAAGTCCAAATACTAATTTGAATTCGAATCCAGAATTTTGAGATGAATCCAAATCCAAATCCGAATTCAAATTTTCGAATGAATCCAGATTCGAATCTGAATCTCTACATTCTATGGCAAGTTTGAATTTGTTTGAAGAGCTATTCGATTCGGTTCATGAACACCCCTATACCACCCTGTTCAGTGTTTACAGACGATTTATGTAAGGTCTTATTGGCTGGTCGGGCCAATAAATCAAAAAACTAGCATACAATGTTAAATGACGAACATACAAAAAAGTAAAAAGTCAGTCATGCAATATGGAGATGAACATGAAACATGATAATTAAACACAACAAACAAAAATGTAAAAAAGAAACAAAGATTCAAAGAGATTAAACGGATACAGTCCCAGATGCATCACATCGCGAGCCTCCAGGCGTTGGAGGCTGGCCTGGATAGAACCAAGGATGCTGGCTTGATCTTCGTGGCGGTGTTCGACGACATTGAGGCAGGCGTCCTTCATGGGGCGGGTGCTCGGTCGTCTCGGCAGTGGCGCTAGGAGCAGGTTAGAACTGGCGTCGTTGCGGTCGAAGGATGCGGGAGGTGCACAGGAAGAAGCGGTCTGGAAGAAATGCAGATATTGCAGAGATACACATGAAGAAGCGGTCTGGAAGAAATGTAGATACGCAAAGATGCGTTGGAGGAGTTGTCGGGAAGAAGCGGCAAGGGCCTTTGCTTTCCTTGCCAGTAGCCATACTCGCTTACCCACATCTGCGCTTTCAAGGACTTGTAAACCTCAGATAGTATATATGAGTAAAATTTCTGAAGTATGATTTACCAATCTACATTAAAAAAATTGACAAGCTGTTCTATGAGTGAACGCATATTGACTATTTGTGTCAAGCTGAAAGTTGTTCATTAAAACAAAGTTTAAATTTGAGATATCATAAAAACTACATGATTTACTGCCTGGAGAGATCAGATCTTCTTTGCCCTGATTCAATGTGTTAGGAAAAAGTTAGTTGATACCCACCAAGACCCGCTTGTTTGGGCAGATGATGACAGAAGTTACTGAAAATATAATTTCTGGATAAATTATTGATTGATCGAGAATTAATCTTAGCAGCTAAAACAAACTGATCGAATCTTAAAACACCGTTATGTGTTCCATATTGCTCTCCAAATGCTTTCCTTATATTGAACACTTATAAGTTAAATGATCAGATTTTGCAATTTTTTATTGACAGGTCATTGATTTTCAGCCAGAGATGCCAATTGTTAGCGCCATCAGTTTATATGTCTCTCTTCTTACATTTACTCTTCGTGTACATCCAGATCGCCTTGATTTTGTGGATCAAGTATTGGTATGTCTATTTGCTTTAATATATAATAGTACTTCACTGTCACTGAAGCGTTGATTATGTGGATCAAGTAGTGGTAACTCCATTTCCTTTAAATGTCATATCACACAGTGACTATAATCCCATTAAATTATATAAATGGGTGCATTTTCTATGTCTAATCAACTGGTTTTGTGGTGACTAAGGGCTCATTTAATTGCTTGCATAAGAAAATGTGGTTTGAAAAATTGTGATTTGTTTTCACTCATTTTATGTGTGAAGTCAAAGTGGTTATCTTCAAGTAGTTTTATGAAGGTTTTTTGGAGGTTAAAGTTAATGTTGATTTCTACCTAATCTCTTCCAGATGATGAAGTGACAAATTCCATTGTTTTTTCTAAACGTGTTCAACTCAAGCAACCAAATCAGGCCTAGTTAATTATGTTTTGAATAGTGATACGTTCAACTTAATCTATTTTTTGCATGTTCATATGTTACAATTTTGTTTGATCACATGCTAATACTACTCTTAAACCAAATTGGATATTTTTCTTCTATTTTGTCTGTTTGTTTGAATAAGAGGTTGGTGCTTTGCCGCTTCCTGGAAAAGTGATTCTCCTTGAGATGTGTACTTATTATAAAAAATATAAAATGTATTTTTGAATTAGTTTTCAGCGGATAATAAAAATGATTTTTTTAAAATTTTTTTGATTATTACAATTTAGTATTTTAGCCTAGTTCCTTACCATCATAAGACTTGTTAATTGTTAAGCTGTTGGGCTTAACAAGATTATTCTTTTAAGTATTTATTATATATCGATTGAGGTAAAATTAAATGAACGCTTATTTTAAATTTGAATGATCTTAATTAAAGTCGTATTTTTTTCTTATTAAGCCTAATAAATAGTTAATACCTTATTTAACTGATTAATTATCATCCAAATTATTATAATTTGATAGTACGAACTATCATTAATTATCATAATTAGAGTCCTGATCTGCCTAGCTAAATAAATAGGTGTTTACTATTTTTTGTGTTTGTTAGGAACTTGTAGAAATTGAGAATAAAAAGTGGCTAATATTTTATTATTCTCATAAAATCAATTTTCTGCAACTATTACATTGTATAAAAGGGTCTCCTTTTCTATGGGTCTCCTTTTATAGAAAGAGAGAGAGAGCTAAATGTAAACTCAAGATGTGAGATTAAAGGAGCTAGAGAGGAGATGCCTTATGGGCCTAAGTGGATGGGCTATTTTATTTATTTCTTGTAACACTCCCCCATAAGCTGGAGTGTACAAGTCGTAGACATCAAACTTGGAGAGAATTGCTGATATAGCAGGAGAGACGAGGCCTTAATGGAAATGTGAGAGATTTGATCAACAACCCACACATGCTGTGGAATCAGTTTCTGAAGTTGAACCTTTTACCAGACAAAATGACAATCAACTTCAATATGTTTTGTACACTCATGAAATACAGGGTCTCGACGATGTGAATAGAAGCTTGACTATGCAAAAGGGAACATCTGGTGAAGAAAGTTTGCAACCTAAATCAGTGAGGAAACTTTCTAGCCATGTGAGTTATGATACGACGACAGCCATGGAGCGATACTCTGCTTCAGCTGAAGACCGAGCAACCACAACCTGCTTCTTGTTTCGCTAGGTAACCAAGTTCTCGCCAAAATATGTGTTGCAGCCGCTCGTGGATCACCGATCGTCCAGGGACCCAGCGTAATTATCATCACAATATGCAATAAGAAACAGAGAAGTAGGGGGCTTGTATTCCAGCCCTTGTCCCAGAGCATTCTTCAAGTATCGAAGAATATGCTCATCGACCTAAAGATGAGAGACCCGAGGGGTATGCATGAAGTGACTGACCATGCCGACCTCAAAGGAAATATCTAGTCGAGTGTAAGTGAGATATATTACCTTGTCAACATGACAATGATAATGCTCTGAATTAGGGAGAGGTTGATCAGAGTCAGATCCATAAGCGCAATGCTGATGCTTTTGCATCCATAGGTATATTCGTAGCCTTATATCCGGAAGTAGCCGACATCATGAAGTAGATCGAAGACAATACTTCCGCTGAGACAAGACCAGACCATCAGGTCGTCGGGCCACCACAATTCCCAAGAAGTAGCGGAGTCGTCCCAAATCCTTAGTTTGAAATGAGAGGCATGATGTTACTTGATTTGGGTGATATCAGGAAGATCATCACCAGTCACAAGGATGTCATCAACGTGGACTAGAAGAATCACTGTGCCGAATGAGCATTGTCGAATGAAAAGAGAGAAATCTGCCAAGCTCGGGTGAACCCAGACTCACGAACCACCTGACTGAACTTCTAAACCATGTCCGTGGAAACTGTTTCAAGCCGTAGTGAGATTTCTTCAAATGTCAGACAAGCGACTCCCCCGGGGTTGTATCATTAGGAGGTTGCTGCATGTACAGTTTCCACAAGATCGTTGTGAAGGAGGGCGTTTTTAATGTCAAGCTGATGGAGAGGCCAATGATGATGAACGGCAAGAGAGAGCACACGGACGGTGTTGAGTTTTGCCACAGACGAAAATGTCTCTTCATAATCAATATCGTGTTGTTCAGTAAAACCTCTAGCAAAAAGACAAGCCTTGAGTCGATCAACAGTCCCATTCGGATGATGCTTCACAGTGAATAACCACTTGCAACTTACGATATGTTGATTAGGTGGAAGAGGAATCAGGTTCCAAGTGTGGTTACTCCAAGTACAACCGTTTACTCATCCATTGCTGCGCGCCACCCCGGAAGCTGAAGGGCTTCCTGCACAAAAGAGAGAGCGAAATAAACAATAGAAAAGTTGCAAACCTGCATGAATCAGATGAGAGATGATGTAGGGAGACATAATTGGAAAGTGGATGCGCGGTGGAGGGTGTCGTTGAATCAACAATCGATAGAGTATCAGTAGTAGATTGGAGCTGTCACAGGGCACCAAATCGAGGATATCGATAAGAGTAGACACGAAGAGGATCTCGAGGAAGGCGATGGTGTTGGTAGTAAAGGTGGTAGAGGAGAATTGGTAGGAACAAAAGGACGTGGGAGATTAGTTGGTGGTAGCAACGTTGTGACAGACTGATGGAAAGGTTGATCTTCTATGAAAGTGACGTCAACAGACCTGATCAACTTCTGAGTGGAGGGAGAGTAGCAAATATAACCCTTCTAGGTGCGTGAATACCCAACAAATATGTAGCGCGTGGCATGAGGGGCCAACTTGTCAACAGTAAGACTCAGATTGTGAACATAGCAAACACAACTAAATAATAGGGGTGTCAAGGGGAAGGGAGGACGTTCAGGAAATATGAGAGAGAAGGGAGTCGCAAATTTTAGAAGGAACGAGGGTATGCGGTTGATGAGATAACAAATAACTGAGATAGCAAAATTTGAGGACCTGCATCTGGAATAAGAGAGACCGTGCAACTTCGACAAGGTGGCGGTTCTTCCGCTCATCAAGACCATTTTGTTGTGGCGTGTACGTACACGAGGTTTGGTGGAGGATACACATCGAGGTGCTGAATTCCTAGAAAACATCCCTAGTGTATTTGCTTGCATTATTAATGCGAAGAATTTTGACAGCGTGAGTTAATTGCGTGTGAGTTTCGGCAGTAAAGGATCGAAAAATGGACAAAAGTTCAGTGCGATCACACATAATGTATAACCATGTCATATGTGGATAATCATCAATAAACGTAATAAAGTAGCGATAACCAGATATACTAGCGGTTTTGTACGGGCTCTAGATATAAATCAAAAGGAGCAACGCTCTGAGAAGAATGAGGTGGGAAATGGAGCGATGTTATTTCCCATAGATACATGATTCACAATTAAAAGGGGAAAAGATACATTAGGAAGGGCATTTTGGAATAAGAAGATGATCATGATTGAGACGCCAATGTCAATCAACAGAGCTGGCAAAAGAGAGAGTGGAGGAAGGAAGATCCAGAATGTAGATCCCATTTCACAGCCACCTACACCATTGTTACTTCGCGTCTGCCGATCCCGCACAATAAAAAAAGAGGAAGAAAAGGTAATTAGACAGTCATGATCATGAGATAGAGTAGAATGAAGAGCCACAGACACAAAGAACAAATCGTAAAGGTAGAGAAAGGGTCGCCCACAAATGAGCGACCACTACATTCTATTTCAGCACTTGAGCGAACCACTACATTCTGTATTCTTGTTTTCCATGATACAAGGTTGTCGCCCACAAATGAGTAATACCCAGTAGTTGACTTGCTATTGTCTTGACTACCGACCCAATCGGCATCTGTAAACACTTCAATCTCCAAAGGTTAGCTTGCAGAAAACATAATACCAGGACCAGGAGACTTCTTGAAGTATCTCAATACCCGATACCCTGTCTGCTGATGGCGAATTGTGGAATAGTGCATGAATCTACTTAGGACACCCACGATGTACATAATATCAAGGCGAGTATGAGATAAATATGAGTTTCCCAACCAATCGTTGGTACCTAGAAACATCCACTTTATCTCCACTAGTATCTTCATCAATCTCGTGATTAGCCTCAATAGGTGTATCCACGGTTGCACACCCAAGCATCCTAATTTCATCTAGATCATCTCCTATTATGATGATGTCATCCACGTACACATTAGAATCGATACTTGAGCTCCTCTCCTCTTGATGAAGAGAGTATGATCAACCTGTCCTTGAGTATAGCCTAGTCGAAGCATGGTCCTTGTTAAACCGAATCAAACCACGCTCTAGGGAACTGCTTCGGAACATATAGGGATTTCTGCAGAAGACAGACCTTTCCATTGGACCCTTCTTTGGTAAATCCATGAGGGATAGTCATGTAGACTTCTTCTTCCTGATCACCATGCAAGAATGCATTTTTGACATCAAGGTGTTGTCACTCCCACACATGACAAGCAACACAAGATAGGATCATCTGAATAGAATTCATCTTTGCAACAAGAGCAAAAGTTTCTTGGTAGTCAATTACTTGGGTCTGGGTATGCCCTTGAGCGACCAAACGTGCTTTATACCGCTCCACCACCCCATCTTGGTTCTGCTTCACATAGAATATCTAACGTTCTTTAACCGTTCACTTCCCAGAGGGAAGACAAGCAAGCTGCCAAGTTTCATTTTTTTCTAAGACCCGCATCTCTTCTTCCATTTTAGACTGTTTCCACTCAGGTATCTGAACAGCCTCCTGTCAAGTCTTAGGAACCATAATAGAGAAAAAAGATGAGATAAAAGCTTTTTGAGCCTGAGAGAGATGAGTGTAAGAGATGTAGTTAGCAATTGGGTGTTTGGTGGTACCAGCTTTACCTTTAAGATGAGCAAGGGGAACATAAATGTCATCATCTGAATCTGGAGCGAGGCAGACACCGACACCGGTGGAATATCCCGGATCTGTACTTGCTTAGCAGTCCGAGGTCTGTTAGAGTATGTATATAATATAGGAGGAATGGAGGTGGTAGGACCAGAAGTAGTACTAGGGAACATGAGTAAAGGGAATATGATGAGAGACAACAATCGGGAGAGGAGAGTCGATGGTTCTGTCACAGTTACTACTCGTCTCCCCCTGACGCGGTACGACTCCCCCTCACAAAAGGTAACATCAACAGTGCAATAATAGTGTCGTGTAAGGGGTGATAGCATCTATACTGTTTGGTGGTAGGAGAGTAACCAATAAAATCACATCAGAGAGCGAGCATCCAGTTTATCGCGATGCGGGGTATGAACATGAACGAAACAGACTGAGCCAAAGATGCGATGAACGATGTGAAAGGTGTGGACTATGTGGTTCTTGGCTAAATGAGATAAAGACGTATCGTAGGAAATGTAGCGGGACGGAAGACGATTAATGAGATGAGCGGCAGTAAGAACCTCATCTCCCCAATAGGACTTAAGAAGGTTCATTGCAATTAACAAACACCGAACAACCTCCAGTAAGTGTCTATTCTTCTGTTCGGCTATACCATTTTGAGTGGAAGTGTGAATACATGTAGTTTGGTGTATAATGCCATGTTCTGCAAGGTAGGAACCAAACGTTCCCCGATCATCCTATTCTACCCCCCCCCCCCATTATCACTACGGAGCACACAAATGGTGTCGTTGAACTAATTCACTACCATGCGATGAAAGGACTTAAGCGTTCACATGTGTCACAAGTAAACAATTTATTTAAACTACTGAAGGCATGAAACAGTTTTGTAAGATAAAATGCAGAAGGATGGCCAAGGCGTAGATGCCAACGCCATATATCATGTAGAGTCAGAGCACTGGTAGTGGAAAGAGCCCTGGGAGATGACGATTGGTTCAGCAAGTACAACCCGCCAACGTTCCTATTACTGCCAAGCATCCGCTTCGTATCCAATCCTGAAATACACAAACATCAAGAAAAAGGTTACGAAGCAATTTAAAGAAGCAATTAAGTGGCTGACGGAGAGAAGATTTTGAGAAAACGAAGGGACATGTAAATCCAAAGAGAAAGAGAGAGAGATCAGGAGAACAGACAACAGTTCCTTTGCCTGCAATAGAAGAAATGGAACCATTAGTAGCAATGACCTTATCACGGCCAGAGAGGAGTATAAGAGGTAAAACCTGAGGAAGAGCCAGCCCTGTGATCCGTCGCACCTGAGTCGATGATCCACTCGGAAGGGGAAGAAGTCACAACATGAGCACTTGAGATACCTGAAGTAGCAAACACAACTGTGGAATCAGAGGATGGAGTGTCAGACTGGTAACGCAACATACGGCGAAAGGTCTCTAACTCCATAGCAGAAAGACCCCTAGAGTTGTCCTCATAGACCTCAGTGGAATGCGCAAAATACTGAGTACGAGAACCAGCCTGATGAGCACCACCACGGTGACTACCTCGCCCTCGAGCACCAGAACCCCGGCCAGAGGGAGCAAGGTGAGGATGAAGACGAAAGCAGACGTCCTTAGTATGTCCTTGCTTCCCACAATGGCTGCATAACAGTGGAGGTCCTCGAGTAATCCCAACAAGAGTAGAGTGGTCAGTAGAGGAACCAAGAGATCGACGACGATTCTCATCACTGAGGAGCATATTGAAGGCTTACCGAAGAGAGTGAAGAGGCTCACGGTGGAGGACATGCAGGCGAACGACATCAAATTCCATATAGAGTCCCATAAGAAATACAGGAACCCGGAAACGATCTTTATCCTTCTGAAGAGCATGTGCATCGGCAGAAGTAATCCAGTTCTTGATACAGGCGTTCAATCTCAAAGTAGTAGGCAGAAACGGTCATGGTGCCCTGCTTCAGCTCCAAAACACGTCGAGTGAGCTCATAAATCTGCGTCGAACTGCCTGCCTGAGAGTAGGTTTCACGTGTCTTTTTCCAAATTTTATAAGCCGAATTCAGAAGCATGTAGCTGCGGTACGCCTGAGGGGACATAAAGTGAAGTAACCACAAGACAACCAAGGAATTGTCTGCATCCCATTTTCTCCATGAGGGATCGGTACGTGGTGGCTCAATAGTGGTACCATCAATATGCCCGTATAGCTGGTGACTTCGAATAGCATGATGTGCTGCCATGCATCATTCCAGATAATTTGTGTCATCTAAGGCAACGGTAGTGATTTTCAAAGATCCAGATTGTCGTGGCTCCGAGGAGGATCTGCAGAGGGAATGTGGAGGGCACCGGTCTGAGGAGATGATGAGATTTCAGAGAAATCATCCATCAATAACAGGCTGAAGAAAAAACAAGCAAGACGAAGATCTCAAATTGGAAGAAACCACATCCTACGAGTGTCCCTAGATCATGTCGCTGGAGAGGACACCGGAGGATGTGACCGCGATGTCTCCGACAGCCCCCATGGAGGAAAAAACGATCGGAGACAAAGGGCCGTTGAAGAGAGAAGAGGAGCGGCGCTGGAAGGCGGAACCGGGCGGGAGACGCGCTGGAAAGATGAACCAGGCACTGGAAAGAGGAATCATGCAGGAGATGCGCGAGCGCTGGAAGTTGGACGCTGTCGACGCCTGGAGGCGTGCGGGAAGCTATACGACGGGAGGCAGGAGGCGTGAGTCGGCCGCGGTTGACTCTGCTGAAGGCAGACGTGGGTGGGAGACAGGGTTGGCGGCTAGGGCGGACGTGTCTGGGAGATCGGCGGGATTCCTTGCCTCTGATACCAAGTAGAAATCTGGAAAAAAATAAAATCAGTTGCCCTAAACTGGGCCAAGCATATATATATATATATATATATATATATAGATATGACCTCATTCACGTGACATATCACGTGAGATAAGTAGCGAGAAAAATAGCACTTGAACTAAAAAACGTGTACAACGCGTATATTCGACTGTTAATGTTACGCTTAAATATCATAATTAACTACTGTTACAACCTTAATAATTTGTACTATATATTAAGTAAATCCTCATATGTAGTTGTGACCATCAAATTCTTCACACCCATTCATTTATTCTATTATTATGATTTAAAACTATTGTAAAATAAAATGGTAAAATATTTTTTTTTTCAAACGGCAAGTGTCGTTCAAAGGTGTTTCTGCCTCGAGTTGTGTGATGATTAGTGTGCCCAGTTGCCTATTAGGGCTACTTCCAGTCATACTAATGGGGATTACCTTACACATGTGGCCACACGATGATCAAATTCATCCATTTTATGTGAACCGACAATGCATGTTTTTTAGCTTTTTTGTATTTTTTATTTTAATATATTTTGAGGACCATGATGATCGGAGAACGATCATCCATTGCGGCTCGTAAGTCTTAAAATTGGGTAAGATGACTCATTTAGAGGGGTTCGAAGGTTGAAAAAGAGAGTTCCCCATCCAGGAAGCCTAGGACCACCACTTTCCAATTTTCTGGCGACCACCACCACTTGCCAACATCTTATCCGGCAGCCCCCTCCTTTCCACCACCACCTCGACTTATCCCCACTTCCCACATATCTACCTAGTAACCATCTTCCAATACTCATAACCACCCACTACTCCCCAGGTAACTACCCAATTAATCTTCAATCCTCCCCATAACTCTCCATTACTTATTTCCTAAACAGATTCTCGTTAGCTATCAGGTCCACTTCCCCGCTGAATACAGCAACAGCCCCACCCACACCACTATCCAAAGCTCCCTCCCCAGCCACACAAACCTATTTTCCTTCCCTTTGACTACTGCCCACTCGACTGTCAACCATCCAGGACCTATAACATCCCATTACTCCATTCAAACCGCTGCCACCCTCAATTCAAGCCACAACTATCCATCCACTCCTCTAGTGACTGTTTCCCCAATGCCAACTGTTTGAACCCCTTCCAGCCACAGAAGTCGTGATTTCCCCCATCCTACAGGATACAAGGACCCCCCCCCCCCCCCCCCATTATCCTTAAAACAGTTCCATATCTGCAGGCAGTTGAGAGAAATAAAAGTGCATTAACATTAATACCAACCCAATACTCAATATATATGAGTATGGGAAAGATGTACAAAGACAGAAAAACCCTCTTGATGGTAAAATACAAAATCACATAAATGGACTTGATGTCAACTCTCCCCCTCAAGTCGAACGATAGATATCTGTCATTCCGAGTCTATGGATATCATCAATAAAAATATCGCACCCTAAGCTCTTGGTGAAGACATCAGCCAACTGATCTTTGGAGTAAACGAAAGGAGCGACTATGTTTCCTTTTTCTAGATGGTCTTTGATGAAATGACGATCAACCTCCACATGCTTAGTTCTGTCATGTTGGACCGGATTGTGAGCTATGCTGATAGCAGATTTATTGTCACAGAACAGAGAGATGGGAGCATCCTCCTAAAGGTCTAGGTCTTGCAATAAGGTGCACATCCATAGACCTTCATAGAGGCCTTGAGACATTGACCGATACTCGGCTTCAGCACTAGATCTGGCCACCACATTTTGCTTATTGCTACGCCATGTGACCAAATTTCCACCAACGAAGGCGCAATACCCCGTTGTAGATTTTCTATCATCACGGCTTCCAACCCAATCCGCATCAGTAAAAACGTCAATCTTTAAATGGTTGTTCTTTGAAAACATCAACCCCTGACCCAGAGCCTTTTTTAAGTACCGTAAAACGCGGTATGCAGCATCCTGATGTCTGATCCGGGGGGCATGCATATACCTACTCAAGATTCCAACTGCATATGTGATGTCGGGACGAGTGTGTGAGAGGTATAAAAGTTTCCCCACCAATCTATGATAACTTGAAGCATCCGTGCGATCGCCTTCACTATCTTCATCGATCCTTCTGTTATCCTCCATAGGGTTGTTAGCAGGAACACAACCAAGTATCCTAGTATTTGTTAATAGATCTAACACATACTTACCCTGCGAGATGAAGATACCCAGATCAGAATGCGTCACTTCAATTCCTAGGAAGTAGAGAAGCCTTCCCAAGTTCTTTACTTCAAACTCAGCTGACAGAAGGGTCTTCAGCTTTGAGATTTCATCTGTATCATCTACGGTGACCACAATGTCATCAACATAGATAATAAAAACAATAATTTTTCCCTCATTCTTCCTGACAAACAATGTATGGTCAGAATGTCCCTGTTTGTAGCCAAACCTAATCATGGCCTTGTGGAATCTGCCAAACCAAGCCCTGAGAGACTGCTTCAGCCCATACAAAGACTTCCTTAAGTGACATACCAGTCCTTCTTGTCCCCTCTTCACAAAACCTGGGGGAAATGTCATGTACACCTCTTCATCGAGGTCACCGTGCAGAAACACATTTTTGACATCCAGTTGATGTAGATCTCATCCCAAGCACACATCACAAGATAAAATAACACGAACAGAGTCCATCTTTGCTACCGGGTCAAAGGTCTCCTGGTAATCGACTCCCTGAGTCAGGGCGTATCCACGAGCCACCAGACAGGCTTTATTTCGTTCAACTTTACCATCTTGATTTTTCTTAACGGAGAAAACTCACCTTGAACCGATGGATTTCTTGTCAGGAGGAAGGGGAGAGACATCCCATGTGTGATTCTTATCCAAGACAGACATTTTCTCCTTCATTGCTTGAGCCCATGCTGGAATGCAAACTGCCTTCTGCCACGTCTTAGGGATAGTGACCACGAGCAAAGAAAATATAAACACCTGATGAAGCTGAGAGAGGTGATCATAAGCAACATGATTAGAGATAGTGTGTTTCGTACACACAACCTTACCTCCTAGCACAGCAAGGAGAACATACAGATCAACATCAGAATCTGAGTTCGAAGACGACACTGGCAACAATGGAACAACGGAGGGTTGTTTACCTGTTTGTCGATGATGATATATATGAGGGAAAGGAGAGATGAGAGACAGATTATGATATATGAGAGAGAACAACATAGGCGTAGGTGGCGAAGGTGGTGAGGTGGAGTCGAAGGAGGTGTAGGAAGAGTAGGAGGTGTAGGAAGGGTAGATGTGGTGGAAGACTTGGTAGGTGTAGGAGGAATCAGAGGGAGTGACATAGAATCTATGATAACATTCTCCCCCTGACGAGTGGAGTGACTTGAATCCAAGTAGTAAGATTCCTGCTCGCGGAAGGTCACGTCCATGGTACAAAAAAACGTGTCTGGACGGGGGGTGATAGCACCGATACCCTTTAATAGTGACAGAATAACCAATAAAGACACAACAAAGAGCCCGAGGATCAAGCTTGTCACGATGAGGCGGATGATGAGAGGTATAAACTACGGAAGTAGAGGAAAGACGGGCTAGAGGGGTAATATAGTCTAGAACCCGTGAAGGAAGACGATTGATAAGATGGGTAGCAGTTAGGATGACATCGCCTCAATATGATTTCAGGAGGTGTATATTGGTGAGGAGGCATCAGGCAACATCAAGGAGATGCCGGTTTTTTCCGTTCAACAACACCATTTTGGGTAGAGGTGTAAACACAAGTAGTTTGATGAATAATTCCATGACTAGTGAGGTATGAGCCAAACGCTCCACGATCATCGTATTCTCCCCCATTATCACTACGAAGAACACTGACGGTACCATTGAACTGAGTTTGAATCATTTTATGAAATGTTTGAAAAACTGGAAACACTTCATTTTTTTTTTAAGAGTTAAACTCAAGTAGTGCGAGAAAAACAATCGATAAAGGTGACAAACCAACGATAACCCGTTAAAGATACAACAGGGGAAGACCCCCAAACATCATAATATATAATATCAAAAGGAGTGGTACTAGGAGAAGATAAATGTGACGATGAATGTCGAACATGTTTTGACCTTTCACAAACATCACATTTTAAAGTTTTAATGAACGACAATAAAATAGAAAATAATTTCTGAAGGTAGACTGGAGAAGGATGACCAAGACGCAAATTCCAGCGTCGAGCCTCAACAACAGTAACGTGGAAGAGGAGAGGGCAATGGACGATGAAGTAGCATCCAGATAGTACGGGCCACCGCGATTCTTACCACTGCCAATGATCCGCTTCGTACCCAGTTCCTGAAAAACACAAGAATCAGAGAAGAAGGTTACAAAATAGTTAAGAGAACGAGTGAGATTACTAATGGAAAGAAGACTGCAAGAAAAAGAAGGAACATGCAAGACAGAAGGAAGAAAAAGAGAGGAGGAGCAAGAAATGTTACCCTTGCCCTCAATAGGGGACAAAGTTCCGTTTGCAGAGATAACCTTGTCCTTACAAGTCTAGGGAGTATAGGTAGAAAAACCTGAGGAGGAGCTGGTCATGTGATCGGTAGCTCTTGAGTCAATGATCCACTCAGACGGAGGTATCACAGCAGCATTGACACTGAGCATAGCAGCAGTAGCAAAGGAAGTAGAAGTACCAAAGGTGGTGTCTGAGTGGGAGTTCAAGAGACGACAGAGAACATCCAATTCAGACACGGTAAAGTGTCCTGGTGGTTGAACGTGATGGTCGTCATGAACCTCAGTGGAGTAAGCAGCATCATAAGGACGAGAACCACTCTTTTTGGCTCCGCCTCATCCAGGTACACGACCACGCCCACGACCCCGTCCGGATCCAGGTGGAGCAAGGTGAGGATGGAGCTTGAAGCACACTTCCCGAGTATGTCCTCTGCGACCACAGTAATCACAAGTAGGGACAATGGTGGTATGGGAGGAGCCACCGCGACCAACACTAGAAAAAGCAGAGCGATCTGGAGGAGCAGAGGATGGAGGAGTAGTCGTGCTGAGGGACCTCTGACGGTCTTCATCGCCAAGAACCATGCTAAAGGCCTCCCGAAGAGAAGGGGAGACCGATGTAGAATATTAGTCCGAACCATATCTAATTCCATGTTCGAGCCCATCAGAAACACCTGTAGACGAAATCGTTCGTCCCTTTTCTGCAACAGGACTGCATCGGCAGTACAGGCGGGAGTAAACTGTTCAAAATAATCCAATTCCTGAGTGAGACGCTCGAACTCAGAGAAGTAGGTAGACACCGTCATGGATCCCTGACGTAACTCCAGCATACGATGCGTCAACTCATAAATTTGTGTGGAAGTGCCGACCAGAGAGTTAAGTCTCACGTGCCCGAGTCCATATCTCATAGGCAAAGTCCATCAACATATAACTACAGTACACCTGTGGAGACATGGAATGAAGAAGCCAGGAGACAACCAGGGAATTTTCTGAGTCCCAACGCCGCCAAGTAGGATCACCCGGAGGAGGTGCCACAATCGTTTCATCAATATATCCGAACAGCTGATGACTATGAATGACATGCTCTGCCGCACGAGAACATTCAAGATAATTTGTCCCGTCTAAGGGCACAATGGTGATCTTCAGAGAGCCAGCGTGGCCAGAAGACCGCTGAGGGTCACCCATCTGGGGTGCCACAACACTCGGCGAAGTAGAATCAACCGCAGCAGAAAAACCATCCATGAGAGACTGTCAGGGGAATCAAATAATGTAAGCAATCACCATGACAACACCAAAACAAAATCCAGCAACAAAAAAAACAAAAAACTGATTGAGACCAGAAGCAGCCGGGCAGAGAGGTGAACTGGTATTTGCCGGGACCTGGAAGCAAAGCAAAGAACGACTGATCTGAAAGCAACCGAGAGCTGGAAGCAGGTAGAGCAGAGAACGGCGGATCTGGAAGCAGAGTAGAGCTGACGGAGTAAAAAATGGCTAGAAGCACTAGAACCGGCGAGGAACAGAGCTGGCGGACGGCGGTGTCAATGGAGGTAAACAGGGACAGCAGAACCAGCGGAGCAGCCTTCGTCACCATCGACGACAAATGCGTAGAAAGGAAGCCAGGTGTCGACAACGGGGAAAAACACGCATCATGAGGAGAGGCGACAATCTCCTTCAGCGTGCTACGCCGCCGGCGAGAAGTCCGCGGTGCACCATGGGTGGAGCGTCAAAATCGCGGAGGCGGGATGCGGGCGGAACCAGCGATCGATGCAAGGGAGCGAGATGAGGGAAGCGGTGGTAGATTAGGGTTTTTTTCTCTCGAACCTCTGATACTAAGTTGAGAGAAATAAAAGTGCATTAACATTAATACCAGCCCAATACTCAATATATATGAGTATGGGAAAGATGTACAAACACCGAAAAACCCTCTTGATGGTAAAATACAAAACCATATAAACGGACTTGATTTCAACTGCCACTCCTCTCCTCTATTACATTCCAGGATTCCAAAAACAGGCTCTTTCAGCTACCTGATGGTGTCCATGCTATGCAGTTCCTGTACAATCATTTCTCATGCTTCCCAACCACTCCAAACATCACCCCGACCCCTGTCCAGTCCCAGTATCCACAATCTAGTCCACTGAAATTGCCAATCAGCTCCGCAACAGCCCTATCCAGGCCTCCTAACCCATCTGAAATTTCAGATTCAGTCCATCATTCTTCCCTGGCCACCGCTTTCTCATCGTACATCCTCCAAACCTTCTGTCTTTTGATCATTGTGAGTTCATTTGTTAATTGTAATTTCTTTTTATTGATTTGAGTGTGTTAATTCACCGTTTTTATGCAAATTGAATTGTAATCTCTGTGGCAAGTATCCAGGACTTCCTTAGTTTTGTTTGCTCTAATATTTATGTTGCTGTTGTCTTGTTTTGTTTATAATCCTCATTGTTGTAAGTTTAGTTGTATGATAAATTATTATTCCTAGAGTCAACCCTTACTTTGCTAGACCTGTCCTGTATCACATACACTGTGCACACGATAGTTATCACCGACAAATGTTGTTAAGAGGTCACTGTGCCACCAACTCTAGTTATAAATACAATCTATTTTATCATTACCTAACTGATGCATCCTCCATCACATCAATTATTATCTGACGTCATTAAGCGTCACAATTTTTTTTATTTACGCACTTATTTGCCTTTCTCTCATGTATTTCCTTCGCACTCTTATTTGTTCGAAATTGCTCGGCTCGTCGGGTTGACCGTCTGATGAGCCCCTTAATAAACAGGTCCGGTAATTCTGGTCGCTAGGACGTAACGAGCAAGCTTAAGATTATTTAAAAACTCATAAGTTTAAATATGAAATCGTTTGTAATAAATATTGTAAACTTAAACTTTAGAAAGTTTTGACCTGCTGCTTAGTTTGGAAAAACAATAAAAGGGGAGAATAAAAATCATTATCGTTTTGGAATGCTCCACCTGTTTGGAAGAAAATAAAAGGGATGGAATAAATTCTATTCATTATTAACTCTATTAAAAGGGAGAGCTGGCCACTAATTAGGGCAGCCTGGACAAGAGCAGAGTGAGACGACTCATCGATTCTCTCTACAGTGCCGGCCCTCAAATCCCGATACATCTGATTCCCCCGCTGGATCTTGCATGCTTCCTCGACATCGCTGCTCCACGCCGTGACCTCCCGACCCGCCGTCGACTGCGACCTTGCTTCTGGCCTATGTTGTCAGGATCGCGATCCGATCCGGATTTTGCAATTCGATCCGGATCGTGTTCAGGATCGAATTTAGGCTGCGTCCAGGTAGGATCGCGAGCCGGATTGCGGAATCGGTAGGATCGCGATTCCTACTCGATTCCGCGATCCCGTGGCCCTATTAAAAGAACACGGAATAACCCTAACCCATTCCTCCCGACTGATCTTCCTCCCGACTCTCGGCTGTTCTTCCTCCCCTCCCAACGATTCATCTCCTCCTCCCGACGGCATACATCCGGCTGTTCTTCCTCCCCTCTCGGCGATTCCTCTCCTCCTCCCGACGGCACACGGGCATCCAGATTTCCTCTCCTCCCGAGTCCCGACGACATACAGGTCTTCTTCTTCTGCACTCTTCTTCTTCTGCACTCTTCTTCTTCCTATTTGATGCGTTGGAAGTCTTCTATTTGATGTGGCTGATAATGATTTATGTTTTTGTTATATTTTATATTTCAAATTCATTTTCATCATATAAGTCTGGCTTTATGAATGTAGTAGGATCTTACGATCCTCGATCCGATCCAACCCCTGAAACGATCCCACCTAGGATCTCGATCCTGACAACCTTGCTTCCGGCGGGCCACCGTCTCTCTACGTCGGGCTTCAACCTGCCAACAAATTGCGAATAGACATTCGGCGGGCCACTGCTTCTCTACGCCAACCCGCCGTCGACTGCGACAAAACTTCCGGCGGTCGCTACTCATCAGCGTCGCCTGCCTGCAACAACACTTGCCCGATCCCTGCATCTGCAGCCATACGGGGACGGCCGACAGTCCAAGCCGTTTCCAGTCAGAGAACAAAAAGCAACGTCCTCCAACCAGTTGGCCTCAGTTTGTTTTCGCCTACGGATTTGGTCCAGATAGTGCTCGTGTTGTAACGACACTCACCCCTTGCGTTTAATAGCTAGATTTAAATTTATGCAACCATTAAATAATTAAGAGCTTGCCCCAAACGTTCTTTCGCCTTAATTACCGTCTAATTCATAAATTGTTGTTGTGTTCTGTTCTTGTGAACGTCCAAATCCCGCCTCGGCTCGAACCGTTACCGCTGACGAAGTTTCCTGAATAACAAATAACGGATTTTTTGCGAAAGTTTATCTGTAGGAGCAGTTTTGCGCGCAAACGCCTCGACTCGGCCGCTCGACCTCCTTTTAAAATTAAGAATCACTTAATTTCTCAACAATCAAAATTTTATTTTATAATAAAATAAAACATTTCTTTGATTAAAAATAACTAAATTTGAAACCCTAATTTTAGTCTACATCACTAACTAAGAGTTATATAGCTGAACTAGGTTTATTGTTCTTCAATAAACAACAACACTCAAGCCTTTATCCCACTTGTGAAAAAGAGTTAAATAAAGACAATTTTCTTTGCTCCAAAAAGATGATAATTACATAGGTATGCCCCCTTATTTATAGAAAACGAGAGAGATGAGAGAATACAACAAACGATGTGGGACTAAATACAATCCGCGCGGACTATGCGGTTTGACAATGTCAAACCGCACACTATACAAAAAATAACTGTTCACCGAACGACAACTGAGGAAAGCCGTCAGATCGCCAGGGAAGATCGTCGGGACAAACCGCCAGACCACAACTGCGGGTTGCCACCAGACCGCAGTTGCGGCTAACCATCAGACCGCTGCTGCGGCAAGCCACCAGACCGTTGCTGCGACTAACCACCAGACCGCTGTCGCGACTAACCATCAGACCGCTGTCGCGACTAGCTTCCAGATTGTTGGTGCGGCTAACCACCAAACCGCAGTTGCGGGTAGCCCTCAGACCGCCTCTGCTAAGACAAGCCACCAGACAATCAGACCGCCTGGACAAACCGCCAGACCGCCCGAACAGCTAGTCGCCCGACTAGACTACTAAACTGCCAAATTCTAACACCCTCAAGCTGGAGCGTATATGTCAACCATGCTCAGCTTGCTACAAACATCTGAAGCGGAAACTGGTTTCGTAAAGAAATCTGTCAGTTCTTTATCAGAGGTGACAAAAGGAGTACAGATCTGATTCTTCAACACCTCTTCTCTTATGAAATGACAATCAACTTCAATGTGCTTTGTTCTCTCATGAAAGACAGAATTCTTTGATATGTAAATAACGACTTTGTTATCACAGAACATAGGAAGATGATGATCATAGACTTCCCCCAAGTCAAGCATAAGCGCTCGTAACCATTTCAACTCACAGATTGTTGAAGTCATTCTCCTATACTCAGCTTCAACACTTGACCTTGAAACCACCGACTGCTTCTTGTTTTTCCAGCTAACAAGGTTTCCTCCTACAAAGGTTCCAAATCCTGATGTAGACTTTCTATCTTCTTTGTTATCAGCATAGCTGACATCAGAATACGCTTCAATCTTCAAATGATTATGCTTCTGAAACAAGAAGCCCTTTCCTAGAGACCCTTTCACCTACTCCAGAATTTTCATGACAGAACGTAGATGACACTCTCTAGGATTCTGCATAAACTGACTGACCTTCCCAACTGCATAACAGATATCTTCAGTCCACCCATTATCATCCCCAACAGCCATCGGGCTACGAGCAGATTTTGTGCAAAGAAGACCAGTTTCCTTTAAGAGATCAAGCGCATACTTTCGCTGCGAAAGAACCACAGAGTTCTGCTTCCGTGAAATCTCAATTCCCACAAAGTACTTTGGAGTTCTCATATCCTTAATAACAAAATGTTGTCGAAGATGTCATTTTGCCAGATCAATACCTTCTTTATCATCACCAGTAAGAAGGATATCATCAACATAGACAGCAAGAAGCACAAGACCTTTAGTAGTCTTGCGTATAAACAGAGAATGATCAGCAGAGCTCGCGCTCTCGCACTGTGATTGAACTCTCGCCTGGGTCCAAGGTAAGTTTTGCCCTCGCTGGTCTGCCCAGAAACAATTCCACCAAGGGCATAAAGGTCAGTTGTCAAACCTGAAGCCGTACCCAGAAGAGTTTTCTCTGCTTTCGGCCTTTGGCTAAGGAGGGGAAGCCATAAATCGCCTTCTGAAGCTCACCCTGCTCCATATGAGACTGTTTTCGGTTTCAATAATCATCAACATAGACTCCCCCTGAGAACCTAAGAAGAGAAATGATTCCATAAATTTGTCCCTGGAGCTTTAAACCATAAATCGTTGAAGCTCCTCCCCCTGAGCAACATACCCTGAAGGTTGCTCCATGTAAACTACTTTTTGCAAATCACCATAGAGGAAGACATTCTTCACATCTAACTGAGACATCTCCTAGTCTCTATTAATTGCTACAGAGAAGAGAACACATATGGTGCTGATGCGAGCAACGAAAGAAAAAGTATCAAAGAAGTTTACCCCATACGTCTTAGTAAACCCTTTGGCAACAAGTCTCGCCTTATAGCGATCAACGGAACCATCTGGAAGATACTTAACGACAAAAATCCACCGACAACCAACCACATCAATGCCCAGAGGTGGGGGAACAAGTGTTCAAGTACCTCTCTCAGTTAATGTGTTCATTTCTTCATCCATAGTGGCTGTCCACTGAGGAATGACAAGAGTCTCTTGATACGTAGCCGATATGCCAGTAGAAGAGATAACAAGAGCAAAACGCTTGCCATCCGGGGAAAGCTGAGCATAGGAGACAACAACATCAATATGATGCTTAGTGCACTGTCGAACACCCTTCCACAGGGCAACGAGAAGATCAAGACCACTCCTGTCTGAAGGAGGCAATTCACTGTCAGAAGAAAGAAGAGGCCCGGGAACAGGCTCAGAAGGCCCGTGAACAAACTCAGAAGGCTCCAACGACAAAGAATCAGTCTCGAGAGAAAGAGACGGAGCAACAGGAACCGATGTGGAAAGAACTGGTTCCAGCAGAGGTGCCGAGATAAGAGGCAGTGAAGAAGAATTATCAGAGGGCAAGAGAGAAGAAGCAGGAGAATAATACGATGTATCTTCAAAGAAGGTAACATCAACAGAAACGTACTGTTTTCGCAGAAGAGGATCAAAACAACGATAGCCCTTCTGAGTCGGACAATAATCAAGGAATATGCATTTAACAGAACAGGGAGAAAGTTTTTCACGACCAGGAGAATGTATGTGAACAAATGTCGTACATACAAAACCCCGAAGGGGTAAAGAAAACGGCTCAGCCTCAGGATATAAAATAGAAAATAGAGTCTTGCCCTGAAGAATAGACGAGAGAATTCGATTAATGAGATAACAGGGGAGAATGACAGCATGAACCCAATAAGGCCGAGAAACCTTTATTTGTAACAGAAGGCTGCGAGCAACATCCAAGAGATGACGATTCTTGCGTTTAACAACTCTATTCATTTGAGAGGTATAGGGGCAAGAAGTTTGATGAGTCAAACCATGGCTCGCACAAAAATCAAAAAATTGACGGCTGACATATTCCTTGGTATTAGCAGTGTTGAATCCAGGAAAATTCCCGACCTCGAAAATAGGATCAAGGCAGCCTAAGGTTACTGATTTTACGATCCGACGTCATATTTCAAGTGGCTATCGAGAAAGGAAGGAAACTATCTACAAGCACACCCCAAGTGCTCCAGCAGGGAGGTCCCACCACGTACCCGGAAGCTTGGAATAAGCTTCCCCTCCGCAACCAAAAGGCTGGGCGAGGTACTAGGAAGGCATGGACTGGGCTAGTATCCACTTGGGGGAACCTCGGCCGCTTCCAAAAGTCATTTTTCCAGTACCCCTGGGGGGCTATTTATAGAGAAATCCTGGGGGGGGGGGGGGGGGGGATAGGCGAGTATCCAGCTTCTGCCAGCGAGTTCCAAGAGATACTCGCCCATACTCGCGAGTTGCTCGCCACAGCTCGCCTCTGCTCGCCTCTGCTCGCCCAAGCTTGCCACAGCTCGCCTCTGCTTGCCACAGCTCGCCTCTGCTCGCCACAGCTCGCCACAGCTCGCCTCTGCTCGCCCAAGCTCGCCACAGCTCGCCTCTGCTCGCCTCTGCTCGCCCAAGCTCGCCACAGCTCGCCTCTGCTCGCCCAAGCTCGCCACAGCTCGCCTCTGCTCGCCTCTGCTCGCCTCTGCTCGCCCAAGCTCGCCACAGCTCGCCTCTGCTCGCCCAAGCTTGCCACAGCTCGCCTCTGCTCGCCCAATGGTCTACGGATAGCCGTCTGCTAGGATACTTCTGATCTCGACGAATTACGGGTTATACACAATCCCCGCTTTTTTCGAGCTCGGCACGAGCTTGAAAAAACAATGTTGAACCCGTTGTTCGGAGAGATGACGTTGTAAGATGCGCTGCGCGAGGTCCTTCTTAGGAGTGGAGCTAAACTGGAAGGGGAGAGAAGGTTGATACCTCATAGGAACCAAGTTCAACTGAACTGTAGAAGAGGTCGACACCTCGCAGGAGGAAGCTCAACTGGAGATGGGGAGTCGACACCTCACAGGAGCCGAGTTCAACTGGAGGTGGAGAAAAAGGCCGACACCTAATAGGAGCCGAGCTCCACTGTAGGTGGAGAGAAGATGTCGACACCTCACAGGAGGAAACTCAACCGCAGGTGGAGAGTAGAGGTCGACACCTCACAGGAGCCGAGCTCAACAGGAGGTGGAGAGTAGAGGTCGACACCTCACAGGAGCCGAGCTGAACTGGAGGTGGAGAGAAGAGGTCGACACCTCACAGGAGGAAACTCAACCGCAGGTGGAGAGTAGAGGTCGACACCTCACAGGAGCCGAGCTCAACTGGAGGTGGAGAGAAGAGGTCGACACCTCACAGGAGGAAACTCAACCGCAGGTGGAGAGTAGAGGTCGACATCTCACAGGAGCCGAGCTCAACTGGAGGTGGAGAGAAGAGGTCGACACCTCACAGGAGGAAACTCAACCGCAGGTGGAGAGTAGAGGTCGACACCTCACAGGAGCCGAGCTCAACAGGAGGTGGAGAATAGAGGTCGACACCTCACAGGAGCCGAGCTCAACTGGAGGTGGAGAGAAGAGGTCGACACCTCACAGGAGGAAACTCAACCGCAGGTGGAGAGTAGAGGTCGACACCTCACAGGAGCCGAGCTCAACTGGAGGTGGAGAGAAGAGGTCGACACCTCACAGGAGGAAACTCAACCGCAGGTGGAGAGTAGAGGTCGACACCTCACAGGAGCCGAGCACAACTGGAGGTGGAGAGAAGAGGTCGACACCTCGCAGGAGCCGAGCTCAACTGGAGGTGGAGAGAATAGGTCGACACCTCGCAAGAGCCGAGCTCAACCGCAGGTGGAGACTAGAGGTCGACACCTCACAGGAGCCGAGCACAACCGGAGGTGGAGAGAAGAGGTCGACACCTCGCAGGAGCCGAGCTCAACTGGAGGTGGAGAGAAGAGGTCGACACCTCGCAGGAGCCGAGCTCAACCGGAGGTGGAGAAAAGAGGTCGACACCTCGCAGGAGCCGAGCTCAACTGGAGGTGGAGAGAAGAGGTCGACACCTCGCAGGAGCCGAGCTCAACTGGAGGTGGAGAAAAGAGGTCGACATCTCGCAGGAGCCGAGCTCAACTGGAGGTGGGGAATAGAGGTCGACACCTCGCAGGAGCCGAGCTCAACTGGAGGTGGAGAATAGAGGTCGACACCTCGCAGGAGCCGAGCTCAACTGGAGGTGGAGAGAAGAGGTCGACACCTCGCAGGAGCCGAGCTCAACTGGAGGTGGAAAATAGAGGTCGACACCTCGCAGGAGCCGAGCTCAACTGGAGGTGGAAATCAGTCGACACCCACCAGGAGCTAAGCTCAACTGGGGGTGGGAATCGGTCGACTCGGGGAGGCAAGTAGTCGGTCTGCAGGAGAAGAGTTTGTACAGAGATCTCGGACTACGACATCACTCCAGCGAGTGTCTCGATCTCACTCGAGGAGATCTGCGGCCAATGTGCAGGAGGGGAGCTCGTGCAAGGACTTGGTCTTACGGAGACCTACCACTCGAGGACTTGAGCTTTGTTGGAGTCGACAGCTCTCAGGAGCCTTGCTCAACTGGAGTGGTGTAGGTCGACTCGGGGAGGCAAGTAGTCGGTCTGCAGGAGAGGAGCTCGTACAGAGGTCTCGGACTACGGCATCACTCCAACGAGGGTCTCGATCTCACCCGAGGATATCTGCGGCCAATGTGCAGGAGGGGAGCTCGTGCAGGGACTTGGTGTTACGGAGACCTACCACTCGAGGACTTGAACTTTGTTGGAGTCGACAGCTCTCAGGATCCTTGCTCAATTGGAGTGGTGTAGGTCGACTCGGGGAGGCAAGTAGTCGGTCTGCAGGAGAGGAGCTCGTACAGAGGTCTCAGACTACGACATCACTCCAGCGAGGGTCTCGATCTCACCCGAGGAGATCTGCGGCCAATGTGCAGGAGGGAAGCTCGTGCAGGGACTTGGTCTTACAGAGACCTACCACTCGAGGACTTGAACTTTGTTGGAGTCGACAACTCTCAGGAGCCTTGCTCAATTGGAGTGGTGTAGGTCGACTCGGGGAGGCAAGTAGTCGGTCTGCAGGAGAGGAGCTCGTACAGAGGTCTCGGACTACGGCATCACTCCAGCGAGGGTCTCGATCTCACCCGAGGAGATCTGCGACCAATGTGCAGGAGGGGAGCTCGTGCAGGGACTTGGTCTTACGGAGACCTACCACTCGAGGACTTGAGCTTTTGTTCCTGCTGCTTTGAGAATTTGAAAATGATTAAGCGCATCGATATCTTTGAGTGCATAAATCAGAAATCAAATGACGACCTCGCCGACGTCGAGTTGGGAGGTTGGCGTCCCACCCTGTTCCTGATAGTTCCTCCAGTCGGAGGAGAGATGCAATCGGGGGTAGCTAGGCCGACATGCAAGGGGGGAGCTGATCTCGGCCGTCAGTGCAGGGGTCCGATCTTACAAGGGCGCTTATGTCCCGAGGCATCGTCCCATCGTCCGACCGGGCTATCCACGAGAAACATGTTGAAGGCTCGCTCCCCAATCCAACTGTGGAGATCATACCAGCTCTGCGATCTGGCTACGAGAACTATAGTACAAGCGAAGGGAAATGAAGTCCTCGGGGGGTCCTACTGGACACTCTCAAGTCCACCATTCTTCCGCGAACTTGTACTTCTCAGAGCTCGGCAGGTTATCCTGCTTTGGCAACAACAGACGCGTCCTGCTTACAGGACAAACATTCGCTACGAGCGGGTCTTTTAGTCTTCTCAAAGACCGATGACACCTTTGTACAAGACATCACTCTGTGAGGTCGATCCTCTATCGAGTTTAGGATGTTAGCGTCCAGACCTGTTCCTGATAGTTCCTCCAGTCGGAGGAGAGATGCAATCGGGGGTAGCTAGGCCGACATGCAAGGGGGGAGCTGATCTCGGCCGTCAATGCGGGGGCTCGGTCTTACAAGGACGCTTAAATCCCGAGGCATCGTTCTATCGTCCGCCCTGGGCTAAATAGGAGAAACAGGTCGAGCGCAGGTTTCCTAAATCGATCGTGGAGTTGAACTTCACTGCTCCTAGCTAACTTGAGCTGAACCACACAAAGAAGACAACTCGCATCAACCCGTGACTCCGGGGGCGAGGAGATGTACAAACAACTTAGAAACAATGTTACAGGTAAGCAATATATGTTACCGCTAGGGGTAGGACCTTTTCAGGTCATCCCCGCTCCAGATATTTGAGGAGATGGAATGAATAACATTGCGTCCTGATTGCAGAAGTGATAGCCTCGCGGTGTCCTGATTGCTGAAGTGATAGCCTCACGCGCATGAACTCGCAGAATTAAAGCGAACACCATCATTGCCGCAGTAGTGATCTTGCAAGTAGGTAACCTCGCGGAATAAAGGAGAGCATCCTAGGTGCTGAAGAGATCACCTCGCGAGTATGGAACTTGCGGAATAAAGGAGAGCATCCTAGCTCGCTAGTATGGAACTCGCGGAATAAATGTGAGCATCCTAGCTGTTGAAGAGATCACCTTGCTAGTATGGAACTTGCTGAATAAAGGAGAGCATCCTAGCTGCTGAAGAGATCACCTCGCGAGTATGGAGCTCGCGGAAACTATCTTGAAGATGTCATGAGTAGGTTGTCTCCTGGAATGCAGGTTGTCAGAGAAGATCATTGCAAGTAGGAGGAGGTCATCGCATAGTATCTCGTATATTTTTCCTCGGTGGTGAACTCGTCGTCCTTTGCCCTGCTTGTCAGTCATACAAAAAGTACTCACGGGCTTTACCAAAACACCCGTAAGTATGAACATGTATGAAAAGCACCACTATCAAAAATGGAGATGAATCGGGCGGAGGGTAAGTGTCACTCCTGACATTAGAGCCCCTACGCAGAGTTTTCGGGGGTTCCGCTGCCCGGTCAGCGGACGGGGGTCAAGGGGGCAGCGCCCCCTGCGGGGTCCGGGGGCAGCGTCCCCGGAATTTTTTAATTTTCCACTCCCAATTCGCCCAGATTCCGAGCTATCCCGGCCTTGCGAGTAAGCCACCTGCGATCTCGCCTATGGGCGAGTAACAACGATACTCGCCCCTTCAACTCGCCTTTGGGCGAGTAACAGAGATACTCGCTTCTTCACCTGCAGAACTCGCATATGGGCGAGTAAGAAAGATACACCTGCGAGTTGATTCGAAGTGGCCAATCCTGCCCATACTCTCCTATGGGCGAGTAGCAAGGAAGCTCGCCAACCTGCATGAACTCGCCAACCTGCACGAACTCGCCAACCTGCACGAACTCGCCAAACTGCATGAACTCGCCAACCTGCATGAACTCGCCAACCTGCATGAACTCGCCAAACTGCATGAACTCGCCAACCTACATGAACTCGCCAACCTGCCTGAGCTCGCCAACCTGCATGAACTCGCCAACCTGCGCGAACTCGCGCGCGCCAACCTTCATGAATTCATCTGGAAATCGCCTAAGGAGGTCGCAATCTGGAACTCGCTTATAAGCGAGTAATAGGTAAGCTCGCGACATGAAGTCGTCGAGTCTGAAAGCCTGAAAGTCTCCATCGTGAAGTCGCCTATGGGCGAGCAACCAAGAAGCTCGCCCAACTTGCCGAGAACTCGCCCACCTTGCTGAATGCTCGCGAGTTCATGCCTTTGGTCTTCAGCTCACCATCTTAAGCTATGAAGTCTTCTCGCAAAAATTTCTTCCTCGGCTACTATCCACGCTCACCGCACCAAGTGTTGAAGCCAGGAAAATTCCCGACCTCGAAAATAGGATCAAGGCAGCCTAAGGTTACTGATTTTACGATCCGACGTCATATTTCAAGTGGCTAGCGAGAAAGGAAGGAAACTATCTACAAGCACACCCCAAGTGCTCCAGCAGGGAGGTCCCACCACGTACCCGGAAGCTTGGAAGAAGCTTCCCCTCCGCAACCAAAAGGCTGGGCGAGGTACTAGGCAGGCATGGACTGGGCAAGTATCCACTTGGGGGAACCTCGGCCGCTTCCAAAAGTCCTTTTTCCAGTACCCCTGGGGGGCTATTTATAGAGAAATCCTGGGGGGGGGGGGGGGGGGGGATAGGCGAGTATCCAGCTTCTGCCAGCGAGTTCCAAGAGATACTCGCCCATACTCGCGAGTTGCTCGCCCATACTCGCGAGTTGCTCGCCCAAGCTCGCCACAGCTCGCCTTTGCTCGCCTCTGCTCGCCACAGCTCGCCTCTGCTCGCCCAAGCTTGCCACAGCTCGCCTCTGCTCGCCTCTGCTCGCCACAGCTCGCCTCTGCTCGCCACAGCTCGCCTCTGCTCGCCACAGCTCGCCTCTGCTCGCCCAAGCTTGCCACAGCTCGCCTCTGCTCGCCCAATGGTCTACGGATAGCCGTATGCTAGGATACTTCTGATCTCGACGAATTACGGGTTATACAAGCAATACGAAGAACTTGATTAAGTACATGAAACTGTGTCAAGATCTCATTATAAAAGACGGTAAACACAGTGTAAAGTTCAGAACGATCTTTCAAAAGATACAACCAAGTACACTTGGAGAAATCATCAATTAAAGTAACAAAGTATAAGCTACCTCTACCAACAGTGGCAGTAGGAGCGGGACCCCTGATGTCAGAGTGAACGAGTTTAAAAGAACGCGAAGAATTACGTCCCGTTCGTGCTGGGAAAGAAGATCGATGATGTTTACCAAACTGACATACTTCACAATTCAAAGGGGAATCCTCTTGAGCAAGATCTGGAAGAAGTTGGTGGATGAGGCGTGAAGGAGGGTGGTCAAGATGACGATGTCATTGCTGACGGGAAGGAGTCAAAAGAGCAACGACATTGTCAAGAAAGAAGAGTCCACCACTCGCAGTCCCAGTAGCAATCACAGCCTTAGAGGCAGAATCCCAAAAATAACAAGTAGTGACAGTAAAAGTAACCATGCAGTGCAACTGTGTGGAGAGCGCATGGACAAACAACAAATTGCACGAAAAAGTGAGAACATAGTGAGTGTCCTCAAGCGACAAAGATGGAATGATGTGCACAATGCCTATACATGCACTTGAGCAAAAGTCCCATCGGGAATAACAACTGGGGAAACCCATTTCTGGTTGTTCAAGCAGGAGAACAAACGAGAATTGTCGGTCATGTGACAAGTAGAACCAGAGTCAATAAGCCACTTATCAGAAGAGGTCAAAAGAGCACGAGCTGTAGAGGAAACAAGAGAAACCTGCCTCATGGAGAAAGAAACTGGAAGAGAAAATACTAACCGCACGATTAGACAGAAGTCGACAAAAGAGGCCAAGAAACTATGCAAACAAATAAACCGCGCGACCAAGCCGAAAGAAAACAAGTCGCCGAAAGAACAAATCGGCAAACCGAACGACTAACAAGTCACAGAAAGATCGCGACCAAGAAGAGAAGACCGACAGAGACTTAAACCGAACAGTTGAGGAAAATCGAAAGAACAAGTCACAAAAAGAGGAGCGACCGTGCGAGTGGAGAAAACAACCCGCGTTAGAAGAAACAAGCCGCAGGAAGCAACAACCCGCAGGGACACAAAAGAAACAAGAAAGCACGAACAACAGAGAAACCGCGCAAGAACAACAAGACGCAAGAAAGAAGTCGCAATAACATTGACAAGTAGGAAGAGCAAGGGAGGGACAGAAGAAGCCGCGCGAACAGAAAAGAAGTCGCGCGACAGAAAAGAAGCCAGAAGCGGTTAGAAAAGCAAACCGCGAACAAACTGGAGCAAAGGACTGATTAGCTCTGATACCATGTGAAAAAGAAATAAATAAAGACAAATTTTATTGTTCCAAAAAGATGGTATTTACATAGATATGCCCTTTTATTTATAGAAACAGGGGAGATGAGAGAATACAACAAACGATGTGTGACTAAATACAATCCGTGCGGCCTATGCTGTTTGACCATGTCAAACCGCACACTATACAAAGAATAACTTATCACCCAACAACAACTGAGGAAAACTGTCAGACTGCCAGGGAAGACCGCCAGGACAAACCGCCAGACAGCAACTGCGGGTTGCCGCCAGACCGCAACTGCGGGTTGCCGCCAGACCGCAAATGCGGGTTGCCCCCAGACCGCAAATGCGGGTTGCCCCCAGGCCGCAGTTGCGTCTAACCATCAGATCGCTGTTGCGGCAAGCCACTAGACCGCTGCTGCGGCTAACCACCAGACCGCTGCTGCGACTAACTATCAGATCGTTGTCGCGACTAGCTTCCAGATTGTTGGTGCGGCTAACCACCAAACCGCAGTTGCGGGTAGCCCTCAGACCGCCTCTGCTAAGACAAGCCACCAGACAATCAGACCGCCTGGACAAACAGCCAGACTGGCCGAACAGCCAGACCGCCCGAACAGCTAGCCGCCCGACTAGACTACCAAACTGCCAAATTCTAACACCACTATAGTGGAGTTGTCTATATGGATCCTTTGTCGCCATTTTGTCATATCTTTAGTTATAATCTCACTAATGCCTAAGTACATCATGTCTTTCCTTATACTTTTCCAAGTCTTTTTTGGTCTACCCCCCCCCCCCCCTCCTGTTTAACATGTCTAGTGACTAGACTCTCACAACACGTAACAGGTGCCTCTAATGGTCTCCTCTGTACGTGTCCAAACCGTCTTAGTCGAGCTTCTCGCATCTTCTCTGTAATTGGTGCCACTCCTGTCTTATTCCTGATACATTCATTCCTAATTTTATCTAGTCTCGTGTGTCTACACATCTACCTAAGCATTCTCATCTCTGCCACTCTCATTTTTTGCTCGTGTGCACAATTCCCTGCCCAACACTCAGAATCATAGAGCATCGCTGGTCTAATTGTTGTGCGGTAAAACTTACCTTTAAGTTTTAATGGTAATTTACAATCACATAAGATCCCAGACACGCCTCTTCACTTCAACCAACACTCTTGGATTCTATGTGTCACATCTTTACCAATACCTCCATCTTTTTAAACTATCGATACAAGATGTTTAAAACACTCACTACGAGGAATATCTTGATCATCCAACTTAATAACGAAGTCATTCGTTCTTCTTACACTGCTAAATTTAAGCTTCATATACTCCGTCTTTGCCTTACTCAATTTAATAGCTCATTTATTGTTCTTCAATATTGATAAAAATCAATTCTCATAATTGAAGCATTAATTACTTTATGATTAGCTATGTATTACATGCCTACTTCTGTAACTGCTGTAACTTGTTGGAGTAATGATCGAAGTTAGTGATCAAAGGTGGAGATGATGGTGGTGGAGGATACAGCAGAGCCTTATTCGCGGCTGTCTGAGCGAGATTGCTTGTTAGAGGAGAAAGACACCACGATCTCACAAGGGGACAAGATCTAGACTTCATTCATTCATAACTTGATACAAGGCTTTAACGGTCAATATATAGAACCCTGAATGACATAATTGTAATTACATTAATAGACACTGAAATATTAAAATATACGACGACTACGATTAGACTTCTACGACACTAAGAATACACTTGACTCTGCTTAATACATATAAAAAATAGATAACTGGCGTGGAATCCGTAACCGATCCCTAACATCTCATCTGCCCTTGAAATCGAGCTTGTCCTTAAGTTCGAACTCCATGTGGTGATCAGATCATCTGACATCTTGATCTCCCGCCAGAACAATGCATGATATCGGGTTGCGACGACGGTGTCGTCGATGAGTAGCGGCAACGTCGTTGGAAAGACAAACGACCAAAGTAATGACTTCGGCAAGGTCGGTGGAGCGGTGGTGTGCAACAACAAGTAGGTTGGAGGAGCAACAATCGGCAGAAGGAACAAGTTTGAAGGCGGTGAGGTGTTCAGAGAGATCGATAGAGCAGGTGCATGCGGAGCTATAGCCGGCAAAGGAGGCGATGATGCGGTCGGGGCAACTGGAGCCGAGGCTGGCGGAGCACTTGCTGGCAGAAAAAGCGTCGATGTGGCCGGAGGAACAATTGCCGCGAAGAGCGGGCGTGCCTCGGTGGCTGGCGATGATGACGACTACAAGAAGAGATGTGGCTGCGACGATGGCGAAAGCAGCGACAGAAAGACGACTATCAAATTATCAAACTTGTGGAGGAGTTTGGTCGTGCTGTCGTGACGACTTGCCTCGGCGTCACGAAATTTTGCGTCCATGGTTGTCATGAAGTTGTTCATGACGTCCCAGAGAGCAGTCAAAAAATTAGCCCGGTCCCCCATCATTATTTGATGAAGGAAAAAATTTGCCCAAATGTCTACACCGGAGGGGATAAGAAAAAAAAGTAGGATGTGACTTAAAAGCACTTTAAAAGTCCTCCTAGTGGGCCGTTTGATAGAGGGATAAGATAGGGCGGGTGGCTCGATACGCAGGAAACGAGCAGGCGGGTTCGATGGATAAGATCGTGCCGCTGTCAGAGGTTTTGAGGGCTCGAGGAATGGAAGGTAGTGTGGCAGCTTAGCGAGGGATTTGATGGATTGTAGCAGGCAGTGTGGGATGCTTAGGGCTCCGTCTGGAAGATGTTGATCGCACTAGAGGAGGCTACTGGGGTCGACGTCGAACAAGAGGACGAGTTCGACGGAGGTGTTGATGTTCTCGATGGTTGGGCTGGACGGTGGTGCGGCTGGGAAAGAAACAGTTGGAGTCCTTGGCCACTGAAGTTGGAGGCGTGTAGTTCACTGCTGCAGATGCCGCTTGCTCCCCCTGAAGTTATGACCGGCTTGTCGAACCAGAGTAAGGAGGCTAGGGTTGTATGCACGAACCAACCCAACCGCATAATCAAACCGAACCAAAACAAATCGCACGGTTCATTTCGGTTTTAGTACCTTGTGGTTCGGTCATGGTTCCGTTTTTTGAAAAACCATGCGGTTCGGTTTGGTTCACGGTTTGTAATGTCAAACCGAACCGAGTCGAACCGAACCGTATTCGCTTTAATAAAATTTTAATATATTATCAATATAGTCAGGTCTTCACTCTTGTTAGTTCTTACAACTTACTGGAACTAGAAGTCATTGTTTTTGGTTTCATAATTACTTATATTAGAACATGATTTATTAAAGAACATGAGTTATTATAGAACACGATTTATTATAGTCAGGTACTTAATTAAAGAAATCTTTCTTAAGAATAAATTTACCTAAATTTATTTATCTGTTTTTATGTTCACACGTTATTTATCTTCATGTCCCAAGTATTTTTTTCATATTTTTAAATCACTCAAACCGAACCGAACCAAACCAAACCATACGGTTCGGTTCAGTTCGGTTCCAATGGTGTGCACGGTTTGGTCCGGTTCCAGATTTTTGGAACGACATGCGGGTGGTTCGGTTAGCGGTTTTGATCAAAAACCGAACCAAACCAAACCGTTACACCCCTAAAGGCGGCGGTGGATGGTGCAGAGAGCAGAGAGTAGTGTGGCTTCTACGTCGTGCACCAGTGGTGGCAAGGAGAAATGGTCGCACAACAGAGGCTGTTTGCGTTGTAGGAGAAGCGACTGCTTGGTCCCGTCATGGATTTGAGCAGTGCAACGACGTGAGCATGTAGCTTTTGAGATGCAGTGGGTGTCGGAAAGGGAAACATTGGTTGATGGTGAGAATAATGTGGAAGTGGACCGAGAGCTCTGATACCAAAGTTGTTACGGGCCTACTTCCATAAATGTGGTAACTCGTCAGAGTAGTGGCCAAAGTCGTTGATCGGAGGTGCTGATGATGGTGGTGGAGGATACAACGGAGCCTTAATCACAACTGTCTAATCGAGATTGCTCGTTAGAGGAGAGAGCTGCCAAGAGCTCACAGCAAGAGGACAAGAACTAGACTTCATTCATTCATAACTTGATACAAGACTTTGAGGGTCAATATATAGAATCTTCAATGGCATAACAATAATTACATTAATAGATGCAAAAATATTAAAATATACAACGACTACGATTAAACTCTTACGACACTAATAATACACTCGACTCGACTTAATACATATAATCATAAATAACTGACGGGGAATCCGTAACATATCCATAACACTGTGATATATAGTTCATTAGATTTATTTTGATGAAGTTGTTAAACACTAATAATTGTTTACCTAATTATCAATATTACATGTTAAGATGTATTTAAGTTTGTTACAATACCATAAATCCATAATTAGCATGACTAATTTTCAGCAGTAGTTTAAATAATCCAAACATTTATGTATGTTCTGACATGTCGAAAAGGCTTAATATATGTTTCCAGAATGTCAGGAAACAAAAAAAATTTGTTTTAAAAACAAAACAAGTGAAACATGATTTAAAAAAAATGGAGCACCTGTTTTTGTTCAAAAAGCAGGAAATGAAAATGAATTCAAATAAGTCTGATGCTTTTTTTAGTGTTTTGAATTTCAGGCTTTTCGTTTTTCGTTTTATATACTAATTTAACTTCCTGTTTGTGTCTACCGTTAGGGAGCATGTGTTAAGAAACTTTCAGGTCGGCCAAAGATTGAGGATAACAAAGCAACGAAACAAATTGTTGCCCTTTTAAGTGCTCCGGTGGAGAAGTACAAGGACATTGATACTGCATTAAAGCTCTCTAACTTTCCTAGAGTCATGGACCACCTTGATAATGCCACAAAGAAAGTCATGGCAGTGGTTATTATTCAAAGCATCATGAAGAACATTACCTATATATCTACTTCTGACAAGGTAAATCTCATCTCCCAAAGTTAACTTCAGTAATTAGTTCAAACTGAAAATAGTTGTCTTTACTAGGTTGAGGCATTGTTTGTGTTAATACAAGGACTTATGAAGGATATGGATGGGACTCAAGATGAGGAGGTTAAACTTGGTGACACTTCCTTTTTTAACAAATAAATATGTTTCTCAAGCAATCATTATGAATTGTAATCCTCACCTTTCTTCCTCATTTTCACATAACCTTAGGTACTGGTGAGTGTTTAATTCATGTTAAATGGTCTCTTAATTTTCATTTTTCTCTCCTTATAGCTTGATGAAGAGGATTTCAAAGAGGAGCAGAATTCTGTTGCACGCCTTATTCACATGTTGTACAATGATGATCCAGAGCAGATGCTGGAGGTATATTTTTGACAAATTTTCATGTGTGCTTTTACTGCTCATTGCCAGATGGTTTACTTATGGTCAGGCCCAACCCCAACAAGATCTACAGTTTTTTTTTTTGTTTTGAGTTTATATATGAGCTGACTACAAACTTATATTCTTACAGGATTCTTTTACCAAAAAGTAAACGTTTAACTAATAAAATGATCATACCTTAAAAAACTATTCTGAACTTCTAATACAACATTTTGAACTTACCTATACTATTTTTTTTAGTTGTGGGAAATTCATGGGTTCCCTTGTCAGTATGTTAGAAAAGAGGGCACCCTATGCATGGAGTTAAAAAAATCTTATCCTTACATTTCTAAGAATTGATTTCTTTAATTCTAAGAAAAGGCTCAGGCATGGTGATAAGCATGGTCTTGCGAGGCATTGGGGTGGGGATTGTTGAGTGCCAATGCCCTCTTTCAGCCTACAAGCGCAATGTGCTACTTGTTTAAAAGAAATAATAGGACCCTTTTCATAAGTTCGAGCTTATGTACAAGTTGAGTTTGCCCTTGATCTTACAGACCCCCAACAAATTCAGTGACTACAAGTCTACAATCCAGAAATAAACCCAATCCTTCATATCTGGCATGTGAGGGGAAAAAGGGTTACAGTCACCTCCTTGTAAGCTTATCTCTAGGTTTCTTTTACTTGATTTTTAACGCCCTCAATAGCTACTACCATTAACATCAAATAATATCAAGACCCGAAGAATGTTCATGAAGGTTTTTATCAGATTCAACCTTTGTGAGCATCTCTGCCAATTACACGAAATAAAGAGGGTGGACATGATATTTGTTTGAAATTTAGTGGCAATCAATCTTAACATATTTGGTTCTCCATGTATGTATGCTTTTGATACTATTTGAATAGCTGCATGATTTTGAAAGTGACAATCAACCTGGTCATATTTATGATACGATGTTGTACGCCGCGTTCCTCTATTAATCTATGTAGCACGTGGACATGATTGTACTTTGTATTTCCCCACTCCCCTATATATAGGAGTGGTAGTGTCTCCTTGTTGACTATCTTTTTGAGATCTTGCTTAGTGTTAGGCTCTCTTTGGTGAGAGAGGCTCTTAGAGGGAACCAACCCTCAAGAGTTTGGGTCAAGATTTCTCGGCAATTGTATCTCTTTCATGTTTAAGCGTGCAATTTTAGTTCTTGATCATGTGGGTCTATCAATAGGTCCGACCTTCCAGCGTCGCTTCCTGCTTCCAGCAGCGTTTCTGCCGTGTCCAGAGCTCGTCAACCTCCACCAGTGTCTTCTCTAGCCTGCTTCACCTCTGGCCTACCCTAAGAGATTTCCTGCATTTCCATCGGCTTCCAGTGGCCCTCCAGCTCTCTCACCCGCATTCTGGAGGCCCTCTTGTGACTTATGCAGCCTTACAACGGTCGATCCTCATCCTCACCTCCTTCTGTCGTGTTGTGCCGCCCTCCTGCGGCTCTTGCAGCCGCTCGACCGCCCAGCACCACATTTCAGTGATTCTCTCTGTTACGCCCTATATGCCGATGAGAACGCCCCTGCCACTGCCTTCGCAGACTCCCATAGTCCCATTACATGAATCAAATCGAAGCTCAGCTCGAAGATCTCACTCTCGTCCTTTGAGAGCTTACATACACAGAGGTAGATCTCCTTCCAGCCACTCTGCCACCACCACCACCACTTCAGCCCATCCTCAACCACATGGCTTTCTGTACCCCGCCGCAGATCTCCATCGACCCATCGCTGCCGGATCGAGATTTTTGTGTTCGATGACACTGACCTTCTTGGGTGGCTCACCCTTGCCGAGCAGTTCTTCGACTTTCAGTCCACCGACACCAACCAGTAGGCCCCCCTAAAGATTATCTATATGGAGGGTTCAGTACTCTATTGGGTACTTTGGATGCGCCAGCAGGTTCCTGATCTCTCCTAACCCACATTAAAAGAGGAACTCCCCCGTCGTAATGACGCCCGTCAGGCGGATGATGCCTTTGACCGCCTCAGCTTTGTGCGTCAGTCCGACACTGTGCCACCTACATCGACGTATTCATCGTGGTCTCCATGAACGCACCTGCCCTAGACCCAACTATTACAGGGGGTACTTTTTCGCGGGTCTGCAACCCCACCTCCGGGCACGCCTCCGGGTCCACAACCCGTACATGCTTACCTGCGCCATGGAGAAGGCTCGGTACCTCGACGGAGAACTCTACACAGCTCCATCCTCCTCCTCCTCGATCTAGCCTCCCCACCAGCCGCTGCCACTACCGACGCCTCTTCTGCACTTGGATCCTTTGCCCCACGTATGCCCTAGTTGTTAGGCCTGCCTCCACAACTGTCGGTTTAGCTTCCACCGACACCCCTACGACCCTAGCACTTTACGTACCAGCATAACCTCGAGCTTCCTAACAAGGGCCTCTACTTTCGCTGCGAGCATCCATATCCCACGTTCGTCCTCTCAAAAACCTATGGGTACTGCTTAGATCTGAAGATGATGATCCGGACGTCGTTGATTTGGGCCCGCTGGCGCTATCTGATGGACCCCACAGATCTCGACCTTGATGACAAGGTTTTTTTGGAAGGGCGTGTTGATACGATGCTAGCTTTCACTCGCCTCTATTGGTCAGTTTAGCTCTTAGGAATTATTGTACCTTATATTTCCCCACTCCCCTATATATAGGAGTGGCAGTGTCTCACTGTCTCCTTGTTGATTATCTTTTGAGATTTTGTTTAGTGTTAGTCTCTTGTAGGTGAGAGAGGCTCTTAGAGGGAACCACCCCTCAAGATTTCGGGTCGAGCTTGTCACGACAATTATATCTCTTTCGTGTTTAAGCATGCAATTTCAGTTTGGTTCTCTTCTTTCTTCTCCTTCGTCTTCTTATCCTCTCTTTTGGAATTTTCCTATTCAAAACTTCACAATTGCAACTTATGTTGCCTTACTTTCTCCCCATTTTGCTTCAACTAAAGTTTAAGCTAATGAGAACCTCAAAGTGTTCTTCAATTTGAGATAGAATGCGCCAAAGATTCTGAAGATCATGGCTAGGTAAGCTTCACAGCTAGTCACTCACGTGAATTTTTTTCATTGATTTCTTTGAGCGTCACATGAATCTTGGTTGCTCATAACCTTGTTTTTTCATCGGTTTTATTTTAATTTATCGTTAATCTCTCTATTATGCCCCCAGTTCACTTAAAATGTTGCTACATTTCATACTAAAAGGACATGTTTGGTTTTGCTTAATTTGAAGGTGCTTTGTACACTTGGAATTAAGGAACATAGCCTATACGAATCTATGGTGTGAAATTGATTATTTTAGGTTGCCATATCTGTGATAAACTGATGGATCTCATGAGTTGTCTCAGAAATTAATACAACACTTATTTCCTTATTGTTAAAACACAAAATCTTATTGATCATTCATATCATCATATGTACTAGAATTACAACATTGAGCTATATATATGGATACACAAAGGAACAACTTATGTTCACAAGAGATGTAACTATGTAAGACTAGACTGTAGGAGGTGGAAATGTACATGGGCTCAATGTGTTTTTTTATTAAGCTTTACAACTCTGAAGGCCGAAGACTCTCATGAATTGTACATGGGCAAGACTCGTTCACGTGGGGCTCAGTTAGCGAATTGCCGAAGGCCGTCTTCCACCTCACTGGACAGTGCATAAGGGCCTTGTGTGTTGTAAGGGACGGGTCCCCCCCTCATTGGCGACATCATGGAGACAACCCACACATTGGGTCACGAAGGGGTTTGCTAAACCCTTCAATGGATTCACGTCGATTTATTTTGGAAGGTCCTACCACGTAGTGTCTAGGATTTTGTTTCCGCCTGTACTGTCTGTCAATGCCACAAGATGGTGCATCTCCTTTCGCCCGACCTTCATCTCCTGCCTATGCCCACACAAATTTGGGCTGACATCTTGATGGACTTCATCGAGGGACTGCCTACCTCGCACAGGAAGTATATCCTCATGATCTATGCGCAGACCACTGACAGTGGAGGGCGTTGCCCATTAGTTTTTCAGAGATTTTTAATCTCCACGGCCTCCCTGAGAATATTGTGTTAGACCGGGACAAGGTGTTCACGAGTAACTTCTGGAAGGAATTTTTTACTCTCTGCGATACCAAACTTTCATTCTCAAAGGCTTACAACCCGCAGTTTGATGACCATACGAAGGTCATCAATCACACAGTATAGATGTCCTTGCGTTGTATTACAAGAGATAGCCCAGGGATTAGTGTCGCTTGCTTTTTTGTGTGGAGTATTGTTACAATACCTCCTATCTCACTTCATTGTAGACAACATCATTTTGATTGATTTATGGACGGGATCCCCCGCTCTTATTGTCCTACGAGAGTGGCACAACTCACCTGGACACGATCGACCGTGAGCTTCAGGACTGGGACCAAATTCTCCCCCTAGCACGTGAGTGCCTTCTTCAGCCCCACGTGGACCGAAGGAATGGGTCTCGCCAAGCTTGCTGGAAGAAGGCTTGCATCGCGCACAAGGATCAACTTGATGTTTGTCGGAAGATGCACACAGAATTGAAGATTTGATCAGGGTGATGTGACTGATGGGGCTGGATGTGCATCCCGCAGGAACGAAGCCGATAGGACCGATAGTCATAATGTTGTTTGAGTGGAACATGAGTAGCCACAGAAATCCCGTCAAAGAATGAAGTCTCTAGCGCCAAATTATTGATTCCCGTGACCTTGGGTTGGGTGGAGGGAAGGCGACAGCTAGGATCAAGTTGGTACACCAAAATATATTGCATTAATAATGGATGAATACACTTGTAAGGTATACTCGTGCTAAGTGTTGGTTTTCTGAGGAGTCCTCCCCAAAGAGGGATTATAATCCAAGATTTCCAAGATAACTCTCTAAGATCCACACTCGTTACATGGGAGGAAAACTAATGTTAATTACCATTTTGCTCTAATATATCATAATAGTGTTTGCCAGGAATGACCACCAGAGTATGTATCCATGTCTTTCTTTATTTTGTAATTCAGGTGTATATGCCTTAATGGGCAAGCGACACGTGCTCGGACGACCAACCACACTTCGCTAGAGTCCTCTCAGAGATGAGATTACCTTTATGGATAAATATATATACATGATTAACTTTGTTCCATCTTTTAATATATTTCATCTTTTAGTATATTTCGGCTTGTAGCGGTTCTCTATCTTATATAAAAAGTCATAGATACAACGTTACATTTTCTTGGAATTGTCTTGTTTTGTCTCTTTTAAGAGACAATGGCTCTTAGATTCATCCTACACTCAAGAGTTTATAACAAGCATGTCATCTTAATATATATCTTTTGTTCTTTTCTAGTGCAATATTGCTAGTTCATGTTTGTATTCTTGATATGTCACAACTTGTTCGTATTATTCCCCCAGAACCCATGCCAGTTTTGACAACAAGCGCTCTTATCTCCGTCAATTTTAGCCTCACCCTACGACCATTCTACGTCATTGACCAAGCCCCACTACGACCACATCTACCACCCCTTTCTATGTTTCTCCCTTTGTCGATACCATTCCACCCACCTCTGCTCCGCTCAGTCTATTGTCGATCATGCCCACTGTGACGCGTGCATTCTAGGTTCGCTCCAACTTCGCACTATATTTTCATACTCCAATAGAACTTGCCCTGCGCCTTCAGTTCCACACCGATCTCACCTGATTCCACAAGGTCCTAGTCACCCTTGTTACTGTCTTTCTGCCCTCGATCACTAAATTCGCCCAGGAAGATGGTTCCAACTTAAGTAGGGTATTTTTCCTCTTTCTCTTCTGCCACCGTCGAGTCTCGTTCCTTAACCATCAACAATCCACTCTAGCCCATATGGTCCAACACGAGCAGGGTTCACCACATAGTCCCCACATGTATACAATTACCTTTGTGTGAGCAATTACTAATCCCCCACCCTTCCTACTTTTTACCACACTTTCCAAAATTTTCCCTTTACGTAGCGCTCTTAATACAACTACATTCATTTTTTTGTGCAAATTATTCTTTCGTCTAAAATCGCCAAACACCCAAACACGCTTGCTCCATTTTTCATCTTGTCTTAACTCTGACTGAGACCGTGGCCCAACCGGCGTGCTTCCGTAACAACAAAGGTCTCCAAGTTTGCTACCCTTGCTCGACCTTGGAGACAAGGTTAATTTTTAGGGCGGATGCATTGATACGTATACGCCCTAGCGGACAAGCGACACACGCGCTCAGACAATTGCCTCATTTCATGAGAGTTCTGTCAGAGATAGAATTACCTTTATGATTAGTATTTTATTCGTAATTAATTATGTTTCATCCAGGGGGTGTCCATTTTATGTATGGAGCCATAGATAATGAGTTATGCTATCATGGAATTTAATCTTGTTTTGACTCTCTTTAGTGAGAAATGCTTTTAGAGGGATCCTATCCTCAAGTGTTGGGAACAAACATATCTCGTTTATCTATATCTTCCATTTGTTTTTCTAGTGCAATATTGCTAGTTTATATTCTTGATACATCGCAACTTTATATTAATTTTTGTTGTAAAAATAAGTATATCCATGAAAATTTGGAAGATTGGGTTTCATGATCCGTAACTATGAGTTTTTTCAAGTCCCCATTTCAAATGTTTTAAAAAGCAACTTTCTATTACAATGTTTAAAATGATGTTCCAAAAAGCTTTAATTGATAACAACTGTCTTTTTCAATCTCGACATGAAAAGAAACATATTGTGACCTTGTAATTTTCCTAATAATTCCATGTTCCATTATTAAAAACAATCTTCAAGTTTTTTATATTGCTATTTGAACTTTCATAGTTAGTAAATGTTTTTTTTTGTTTACAGATTATTCGTACTGTGAGGGACCATATTCTTATTGGAGGACCTAAGCGTCTCGCTTTCACAGTACCTCCCCTTATATTTTCAGCTCTTAAGGTTTGTTTCTTTGCGGTGCATGTATCCACCATTTTTCAGTTGCATGTAGACTTTCTGAAAACTGCAATGCATGTTTTCTGACATTAGATATAAGCGTTAAAATGCAGAACTGGTGGCACAACCTAAGATGTTAATTACAATCTAGGATTGTATATGAACTGATCTTAACAAGAAATTTCCGAACATACTGGTTTTTCTATGGTATAATATAATAGAGAAATATAAAAACTAGACATTTCATTTACTTCATGATGAATATTATTCCAAGTTGCTGTAAGTATTAAAATGTTGAATACTTGATTTATTCTTAGTCAGATTTTTGACTTCTTATCTAAACTATATTAAAACGGAAAATCATCTTTGGTTAAACATTTATCTTTCCGATTTTACCCTTGTTTTTTACAAAATTTTAAATATCATTAATCTATCTATTTTTTTTTTAAAATATTTGCTCTCATATAGACAAAATCTCTTACCTCCAATAAAAATGCGCTCTCACCGCTGCTCGCGAATCCCCATGCATTAGGAAAAAACGAGGGGTGGGCTGAGTATAGCGTTTGAGGGGTTTGACAGCGGCGGGAGTTCCGTCACGCCGGGGCAATGTCGTGGCCGGAGTACTGTCGTGCGGGGATTTGGGGGCCTGCTCCGTGCATTGTCGCGATCGGATACTGTCGCGGTTGGTTGTCGGGGAGAAGCCCTGTGCCTGTCACTCATTACTTGAAAGTTAGTTCTATTTTGCCCGCATGATTTTGCAGAAGTTTTCATTTTACCCTTTTTGTACCTCTTTTCTTGCAACATTAGTTGAATGATTTGAATTAATGGCATGCTTTATTCTTTCCTGTACTAGAGGTATACATAAGGCTGCACAAAACAATAAAGGCACATATACAAGATGTGGGAGTATAACATAATACATACTGCTAACTATACACATAAAATATACATATTACTCAACTATCTCCCTCAAGTTGGGTGTAAAAATCAATCATTCCTAGCCTGATGTTGTCATTCACATATATGTTAGAACTTGGGATTTTAGTGAAGATGTCTGCCAACTGATTTTGTAATTGAACAATATATGTTGCATCTTATTCCTTTTTCCAGATGGTTATTGATGAATTACCTATCAATTTCATGTTATATTCTTTCACGTTGGATTGAGTAATGAGCAAGACTGATAGTTATTTTATTATCACAATAGAGAAGGATTTTCTTGCCATTTTTTAATCCTAAATCCTACATAACAAATTCCAGCCATAGTTCCTCATTATTCCTTTTGACAGTGCTATGTAATGTATGCTCGCACTTGATCGAGCAATCACATTTTGTTTCTTACTTTTTTTAGTTTACTAGATTCCCTCCCAATAAAGGAATAGTATTGATGCAACCTAGGGTGCACCTTTATTTTACCGCATTTCCTATTTTTTTATTTATGCAACACATGTCTACACGCATGTTATTATCGTATGTATCTTTTGTTTCATGTATATTATTTTTGTGCATGATATTAATGCTCATGTATTTTGTTTCGCGCATGTCACTCGCGTTTGTCGTTCGACTTATTGGCGTGACTGACTAATTGGACCTTGAATGAATAAATCCGTCAAATTAGGACTAATGTTAAATTTGGCACGCGAATTATTTAAGAATTAAGCATTTGATGTTACTAAAAACAACATAATTTCTAAAATTGATAAAAAAAAATTCAGTCTTATGAAATACAAAGGTGTAGTCTAAGAATTTGTCTCTTGATTAGCCAATTTAATTAATTCACCCAATTTAATGAAATACGCAAGGTTTTATTAAACCTAAATATTCTCAACCTTTCACTTTCTTAAAAGGCCCGAGTGGGAGACTGCAAAAAATTGAGAGAACAGAGCTCACCTTTGTTCTTTCGTAACTCCCGTCGACCACGTTACTCCATCTCGACGCCAGACAACTTCAAACCTCCTTGCCCTGATGACATGGTTATCAAGATCGTGATCCAGATCTTAGGTTCTTACTATCATACGATCTAAATTTTGTAAATCGATATAGATCTTATCTAGGATCTAAATTGGCACATCAACGACTGTGATCGCGATCGTAAGTTGTCAGGATCGAGATTCTAGGTGAGATTGTTTTGAGTTTGGATCTGATCAGATTGTCGGATCGGATCGAGAATCGTAAGATCCTATAACATTCATAAATTAAGATAAAAATATAAAATAAATTTTGTATCATCCATATGCTCAATTAACAAAAAATTAATAAATTGAGTTGTAAGTGAATAATTATATTAAAACTTTTTGAATAACTATATCAAAAAGATAATATCATACTAAGTTCACTTTTAGTTTCAGGTAGGACACCCAATGTCTTCTAACAATAAATACAAATCTGGACTGATGGATTGGTGGATGCTTAGAAGTAGGAAGACAAACCCAAACTGCCGAATTGCTCGTACGTTGGAAGCGGGAAGCTTGAATTACTCGTATACTGAATTTCTAACCGCTAGATTGCGCTTACGCTAGAAAGGAAGAGAAAACGTCGGCCTGAAAGTTGGAAGTAGGATGCCACTAGATTGCCAACCACTGGATTGCTCATACGCAGATGTATAAGATAAGACACTGACACCACTTGAAATGAAACCTGGTAAGTAAGGAAAAGGAAAACATTCTCTAGACTGAAAGCGACCAAAGATGTCGCTCTTGACCTCCATTTGTAATCGACAATCGACACTTGAGATACAGTAAATCAACATGATATGATTCCGTGATGGGGTATGGGGGCGGGATTGGGATGAGGTTAAGAAATGAGTTATGGGCATTGGATCAGCTGAATGAGGTCGGGATAGGGTTGTATATGTTTCTAGTTACCTTTAACCGGACCGGTAAAATCGAATTGGGATCACGATCCTAAAGATCCTAATCTTCGGATCGTAATCCCAGTCGTAGATGTAGCACTTTAGATCCTAGATAAGATTCAGATTGATTTACAAAATATGGATCGTAAGATCCTGAGATCTGGATCGCGATCTTGATAACCATAGTTCCTTCGCACATAACCCAGAGAGCCCCACACCCACTATTTCATACATTTGTACGGCTCCTCCATATCTTTATTTGCTCTAAATCATGTTACTTTAATTTTATGCTTAATCTTTATTTGACCCGTGAAATTAGAGTTTGCTTGCCTAAGTTAATTTTGGTCTTGTTTGTCGTTAATTACAAAATTCTGTGCTTTTCTTTCGTTGAAATGCATGTGAAAGATTTTATTTCATATTGCAGAATGCGCATGAATATTTAGTGTTTATGCGTGACTAGTTACTCTTTGGTTGAGTATTGCATGATATTGCCTGCGCCACTTATTTTAGTTGAGATCACCAATTTTAAATCAAATCCGAAGTATTGGAATACATCGGTTTGGTATTTGAGGTAGGTTGGATTCATTCCTATCTTGAATCTGACAATCAGTTAATTTTATAAAAAACTATTTTTTTTAAAATGAGTTTTAAAAATTTGCAAAAGAAAATATATTGAGGACTCTTTATAGTTTGAAAAAGAAACTATTTTTATAAATATATATTGTTTTTAATAACATCTAATGCTTAATTCTTAAATAATTTGCTTGCCCAATTTAACATTAGTCCTAGTTTGACAAACATTTTCTTCCAGGGTCCTATTGGTCGGTTACGCCAGTAAAGCCGAACGACAACCGTGAGTGACATGCGCGAAACAAAATACATGAGCACTAATATCATGCGTGAAAATAGCATACACGAAACAAAAAGATGCATTCACTAATAACATATGCGAAAATAAGAGAAAATTTACCTGTGCATAGACATGCTCTCCACAAATAAACAAAAAATAGAAATGCTGTAAAATAATTGTGCAACTTAGGTAGAATCAATTCTCTCGGGATTGAAAAAGCTCGACCCCGTTGCGACTGTGACGTAGCCTGCTAGTAGAAATTCCAAATGCTGATATGAGAAATGCTATGCGACTACCCTGCTGCTGCGGAATGACCAAAATTTATAGGTAAACTTTCGTCCCTGAAGGAGGCAAACAACCAATCTCTTTAGGAAAAATATAACCACATGTGATAAAATCTCCCAGAGTGTAGTATACATCAATTTCCATCTATATAATTATTGTCATCGTGCCATCATGTGCAATCTGCATTTGTGGATGCCTTTATATTTAAGTGTTTTTATTTGGAGAACAGAATTCTGTGACTAAGTGATTTTTTAACATTCCTTAGTGCGTGCATGGTTACTTCCTGATGCCTTACTATGTGTGAGTGCATCTACATGCTTAATATCCCTACAACATATGTGATATCTAGGCGACTATGCGAGAAATTGATAAGTCCACCTACTAAACTTTGATAGCTGAAGGAGTTGACTTTATTAGTATCTTTGTCTTCGTCAATTTCACTGTTTGTCTCAATAGGAGTGTCTGCCGGTGCACAAACATGCATACTTGTTTCTTCCAATAGATTTAGGACATTTTCTCTATCATATGAATGTTCTTAGTAAATTTCAGTTTCCTTGATCGTTGACTTACAAATTCCTGACGTAAGAATGCATTTATCTATGTGGTTTCTTCTAAGTCATTTCCTGTAATAGTAATGCCATCCACATAAACTAATAGACACTCGCTTCTTTCCTTTTAACAAATAGAGTGTGATCCGAGTGTTCCTATTTGTATCCCAATAAGATCATGGCTCTGGAAAATTTTGCAAAACAAGCTTTCATAGTTTGTTTTAGACCATAAAGAGATTTTTTGAGATGACATAGTTTCTCTTATGCTCCTTTTGTAGGAATCCTAGTGGAGGCTTCATGTATGTCTTTTTTTCAAGATCACCATGTAAAAATACATTCTTAACATCTAGTTGTTTCAGTGCCTATCCAAAGCTTGCAATAATGATAAAGTGATCCATGTTGAATGCATCCTTTTCACAGGTGCAAATGTTTCATGATTGTTAATTCCTTAATTTTTAGTATCATTAAGCTACTAATAGTGCTTTGTAGCTTTCTATTATTGCTTCTTGATTCTACTTGGTCGAGAGGACCCACATTGACCTAACTATTTTTTCCTTGGTGGAAGATGCAATTCTTCGCAAGGCTAGTTCTTCTCCAATGCAAGCATCTCTTTTTCCATTTCCTTCTTTCATTGAGGTATACCAATTGGTTCATGCCAATTTTTGGGAATACTGATAGAAAAGGGAGAAGATAAATGCTTTATGTACCAACATTAGATTGTGATATGAGTTATAATTGCCCATAAGATGATTAGTGTTCTTTTTCTTACCTTTAAGATGAGTGATTGATCAATGGAGATCTTGTATAGCAAATTTTACATACCAATTTTTGGGAATATTATTAGAAAAAAGAGAGGAAATGAATGTTTTATGTGCCGGGGTTACATTGTGATATGGTATTTAATTGGCTATCAGATGATTGGTGGGGTTTGTCTTACCTTTAAGACGAGATAAGTTGATGGATTTCCTGGTCAGGATCTGACTTTGAAGCATATTTATGTAGCCTCCGAACTGCAGGAGACTGTACTTTTTCAACATCAATATGCTTACGTTGGTAAACTCGAGGACGTGGAGGAATGCGATTCCCTATAACATGCATATGGGTGATGGAAGGAGTAGCAAAAGGAATACGAGTAGTGACATGAGCAACAGTTTGGCGAGGAATATAAGAAGTAACAATTAGAAGAGGAATATTGGGCCCTATTGCATTTCCGATCTCCCGCTGACAAGAGCTAAGTACTTTGCCCCGCATGGAACATAATATCTGTAATGCCAAAAAAAGTTGGGTGGAAGAGTATCAACAATGATACCCTTTAGTAGTAGATGAGTATCTACTAAGTTACATTATGGGAATGAGCATCTAATTTTTAATGATTGGTTTGATGAACGCAAACAAAACAGACATCTAAATACATGAGAAAGAATGTGAGTTGTGTGGACGGTTGAAAGGGAAAAAACTGATTAATTAATTAAAGAGTACTCCCCACACATATATATGTAGGGGAGAAAGATACAAAGACAACAATACCCTTATGGGTAAATACAATAGTAAAGAAATAAAAAGACTTGATTTCAACTCTCCCCCTCAAGTCGAACGGTAGATATCCGTCATTCCGAGCTTATGAATATCATCAGTGAAGACATCAGATCCTAGACTCTTGGTGAAGATGTCAGCCAACTGATCTTTGGAGTGAACGAAGGGTGTGACTAAGATTCCTTTTTCAAGATGGTCTTTGATGAAATGACGATCCACCTCAACGTGCTTAGTCCTGTCATGCTGAACTGGATTGTGTGCTATGCGGATGGCAGCTTTGTTGTCACAGTACAGGGATATGGGAGATTCCTCCTGAAGCCCCAGATCTTGCAATAGGGTACACAACCAAAGGCCTTCACAGAGGCCTTGAGACATTGCTCGGTACTCAGCCTCGACACTAGATCTGGCCACCACATTTTGTTTCTTACTATGCCATGTGACTAGGTTTCCTCCAATGAATGTGCAATAACCCGTTGTAGATTTTCGGTCATCGTGGCATCCAGCCCAGTCAGCGTCAGTGAAAACATCGATCTACAAATGATTGTTCTTAGAGAACATTAGCCCCCGTCCTGGGGATTTCTTCAAATACCGGAGGACACGGTAAGCCGCCTCCTGGTGACTGACCCTTGGGGCATGCATGTAACTACTCAGGATCCCAACAACATATGTAATGTCGGGGCGAGTATGCGAGAGATATAAGAGCTTTCCCACCAATCTTTGATAACTGGAGGCATCTATACGATCACCATTGCTATCCTCATCGATCCTATGGTTCTCCTCCATAAGGGTGTTTGCAGGGGCACAACCGAGCAGACCGGTCTCCGTTTGCAGGTCCAACACATACTTGCGTTGGGAGATAAAAATACCTTTGTCAGAACGGGTCACTTCAATTCCTAGGAAGTAGTGTAGCCTTCCCAGGTCTTTTACTTCGAACTCAGCTGAGAGACGGGCCTTCAACTTGGAGATTTCATTTATGTCATTTCCTGTGATCACAATGTCATCAACATAGACAATCAGAACAACAATTTTCCCTTCATTCCTCCTGACAAACAATGTATGATCAAAGTGTCCCTGCTTGTAGCCAAACTGGATCATGGCCTTGTGGAATCTACCGAACCATGCCTTCGGGGATTTCTTCAGCCCATACAAGGACTTCCATAAGCGACATACAAGGCTCTCTTGTCCCTTCCTCACAAAGCTTGGAGAAAAGACCATGTACACCTCTTCCTCGAGGTCCCCAGCAAGAACGCATTTTTGATGTCCAGTTGATGAAGTTCCCTATATAAAATCACAACACAAGATATGATCACACGAATAGAGTCCATCTTTGCAACAGGTGCAAAGGTCTCTTGGTAATCAATCCCCTGAGTCTAGGTATAACCACGAGCAACCAACCGAGCTTTATATCGCTCGACTTTCCCATCCGGATTCTGCTTGACTGAGAAGACCCATCTTGAACCAATGGGTTTCTTTCCAGGAGGAAGTGGAGTGACATCCCATGTGTGATTCTTCTCCAACGCGGACATTTCTTCCTTCATTGCTTGAGCCCATACTGGAATGCCAAGTGCCTCCTGCCATGTCTTAGGAATAGAGATCTCGGACAAGGAGGATATAAAAGACTGGTGAGGCTTAGAGAGATGATTATAAACAACATGGTTAGAAATGGGGTGTTCGGTACACCGGGCCTTACCTCTTAGCTGAGCAATGAGAACATGTAAATCAGCATCAGGATCTGAGTCCAAGGGCAGCATTGGCAGCGGCGGAGCAATGACGGGTTCTTCACCTGGTTTTCGACGATGATAAACATGAGGTAGCAGCGTGATGAGAGATGGATGATGAGAAAGAGGTATATGAGAGATATCTGTAGTGGATGGAATAGTGGGAGTAGGAGCGGTACTAATCACAGGGGGAATAACAGAAAGAGAATGGTACCAATAACATCATTATCCTCCTCCCCCTGACGATAAGGAGTCGAAGCTAAGTAATAAGATTCGTCTTCGCGAAACGTCACGTCCATGGTACAGTAAGTACGTCTGGAGGGTGGGTGATAACACCTATACCCCTTGGTGGTGGTAGAATAACCAAGGAAACACAACGGATAACTCGAGGATCGAGCTTGTCACGAAGTGGCTGATGAACATGAACAAAACAGACACACCCAAACACACGGGGTGGAAGAGAAGAGGTATGAACAACAGTCGTAGAAGAAAGACGAGCTAGGGGAGTAGTATACGCTAGAACCCATGAAGGAAGACGGTTGATAATATGAGTGACCGTCGGGATGACATCACCCCAATAAGGTTTCGGAATGTGCATGGAGATGAGGAGACAACGGGCAACATCTAGGAGATGCCTGTTTTTGCGTTCGGCCACACCATTTTGGGTGGAGGTGTAAACACACGTTGTTTGGTGGATGATGTCATTTCTCGAGAGATAGGCCCCAAACTCACCACGATCATCATATTCCCCCCAATGTCGCTTCGAAGTACACAAATGGTTCCATTGAACTGTGTTTGTATCATCTTATGAGAGGTTTGAAAAACAGAAACAACTCCTTTCTTCTTCAAAAGATAAACCCACGTAGTACGAGAAAAACAATCAATAAAGGTAACAAACCATCTATAGACAGTTAAAGATACAATTGGGGAAGGTCCACAGACATCAGAATGTATAACAGCAAAAGGTGTACTACTAGGAGAAGATAGATGAGATGTTGAATGACAAACATGTTTAGACATTACACATACATCACATTTTAAACTAGGAATAAACTGAGATAAAGCGGGAAAGAGTTTCTGAAGATAAACGGGAGACGGATGACCAAAACGCAGGTGCCAGCGTCGAGCGTCAGTAGCAGTAGCAGCAGAAGAAGAAAGAGCAAAGGATGATGGTGTAGTATCCAGGTAGTACAGACCACCACGATTCCTACCACTGCCAAGTATCCGCTTTGTACCCAGTTCCTGAAAAATACAAGAATCTGAGAAAAAGATTACAGAACAGTTAAGAGATTTAGTAAGGTTGCTAATAGAGAGTAAACTGCGGGGAAACGAAGGAACATGCAAGATGGAAGAGAGAGGAAGAGAAAGAGAAACATGAAAAAAGACCCTTGACAACAATAGAAGACAAGGTACCATTGGCAGAGACAGCCTTGTCAGTGGCTCCGGAGTCAATGATCCACTCAGACAGAGGAGACACAGCAGCATGGGCACTGAGCATCGCAACAGTAGCAAACAAAGAGGAAGTACCACTCGGAGTAGGAGCAGACTGAGAGTGAAGCAGGCGTCGCAGAGCATCCAATTCTGATGTGGTGAAGTGATCCAGGAGCTGACCATGATGGCCCTCCTGCATCTCTGTGGAATAAGCAGCATCATGAGAACGGGTACCAGTCTGGCGGAATCCACCACGTCCAGGGTCACGACCACGTCCACGGCCACAGACATATCCAGTTGGAGCAAGGTGTGGATGAAGCTTGAAGCACACTTCGCGAGAATGGCCCCGACGACCACAATGAGCGCACGTGGGAATCGTGCTGGTATGACTGGAGCCACCACGTCCAGTACTCGTAAAGGCAGAGCGGTCAGGTTTGGATAACATCGTGCCGAGAGAAAGTCGACGATCTTCATCTAGGGCTGAATCATATTGAAGGCCTCCGCGATGGAAGAGGAGACCGATGAAGAATATTGGTGCGAACCGTATCTAGCTCCATGCCCAAACCCATCAAGAACACATGTAGGCGGAATATCGTCTCTCTTCTGCAACAGGACTGCATCGGCAGTGCAGGCAGGTGTTAAACTGGTCGATGTAGTCCAACCCCTAAGAGATTTGGACGCTCGAGCACTCGGAGACCTAGTAGATTGGGAAACTCAGTCATGAGCTCACCCCTGTCGTAGCTCCAACATACGGCGGGTGAGCTCATAAACCTGAGTGGAGTTCCCAATCTGACTAGGTCTCCCGTGCTCAAGTTCAAATCTCGTAGGCTGAGTCCATTAACATATAACTATGGTACATCTTGGGGGACATAGAATGGAGAAGCCTGGATACCACCAGTGAATTTTCGGAGTCCCATCGCGGCCAGGAAGAATCAGCCCTAGATGGTGCAACCTTAGTCTCATCAATGTATCCAAACAACTGATAACTGCGGATAACATGTTGTGCTGCACGAGACCATTCGAGGTAGTTCGTTCCATCCAGAGGAACAGTGGTAATCTTCAAGGAGCCAGCATGGCTAGAGGGCCGCTGACGTTCACCCATCGGGGTAGCCATAACCATTGTGGATGTAGAATCAACCGCATCTGAGGAATCGTCCATGATGAAGGGACAGAAGGGCAACGAGCTAACCACACAGAAAAAAGGGCAGCCGGCAAGATCAGAAAGCTAGCTGCAACAAAGGATCAAGATCTGGCTGCATCAGGATTAGCAGAGAGCGGGAGCGCAACGTCGATGTAGCAGAGAGCGGGAGAGCAGGAGTAGCGTCGATGTCGACTGCAACAGAAAAAAAACGTGGCAAGAGATGGCGTCGATGTCGCAATCAAGCAGGAGTAGCGTCGATGTCGACTGCAACAGCAAAATAAACAGAAATACGGAGGGCAGCAGGCGACGATGGCGGCGATGCTTCATGAGGAGACGGTCGGCTCCTTCAGCATGTCCCGCTGCCAGCGAGAGAGTCGTGGGGCTCCATGCTCGACGGAGGCGACAAAATAGCAGAGGGACGATGAAGGGCGATCGGGCGGTGAGCGATGAAGGGCGACGATAGACGAACGATGAAGGGCGAGCGGCGAGAAGCGGTATTAGGGTTCGGGTATCGCTCTGATACCAAGTTGAAAGGGAAAAAACTGATTAATTAATTAAAGAGTACTCCCCACACATATATATGTAGGGGAGAAAGATACAAAGACAACAATACCCTTATGGGTAAATACCATAGTAAAGAAATAAAAATACTTGCTTTCAACTTGGACAACATATTTAGTGGCTAGACGAGATATGGGAGTCATATTGAGCGTACTGGATGGAAGACGGTTAATGTGATATGTTGTTATGAGAATAGCTTCGCCCCAATAAAACATCAAAAGATTTCTGGTTGTGTTTGTTGTTCTGTTCAACCACGCTATTTTGGGTGGAGGTATGCACACATGTGGTTTGATGGATTATTTCATTATCCTCAAGGTAGGCTCCAAAATATATTGGTCATGATTCTCACCCGCATTGTCATTATTAACGACTCGAATACTACCTGCAAATCAAATGACAATCACTTCGTGAAAAGTTTGAAGCATATAAAAACTTCACTATGCTTCTTTAACAAGTAACTCATATAGTGTTGGAAAAACAATCGATAAAAAGTCACAAATTAAAGCAATGACCTGGTAAAGATGACACATGAGAATGTATCCAAACATCTGCATGAATCATATCGAAGGAAAACATACTTGGGGAATAATGATTACGTGGACTATGTCATACGTGTTTACATAGTTTGCAAGTATCACAAGCAAAGTTTTATGAGGAGCAATATGTGAAGACTTGCACTCTGGTGTCCCCAAATGATTCGAGAACCGAACATAGTTTCAATAAAACGGTCGCACTATTGAATCAAACTAAAGATTCACAGTACAAAGAACGTAAAACACCAAGATTTTTATTCATTGATTGATTTATGTACATAAGTTTTTATAGAATTAACGAGTGTTTAACCATACTCATTACAGAATGCACAATCATAATCTTTACATGCGGCTTTATACCTTTCCCGAGCTTCCTTAATTCCTTTGAAAATCTCGAGTCATACCTTTGTCAGTTCTTTAGGGGGAATCCTTCACGGTGCTCTAGGAGACGCTCCTGTTGCCTAAAAAAACGTGTCTACGATGGGTTAGTCATAAAAATATGACTATGCGAAGAAAAATACTTCGTGAACTGTTATACATACAGACAATGAGAGATATCAATATGCATACATCATAATAAGCAATAATTATCATAATATTTACTCTCAATACTAATTCTTGATCCCCCTCTTTATATTTAGTTACATAAAGTAGGAAATATTAAGTTAAACAAACTTGAATTGGCCCCCACCCCTTTAGGGCAAAATGTAAGCAAATCCCCACTGGTGAATCCATCAGTAGATAACCTGAATGCAGGATGGCCGCATAGGGTTTGCGCGCTCTGTCGACTTTTTTTAGGAAACCCTAAATGTGTGCAATGAAATATGGATTTTGCAAAAATAATTTGAGCGGACATTGCGCATAATTTATGAAATTAAGCAACGTTTATTTTTGTAAAGTACAAAAAACTATTTTTGTTAAAAAATGGATTTTCTTAAAATAATGGTTCAATTCTGAATCTGAGGAAGGAAGTTCACAACTTTCGTTTTGTTCTCATTGTTGTAGCAAAATGGAAATCGTGTACTCAAAATACGTTTTCATTTGGTGTTTTCGACGTAGCGTTCGCTGACAAAATTTGGGCGAAAACCCAACAATGAATCTAATTATCCTAAGAGAAAATATAAACACACGGAAAGGAAGAGATAGAAGCAAGTTAACCACAGAAAGAGGCGTTTTTCCGAAATCAAAGTCGACGGCAATCCCGCGAGGAATTTACTCGTCACCTTCGATCTCCCGCTCCTAGGTCGGTCGTTATCACACACGTGTACCAAGGAGAAATTCCAGTCAATCTCACACGAAAGTGGTTCCATGGAATCTCACACTCAACTATATAAAGAATCACAAACTAAATAACCTAAAAATTCACTCACTCTCACATAAGAGTCGCTCCAAGGTATCTCTAACACAATAACTAAAATTTACTCATAATCTCACTCATAGCAGGCTAGTGGCTATCACCTACAGAACAATAAGCTCTCACTGTTCTTCTTCAACCTCCTCCCAACGGGAAGGCAAACAGCATAACATCCAAATATTCAACCTATAACTAACAACAATAACATCAACTCATTACTGTTCATCTTCACTCATACGGAAGCAAGACACAACATTACTCAATCTTAAACAACTACATGAAACTATGTTTGAATGAGTGAAATCAGATTCAATTTCACTGTTCATCATCACCTACATCAACATTCCTCCCCTCACGGAAGCAAACACAAATACAAAACAACAACCTTTAGTTTTTTTTTCTCATCAATCTTCAATGTTATCAACACCTAGTGATCCTCCTAGTATTCCAAAAATCAACATGAATGGTAGTCATTAAGGGTCAGCAAGAACATTCCACTTCTCAAAGCAGGGGAAACTTCACCCACTCTGTCTGATATTCTAATACAGGATGTGTGGAGTCAACCCCCACGTGAGTCTGCTCCTCTTAGTGAATTGATGAATGAATTGTGAGCTTGTTGTTCCCGTGTAAAGAATTACTGTGGATTTCCTGTTAGGTAGGTGTTGCTGCTGTTTTCTTAGAGAAGATAAACAGTGACTTAGTTTTATTTTGTGAGTGTTTAAAGATTTCGAGGAGTCACTCAAGTGTGAGAGTGAGCGACTTATCTTCGTGGAGCCCGTGTGCGATAACGGTCGACCTACGAGCTGGAGTTCAAAGGTGACGAAGAGTTCCTCGTGGGATCACCATCGACTTCGAATACGGAAAGACGTCTCTTTCCGTGGGCAACTTGATTCTTTCTCCTCCTTTGCGTGTATCTTACGTTTTTTCTTAGGATAACCCGACTCATTGTCGGGTTTTCGCCCGAATTTTGTCTGGGAACGCTACATCGAAAACTCCAAACGGAAACGTATTTGGAGTTCACGATTTTCGTTTTGCTACGACAAGGGGAACATAATGGAAATTACAAACTTCCTTTCCCGGATTTAAAATTGAACCATTTTATTAAGCAAATTCATTTAAAACAAAATAAGTTATTTTTGTGCCTTATAAAATTCAAGTTGTTTGATTTCGTAAATTTTGTGCAATTGCCCGCTCAAAATCTTCAACAAATTCATTAAGCAATCGCATGCATTTAGGGTTTCCTTGAAATAGCCGACAGTCGCGTAAACCCTTTACGCGCCGTCCTGCATCAATTTGGTATCAGAGGCAGGTTCTGAAATTTTTCTAAGTTTCGAGATCTGCCCTGTGTATAATAGGAATCCACATAGCATTTTATTTTCAAAAAAAATTAGCATCATTTATTTGTATTTTATTGCTTATCTTGCATGCATCTGCGTAGTGATAGGTTGGTTGAGATGCGTCGAGTTGAACGTGGTCAACCGAGTCATGGAAACGAAGGGAATGAACCACCCCCGTAATTTTTACCTTTCACCCACCATTTGACGACGTTAGCCAAAGGCATACACAAAGTGCAGGAAATGTTTGAAAACCTTAGTGTTAGAGTGAATAGTTTAGAAGTAGCCCATCGAGTTTTAATGTCACCTCCAATTCTAGATGAGCATTTTGTTCGTCTACGTTATCACGAAACCCCCCACTACTACTTAGGAAGGTCTACACTTAGGAGGAATCTTTTATTTGAGGATTACAAATCCACTTACACCCACTCCTATAGAGCCTCATCAAGGAGATCTTTACGATGCTTCGATGACTATCCTCCATCACAGTACATCACTTTCAAAGATTGTGTTGCTTCACCGGTACGATCTCATTATGCGAGAGACGATAAGTATGATGAGTGTCGTCGTTTTTATTCTCGCACCCGAGTGGATCCTATTGGACCTTCGACACCCTTATTATGAGGATAGAGTTCAGTATCACTCCAGCTATCGATACTACACGTCTCCTCTGTATGAGGAATTTGAGATCTGTATATGTGCGACTACCACCACACGTTTGTAGGACTCATGACCACCCACGAGCACATCATGTTTATGTTATGGATCATCATGATGACCCTCAAGATATCTATATAGGTCACTCTCGTCAAGATTTACATTACACCATGTGATCCTCCTAGTATTCCAAAAATGAACATGATGGTAGTCATTAAGGGTCAGCGAGAACATTCCACTTCTCAAAGAAGGGAAACTTCACCGACTCTGTCTGATATTCTAATACAAGATGTGAGTAGTCAAGCCCTACGAGAGTCTGCTCCACTTAGTGAATTGATGAATGAATTGTGAGCTTGTTGTTCCCGTGAAAGGAATTACTGTGGATTTCTTGTTAGGTGGGTGTGCTGCTGTTTTCTTAGAGAAGATAAACGGTGAGTTTTATTTTGTGAGTGTTTAAAGATTTCGAGGAGCCACTCAAGTGTGAGAGTGAGCGTCTTATCTCTGTGGAGCCCGTGTGCGATAGTGGCCGATTTCGGAGCGGGAGTTCGAAGATGACGAGGAGTTCATTGCGGGATCGTTCATCGACTTTGATACGGAAAGACGTCTCTTTCCGTGGGTAACTTGATTCTTTCTCCTCCTTTGCGCGTGTATACGTTTTCTCTTAGGATAACTAGACTCATTGTTGGGTTTTCGCCCGAATTTTGTCAGGGAACGCTACATCGACAACTCTAAATGGAGTATTTGGATTTCACGATTTTCGTTTTGATACGTCAAAGGGAACGAAACGAAAGTTGCGAACTTCCTTACTCTGATTTAAAATTGAACCATTTTATTAAGAAAATTTATTTTAAACAAAATAGTTATTTTTATGCTTTTACAAAATTCAAGTTGTTTGATTTCATAAATTCTGCGCAACGTCCGCTCAAAATCTTCAAGAAATTCATTAATCATCGCATGCATTTGAAAACCGTACGCGTCGTCCTACATCATAACCTCTACCTCATAAGATTCAATCCTTAACATTTTTTATGCAGAGTTTTTATGTTATTCTTATCTTGACATAACTTCCATGAAAATAGGTGTTTTAAAATAAAACTTCCGCTGAGATTTTGTATCGCTTTCATTTCTTCCCTTGCCCACATATATTTCATGGCGATATTTCATTGAGTTAAACTCATATGCACATACCGTATTATCTTTCAATAATTAAAACGGGAAATATTAAAAGATTTGAAATAAACATAATTCAAGAAATAAGAAACTCATCAACGTCTTCCCTTTACCTGTATCATTCTCTGCATTATCGTCACACTTATCTTGAGGCGCCATGCTCTTATTTCTCGGGATCGAAAACCACTGAAATAGTACGTATTTTAATTGGGTTGCGTCATTTAATATGCATAGTGCATAGTGTTGATGTTTTAAAAGGATTTAGACTTTTTATTAAGGATGTCAATGGTTTTAGGGAAAAATACGTAGGCAAATGAAATCCGTCAAAATTACAAAAGCTAACTCAAATAAACGACCAAATATATTTATATTTGCTGTCCAACACAAATTCAGCCCTCAAACAAGACTGCTATTCACAAAATCAGCCTCCAAACAACACAAAATCAGCCCCTAAACAAGGTGACCAACACAAAATCAGCTTTCAAAAGGGCTGCCCAGCAACAAAAAATAACCCAAAATTGAAAGGAAACAATACTGCTTAACCAACCCCCAAAATCAACATAATTGGCCCGCAAAAAATAACACAACCAGCCCGCAAAACAGTCAAGAAACCAAAAATCAGCAATCGAATAAGCGAAATCAACCACGGAAAAATTGCAATAGCCAACTAATAACACTAATTATACTTCCAAACCTGCAAGATATCAAAAACAAAAGAAAATAAGGAGAAGAAAGTATCCTTACAGCGGAAGATGGAGGAAGAAAGTCGCTACACAACCAATTCTTCTCGGACACGCAGAAGTGTGGCGAAATCCTTCCTAAATCTCCAGAGGAGGCATTGAAGAAGATAGGAAGCAGAGAAGACAAGCAGCAACATCTCAAATTATGCGGCAGAAAATGCCCTAAATCTGCGGCAGAGGGTCGACGACACAGAAGCAACGACACAGAATCAACGACACAGAGCAGCAGTACTAGCTGCTACTGAGAGGATGAGAGGAAGAAGTGAAACATCAGTCAGGAAGGAGAAGCAGAGGACGGGAAGAAGGAGAAGTTGGGAGCAGCGACCCGGAATTCAACGACAGAGAAATATCGCTGAGACTGGTGCGTGAGAAACAAAGGCTCAGGCTCATTTTATTCGCAACAGTAAGCGACCAACGACACAAATCAGCCAAAAATCACTTAATAGAAAGCTAGGTATCATCAAATTAACCTCAAATGAAACCACCAACCAACACATGACTTGGCCAAGTGTCAAACCAAATCAATTACTTAATTTCACATGTTAAGAAATGCTGCCAGCTCACTAATCAACCAGCCACCATATTATCCACACCCAAATTAGCTCATATTTGCTAATAACAGCCCATAATTGATACAACATAACTTATAATCAAAAGTACTTGGCTATTGGCACCCCAATAAGATATAAAAATAAAAAATGACAAAAAATAAAGAAAACTCGACAAGATTTAGCACATAAAATCTTTCTGACTTGCGTTCTCATCATCAGGGAATAAAAAATAATATTATTTGGTTGCGCAAAATTTGGATCGTCACAATTCTTCCCTACTTATAAACTTTTTCGTACTCGAAAAACTTATTGATGAGAAGTTGATAGTTTAAACGAGACAAGGTATTTATTTATATACACAAATGTACAAGATCAAAAAATTGATATTTAATAATATTATTTATTGCGATAGGGTTCTAAATTAAACCCTCACGGTTGGATTAAACGTTCCTCTAGAACTTCTTGAGGAGGAACTGGAGTAGGGATAGGAGCAGGAGCAAGCGCTGAAGCTAATGACTCAGCATGCATTTGATATACTTGGGATTGTGGCAGGAGTGTTTGTCCTCGAGATTGTATTCTTTATTCAGGAGCTTTGGACATTTTTCTTCGTGTGTCTTGGTTGACGACAGTAGTAACATAGTCCAATTAAGCACTCTCCTTGATTCATTCCGCCACATTTCGCGCATTTCGTTGTTGTTGTCTTTCGACTAGTTTCCTCATATTCAAGAATATCCAGAGAGACTAGTAAATTACGAATATCGTCGTGCAGTCCCTGTTGAAACTGTCAACAACGATCTTCTTCGGTAGCTACGAGAGAATCAGCATAATATGCTAATTTAGAGAATTCTGTCTCATATTGCATGACTGACTTTGTTCCTTGAACAAGTTGAAGAAATTGGTCACGCAACACTCTTTTTTTTGACAGTGGTATAAACCAATTTGTAAATTCTTGTAGAAAGTTCGTCCAAGTTGTGTTTCCACGTCCGACGTACTTCTTGGTGATGATATTATTCCACCAACCCTTTGCTGCTCCTTCGAGAAGAAAAGAGACTAATCCAACCTTTCGATCTTTTGGACAACCCATAACTTGAAAGATTGTTTCTATGCGTAAAATACAATCCTCGGTCTCCAAAGTAGACACGCCTCCGAGGAACATTGGTGGTTTCAGTTCGAGGAATTGTTTTAAGTCAACATCTAATTGACGTTGCTAAGGTAATGGTGCTACAGGAGGAAGATCTGGAGGTGGGTTCATCAGGTGTTGTCTAGGAATAGGAACAACTTGTGGAAGTGTTGGTCCAAAAGCAGCTAGCGTAGGGAATACTATTTTGAGTGCTTCCGCGACTGTTAACACAAATTCAAAAGGGCGGTGATGATGTCCATTATCACTTCCCGCGGATCTTGTACTTTGATGAACTTCAGGATATCGTCTCTCGTGACATCGTCGGCTTGAGTAAACTTGTGGTTCCTATAAGGGAGTTTGAATTAATTATGCTACATTACTTGTGTTATGACTTCGTACTGCCTACGATGCAAATTATTGAAACTCGCTCCCTCTGATACCAAATTGTGAAGACCTATACTCTGGTCTCCCCACATGATTCGAGAATCGAGCATATTTTCTATAAAACAACTGCATCATTGAATCAAATTAAAGATCCACAGTACAAAGAACATAAAACTCCAGATTTTTATTCATTGATTGATTTATATACAAAATTTTTAACTTTATTTATGAGTATTTAACCATATTCATTACAGAATGCACAATCACAGATTTATGTCTTTCCTGAGCTTCTTCAATTTTGTAGAAATTAGAAGGGAAAATAAGAAGTGCAATATTATTCTTCCACAAAGGGGCTTTATATAGGAACTACAACATGACTCACAACACCGATAGGCGGTGTGGGACTAAACATAATAACACTAAAATATTAATATCTCTAACACTCCCCCTCAAGCTGAAGGGGAAGCCTACAGCTTGGACACAACATAAAATAGAGGGTAAAAGAAGGAAGGCAGCGTGGGACAAAGCAACAGCCACCGAGGCCCAACCGCGTGTCACCGGGGATACTTCAACCGGGCAAGAGCCACACGACGTTGGTCCACAAACCGACCATGACAACGCTGGATACACTCGGAGCGGAAACAAGGTCAACCACGCAAGACCAAACCAACCCTACCAAATCCAGAGAAAACGACGAGGAGACACAAACAACATATGAAATCAACCTAGGGGCCATATGTGACTAAGGCAGGAGTCGGGAAAGAAGTATCCGAGTCGCCATGATCACAAACACTCCCCCTCACGTGGATCATGTGCAAGAAGACATAGGTTATACCTAGGGGCCGGGTGTGACTAAGGCAGGAGTCGGGAAAGAAGCATCCGAGTCGCCGATATCACAAACACTCCCCCTCACGTGGAATACGTGCATGAAGGTATAGACTACGCCTAGAGGCCGTGACGTACACTCCCCCTCACGTAGATCACGTGCAAGAAGGCGGAAATCATAGAGACGCAATACAACAACCAAACAACAACTTGTAAATAAAAACAACAACAACATCAAATAGCTAAGGGGTCGGAGAAGATGAGCAGCAGCCGCAGACGGAGAAGACGCAGCTGTAGCAGCAGCGGGCCGGATAAGCAGCGGCAGACGGAGAAGAAGCGGCTGCAACAGCAGCTGGCCGGAGAAGCAGCGGCAGACGGAGAGAGAAGTAGCCGCCGGTGAAGGAGAGCAGCGGCAGAGCCGCAGCGGCACGGAGAGGAAGCAGCGCCTGGCAGCTGGAGAAGAAGCAGCTGCAGCTGCAGGAGGTCGGAGAAGAAGCAGCGGCAGAGCCGCAGGCTGGAGAAGGGGTAGCCGGAGAAGAAGAAATCGGAGAAGAAGAAATCGGAGAAGAAGAAATCGGAGAAGAAGAAATCGGAGAAGCCGTCGGGGCCATTGATGTCGCAGAGGAAGCAGAGAGCCGACGAGAATGTCGTTGATGTCGCAGATGCACAGGAACCAGACGAGGAAGACTGCGGGAGAAGCAAACGACGGGATCGTCGTCGAGGAGCAGCGAAGCCATCAAGAGAAGGAGAGAGAGGCGTCGACGTCGTCGATGTCGCACAGGAAGCAGTCGACGGCGATGTCGAAGACGGAAGCCGGAGAAGCATTCGACGTCGCATGCAGAAGCAGGCCAGGGCAGCGACGGCGGAATCGAAGCCGCTGGGAGACGAAGAGGTCGTCGATGTCGCAGAAGAGAGGCCCGCTCCCGTCATGGAATCAAGGGGCGATCCCGTAGACGGGAGCAGGGGGGCGAATCACCCGTCGAGCCCTAGCAGGTAGCGGAAGAAGAAATCACAGGACGGGAGGGGGGGGGGGGGCGAATCACCCGTCGAGCCCTAGCAGGGAGCGGAAAATTGGAAGCACGGGTCGGGACGGGCGGGATTTAGGTCGGGACGGGAGCGGGGGAAACAGTAGCTGGGAAAAAAAATTTAGGTCTCAGAACATTAGGCTCTGATACCATGTAGAAATTAGAAGGGAAAATAAGAAGTGCAATATTATTCTTCCACAAAGGGGCTTTATATAGGAACTACAACATGACTCACAACACCGATAGGCGGTGTGGGACTAAACATAATAACACTAAAATATTAATATCTCTAACAAATTTCAATGAAAATCTTGAGTCATACCTTCACAAGTTTTTCATGGGGAATCCTTCACGGTGCTCTGAGAGATGCTCGTGTTGCTTAAAAAAATGTGTCCACGATGATTTAGTCATAAAAATATGACTATGTGAGAAAAGTATTTGTGAACTATTATACATACAGGCAGTGAGAGATATCAATATGCATACATCACAATAAGCAATAATTATCATAATATTTATTCTCAATACAAATTCTTGATCCCCCTCTTTATATTTAGTTACATAAAGTAGGAAATATTAAGGTATCCAAACTTGAATTGGGTCACACCCCTTTAGGGCAAAATGTACGCAAACCCCCATTGGTGAATCCAACAGTAGATAACATCTACATCATAAGATTTAGTCCTTAACATTTCCCTATGCAGAGTTTTTATATTATTCTTATCTTGTCATAATTTTCATGAAAACATGTGTTTTAAAATGGAACTTCCCCTCAGATTTTGTATCACTTTCATTTCTTCCCTCGTCCACATATATTTCATAGAAATATATCATTGAGTTAAACTCATATGCATAGACAGTGTTATCTTTCAATAATTAAAACAAGAAATATAAAAAGTACTTGAAATAAACATAATTCTAGAAATAAGAAACTCACCAACGCCTTCCCTTTATTCGTATCCTTCTCTGCATTATCGTCACACTTATCTTGAGACGTCATCCTCTTGTTTCTTGGCCTTGGAAATCACTGGAATAGTACGTACTTTAATTGAGTTGCATAACTTAATATGCGTAGCGTTGATGTTTAAAAGGATTTAGACTTTTTATTAAGGGTGTCAATGATTTTAGGGAAAAGTGCGTAGGCAAACAAAATCCGTCAAAATTATGACAACAAATCAAATAAACGGCCAAAAATATTTATACTTGCTGTCCAACACAAACTTGGCCCTCAAACAAGACCATCATTCACAAAATCAGCCTCCAAACAGCACAATGAGCCCCTAAACAAGGCGGCCAACACAAAAACGACCCAAAATTGCAAGGAAATATTACTGCTGAACCAGCCCCCAAAATCATCATAATTAGCCCGCAAAAACAGCACAACCAGCCCGCAAAACAGTATAGAAACCAAAAATCAACAATCGAATAACAAAATCAACCACAAAAAATTGCAATAGCCGACTAATAGCACTAATTATACTTTCAAACCTGCAAGGTAGCAAAAACAGAAGAAAATAAGAAGAATAAAGTATCCTTACAGCAGAAGAGGGAGGAAGAAAGTCGTTGCACAACCGATCCTTCTTGAACACGCAGAAGTGTGGCAAAATCCTTCCTAAATCTCCGGAGGAGGCACTGAAAAAGGGAGGAAGCAGAGAAGACAAGCATCAGCAACTCAAATTTTGCGGCAGAAAATGCCCTAAATCTGCGGCAGAGGGTCGGCGACACAGAAATAGCAGTGCAGAATCGACGACACATAGCAGCAGTAGCAACAACTACTAAGAGGAGGAGAGGAAGAAGTGGAACAGCAGTCAGGAAGGAGAAGCAGAGCACGAGAAGAAGAAGTCGGGAGCAGCGATCAGAATTCAGCGGCAGAAAAATAGCTCAGAGACGGGTGCGGGAGAAACAAAGGCTCAGGCTCATTTTATTCGCAACAGTAAGCAGCCAACGACACAAATCAACCAACAATCACTTAATAGAAAGCTAGGTGTCATCAAATTAACCTCAAATGAAACCACCAGCCAACACATGACTTGGTCAAGTGTCAAACCAAATCCATTACTTAATTCCACATGTCAAGAAATGCTGCCAGCTCACTAATCAACCAGTCACCATATTATCCACACCCAAATTAGCTCATATTTGCTAATAGCAGCCCATAATTGATACAACATAACTTATAATCAAAAGTACTTGGCTATTGGCACCCCCACTAAGATATAAAAATCAAATAATGACAATAAATAAATAAAACTCGACAAAATTCAGCACATAAAATCTTACTGCATTGCGTTCTCATCATCAGGGAATAAAAATTAAAATTATTTCGTTGCGCAAATTTTGGATCGTCACACAATAAACGTAAAAAAATATTTTTAAAATAAAAGAGAGAGAGGGATGCCCAAGACATTGATGCCATCTTTGAGCTTCTGCTGATAAGGAAATACCAGTATTGGAGAGAGCATTATTTATTTTTTTGGTCCAAGATATACAGTCTCCATGGTTCTTACCACTGCCAGTACATTGCTTCATTGTCATATTTTTAAGAAAATAACCATTTGGAAAAGATATTATAGGGCAATTAAGGAATTTGATAAGCGATTAATTGACAATAAATTTATGGAAAAAAGGAAAATGTAAAACAGATGAAAGAGAACTAGTAATGGAAGAAATAGAACCATTAACGGTGATAATTTTATCGTTATCAGAAATGGGTGTGTATGAGGTAAAACCTCATGATGCCCTTATCATGTATTCAGTTGCACCATAATTAATAATCCATTCAGACCGATTTGTGGATGTAGAGTCCGCGCTTGGTATATGATAGGGGCCTGAAAGAAGCCCATGACGCCAGTTATTGATAGGGAGGGGCCTAATACTAATAGAGGCTCATGATGTCAGTTATCTAGTAATTATATTATTAGGTTTGTTTATGTTATCGAGCCGAGTCTTTATGTATTGAGACAAGTCGTTATTATCGAGTTGAGTCATAGTCTTAGCATCATAGTATTTTAATATTTGCGTGTTTGTTGTTGTATTTACGATTATGCCATTAGAGGTTCTATTTAAGGGAACCCATGTGATCGTTGTAGTTATGCAACAATTAAACCAAAGTTTCTCTTCTCTCTCAAGCTTCTCCCTCTTTCCCTAGTCCTCTTCTCAACTCCTCCCTTATTTTAGGGTTAGCCCCTTCTATCTCGCCGCCTACTCCTCTGATGAAGCTCTCGAAGGAGGCCCATAAAAACTTGGTATCAGAGACTCTCTGTTCTTTTCCGCCGACGCATGCCAACACTTCCCGTTCTGTCAAAGTCTCCCGCAATACCTTCCCAAACATCGACAATCATTTTCATAGTTCCCCTCAAGCTCGAATGTCTCCTTCTAGTTAGCGTTTCCCCTTCCGGCCAAGCATCCTCGCCACAGAAACCACCCTCCAATCGACGCCTTCCTCTGGTCGTCCATTTCGTCGATATCCTCGATATTCTACCCGCCGAGGAGTTTGCTCGTCGCCACCTTCCTCATCAGCTGGAAGCATCAACGTCTCGCTCGTTCTTCTTCGCCATCCTGTAGCCTCCCACGATCATCCGTTCAGAACCACGTCTATCTCTACATCCAACATCAAACGCACCTCGCCCTCCTCGTCCAGAGCATCGTCATCAAAGGCATCCTTGAGCACCATTCTTCCCACAGGTTTCCCGCACCATGCATCCAATCCCACAGGATTCGCGCAACCCACCGCCTTCAACAATTTCATTTAACCCACCTTCTGCTTACATCGAGTCGCACGCTCGACATGGACCCATCAGCTCTCCAGAGCCTCCATAGCCTTTTTTAATTGGGGCGTGGGAATTAATTCTTAGATGGGTTAATCTCTTAATCAACAATGGGATATCTCCAGCTAACAGAGAACAGACCTAATTAATTTGATTATTTAATTTTCTTAGTTAATTGATTAATTGAAATGGATCGGGAAATATATGCCAACGAGACGGTTTTCTTCCCTTTGCCGAGTGAGTCCCTCCAAGTCGACTCAGCATAGCTCATTGCCGACATCCGCAATGTGTCGGGGACAACAACTTTGTTGTCGTTGCCGCCGATTCCTCTGATTCTATTTAGGAAATTGCCACCATTGCCGCCCACCAACACTTCCATTCGCTTTGTGATGGTCGTCACCCCTCCTTCACCTTCAGTGGCTTCCACAACCCTATATTTACTGCCAACATCATCACCATTAATCCCCGTGGTTGTCAACTCGCTGCCTCCGCCGATTTTGATGCCAACATCACCACTGATTCTCCGATCGCCACTTTTGATGCGACCAACCTCGTCCGTCGCATCACATACTACCCTCGTCTGCCCCGCTACCGACTAGCCTCGTGCATCCGCCGCCGCCAGTGGGAATTGATGTACCATCTCTCTCCACGGTGGTTGTCACCCCACTGCAACCGCCCCATCTTCTGCCGGCCTTTGCTTTATCGATCCATGCTCTGTCTGCCCCTTCGACCACCTTGTCGTTGTTGCCTCGCGCCTCCCTGCCGGACACATTCTTCCCGCCAACCATCGTTACCCCGACCTCCTACGAGGGTTCGAGCTTGGGGATAAGCTCGATTTCAAGGGATGATTAAGATGGTAGGGTCCTGATAGAGGCCCATGTCTTCAGTTATTGATATGGGCCTAATAGAGGCCCACAACGTCAACTATCTAGTAGTTATATTAGTAGGCTTTTTATGTTTTCAAGTCGAGTCTTTATATACCAAAACTAGTCGTTATTATCGAGTCGACTCGTAGTCTTATTGTCATAGTGTTTTAATATTTTCCCGTCTATTGTTGTATTTATGATTATGCCATTAGGGGTTCTATTCATTTTTGTACGTAATGATTTTACAAAATTCTTTGGAATTCATATTTTTGTGATTTTGTTATACTTGTTTGATCTTTTGATAGAGGGGGAGGCGTGTAATCCATAGCACCAGCTAGGTGGGAGTATCGATGTAATGGGGAGGACAGGGTAGCCTTACGATTCTCACCCTAATTTCTTAATGACCTAAGGTTGCATCCATGAGTTTTCTAATTATATAGGAGCTTACAAAATAATGTCAATAGAATTAGAATAACATGTGATTAATAAAAAAAAAATGATTAAGCATTGCTTGTGGCTTTACTGGGCTTCGTGTAGACCCTCCACGCCCGTGTGTGTATCACCGTCTCTTGGTTATGCTCCTTTATAACAATGTCGCATATCTGTGAAATTGTTTTTGGCCTCAAGGAAGTATGACACAAGTTGATGACGAAAATCCTCCTGGTTGACCCATAAAACAGTAGATGAATGTTGTTGAAAGGTAGACAGTGACTATAGTCCACCTACCTATCTTACTTGTGTCTTTTTCCAGAATGGCCCATAAAATCTTATTGTCAGCTTGAGTTGCCAATAAGCAACATACGTTTGTCTTTGCGGCCTTCACTTCACAAGCATTACCCACCTCAAGATGTACGAATTGCCGCTGATGATTGTCTTGATGTGTCATCCTCTACTGTGCACAATGGAGATTATAGTGCATACTGCCACAGTATCTTATCGCGGTGCTGGAGTCTTGCTTCAAGGTATTCCACCTTGTACTCTCCCAGAAGATGTTGCAGCATAGTCGAAGGAGGATGAGCATACACGATTAGGAATGACATAATACGTGTTGCTATGTGAAAGGAAGTGTTGTAGGAGTAATCCGCCAAACAAAACCACTTCTCTCGTTGTCCCAGTTGCTTCAAAAAATAAACAATGCTAGATATCCAAACAACGGTTCAACACCTCCTACCCGATCATACATCTGTCATACTCATCCGAAGTTGGTCACTTGTAATTTAAACAGAGCGTTTCCAAAAGTTGCTCTCAGAAATGGGGTTGTGGTGATGGATTGTGGGAATTTATATAAATACACGACTCTTCGTATGAAGGCCTCAACAATTGATTTTCATGTGAAGGGTTAACATAGATGAATGAATTACCTGTATTTGGAGAGTCTATTAAAGACCACTCAGATGTAGTTATGGCCTTGCAATTTAGGTTGTCATGTAATGAAGTCAATGAACATTGTTCTAGATGAGGTACATAATTGGGAGCGGCTAAAGTAATCCTCCCTGGAAAGATCATTTTGTACTTCACGCATTGGCAAACTAGTGATGAGGACTCAAATTGCTCCACTGTCCATAACATCACGCGCTAATATACTGATGCAACAATAGGTGTGAAGGCACCGACATGACCGACTGTGGGTGCAACATGAAAATACACAAGATGTTTGTGATTATATGTGGAAGAGACCGACAATACGAGACAATCCTAGTAGTAGAATATGTCACCTTATAGCGTGAGCAATGCACAAGATGCAGAGTCTATTCGAAGGTCCTCCACAACTGCCTGTAAGTGAGGATCTTTGAGGACTTCCTAATGAATCCTACTTGCCTCTTCCCATATCATCCGTGAGAATGTCATTAGCTTTGGTGGCACCATTTGGTAAGAGAGGGCATTGCTACTTGATTGCTCTTACCCGAGCGGAACTCGACATTGAAGTTGTACCCTAACAATCTGGCCACCCAAAGCTGTTGTGTTGGCGGGAAATCTTTTGGACTTGGACTTAGTGCAAGATTGTAACTGAACTACAAATCACCTTCCTTCGTTAGGGGGTGCCAATTTTGAATTTCCATGACTAAGGCCATGTGTTCTTTCTCGTATGCCAGACGAGAATGAGTCTTAGAGCGAGAACATGCGACTAAAGTATGTCACAGGGTGGCACTCCTGCGTCAACACTACTCCAATGCCCGTATCCGACACTTCACACTCCAACATATACAACTTGGATTAGTTAGGCATGGTGAGGACGAGTGCAGGTAGATAGCCACTAAGGCTTCCTGTATCTAGTAGAATGCGGTCTCTGTATATCTAGTCTAGGTGAAAGTTTATCCTACCGCCTTTCGTAGGAGGGCTATCAAAGGACTAGATAACTGCCTATAATATTGAATGAATCATTTATAATATCCGAGTCCATGAAAACATTGTATCGCTCATTGAGAGTTGGGTGTAGGCCACTAAAGCAAGTCCGCTACCTTCCACCTCATGTATTGCAATGGTGCGGACGAAGTATTTGATATGGGCTTGTCAATAGGAACACTTTTTCAGGTTGACAAACAAGCAATCTCTTACGGTGTCATAGTGGTGGATTGGTGCTCTAAGTAGTCCTTCCAAGATTGATTGTAGATAAGAATGTCATAAAAAACTAGGATGTAATGATGTAGTACCTACGAAAGACATGGTTCATGGTAAAATAGGAATGATGGGAAAGCATCGAGGAGGATGGTGAGGAGTATCGGTCGGGAGATCAGGCGTTGAACTCGACTTTTACTTGGTGATGAGGTTCTTCAGTCCATGACTTGGTTGACCTGAGAGGGATGAAAAATGCGACGATGGGCTTGGAGTGGGGTTGCAAATTGTGCATGAAGTACTTTAGGCAATTGTCCGATGGGAGGTCAAGACCATGTGTGGCAAATCCTATGAACTCATCCACTTAGGAGTTGATAGATCACATTCACCGAACTCTGGAAAGGTGTACAACCACAATTCCTCGATCATGGCAATACTCCGCCCTATGCACCTAAACATCCATGACAAGGAGGGTTGTGGGAACATTCTGGGGATCAACTGTGTAATGTAGGTCGAAATATTGCCTCACTCGTAATCCAATCAATTGGGTCAGTTCCATCAAATGTTAGGATGTCACTGTGGTAGTTGTGTTGAGGTGGCACTTTGGTTTTTGCCACTTGTCTAGGGAACTACTCAATCAGGGATCCCATAGTTGAGGCGCCATTGACCGCCAATGGTTGGCCCGTGTGCGCAGTGTGGAGCATTGCCATGATCGAGGATAAATGCTTCTCTTTTGCATCAATTATGGCATTGATGGTGTTGAGAGTATGGTCCATGGTGTCCAAGTGATTGGTCTTCATTTGGTTCGTATTGGGCATATGCTATGGCCAAAGTTTTGATGGGCTTGGAGATCCCGAGGACTCCTCGATTCAGAGTGGAAGGGGACTGTTATTTCCAATTGGCAGTGGCAATGACATTTAAAGTGCGGCACCAGAGAACTCATGATTCTTGGGCAGCAACATCGAAGGGATGACAACTGAAGGAAGCCAGAGGATTTGGAGAAATTTCTTTTTATGTGCTATTGCCAAACTAAATGAAGATGTTTGTGCGGTCACTTGTGTACCGAGACGTACAGAATGAATGGATGGCACATCGAGCTAACATTTTGCGAAGCCATATGCACAAACACTCACATGCTTGACTCGAAACCCCCAAAACAGTCCATACTAGTACCTAGTTCTTGCTAACTGTAACCAACTCTTATCATTGGTTAGATGTGAAGTCTTTCTTGCTTCCTTTGAGTCCATGCTAGTACATGGTTAGCTCTTTCATTTTGTTTCTAAGTACATCGGTTGATTTTTTGACCACATGAGATTTTGTCAATACTAATACAATCAATCTTTTATGATGATGTACCCACCTTTCAGACTTAGTGACACTGAGGCGGGCTGTTTCATTCGATGCTAGTCTGTGTGATTAATTTGATAAAACCATATTCTAATGTTTGAAATTGTTTCCGTTTTTTCATATGCTCGTAACAGCACATTACATGTGTTCTAGTCAATTGTAGAGTGGGTTTGCAAAACTATATGTATGCATATTAAGCTGTTTTATTTCTTCTTTTTGGGCATGGGTTTGATATAAAAAAGGTTCAGGTATGTTAGCATAAATGGATAATTCATTGTCTATTCAAATTATATCGTCTCTTTATTTTGTGCATCTGGTAGTGGGCCTAGTGGCTTCTTGGAATATTAGTTTTAGAGTAAGTTTAGTATATCTCCATAATTGAATATTATTGTTCATTAAGGCTATTTGTTTTTTGATTTGAAGCTAGTGAGACGTTTGCAAGTTCATGAAGCCGATGAGATTGATGAAGATGCTACCACAACCCCCAAAAAAATATTTCAGATATTGAGTCAGGTTTTTTTTTTTTTGCTTATATAATCTTGGATATTATATCTACTTAAACTTTTAAGCAAATTTTTATATTATGGTTTTATTCCTTTCTAAAAAAATGATGTCGGGGGGGGGGGGGGGGGGGGGGGGAGGGAAGAATGTTACGGTTAACAGAAGTGGAGCATTGTTCCTCTCTATTTGTTTTCACGTACTTATGTGGACAGAATTAGTTCACTACTTTTTTTTAATCTTTGTGAGAAAGGACAAAAAAGAGAAACAAATTCTAAATATTTAAATATTTTTCCATTATATATTCAATGTACAACTATGCCCTATATCTAAGGAGACACACTACACACAAACTCTCAATACACAATCTGAGACTAATAGAGAAGAATACAATATGGGCCTTAACATGGACCAAATATAAAGAGCAAGAATAAGGAACTCATGTGGGATTTGATTCTTCATCCTTCAATACACCCCCGCATGCTGAAGCGCACAAGTCATGAGCACCCAACTTGGAAAGGAATTTGCAATATAGGGGACGATGTAAGGCCTTTGTCATAATGTCTGACACTTGTTCTGCAGCAGGAACATATCGTGAAAACAACTTCCGAGTTTGAACCTTTTCTCGGACAAAATGACAATCAACTTTGATGTGTTTTGTACGCTCATGAAATACATGATTCTCATCTATGTGGATGATGACTTGATTATCACAAAATCGTATTGTTGGGGAAGGAAGTTCGACGCCCAAATCAGAGAGAAGACTCTCTAGCCATGTAAGTTCAGAAACAACAAAATTCATTGAGCGATATTCAGTCTCAGTAGAGGAGCGAGCAACAACAGTTTATTTTTTTTCTTCACTAAGTGATCAGGTGTCCACCAAAAATGTGCAGAATCCACTAGTAGAGCGATGATCAGGTGTCCACCAAAATACATGCAACTTGGAGTCTTTCCCTTGGGAAGCGAATAGTTTGATCACGCTGAATTTTCTCTGTTAAACATAATCAAGATGGAGTGGAGCTATATAAAGCGCATCTGGTCGCTCAAGGGTATACCCAAACCCAAGGAATTGACTACCAAGAAACTTTTGCCCATGTTGCAAAGATTAATTCTTTTCGTGTGATTCTCTCTTGTGCTGCTTGTCTTGGGTGAGAATTACCATAGTTTGATGTCAAAATGCATTTTTAGATGGTGATTTAGAAAAAGGAAGTATACATGACTATCCCACCTAGATTTACGAAAAGAGGATCCAATGGAAAGGTCTGCCAATTGTAGAAATTATATGGGGCCTGAAACAATTCCCTATAGCCTGATTTGAATGGTTTAACAAAACCATGTTACAACTAGGTTATACTGAAGGACATGCTGATCATACTCTTTTTGTCACGAGAAGAGGAACTCAAATATCCATACTCATTGTTTACGTGGATGACATCATTATAGGAGATGACCTAGATGAAATCATACACTTGAAAGAACAATTGGACAAAGAATTTGAGGTCAAATATCTGGGTAAGTTGAAATACTTTTTGGGGATTGAAGTACTAAGGTCTCGTTGGGGGATCTTCATCTCTCAGAGAAAGTATACCCTTGATCTTGTAAAGGAAACTGATATGCTTGGGTGTGCTCTCATGGATACACCTATTGAGGCATCACAAGATTGATGCTGATAATTAAAGAAAGAAAGTTGACATCTTAAGGTACCAATAATTGGTTGGGAGACTCATATACTTATTTCATACTCACCCTGATATTACTTATGTTGTGGGTTTCTTAAGTAGATTCATTCACTCTTCCATTACTCGCCATTAGCAGGCTACTCATCGAGTGCTAAGATACCCCAAGAAGTCTCCAGGACGGGGGACTCTCTTCTCTGCTAATCAACCTTTAAAATTTGAAGTGTTTACTGATGCTGATTAGGCTGGAGGCTAAGATAATAGAAAATCTACTACCGGATATTGCTCATTTGTGGGTGAAAATCTTGTATCTTGGAAGAGTAAGAAACAAAATATTGTTGCTCGTTCAAGTGCCGAGGCAGAGTATATGGCTATGACACAAGGAGTATGTGAGGGGTTGTGGTTGAAAATAATTCTCTAGGATCTGGGACTCCAGGTGAACAAACATGTTACAATCTATTGCGACGACAAAGCTGCCATTAATAATGCTCGCAATCCAGTTTGACATGATAAGACGAAACATGTTGAAGTGGACAGACGTTTCATCAAAGATCACCTTAACAAGGGCATTATCTATATACCATTTGTGAATTCTCAAGATCAATTGAGTGACGTTATCACCAAAGTATTAGTCTATGGCAGCTTTATGGACAACATTGTCAAGTTGGGAATGATTGATATATACTCCCAACTTGAGAGAGTTGAATATATGCGTCATTTTTTTAGTTTGTTATTTTCCCACTGTGTTGTACACGTGATATGTCACGTGCCCATGTCCTATATATGTATGTTTACCCTTGTATTAGGGCATCATAATAGTAATTTCATCCTTCTCCACTCAACCAACTCCCAAGTGATTGGCGCTAGCATATCTCCCGAAGGTGCATTTCTATTTTTAATCGACAACAATTTTTTTATTTTTCTGATGCTATAGGTTATCCTGATAGCCGATATGAAATCTACATCATGATATTGCACTTTCTTAGGAGGTTGCCTCTTCACATGGTGGAGCAAGTAGGGAACAGTTGTTTTTAGATCCAATGTCAAGGTAGAATTTTATGATATTGTGCATACAACTTGTGAATTAAAGTAAGAAGAAAGAAGCGAACAATTGTTTCTAGATCCTTTTTCGTGGTAGAATATCGTGATATGGTACATACAACTTGTGAATTGAAGTGACTTGGAACTCTTATGAATGACATGAATGAGGCATAAAATGTACCTCTTCCTATTTATTGTGACAATAAAGCAACAATTTATGCATCTAAGAACCCAATGTTTCATGAGAGAACCAAAAAATAGAGGCTAACCATCATTTCTTCAAAGAAGAAAAGTTATCACTTATCAATGGGTCAATATGCACTAAGTTTGTTATTTTTGACAAGGAACTTGTGAACATCTTTATCATGCATCTTCCTACCCCTTTAATGTTATATGTACCAAGCTGGGCATGATTGACATTTATACCTTAGCTTAAGGGAGAATGTTAAAGTTTGTATGTGTTATTTTTTTCACACTTTCATCTCACATTGTTTGTAGATTTTTGTATTGCCCACACCTATTTCTATAAATATTTGTAACCCACAATGAGTTTAATTTCTACAACACGTAGCAACAGTATGAAGAACATTGTGTGCACGAATATTGATGTGTTTGCAAGTGGAAAGATGGAAAGTTAGGTAGGGGAAGTTGATTGCATATGATTTACGATCACATGATGCCGTTGAATCTTGACTGGAGGTGCCATGGGTGGAAAGTATTCCACCAACGGAACCAACAGGATGCAATTCATGTGTAAGAGATCAGTGCAACTAGCAAGTGAGCATGTGTGGAAGCGAAGAAGCGTAAGCGATTCTAGAAGAAGTTGCAAATTAACTGCCTGACAACTTACAAAAATTGAAAGATGTCGTTTTGACCATGTTCTTACTTTGATACCAAATAATTGTTGGAGGGAAGGTGGATGAAATGTCATGAAGGGGAAGGAGTTCTGTGATTTCAATTCATTGTTCAATAATTCTAATTACAAGTCATAGTAGAAAGCAATTTCAAGTCATAATCAAATAATGCTAGCATATACTCATACATGTACACGAGTAAGGATCCAAAGAGACTAAATTACCCTTAAAGGGTATTACAAATATGACTTGATAATAATACCTAATTATAACTTTTACCCTCAAGTCAGATGAAAGATATTAGTCATCTCTAGCTTGTGAATATCATCTGTGAACACATCACATTCAAGATTTTTGGTGAAGACACCTGTCAGTTGATCTTTGGAATGAACTAAAGGAGTGACAACTCCCTTTGTACAAGTGGTCTTTGATAAATTGTCGATCAACCTCGACATGCTTAATCGTGTCATGTTGAATTGAGTTATGAGCTATACTGATGACTGTCTTGTTGTCTTAGCGTAAGGAGAGAGAGATATTCTCATGGAATCCTAGATCTTGTAACATAGAACACAACCACAATCCTGCATAGAGATCTTGAGACATTGCCCGGGGTACTCGGACTCCATTCTTGATTTGACCAACACTTTCTGCTTCTTGCTTCGCCAGATAATCAAATTTCCTCCAACAAAGATACAGTACAATGTTATAGACTTTCTATCATCACGACTCCCAACCCAATCTGCATTTATGAAGATTTCGATCCTCAAGTGTTTGCTCTTAGAGAACATAAATCCCCGACTAGGTGTTTTCTTTAAGTGTCGCAGAAAACGGTATGCGGCCTCTTAATGTCTGATCTTGGGAGCATGCATATATCTACTCAAGATATCTATTGCATATGTAATATTTGGAAATATGTGGGATAGGTATATGCTATGTTGTTAAAGGCGTGCCTGAGGCTCACTAGGCTCAAAGGTTTGCACCTTTTTTGCGCCTTTAGAGTATAAAAGGAGTGCATGGGTGTGATTTTTGTTGTAAATTTTTTTCCACAATAATGTAAAAAATAATGCAAAAACTCAATAATTTTTGTATGATTTAGTGTTTTGAAACATAATCGAGCGTTGAGACTTAGATATGATGCAATCGATAACATTGATTTTATTAATTTAATAGCTATAATGAATGATTAATGAGTAAAATAGATGAAGAATCTATTCTAGAAGATGAACTAATGTTTGATGCTCATTATTTAAAATGAATGCGGTTGAGCCTTGCCTTTTTTTGTAGCACGCATGCACCTTGAGCCTTGCTCATAGGCTTCGAGACCCCTTTGCGCCTTGGTGCACCTTACGCCTTTAATAACTCAGGGTATATGAATCTCTCAACCAATCTCTGATAGCTCGAAGTATTTGTCCCGTCACCATCACTGCCTTCAACAATCTTATTTGTTTTCCTCCATAAGAGAGCTTGTTGGGACATAGTTGAGCATCCCGGTTTCCTTTAACAAGCCCAAAACATATTTATGTTGGGATATGAAGGTACCTTGATTCGTCCTAGTTATTTCAATTCCCAGAAAGTATCGTAGTCTTCCTAAATCCTTCACTTAGAACTCTGTAGACAACAGAGCCTTGAGATTTGCGATTTTCTCTTGATATTCACATGTGATCACAATGTCATCCACGTAGACAATGAGAACCACATTTGTATCACGTTTTTTGATGAATATGGTGTGATTCGATTGTCCCTACTTATAACTAAACTTAAGCATAACCCTATGAAACCTTCCAAACCATGCCCTGATTGACCGTTTCAGGCCATATAAAACTACTTTACGTGATAGACAAGCCTTTCTGGTGCATATTTAACAAAACCAGGTAGGAATTTCATGTATTCTTCATCCAGCTCATTGTGGAGGAATGCATTTTTCACGTCTAGTTGATTGAGATTCCAACCTAAGCAAGCAACACATGATAAGAGAACCCAAATGTAGTTCATCTTTGCCTCCAAAGTAATGGTATCTTGGTAGTCTACTCCTTGAGTTTGAGTGTATCCCTGAGCCACTAGGTATGTCTTGTTATGTTCAACCTTAACATCCTAGATTTGTTTAACAGAGAACACTTACCTCGAACCAATGAATACTTTTTCATGGCGAAGGGGAGAGATATCCCTTGTATGATTCCTTTCCACGGCAGACATTTCCTCCTCCATAGCATGTGTCCATTTAGGAACACCCAAAGCATCCTGCCACTATAATCAATGATGACGATGTAACAATGGCCTGATGTGCATGAGTAAGATGATAAGAAACATGGTCGAAAATGGATTGTTGCATGCAAATCGCTACAAATTTCAACAAGGCAAGAGGAAGATGGCGGTCAACACCGAAATTGTGTCTGAAACAGGCACTGGTAGAGGTGAAACTACAGTAGCCTGGTTACCTTTTTGTCAGCGGTGATAAACAAGAGGAAATGGAGGAATTAGAGATGAAGGAGAAAACTAAATAGGAGGCGGAGCTTGGATGGAAGGGATAGTATGAATCAGAGGAATGAGAGTGAGAGAAATTCTAGGAGTACCAGATGCATTGTCGCTAGCCTTACAAATGGAATGAGTCGGATCCAGAAAATAGGATTCCTCCTCGCGAAAGGTTAGATCCGTAGCATAAAATGTACGACATGACAGAGGGTGAGATCAAAACTAAACAACCCTCGATCATCATATTCCCTTATTGTCAGTATGGAGGACATGGATAATGCCCTTGAACTCGGTCATAACCATCTGATGAAAAGCTTGAAAAAAAACTCACTTTTTTATTCTTTAAAAGATAAATTCAAGTACTACGAGAAAAATTGTCAATAATGGTGACAAACCAATGAAAACTAAATAATGATACAACAAAGGATACCCCAAACATCCTAACGTATGACAACAAAAGAATTGGTACTACGAGAAGATAAATGTGAAGAGTTATGTCTAAAATGTTTAGACGACTCGCATGCATCACAAGATAAAGACTTAATGAAAGGAAAAAAGGAAACATTTTTTGAAGATAATGAGGAGAGGGATGTACAAGACGCTAATGCCATCATCATACATCCGCTGCAGTAATTGTAGTGGATGAAAGAGCCTGAGACAAAAGCTGGGAATCCAGGAAGTACAGAACACGACGGTTCCTACTCATGCCAATGTTCTACTTCATACTCAATTCCTGAAAAACGCAAGAGTTAGGGAAAATGTTACTAAGTTGTTCAGAGATCTAGTAATATTGCTAATTAGAAGCAAATTAGGAGGAAATGAGGGAACATGCAGAACAAAAGAGATAAATGAACGGAGAACAAGAGATGTGACCTTTGCCCGCAATGGGGGACAGGATGTCATTGGCAGAGATAACTGTCTTTACCAGACAAAAGAGTGTAAGAAATAAAACCTGAGGAGGATCTGGTCATATGATGAGTTGATGATTCAATCCGATCGAGTTAGAGTAGCAGCATGTGCACTGGGCATATCTGCAGTAAAAAAGGTGGTAGAAGCACTAGAAGACACATCCGACCGGGAATGAAAAAGCCACCTGAGTGTATCCAATTCATCCACCGTAAAGGGCTTTGGGGAAGGTATTGTGAGGGCTCCTCATACACTTTCATGGAATAAACAACATTATAAGGACTTGACACCCCCCCCCCCCGGTTGGGGGTAGGAGCACAACCACTTCCTAGTGGAACGAGGTGAGGATGGAGTATGAAGCACACATCCCTGCTATGTCCTCCACAACCACAATAATCACACATAGAAACTGAAGTGTTGATATTGCCTCGACCCACTCTGGTCAAAGCAGAGCGATCGAGAGGGATAATTAGACAGAGAGATTTTTGATGATCTTTGTCTCCCAGAACTATACTTATTGCCTCCCAAAGAAAAGGAAGAGGGGAGCAATGAAGAATATGAGTCTAAAATGCATCTGACTCCATGTTCAACCCCATCATGAAGGTGGTGGCGTGCTTCCTTTCTCTGCTATTGAACCATCTCTGCAGTACAAGTAGGGGTGAAGTACCTAAAAAATCCAGCTCCTGATATAGTCTCTCGAACTCCAAAAAATATGATGAGACATTCAAGGATTCCTGACGCAATTCCAAAATGCGACGAGTAAGCTTGTATATTTGGGTGGAGCTGTCAATCTATGTGTAGGTTTCGTGTGCCCGAGTCCATATCTCCTAGGCAGAGTCCATAAGCATATAACTCTGATATACCTTCTGGACATTGAATGTAGGAGCTAGGAGACGATAAGGGAATTCTCTGAATCACAACCCATCTGAGAGGGATCGGTCTTGGGTGGCTCCATGACAGTTCCATCAGTGTATTCAAACATCGGATGGTTGCGAATCAAATGTTGAGCAGCTTGGGACCATTTGAGATAATTAGTCTCCATCAAGTGCCATTGTTGTAATCTTCGATGAACTAGTGTGGTCATGAGTCCTTTGAGGGTCACTCATTCGTGGCATCATCACACTTGGTGAAGTAACAGAAGAATCACCCTTGATGGTACAACTTAATGTGAAGAATAATACCCACTCTAGGTCAAGAGCGTCCAATCAACATAGACTGACTAAGATGGGAAAGAACTCTGTTTCTCAACGGTGATCTGACTTTGAGAAAAAGAAACAACACTTGAACGTCATGAGGATCCAGCCGCTTGCAACAGACGGACAGAGGATGGCTCAATGGAATCCTTTTCTAGCTCCTTTACAGACTCATGGGAAGCTGGACTATCTACCTCACTAGCGTTCTTTACGTGGAGTACATAACCAGAAAGGAGTGGGAAGATGAGAGAGCAGCAGATCTTGCACGGGGATCAGATCATGCAGACGACGGCAACAACATGAGAGTTCAGTTTGTGGAAAGAGACATCAGAGAGTGAGCAGGAGACGGCGGTGAGGCTGTCGACTTCATCAGGGGTCGTTGGCCTCAACCCCCTCGGTAAACGGCGGTGGAGAGAACCCCCTATGGCACGCGTGGGATCAACATTGTGAAGAAGCCCTCAAACCGGTTGTCGATCAACGACGGAGTGCGCCTGTAGTTGGCGACAGAGGCTAATGATTGATAGCTAGTGTGGAGATGACGAGAATGGTGGAGTTCATACGAGACAAGGGAGTTAGGTCTTCCTCTAATACCAAGTAGAAAGCAATTTCCGATCTTAATCACATAATACTAACCTACACTCATACATGTCCACGAGTAGGTACCCAAAGAGACTAAATTTCCCTTAGAGGGCATTACAAATACAACTTGATAATAATGTCTAATTACAATTGTCATCGGCACTTTATTATAGAAAATTAATTGCTAAATAATCCCAAAATAAATTTTAATTTAAAAATCCATGATTGCTGGAACCTGATCATCTATTTTAAATTAAAGTTGAGCCTAATTCTTAAATAAAACAAAAATTAAATTATAATCAAATTACTATCTTCTTCTGCTTCAATGACTGGCATTAATTTTTAAGCATTTGTTATGGGTTCTATTGATAGGGCGCAGTGAGGTCAAATGATCCATATAGCCGACTTCACTATGGTGGGATAAAGGCTTGAGTGTTGTTGTTATTGTTATGGGTTTTGTTGATCTATTTTTTTGTTTGCAGTTACATTATTAAGTTTCTATCTCAGGACTTAAAATGAGATAGTTATCTTGCACTTTCTTAATCTGATGGAGTGATGGTAGCAGCATGTGCATTAGGCATATCTGCAGTAGCAAAGGTGGTAGCACTATAAGTCGCATCCGACCGGGGATTAAGTAGCCGGCTGAGTGCATCCAATTCATTGATTGTAAAGGGCCCTGAGGAATGGACATGTGAGGGCCTGACTGTGTCCTCCATGGCCACAATAATCACACAGAGGAGCCAAAATGTTGATATTGCCCCGACCCACGCTGATCAAGGTAGAGCGACCAGGAGGGATAATTACACTGAGAGATTTTTGATGGTCTTCGTCTCCTAGAATTATACTTAATGCCTCCCAAAGAAAAAGAAGAGGGGAGTGATGAAGAATATGAGTCCTAACGGTATCCAACTCCATGTTCAACCTCATCATGAAGGCGGTGTCCTTCTTCCTTTCTCTGCAACTAAACCGTCTCAGCAGTACAGGTAGGGTGAAGTGCTTAAAAAAATCCAGCTCCTGATATAGTCGCTCGAACTCCTAAAAATATGATGAGACATTCAAGGATCCTTGACGCAATTCCAAAATGCGACGAGTAAGGCCGTAAATTTGGGTGGAGCTGCCAATCTGTGAGAAGGTTTCGTGTGCCCGAGTTCATATCTCGTAGGCAGTGTCCATAAGCTTATAACTCTGATATACCTTCGGAACATTGAATGTGGAAGCCAGGAGATGACAAGGGAATTCTCTGAATCCCAACACATCTAAGAGGGATCGGTCTTGGATGGCTTTATGACAGTTCCATCAATGTATTAAAACATTGGATGGCTGTGAATCAAATGTCGAGTAGCTTGGGACCATTCAAGATAATTAGTCCCATCAAGTGCCACAGCTGTAATCTTTAATGAGCTAGTGTGGCCATGAGTCCTCTAAGGGTCATTCATCTGTCGCATCATCACACTTGGCGAAGTAATAGAAGAATCACCCTTGATGACACAACTTAATGGGAAGAAGAATACCCACTATAGGTCAAGAGAGACCAATCAACAGAGACTGGCTGAGAAGGGAAAAACCCTGCTTCTCAAGGGTGAGCTAACTTTGAGAAAAAGAAACCACACTTCGAGGTGATGAGGAACTAGCCACTTGCAACAAATGGCCAGAGGAAGGCTCAATGGAATCCTTTTCTAGCTCCTTTACGGTCTTATGGGAAGCTGGAATGCCTACCTCACCCGCATTCTTTACGTGGAGTACAAAATTAGAAAGGAGAGGGAAGCTGAGAGAGCATCAGATCATGCACGGGGGATTAGATCTTGCAGACGACGTCCACAACATGAGACTTCAGTTAGTGGAATGAACCATCAGAGAGTAAGAAGGAGGCGGCGGTGAGGTTGTCGACTTCATCATGGGTCGTTGGCCTCAACTCCCTTGGTAAACGGCGGTGGACAGTGCCACCTATGTCACGTGTGGGATCGACATCGTGAAGAAGCCCTCAAACCGGTTGTCGATCAACGACGGGAGTCGGCGACGGACGCTAATGATTGACGGCTGGAGAATTGCGGATGTCGTGCAAGACGCGGGAGTTAGGGCTTCCTCTAATACCAAGTAGAAAGCAATTTCCAATCATAATCACATATTACTAGCCTACACTCATACATATACACGAGTAAGGACCCAAAGAGACTAAATTACCCTTAGAGGGTATTACAAATACAACTTGATAATAATGCCTAATTACAACTTTCATTGGCACTTTATTATAGAAAATAATTACTAAATAATCCCAAAATAATTTTAAATTAAAAAATCCATGTTTGCTAGAACCTGATCACCTATTTTGAAATAAAGTTAAGCCTAATTCTTAAATAAAACTAAAATTAAATTCTAATCAATTACTATCTTCTGCTGCTTCAATGACTGCCACTGATACTTAAGCATTTGTTATGTGTTTTATAGATAGGGCCCATTAGCGACAAATGATCAATATAGCCGACTCCACTATGGTGGAATAAAGGCTTAAGTGTTGTTTTTCTTGGTATGGGTTTCATTGATCTGTTTTTTTGCAGTTACATTATTAAGTTTCTATCTCAGGACTTAAAAATGGGATAGTTACCTTGCACTTTCTTAATCGCATAAATTTTTTCTTTGCACGAGTTGGCCTCTCTTTTCTATTTCAATGTCACACCTGTGATTTTGAGTAGTTTTTTTGCCTCTCATTTTGGGTTTCAATGTGTCAGACTATTGAGGCGTTATCATCTGTCCCTTCATCAGAACTTGCCTTGAGGCTGTATTTACAATGTGCCGAGGTATGTAAGATTGCTGTTAATTTTCTTCTTTAACAAGGAACATCAACTATTATTGCTGATTTATTCCTCCTTCCCAGACCGCCAACGATTGTGATCTAGAGCCTGTTGCATATGAATTTCTTACTCGAGCATTTATATTATATGAAGAAGAAGTCGCAGTAAGTAACTTGAATATAAATAGGGCGTTGTTACGTGCAGACCAATTTTGGCTATGTGTACACCGAACTCTTAAAATAAAGAGAGATGTTATGTGCACACCACTTTTGGCTACGTGCACACCAAACTCTTAAAATAAACAATATCATTACCTTTTTTCAATCCCACTCATATTAAACCTAAGTGCACACCGCGCTCCTATTTTCTCCCAAAAGTCGAAACCCTACCCTCGCCACAGCTTCAGCCTCACTTCACATGACATACAAGTAGAGTTGGATGTGATACTCCAAAAATACAATACATCATCAGTTATTCAAAAAAATGAATTGAAAAGAAAACTACAGGAGCTATTGGATCTATAGCAAGCCAAACTGTAGAACATTTGATTCCGGGTCGCTTAAAGGGGCTATCAAAAGAAAGCTTGAACAAGCATAATGACCATGCAAGTATTAATATTTAATTTTAAGTAACTTGTAAATATTTTATTTATTTAAGACAACTAATATTCATATTTTTTATGTTCGTGCATGTTTACATGAACTTAAAAATGGACCGTGCAAATTTTTAGTTATATCGGTGGAAATGATTTGAGATTTTTGTTTTTTATTTTGTTTATTTTTTGTTGCTTTGAAAGGTAAAAGATAAGAAATTTTTTGTATTTGAAGTACAAAAAAACTCAATTTATTTTGGTCTTTATTTAATAATTTGGCATCCAAATAAAATTTATGGTATTTATTTGACATTTTGGTCTGCAAATAAAATTTATGGTGTGCACATATCCAAAAGTGGTGTGAACGTAACAGCGCCTATCATGCCTAGTTAGTTTTTATTATCAATATAATAAAATACTAGTTTACCATGGACCTACACAAGGATATATGCCCTATGTTTCCTTAATTGCTTGATACAGGATTCAAAAGCTCAAGTTACTGCAATACATCTAATTATAGGAACTCTGCAGAGGATGAATGCTTTTGGAGTTGAGAATAGAGATACGCTAACTCATAAGGCCACAGGGGTAGTGTTTAGATCCATCCTCATCAGTTTTTACTCTTGCTTGTATGACTACAAAGTTCTTCATTTGTTTATTGTTTTTTTCCTTGCAGTATTCTGCTAAGCTTTTGAAAAAGCCTGATCAATGCCGAGCAGTTTATGCTTGCTCGCACCTCTTCTGGGTGGAAAATCAAGATGGAATCAAGGACGGAGAAAGGTAATGGAAATTACTTATTTGCTTTTTTTGTGCTTTGACTTACGTGAAATATTGCGTTAATCACGCTAATGCACCTCTGCATGACTCACCTCTAATATTGCTACACCCGTCACATTGCCCAAATTTTACACTCTTTTCAAGTATTACTGTGAGCCTAAAAGTACGTGCAAGTAAACCTAAAACTAAAGCGCGAGTGTCATCGTACGTGAATCTAAAATTGCAGCATGAGTGAGCATAATAGAGAAAGTGAGTGTATCAGACTATGTTGTCAGGATCGCGATCTTGGTCATATGATCGCACGATTTTACGATCCGGATTTTGCAATTTGATCTGAATCGTGTTCAGGATCAAATTTAGGTTGCGTCCATGTAGGATCGCGAGCCGGATCGCGGAATCGGTGGGATCGCGATTCCTACTCGATTCCGCGATCCCGTGGCCCTATTAAAAGAACACGGAATAACCCTAACTCATTCCTCCTGACTGATCTTCCTCCTGACTCCCGGCTGTTCTTCCTCCCCTCCCGACTTTTCATCTCCTCCTCCCGACGGCATACAGTCAGCTATTCTTCCTCCCCTCCCGGCGATTCCTCTCCTCCTCCCGACGGCACAGCATCCAGATTTCCTCTCCTCCTCCCGAGTCCCGACGACATACAGGTCTTCTTCTTCTTCTAGGATCGTTTCATCATATAATTCTGGCTTTATGAATGTAGTAGGATCTTACGATCCTCGATCCGATCAGATCCAACCCCTGAAACATTCCCTCCTAGGATCTCGATCCTCACAACCTTGGTATCAGAGCATATTAAATTCTCATATTACACTCATATAATATATGGACATGTGATTATATACGAACATCTAAATTTTCCTATATTTTAAGAGTATAAAATTATGCTAATTATATCATTTGTCAGTATTACACATGTATTTGCTATTATAAGTTGAATATTCATTTTTTTTTCGATATTGGGTTTATGTATTCCACGTGATGTCATGTGCTATTGTACCTAAATATATGAATGTGTTGCCCGGTTTAGGGTATCAGCAGATTAATTCCCGATTTCTACTTGGTATCAGAGGATTAGGTCTTTCGCCGCTCCAGCCCTATTGTCGATCCCGCTCGCTTCCGCCGCTCCTGTCGATCGTCGATCCCGTCGCTCCCGTTCACCTCCTCCCGCTCGCTCGCTCGCCTCCTCCCGCTCGCCAGTCCGCGGCTCCCGCTCGCCTCTTTCTTAAGGCCTTTTCTCTTCCGCTGCTCTCCTTTGCCGGAGGCCTTCTCCGCCCGGCCTTCCGGGCGGCCCCCGCGTCTCCGGCCGTTTTGTCCTCCATGGGGCAGCCGAAGACATCTTGCTCACCTCCTCTGGTGTTCCTTCCGGCGTCATGATCTACGGGGGACCCGTTGGAGGCCGTCTTCTCTAATTTGGAGCTCTTCAATCTCTCTTCTCAGTGGATGATCAATCCACTTTCTCCACGGCTCCTCAATCAGGTGTTCCAACCGGTTCGTCTGCCGACCCTCCGCCGAGCCATGGCCAGTCTGGCTCGTTGAATATCACTACTGTTGCCTTGGATGACACAAATTATCTGGAGTGGTCCCGGGCAGCCCAGCATGCTATTCGCAGCCACCAGTTATATGGACTTATTGATGGTACCACTGTTGAGCCACCACGTACCGATCCCACATGGAAAAAATGGGATGCGGAAAATTCTTTGGTTGTCTCGTGGTTACTTCACTCGATGTCCTCTCAGGTGTATCGCAGTTATATGTTGTTGGACTCTGCATATGATATTTGGACTCGGGCCCCTGATACCTACTCTCAGGCAGGCAGTTCGATGCAAGTGTATGAACTCACTCGCCGTATTCTGGAGCTGAAGCAGGGCACTATGTGATGGGGAACCATCAGATGCACCAGAAGGGGTTTGCCGCAAGGCGGGACCCACATACATGTATTCGCGCAAGAAGACTTGATTGGATCGCCGATCAGACTCCGCAGTTGCGTCCGGCACGTCGCTGCGAGTCAAAAAACTATATTACTTTATTTTTTTCAGTTTTATTTTGATGTATTTTATGGGCGAACCCATTGACCAATCATAGTCGTTGATGGGGAATGCCCTAACTTCTCTTTTATAAATAGGATGTAGAGGGGCTGAATTCATTGTTGGATTTGGAGAAAGGCTTTCCCGGATTCCAGCGATCCCTCCTCGGTGCCGACGTCGTGGAACCCTAGGTGACGACTCCTAGGCCCCCAAACTTCCCCCAAGGTAAACTTTACCCCCCTCCATCATTTTCCACCTTCTTCTCCTCTTCTCCACCGCCGGAAATCTCCCAAACTCCTCCCTACAACCCGCTAAAATCACCACAGCCATTTCCTTCTTCGGGCACTGTTCAAAAATGCAAATTACTGTTCATTGTTATAGTTTGAACAGTGCTCCTCCCTCTTCCTGTACCGCCGCCCCCTCTCTTTCCTGTACAGGAAACTGCCGGCATACTGCCAACCCTCCAGCCCCTTCACCGCCCTTTCCCTCCTCAAACCGACACCTCCTAAGGGCCCGCCAACCCTATCCGGCCACTCCTCTCTGCCCCCCTTCGAGGATCCACCTCTCACCTCCCCGAAAACCCTATATCTATTTTGATCTTGTGCTATCACCCTCTGATCCGTTATTTTCACCGCACAAACCTTCCATTTTTGCCCGGATCCGCTCCTAAATAGCGGATCTACTCACCCCCGGTCTGGATCTACTCACTCGTGACCGGATCTGTCGTTTTACCTTCCGTTACCACCACTCTCCACCGAGGGCAGCCACCGTCACCGTTGCCTCGCCACCGGTTCCACCTCCGATCGCCCGTCTTTACATCCGGCCCTCAAATCCTTCAGTGCCTCGGTTCAGCCCTCTATGTTGTGAGCATTTATGGTATTGTTTTCTGTGACTTGACATTCTCATTCGGTTGTTTATCTATATTGTGTTGCGATTACGGTTGTGTGGTAGTTATTTCATTTTATGTTATTAATTGTTTGTGGATTTATTCATCGGGCGCTTGCTTAGGCCCTCCGAGCGGAGGAAGTCATTGTCAAATTGCTGAAATAATTATTTGTCTCTTTATTTTAATTATTTGTGTGGTAATCTAAATTTCATTGGTTATAATAATTGTTGTCGTTATCCGGCGGTCACATTGCATTTAGCACTGCATTAGTGTATTCCCGCACCTGCACTTAGAGTCTTAGTCTCCGTGCACCACGAGTCTACCCCTACATCATTTTGGTATCAGAGCCAGGTTAGGCCACTTGCATGTTCCGTAGTGGTAGGACTTGTTGGAACACCCTATTACTAATTTGGGTCAGGATCACTATGTCTCTAGGAATCTGTGTTTGACCTTCTGTATAGCTTAATAGGTCAATTAGAATTGAGTTTAAGGGTTAGAAGTCTAGGATTGGAAGCTGCCCTGAAGACCAAGTTTTTCTGTAGACCAAGTCTAATCGTCGAGCTCAGCACGACGATTCGTCGAACTCCGGTCGACGATCGTCTAGCTCAACTTCTGTAGATCGTCGAGCTCCATTCGACGATCGCTGAGCTCAACCTCATAATATCGTCGAGCTCCACTCGACGATCGCTGAGCTCAACTTCGCAATATCGTCGAACTCCATTCGACGATCGGTGAGCTCAGGTCGACGATTTTAACTCTGCATTGGATCCTTGTCTCTGAGCTCAGTTCGACGATCTTTGAGCTCAGATCGACGATTATCTTGCTACTTGGATTTTCCAGTTCGCTGAGCTCAGCTCGACGATAGCAGAGCTCAGTTCGACGATTTCAGTTATCTTTCAGAATTCAAATTTAAACCAGATAGAAGTTATTCTGCATTTAATTCAGAAGATCTGCCAGTTGTTTTCATTTACTTCTGGAGCAAGTTTCAAGGGATTTTTCAAGGAACAATTCAGTGGACTTTCCTTGAGAAGAAATTATGCAATTAAGGCTGTAATCAATGCAGACCAACGGCTATCTTTGACAGAGTGATGTTCTATTCTGGCACAGAGAATAAAAGACAGAATGTTTTTGAATGAATAGAGAAGAACAAACAAAGAGAAGAAATACAGAGATTGACAAGAAGAGGATACACAACTCAGAATACAGAGACTCTTTCAAAATATTCTGTCAACAAGAATTCTGAAGAACACTCATCAGAGAGATCAAGCTTTCAAAAATCTTCAGATCTCTTCAGCTCTCAAAGTGTTCAAGGCCAACATCATTTCAAGACTCCAGACTCTCAACATTTCAGCTTGCTGAAATCATCTTTTGCTGGAGATCTATCTTTGAAGGCCTATCACCCTCAGCAAAGCTCATCTTCCTGAAGATTTCAAGGATTCAGGGGGAGCTTTGACATCAATCCACTTAGTCTTCTCAGTTGATTGAGAAAGAGAAGACTGTCATCACTCTCTCACCCCCACTCTGTAAAGGGTTTTTCAAACTCCCTTCAAAAGTTTGAATCTGGTTTTTGAGCACCTTGTCAAAAGCTCATTGGTGGCAAGACACCTGATCAAAAAATCTGATTTGGTTTTTGAGCACCTTATCAAAAGCTCATTGGTGCCCAGGACACCTGATCAACTCATCCTGCAGTGGATTCCTACCTAGGGTGGTAGAAGAGTGGATGTACCCAAGTTTGGGGAACCACTATAATTTCTTGTGTCATCTGGTTCTGCTTGTTTTCTTTTTGTTTCTGGCCTAGATTCTCTTGTGCTTAGTCTCTGCATAGCTTAGTTTTGTGATTAGTTTTATTTATGCTTCCCTGCTCACACTCATTACAACAATTGTTGTAAAGCTTTGCAAAAGTTTTCCTTTGTGTTTTAAAAGCACCATATACTCTATTCACCCCCCTCTAGAGTATATCAGATCTAGTTTCCCCTTTCAATTGGTATCAGAGCCAGGTTGGTTAAACATACCATACCTGATTGGTTGTACAGGCTAACACCTGAACCCCAAGATCCCAAACTAGATCCTTCTGTTATATTTTTTTTTATTAGATTTAGTTTGCACAACTCATGGCCCAAAACAAAGATTATGCAAGCACCAGACCTCCAGTGTGCAATCTGTCAAAGTTTGCACTTTGGAAAGCAAGGATTAGACTCTACATGAATTCTATTGACGAAGATATATTTAATTCTGTTTTGACAGTGTGTCCAAGACCCCCAGAAAGCACAAGTACAAATGTTGTTCCACCTCCATCAGGAACAGATGCTGACATCAAAAAGTGGAAAGTAGCTGATGCCAAGGCAATGAACATTCTAGCTCATACAATGTCAGATGACATTTTTCAAAAGGTAGCTGAATGTAATTCAGCCAAGGAGATTTGGGACAAGCTCTCAGAAATTGTCTCTGGCTCAGCTGATGAGAGAAAGGACAGAAGATCCCATCTCATCTCCCAATATGAGAACTTCAAGAAGGGAGAGACTGAGTCAGTGGGAGACATGTACAACAGACTGAGTCTAATTGTCAGTGAACTGAGGACATTAGACAAAGAGATCTCACTGACAGAACTTAATGACAAGATCCTAATGTGCTTTCCCAGCACTTGGGATTCAAGAATCTGGCCAATTAAAGATGTCAGAAGTTTGAATGAGATCACCACTGAAGCCTTGTTGGGTAAGCTCAAATCTTATGAGCTACTCATCAAGAACAGAGAGGAAGAACAGAAGGCTGCTTCACCAGCCACAAGAAAGGAGAAGACCATAACATTCAAGGCAACTGAGGATCTGCCTGAAGAAAAAGGAACATGCAATGATGAACTTCTCAGCTTGTTGGCCAAAAGATTTTATAAGATGGCCAGAAAGGACTTTAAAAGAAGATCATACAAGGAGCAGGACAAGCCAAGGTATGACAAGTCCATTGGCAATAACAAAGACATTATTTGCTTTGGTTGCAGGAAACCAGGGCATATAGTTCCTGACTGTCCAGAAAACAAGAACAAGGACAGAAAGGACAGAAAAGAAAGAAGAAAGGAGAAAGACTCCAAAAGGAGTGACAATAGCAAACCTTCTTCCAGCAAAAATAAGCATACAAGGAAAGGATTTGTTGCTGAATCCTGGAGTGAGACTGAAGAGGAGTCAGAAGCCTCTTCCAGCTCTAGTGATGATGAGGATGATGCAGAGGAAAAGGAGTTCTGCATGATGGCAATCAATGCCTCACAACACAACTCAGAGGAAGAGGAGTCAGAGTCAGACTCAGAGACTCAACCTGAAGAAGATCAGGTAATCAGCTCTTTTGATTTTACTTCAGAAGATTTTAAATCTGAATTTAAAGCACTATGTTTAGACCTGCTAAAGTCTGAGAAAGAGATCATCTCTCTCAGAAACCAATTATCTGAACAAAGTGTTTTAAAATCAGAAAACCTCAAACTCTCTCAGGAGTTGGAGAACTATAGGGAACAGATAGCTACACTGAAAAGTGAGCTCTCTGAGGCCAAGAAGCTTGAAGAATCTCTCAATGGGAGAAGCCTCAAGCTGATGGACATCACAAGCACAGTGAACTCAAGATTCAACAGTACACTGGGCTTGGGTGCCTCATCCAGCCAACCTATTGTTCTAACAACTCCTATCAAGTTCATTTCTGACAAGGGAAAGGGAGTTGTAGAGGTTGCCAGGAAAAATTCTGATCTGCCTCAGAAAACTAAAGTCCAGCACAAATCGTCGAACGGAGATCGACGATCGCCGAATGAAGATCGACGATCGCCGAACGCAGCTCGACGATCTCAGGACAAATCGTCGAACGCTGATCGACGATCTCAGCCAAGATCGTCGAACGCTGGTCGACGATCCCATATACCTGACCTCAGCCATAGTCGACCGTCGAACGGAGCTCGACGATCTGACCCACGATCGTCGAACGCAGCTCCAAGATCGTCGAACAGAGGTCAGAGCTCTGGAAATTTTTTCAAAGGCAAGTCAAAATTGAATCCTGAGGGTTTTTCATCCCAAACCTTTAACCCTTATACTGAATGGATTTTACCTCCAAGGAGATATCATCCTGAAGGATATAAGAGTCAGCCAGGGATGTCTTTTATTTCTGAATTAAGAGGTTATCAACCTAGGCCCAAGGTAAACTGGGTCAAAAACAAGTAAATTGTTTCATGTGCAGGTGAAGACCTATCCAACATCTAACCAGCAATGGTATTTGGATAGTGGGTGCTCTAAGCACATGACAGGGAACAAGGACAACCTCAATTCCTTTAGAGCCAAGCTTGGACCCAAAGTTATCTTTGGTGATTCCAACTTTGGACAAACTAAAGGATATGGTGCAGTTCAGATTGGTTCTGTAACCTTCAAGAAGGTAGCATATGTGGAAGGACTGAAGCACAACCTAATCAGCATCAGTCAGCTATGTGATGAAGGCTATCAGGTGACCTTCAGCAAAACCTTATGCAAAATCAAGTCAGAGGACAACACAACTGTGTTGACAGGTAAAAGGAAAGGTAACATCTACCTAGTAGATTTTCTTTCAAATACTATAGATATCTGCTTGTTTAATTCAGTATGTAGACCAAATGTTTTATGTCATAAGAGATTAGGACACCTAAACCTTAGAACTATTGCTAGGCTCTCCAAGGACAACCTTGTTAGAGGACTACCTTTTGGCCCCTACAAGAAGGAAGGACTATGCAAGGCTTGTCAATTAGGCAAGCAAACTAAAAACAGTTTTAAGTCACTTAATAAGAGTGATTCATCTAGGATATTGTATCTGTTACACATGGATCTATTTGGACCCATCACAGTACAAAGCCTAGGAGGGAAATCCTACACTTTAGTAATTGTAGATGACTTCTCTAGATTCACTTGGGTGTTCTTTCTAAGGAAGAAGTCTGATAACTTTAAGTGTCTGACAGAGTTTCTCAAATGTATAAAGATTGAGTTCAATACTCACATTGCCCTGATCAGAAGTGATCATGGGACAGAGTTTGATTCTCTTCTTATGCAAGAGTTCTGTCAGAGTGAAGGGATCAGGCACACTTTCTCAGCTCCTAGAACTCCTCAACAAAATGGGGTAGCTGAAAGGAAAAATAGAACCCTTATTGAATCTGCCACTACATTGTTGTCAGATGCTCATCTACCTCTATCCTTTTGGGCAGAGGCAGTGAACACCTCCAACTATGTGCTGAACAGGAGTCTGATACATAAACTGAAGGGAAAGACTCCCTATGAATTACTCAAAGGGAAGAAACCTAAAGTTGACTATTTCAGAATTTTTGGTTGCATTTGCTATATTCACAATAATGATAAGAAATATTTAGCAAAATTTCAAGCCAAAGCTGATGAAGGAGTGTTTCTGGGATACTCCATGATCAGCAAGGCCTATAGGGTCTATAATAAATCATCTTTGAAAATTGAGGAATCTGTTCATATTTCTTTTGATGAAACTAACATGTCTTTCAAGGAGAAGATTTCTTCTACCATAGAACCTTTGCAGGAACACTCTCTCGTTGAAGATATGAACAAGTTACAGGTTGCTCAAGAAGAAGAAAGCAGTGAAGATGAAAGCAATGCTCAACATATTGAACCACAATCTAAAGAGTCAGTTGTTGTACCACAAGAGGAAACAACAACACAGGTTGGTGAACAATCAACACCCCATGTTGATTTAGTAACATCAAGAGACCATCCAATTACCCAAATAATTGGAGAACTCTCAGCTGGTGTGCAAACCAGAAATCAGGTCAACCAAAACCTGTTGCACACCTGCTTCCTTTCTCAAATTGAACCTCAGTCCATTCAAGATGCAGAGCAAGATCCACACTGGATCATTGCAATGCAAGAGGAGTTGCATCAATTTGAGAGGAACAAAGTATGGGAACTAGTGCCAAAGCCAAAGGATCATTCCATTGTTGGAACAAAATGGGTATTCAGAAATAAACTGGATGATCAAGGAGTAATAACAAGGAACAAGGCAAGGCTAGTTGCCCAGGGATATTCTCAAGAAGAAGGAATTGACTACGATCAGACCTTTGCACCTGTTGCCAGATTGGAAGCCATCAGAATATTTCTAGCTTATGCAGCTCACAAAGGCTTCAAGGTTTATCAGATGGATGTCAAGAGTGTCTTCTTAAATGGAGACATCAAAGAGGAAGTCTATGTCAGACAACCTCCAGGTTTTATCTCTCCAACTTATCCTGATTATGTTTTTAGACTGAACAAAGCATTATATGGTCTCAAGCAAGCTCCTAGAGCATGGTATGAGACTCTAGCATGCTTTCTCTTGGAAAATGGTTTTATAAGGGGTAGAGTAGACCAAACTCTTTTTATTAGAACTCATAAGTCTCATACCCTACTAGTACAAATTTATGTAGACGATATCATTTTTGGCTCTACTGACTCAAAATTGTGCAGAAGGTTTTCTAACCTAATGCATTCTAAATTTGAGATGAGTAGCATGGGTGAGCTATCCTTCTTCCTAGGATTGCAAGTCAAGCAACATGCTGAAGGCATCTTTATTTCTCAAACCAAATATGCTAATGAGCTGGTTAAGAAATTTGACATGTCTGAGGCATCTTGTATGAAAACACCCATGCCTACCAATGCTGTATTGGATGCTGATGAACACGGGAAACCTGTTGATCAGACAACATATAGAGCAATGATTGGCTCTTTACTGTATCTTACAGCTAGTAGACCAGATATAATGTTTGCTACATGTATATGTGCTAAGTTCCAAGTAAGCCCTAGAGAGTCACACCTCATATTAGTAAAGAGGATTCTCAGGTATGTTAAAAGTTGTCTAAATTTAGGTCTCTGGTATCCAAAAGATTCAGCATTTGAGTTAACTGGATTCTCTGATGCTGATTATGCTGGATGCAGAATTGACAGGAAAAGCACCAGTGGAACTTGTCAGTTCCTTGGTGATAGACTTGTCTCTTGGTTTTGTAAGAAACAAACATCTGTGTCAACCTCAACTGCTGAAGCTGAATATATGGCTGCAGGCAGTTGTTGTTCACAAATATTGTGGATTCAAAATCAACTCCTAGACTATGGTTACAACTTAGAGAAGTCTAAAATCTTTTGTGACAATACAAGTGCTATTTCCATAGCTCAAAATCCAGTCCTCCATAGTAGGACAAAACACATAGAGATTGGGCATCATTTCTTAAGGGATAATGTTGAAAAAAACAAAATTAAACTGCAATATATCCCAACTGATTTACAAAGGGGAGATATTTTCACCAAGCCTTTGGATGAAAAGAAACACACTTTCTTCCTAAATCAGTTAGGAATGTTAGATGGAGGAAGTCTTAATTAATACCCAAGATTTTGAAAGCTAAAAATTGACCAAGACTAGGCAAAATTCTGATTTTTCTTAATGTCTAGGATTTTCTGATCTCTGAACTGCGCTCGACGATTTCCCCACAGATCGTCGAACGGAGTTCGACGATTTCCAGAATCGTCGAACTGAGTTCAGCGCCCTCAGATAGTATGAACTATCTCCTTCGGTCAACGATCGTCGAACGGCGCTCGACGATTTTGTTCCCTGAACGATCGTCGAACGGAGCTCGACGCCTTCCAAGATCGTCGAACGGAGATCGACGATATTGGAGTCTCTTCAGATTCCTTTAGAAGCCTAGATCGTCGAACTGAGTTCAACGATCTTTCCATTTCTGCGTCGAACCCTAATATAAAACTCATTTTTCGCCGTCGTTCTCTCTTGCGCTTTCAATTTCTCTGCAAGAATTTTCTTCCCTCCAAACAGTTCTACGCTTGTTCGGTTTGTTTGTTAAGTTTTTGCAGGTACCATGGCCGTCTCAGTTGCTGTCCTCGCCGCAATGAAGTTTGATGCAGGATTTGACATTGATCTGGACTCCTTCAACACCACTGATCAAATCTTCCAGGACATCCTGAGTTTATTCAAGGATCAGCATTTGTCTGCCCTCATGACCACAAGAATCAAACTTGCCTCAGATGAAATAAAAGAATGGGTCTATACTGCTCACAATCTAGACAACAACACCATAGTTGGATCTATTGCTGGAACCCAGGTACCTCTGACCCCAACAGTTTTAACAGAGGTTTTTGGCTTGAGAAATGGTGAAGACACTGCTGAACTATCTGGAGAGGAATTTTCTGATATACTTGTCAGGATGGGTCATCCAGAGGGAAACCCTAGCAAGTTGTTTAAGAGGAACTTGTCAGTTGAATACAGGTTTCTAGCTGATGTTGTAGGCAAGGTGCTGTTGGCAAAGCATTCTGCACATGACACCATCTCTAGACATCAGCTCTGCCTCATGGGAGCTCTGGTAGATAGGAAAAGCTTAAACTGGGGAGAGGTCTTCTTTGACCTGATAAAGAAGAAGATTAATAAAACCTTTGTAAATTTTGGAAGAATTCTTGGAGTTTTCCTTCAGGCAAGGTGCCCTGCTCTGCTGGTCTCCTCTGGAGTGCACATCAATGCCTCCAAGAGACTCACCTGTGCCCTATTTGGGAAGTGGGACAGGCAAATTAGCAAGCCCAGCAGGCCCTCTTCAACTGCTCCTTCAGGCACCAGGACTCAAAGAGTCACTCCCCCTCAGGTTTCTGCTGCTGCAGAAGACCTGGCTGTTGCTGGTGCTGTTTCCTCTTCTCCTCCAAGTTCAACCCTACCTCCAGCTCCATCCACCACTCCAGTTCCATCCACCATTACAATCTCCAGCCCATCTCCAACATCTATTCCATCTCCAGCAACAATTTCATCACCTCCAGTAGACCAATTCCACCCATTATTCTCATATCCACCACCAGATGTCACATCATCTCCATCCATACCATCATTCACCCTTCTGGATGAATACTACATGGATGATTCCCCCTCTTCTCCTCAAGAATTACCCTCCTCCTCAACATCTTTCCAAGATCTCCTCCACCACATCCTTGACCAACCATCATTCACTCCATCCATATCCATACCCTTGTCCTCCATCTCCACAATCCCCACACCTCAGCCATCCATCCCTCCATCATTCAGCCCTCCACTTCCAGCTTCCTCAGCCATCCCAATACCATCTATCTCTGCTCCTCTTCTTGAGCAAGTAGATCTCTCAGCCCTTGCTGACAAGTTGTATGAGCTCATTGCCCCCAGGCTCTCCCTCCTCTTGGAGACCTCTTTGGCTCCTCTACACTTGTCAGTGGCAGCCCTCTCTGCCAGGCTTTCCTCTCTCCTTCCTCAAGCAGCACCTCCAGCAGTGTGCCTTGATACAGAGGTATCTGCATCCAGGCAGGGGGAGATGCCCTATGAAGCCAGCCTTCATGCTGCTGTTGCTGCTGCTTCTGCTCCTGCTGTTGTTACTGCTGCTGCTGTTGCTGCTGTGTTTGTATCTGCTGCTCCTGTTGTTGCTGCTCCAGTTCAGGCTCCTACTCCAGTCTTAGCAATAGACCTAAGGTCTTTGCTCTCTGCATTTGATACTGCATATTACAGCTATCTTCCAGAAGCTATTGCTGTCCAGCCCTCAGAAGATCTGTCTAAGGCAATGGTGCCTTTCTCTGGCTATGACCCCAACATTCTTTCTTCCTTTGTACTCTCAGTAATGAATGCTGCTGCTGTTGCTGCTGTGTTTGTATCTGCTGCCCCATCTGCTGTTGTTCCTGTATCTGTTGCTGTATCTGCTGCTATTCCTGCTGCTGCCCCCTCTGCTTCTGCCCCATCTGCTGCTGTTCAACTGAAAGAAGATTTGATGAAGAGGATTGATGCTTTATATAATGCTCAGAGCTCTGAATCTGATGACTACAACACTGCCTCTGATGATTCTTCTGCCACCATTGCAAGGAAAAGGAAGGCAAGAAGTAAGGCAATGAAAAGGGTTCCACCTGCCAAAGTAAGAGATGATAATGATGTTCCTTATTATATTCTGCACAACTGCCCAATTACTGAACATTGGATGCAGTATTCCAAAAATCAGTTAAAAGCAATGAAAAAGAAAAGGAAGTATGAGAAGGGCTCCTCCTAGTTCAAGCACCCTCATCCTCCTCCACCACCTCCACCTGATGCAGGTGCAGGTGGCAGCTCTGCAAGCCAAGCTCCATCTAGAAGCCAGGCTCCCTACCAACCCCATGCTAGAACCTATCAAAGGGAAAGCCAGCCTAGGGGTTCTTACTCTAGGAGAGGAGGATATAGGGGAAATCAAAGAGAGACTCAAGTCTATTCTAAAGGGCATTCCAGGCAGCACCCTTACTCCAGGGGAGGACATGTTTCTTCTGATACATCTTCTGGTCCATTCCCCTATAAGCTCAAAGAAACTGTGACTGTCAGGACTCCTCAAGATACTTCTTCCAACAGGTATGAGCCACCTGTACCATTTGAGGATCCTGAAAAGAACCCAGCCTCTTGGACTGCCAGAATGAAAGAGTTGGCTGCATTAGACCAGATAAAGAAAGCCAAAGAACAAGGCCTAGACACCTCCAATATATCTACAATGTCAGAACAAAGACAGAAAGAATTAGAAAGATATGCCTCCAGCAAATTTTTTGATGCAGAAAGATACATGGAATTGCATCCTGCTGCTGTGGTTCCCAGGGCTTCTAAGCAAATTTATTTGGGTGCAGCTGATGACACCAGATCCAAACAAGAAGCTTTAAATCCTAACAAAGAAATCAAAATGGTAAAAGGCAAAGAGAAAAAGTAACTCTGTAAGGTGGCAATCCTTGGTTTTTCTGACTGCTGTCTGGATATCATGTTATATATTTCTCTGTGATGTTTCTGCATTGTGTCTAGCTGCTATTGTTTTCATGTTTTTCCTGATTGTATGATGTTATTTGATTTTTCCAAAGTCTGTAAATAGTAATCCTAACCCAAATAGGGGGAGATTGTTGGAACACCCTATTACCAATTTGGGTCAGGATCACTATGTCTCTAGGAATCTGTGTTTGACCTTCTGTATAGCTTAATAGGTCAATTAGAATTGAGTCTAAGGGTTAGAAGTCTAGGATTGGAAGCTGCCCTGAAGACCAAGTTTTTCTGTAGACCAAGTCTAATCGTCGAGCTCAGCACGACGATTCGTCGAACTCCGGTCGACGATCGTCTAGCTCAACTTCTGTAGATCGTCGAGCTTCATTCGATGATCGCTGAGCTCAACCTCATAATATCGTCGAGCTCCACTCGACGATCGCTGAGCTCAACTTCGCAATATCGTCGAACTCCATTCGACGATCGGTGAGCTCAGGTCGACGATTTTAATTCTGCATTGGATCCTTGTCTCTGAGCTCAGTTCGACGATCTTTGAGCTCAGATCGACGATTATCTTGCTACTTGGATTTTCTAGTTCGCTGAGCTCAGCTCGACGATAGCAGAGCTCAGTTCGACGATTTCAGTTATCTTTCAGAATTCAAATTTAAATCAGATAGAAGTTATTCTGCATTTAATTCAGAAGATCTGCCAGCTGTTTTCATTTACTTCTGGAGCAAGTTTCAAGGGATTTTTCAAGGAACAATTCAGTGGACTTTCCTTGAGAAGAAATTATGCAATTAAGGCTGTAATCAATGCAGACCAACGGCTATCTTTGACAGAGTGATGTTCTATTCTGGCACAGAGAATAAAAGACAGAATGTTTTTGAATGGAATAGAGAAGAACAAACAAAGAGAAGAAATACAGAGATTGACAAGAAGAGGATACACAACTCAGAATACAGAGACTCTTTCAAAATATTCTGTCAACAAGAATTCTGAAGAACACTCATCAGAGAGATCAAGCTTTCAAAAATCTTCAGATCTCTTCAGCTCTCAAAGTGTTCAAGGCCAACATCATTTCAAGACTCCAGACTCTCAACATTTCAGTTTGCTGAAATCATCTTTTGCTGAAGATCTATCTTTGAAGGCCTATCACCCTCAGCAAAGCTCATCTTCCTGAAGATTTCAAGGATTCAGGGGGAGCTTTGACATCAATCCACTTAGTCTTCTCAGTTGATTGAGAAAGAGAAGACTGCCATCACTCTCTCACCCCCACTCTGTAAAGGGTTTTTCAAACTCCCTTCAAAAGTTTGAATCTGGTTTTTGAGCACCTTGTCAAAAGCTCATTGGTGGCAAGACACCTGATCAAAAAATCTGATTTGGTTTTTGAGCACCTTATCAAAAGCTCATTGGTGCCCAGGACACCTGATCAACTCATCCTGCAGTGGATTCCTACCTAGGGTGGTAGAAGAGTGGATGTACCCAAGTTTGGGGAACCACTATAATTTCTTGTGTCATCTGGTTCTGCTTGTTTTCTTTTTGTTTCTGGCCTAGATTCTCTTGTGCTTAGTCTCTGCATAGCTTAGTTTTGTGATTAGTTTTATTTATGCTTCCCTGCTCACACTCATTACAACAATTGTTGTAAAGCTTTGCAAAAGTTTTCCTTTGTGTTTTAAAAGCACCATATACTCTATTCACCCCCCTCTAGAGTATATCAGATCTAGTTTCCCCTTTCAGGACTTTTAGAGTAAGCATGGTAGAACCACAGAACACCGAGGACCGAGCGACGAGTTCAAATTCGGGCGCCGCTTTTGCCGAGTTCCAACGTCTTGTCCTAGGTCGCCTTGACACTATAGGATCCCAGTTCGACGATGTGCGTCATGACCTTGTCGAGGTGAATCTTCGTTTAGGCCACTTAGAGGATGTCAAAGACACTCTGACACAGTGTGACGATTCTCTTGAGAACGACCCTGACGCTCCTCCACGTCGGGGGCAATGCCCGAGGGATGGTCCACCTCCCGCAGACCGTCACCATCGTGATATTCCTCATTGAGCCCCGATTCCGCCGGTAAGGCGACATCCTAATTTTGCGATAGATCATAGGCAAGTCCCGGCGCGGGATAGGCTGCCATATCAGCGTGATGAGTACCGTATGCCACGTCAGCCTCAGCCTGACCCCAGAGATCATGTGCCCCCACACAGTCGCCGTGACTATCACCATGATGAATATTATCTCCCGGGTCGGAGAGAGCGTGGTCCCCCACCCGCTCGATACGACTACGCCCATGATGACTACCCCAAGGACTACCCCGATCCTCGGAGTGGGGGCCACTATCATGACATCACTCGTCGCATCCGACTCGACGCCCGTTCGTTCAATGGTCGCCTAGATCCGAAAGACTTCAGCGATTGGCTCTTGGACATGGACCACTACTTCGAGTGGTACGACACGAGTGACGAGCGTTGTGTCCGCTTTGCGAAGATGAAGTTGATCGGGCAAGCTAAGGTATTCTGGATCAGTGTTGAGAGAGCTCTAGAGCGGGATGGTTACTACCCCATCGCCAGATGGGACGAGATGGAGAGGCTGAAGGAGAAGTACCTCCCCGCGTCATACCGAGATCAACTATTTGAGCAGCTACAGAACCTACGACAGGGGACACTTACCGTCACCGAGTACATGGCTCGCTTCGATGAGCTGATCGTCAAGAGTGATATTTCAGAGGAGCCTATTGCCACTACCGCCCGCTTCAAGGCGGGCCTTCGTTCCGATATTCAGAGAGAGTTGATTCCCCACCGCTTGGAGACTGTTGATCAGATATTCCAGCTCTCCCTCGAGTACGAACAATACCTTTGATCGTCTAGTACGAGGCAGTTCACTTCGCGGACTGATTCCTCGTCTTTTAGGAAGCCCGCTCCGCCCCAGACCACCACGACTGCACCCTCACGTATCCCCGCGGATGCGAAGGGTAAAGCCATAACCACTGATGGCCAGCGATCTGGGGGCATTGTATGTTTTAGATGTTCTGGCAGAGGCCACGTGGCGGCACAGTGCCCCATACGGAACCTGCTAGTTGAGGTGGAGGAGCAGGATTTAGAGGACGAAGAGGCCCAAGAGGAAGTTAAGGCCAAAGTTGATGAAGGTTGGAAGAGTGACGCCGAGCGATCATTAGAGGTGGGAGTGATTAGACACCTCCTGCACACCCCACGTGTGGATGAGGATTGGCGGCGCACTACCATATTCTACACGTACTTTCCTAGTGCAGGCGGTCCCTACAAGCTAGCTATTAATAGTGGGAGTTGCGTGAACATCGTGGCCCAGAAGGGGCTTGATCGTATGCAGGTGAAGGCCGAGCCTCACCCACCCATACCGTGTCGTCTGAGTCGACAAGACGGCAATCCAGGTCACCCAGCGTTGCTTAGTACCGATCACTATCACGTCCTTTCAGGATAAGGTCTGGTGCGATTTCATTCCCATGGACTTCACTCATGTGCTGCTCGGCCGCCCCTGGCTATTCGATCGTGACGTCACGTGCTTCGATCCCTCGAACACGTGTGTCTTTTATGATAAGGGGCGGAAGATTACGTTGACGCCCACCCAGCTCCGAGATCGATCCAAGGGTGTGGTAGAGCCATTTGTGAGCATGAGCGCCTCACGATCACTGCATATTTTGAGGCGAGGTGAGTTCCTACGAGATAGCGCCGAGCCGCCGAGTCAAACATCATTTATGTCGTCGCCGCTACCTAGGTTACTAAGGGCACCCCAGGTGACCACCCACCCGCAGTGCGTCCCCTTTTAGGCGAGTTTGCGGACATCATGCCAGACGAGCTCCCCGATGGTCTGCCTTCCCCACGGTACATTCAGCACGCCATTGATCTAGTCCCGGGAGCCTCCCTCCCGAACCTTCCCCACTACCGTATGCACTCGGATGAGCACGCTGAGCTCAAACGGCAGGTTGACGAGCTTCTCTGGAAGCAGTTCATTCGTGAGAGCATGAGTCCTTGTGAGGTCCCCGCCCTTCTTACCCCTAATAAGGACGGTAGTTGGCGTATGTGCATCGACAGCCGCGCCATTAATAAGATCACAGTCAAGTATCGTTTCCCGATCCCACGACTCGATGACCTACTAGATACTATGTCCGGTGCCCAGATCTTCTCCAAGATCGACCTTCGTAGTGGGTACCATCAGATACGAGTTCATGAGGGAGACGAGTGGAGGACTGCATCCAAGTCCAAGGACGGTCTATATGAGTGGCTAGTTATGCCATTTGGGTTGTCTAATGCCCCGAGCACGTTTATGCGAGTTATGACGCAGGTGTTGTGGCCCTACATGGGGAAGTTTCTGGTGGTGTACTTTGATAATATATTAGTCTATAGGCAGACTCAGGCTACTCACCTCGATCATCTGAGACTTCTCTTTGGCACCCTTCGCCAAGAGAAACTGTATGTGAACCTGAAGAAGTGCGCATTCATCTCCGAGTCGGTCCACTTTCTGAGCTTTATTATATCCTCTATTGGAGTCTCTGTGGACCCTGAGAAGGTCAAATCTATTCGAGATTGGCATGTGCCCAAGAATATCCACGAGGCTCGTAGCTTTCACGGGCTTGCACCCTTCTACAGGAGGTTTGTCCAGGGGTTCAGCATGATCATGGCCCCTTCACGAGCTGTCTCAAGAAGGGAGAGTTTCAGTGGACCCCCGCAGCCGCTAGAGCCTTCGAGGAGATTAAGGAAAGGTTGACGACAGCCCCAGTCCTACGCCTGCCGGATTTTAGCCGCGCTTTTGAGGTCGCATGTGACACGTCGGGTGTCGGTATAGGTGGCGTATTGAGTTAAGAGCGACATCCAGTATTCGAATTACGATCGAGAGTTTTATGTGATAGTACAATATCTACGCTACTGGAGGCACTATCTCCTCCCCCGGGAGTTCGTGTTGTACTCCGACCACCAGGCCCTACGTTACCTGGACTCGCAACGCAAGTTGGGCCATCGGCATGCGAAGTGGGTCGAATATCTGCAGGATTTCCATTATGTTCTCAAGCACCGCGCTGGTGTTGAGAACAAGCCGGCCGATGCGTTGAGTCGCCGCGTATCCCTGTTGCAGACGATGACTGCGAGTGTCGTGGGACTTGAGAGGTTGATACTCGACTATCTGACGTGTCCTGATTTTGGCGGGATTTACACCGCCCTATCTCGAGACTCACCCGACCCAGTTGAGGGTTATCAGATCTATGAGGGATACTTGTACCGGGGTTCCCATCTATGCATTCCCCAGACATCTTACCGAGATTATCTGATTTGGGAGTTGCACGCGGGCGGGGCCGCGGGCCACTTCGGGCGGGATAAATCCATCGCTATTGTCGAGGACCGTCTCTACTGGCCCGACCTTAAGAAGGATGTAGCCCAAGTTGTGTGCCATTGTCGTATCTGTCAGACGGCAAAGGGCAATAAGCAGAACACCGGTCTTTATACGTCGTTACCTGTACCACACCGCCCTTGGGAGGACATCAGCATGGACTTTGTTCTCGGACTTCCCCGCACCTTGCGGAAACACGACTCCATCTTCGTGGTGGTTGATCGGTTTTCGAAGATGGCACACTTCATTGTCTGCCGCAAGACGGCAGATGCGACTCACGTTGCATCTATATTCGCGAGGGACGTCTTTCGATTGCATGGCCTGCCCAAGTCGATTGTGTCGGACCGCGATGTGAGATTCATGAGCTACTTCTGGAAAACCCTATGACACAAGACTGGCACTATCCTTAGGTTTTCCTCGGCATATCACCCACAGACGGACGGACAGACTGAGGTAGTGAATCGGAGTTTAGGGAATCTGGTGCGGTGCCTGGTTGGAGAGCATGTAGGTGGTTGGGACTTAGATTTGCCGATAGCATAGTTTGTCTACAATAGCTCAGTCAATAGGTCCACCGGGTTGAGTCCATTTCATGTAGTGTCAGGATATGACCCGAGGAAACTCATAGACCTTGTGTCGAGCCCTTTAGAGTCCCGCCCTAGCGAGTCTGCGAAGTCATTTGCACAGCACTTGCATGATTTGCATGAGTTGGTCCGCCGACAAATAATATTAAGCAATGAAAATTACAAAGCTCATGCAGATAAGCGAAGGCGAGAGCAAGTATTTAACATAGGCGAGAAGGTAATGGTGTGAGTCCGCCCCGAGAGGCTCCCTTCGGGGCCTGCTAAGAAGTTAAGAGCGAGGCGAATGGGTCTGTATTCCATTATTAGTCATATTGGAACCAACGCCTACCGACTTGACATCCCGGCCAGTATGAGAATTCACCCTGTGTTTAATGTTGAGGACCTGACTCCATACTATGAACCTCATGAGTATGTCTACCCGAGCAGTGGAGATGCCTAGCTACCCCCGCCCCCACTGTCGCTACCATATCACCCTCGCACGTCACCACCATCTGATGGACATCCTGATTCACCCATTGTTGCCACCCACCCACCCGGGCCGTCATCCCCTTTGGTTCCACCGCAGGCACCACCGATCGCACCAGGATCCACCTTCCGAGAGGCGAAAGATGAGAGCATCAGGGAGATCAGATCCCACCAGTTTGTTCCCACCTCGGACGGACCGCGTTGCCGCTACCTGGTACATTGGCTGGGCCGCCCTGACACTGACGACACCTGGTACATTGGCAGAGCTCGATCGGCTCGCCCCCGGACTTCGACCTCAGTATGATCATCTCCATTCATCGGAGATGAAGGCTTCTCAGTCGGGGGGAGTTGATGGGGAACCATCAGATGCACCGGAAGGGGTTCGCCGCAAGGCGGGACCCGCATACATGTATTTGCGCAGGAAGACTTGATCGGATCGCCGATCGGACTCCGCAGTTGCGTCCGGGACGTCGCTGCGAGTCAAAAAACTATATTACTTTATTTTTTCAGTTTTATTTTGATGTATTTTATGGGCGAACCCACCGGTCAATCATAGTCGTTGATGGGGAATGTCCTAGCTTCTGTTTTATTATAAAGAGGATGTAGAGGGGCTGAATTCAGTCATTGTTGGATTTGGAGAAAGGCTTTCCCGGATTCCAGCGATCCCTCCTCGGTGCCGACGCCGTGGAACCCTAGGTGACGACTAATAGGCCGACAAACTTCCCCCAAGGTAAACCCTACCCCCCTCGATCATTTTCCACCTTCTTCCCCTCTTCTCCACCGCTGGAAATCTCACAAACTCCTTACAGCCCGCTGAAATCACCACAACCATTTCCTTCTTCGGGCACTGTTCAAAAATACAAATTACTGTTCATTGCTATAGTTTGAACAGTGCTCCTCCCTCTTCCTGTATCGCCGCCCCCTCTCCTTCCTGTACATGAAACTGCCGGCCTACTGCCAACCCTCCAGCCCCTTCACCGCCCTTTCCCTCCTCAAATCGACACCTCCTAAGGGCCGGCCAACCCTAGCCGGCCACTCCTCTCTTCCCCCCTTTGAGGATCCACCTCCCACCGCCCCGAAAACCCTAGATCTATTTTGATCTAGTGCTACCACCCTCCGATCCGTTATTTCCACCGCACAAACCTTTCATTTTTGCCCGGATCCGCTCTTAAATAGCGGATCTACTCACCCCCGGCCCGTATCTACTCACTCGTGGCCGGATCTGCCGTTTTACCTTCTGTTACCACCACTCTCCACCGAGGGCAGCCACCGTCACCGTCACCTCGCCACTGGTTCCACCTCCGATCGCTCATCTTTACATCCGGCCCTCAAATCCTTCAGTGCCTCGGTTCAGCCCTCTACGTTGTGAGCATTTATGGTATTGTGTTCTGTGACTTGACATTCTCATTCAGTTGTTTATCTATATTGTGCTGCGATTACGGTTGTGTGGTAGTATTTCCTTTTATGCTATTAATTGTTTGTCGATTTATTCGTCGGGCGCTTGCTTAGGCCCTCCGAGCGGAGGAAGTCATTGCCAAATTGCTGAAATAATTATTTCTCTTTATTTTAATTATCTGTGTGGTAATCTAAATTTCATTGCTTATAATAATTGTTGTCGTTATCCGACAGTCACATTGCATTTAACGTTGCATTAGTGTATTCCCCGCACCCGCACTTAGAGTCTTAGTCTCCGTGCTCCACGAGCCTACCCCTACATCACTATGTCTGTTTCTGCCTATTATTCCGAGTTTGAGCGCCTTTATCAGGAACTGGACTTCTTCAATACTTTACGGCTGCTTGTACTGCTAATGCGCTGGCCCTTCAGAAAGACAAAGATCGTTTCCGTGTCCACATCTTCCTTATGGTGCTCAACATGGAGTTGATGTTGTTCGCTTGCATGTTCTCCACCGTGAGCCACCTCCCTCTCTTCGGGAGGCCTTCAGCACGCTCCTCAATGATGAGAATCGTCGTCGTACTCTTGGTGTCGCTCCTACTACTGATCATTCTGCTCTTACAGGGGCTTCACGCGGACCCCCTCTTTGTAGACACTGTGGGAAGAAGGGCCATACCAGAGACTCATGTTTTCGTTTACATCCTCACCTTACTCCTGCTGGTCGGGGTTCTAGTACTCGGGGTCGCGGTGGACACCGTGGTGATGGCAGTCAGTCTGGCGATCGTCCTCAGTTTTCTGTACACTCTACTGAGGTTCAGGAGGACACCTCCGGAGGCCTATCTGCTGTCGAGTTAGATGCTCTCCGTCGCATGTTGGGCTCCCACACTGACTCTCCTACTGTTGGTTCTCATGTTGTTGTTGCTACTTCGGGTCTCTCCAGTGCTCATGCTGTGTCCTCACCTTTCAAGTGGATTATTGACTCCGGTGCGATCGATCACATGACTGGTTCTGCCTCAGGTTTTACCTCCTATACTGCTCTTTCTGGTCGTGATAAGGTTATTGCTGCTAATGACTCTCTCCCCGTCATCGCTGGTAAAGGGATTGTCACCTGTTCTCCTGACCTATCACTGTCCTCTGTTTTGCATGTCCCGTCTTTTTCTCGCAATTTGTTTTTCATTAGTCACTTAACTACTTTAAATTGTTCTGTGACCTCTCCTGATGTTTGTGTTTTTCAGGATCTGGATACGAGGCGGACGTTTGGCAGTGGTAGGAACGTTGGTGGACTGTACTTGTTGGACCAGTCTTCTTCCAGTGCTTTTTCATCCACCAGATCTCCGACTCTACATGACATTCAACGCTGACACCAGCGTCTTGGCCACCATTCGCCTCTTTATCTTACTAAATTGTTTCATGTTTTTAACTCTTTAATTCAGTCGTTTTCTTGTGATGCATGTGAACGCTCTAAACATATCTGTCAGAGTACTAGTCATTTGTCTGTCCCTAGTTTGCCCATTTGATGTTATTCACTCTGATGTTTGGGGCCCGTTTCTAGTGTTATATTTATTTGGTTATAAATATTTTGTTACTTTTATTGATTGTCACTCCCGCGTTACGTGGGTTTATCTGCTTAAAAAGAAAAGTGATGTTCTTTCCTGTTTTCAGACGTTTCATAAGATGGTGAACCAACAATTTGGTGGCACAATTCGGGTGTTGCGTAGTCATAATGGTGGAGAATATGATGACCGGGGTGCTTTTGGGGCCTATCTATTTAATAATGACATCATACATCAAACCATGTGCGTCCACACTTCCACCCAAAATGGGGTGGCCGAACGGAAGAATAGACACTTGCTGGGGGTGGCTCGGTGTTTACTCCTTGCTATGCACCTTCTCAATTCCTACTGGGGTGATGCAGTTCTCACAGCTGCTCATCTCATTAACCGTCTTCCGTCTCATGCCCTTTCATTTGATAGGCCCCTATTGCGTCTTGCCAAACAACACATCGTCCACACCTCTCATCTTGCTCCATGTATCTTTGGCTCCGTCTGTTGTGTCCATGTTCATACCTCGCATCGTGATAAACTTGATGCGCGTTCCCTGCGGTGTATTTTCGTTGGGTACTCCCCTACCACCAAAGGGTATCGTTGTTATCATCATCCGTCTCGGCGCTTCTATTGCACTGTGGATGTAACATTTTGTGAGGGAGAGTCGTACTTTAGTCCTTGTCGGGGGGAGACGAGAAGTGACGGTGACGAGAACATCGAATTTCCTCTTCCAACTGTTAACATCAAATCTACTCTTCCAATTATTAACATCGAATCTCCTCTTCCAATTATTGTCACTCCTCTTCCTTCCACCTCCGCTCCACTTATATTATACACGTACTCACGTCGTCCCAGGACTGTTGAGCAAGTGCAGGTTGTGAATGTTCCGCCAGTGCCAGTGACTATCTCAGCTCCAGATTCAGATGATGACCTCCATGTTCCTCTTGCACGTCTTATAGGTAAAAGGGGTCGCACCAAACACCTCATTGTCAACTACATTTGTTATACTCATCTATCTCAGGCTCATAAAGTCTTTATCTCCTCTCTGTCATCTATTGTGATTCTTAAGACATGGCAGGAGGTTGTTCAGATACCTGAATGGAAACAGACTATGGAGGAGGAACTGAGTGCCTTGGATAAAAATAAAACATGGCGGCTCACTAGCCTTCCCCCTGGGAAGCGAACGGTCGGATCCCGTTGGGTCTTCAGAACCAAGATGGGGTGGTGGAGCGATACAAAGCACGTTTAGTGGCTCGAGGATATACCCAAGCTCAAGGCATTAACTACCAGGAGACCTTCACTCTTGTTGCCAAGATGAACTCAATCCGTGTGCTTCTTTTTTGTGTTGTGATTCGTGGATGGGAGCTACTGCAGCTCGATGTCAAAAATGCATTCTTGCATGGTGATCTGGAAGAGGTCTATATGGATATTCCTCCGGGTCTTGATGTCAAAGAGTCCAATCGGAGGGTCTGTCGCCTGCTAAAATCCTCGTATGGCCTGAAACAGTCTCCGAGAGCGTGGTTTGGGCGTTTCAACAAGAACATGCTACGACTTGGATATACTCAAAGTCAAGCTGATCATACTCTCTGCATCAAGAGGAAGGGTGCTCTGGTTTCTATCCTTATTGTGTACGTGGACGACATCATCATTACCGGAGATGACTTGGATGAGATCAAGTACTTGAAAAAACAACTGGGCGAAGAATTTGAAGTCAAGGATCTGAGAAAGCTAAAATATTTTTTGGGAATTGAAGTTGGGAGGTCCTGACAAGGGATCTTCATCTCCCAAAGAAAGTATACTCTTGATCTTCTGGAGGAGACTGTTGTACAACCCCGTGTTCGGCGAGCAAGGCCGTCAGGGGCCTGACAGATCGGGCTGAAGGCAGTAGGCGAGCTCGGCAGCAGGGGAGTCGAGCCCGAGCTCGGCATTCGTCGACCAGAGATCGGCGATCGTCGACCGAAGATCAGTATTCGCCGACCCCGAGCTCGGCATCCGCCGAGCTAGTCCCAGCTCGCACCCTCGCAGTGGAACTCGGCAACAGTAGGCGAGCAGGAACTGCCGAGGTGGTCAAAGCTCCCCAGCTCGCATGGACGAATGAGGTACTTTTTACTGTTTTGCCCCCGCTGGTCTGCCCATAGCTCTTCAAAACAGCGGAGTTTGGCTGTTGGCAGACCCAACCGAGTGTTTTCTGGTAATTTCAGGTCAGCTCTTTTGGTTATTGGCAGTCCAGATTCTAAAAACTATAAATAGGACCCAAGGGGTACCTCAGAAAGGATGTTTCATGTGCCTCCCTGCTCCAGTTTTTAAGCGCTTTCTGAGGGTACCTTAGCTCGGCTTCTGGCTAAGGAGGGGAAGCGCTCTGAGATCTTCCGGGTGTGTGGTGGGACCTCCTCGCCGAGCCCTTGGGTCGGTTTTTCCTTGTTTTCCCTTGTTGTTTTGCTTGCAGGAGTAAAGTAGGCGCGAGACCACCCCTTCCCCAAGGGCGAACTCCACAGGAGATCGAGAAATCGGTTTCAACATTTTGGTGCGGTGGAGCGCCTCGTCCAGGAGCCGGGAGGGGGACATCAGCTCTCCAGCCTGGCCATTTCGCACCTCGTCGGCGAGACGCGCGTAGTCGCGTTGGAGCGCCTCGTTGACCCCCTGCACCTCCTGCATCCCGCACACCAGCTTCTTGAGGAGTTTGACCTCCCTCCTCGTCAGCTCGCCTTGATCCACCTCAGGACCCAGGTAAGAGTCCAGCGAGCTTGGGGAAGGGAGGGGAGAGTAGTGGGCTGCCCGCGAGGATTACTCGGCAGCGGATTGGCTGGGAAGAGCTGTGAAGACAAGTGTCAGCAAGAAGAGAAACGCAGAAAAACTCATGGTGCAAGAAGCAAGGTTGACCTGACGAGCTCGGCAGCTCAAAGGAGATGCGGGGAGGGATGAACCTGAGGTCCTTCCCGCGACCTGGACCGCGAGCCCCCGGCGAGAGGAGCTCAAATCCCGGGGTGGGGATACTTCCCAGACCCGCCATCTGGTTGACCGTCCGGGTCGTCGCCGACTACGACAACCTCTCTATCCTTCTCAAGAATTGTTCGGGTGGAAGAGCCGGTCTCGCGCTCCAGGGTGACCCTCAGGTCGTGGTAAATAGGCTCGGCCGCCTGAGGGAATGACTTTGACCTCTTGGAGCCGGGCTCGGCAGAATCAATTTGAGGAGCTTTGGCAGGGACCGCCGTCAGGGCGGCTACGCGAGCTGCGGAAGATTGGCGAGCTCGGTCTATGCGCTCTTGGATCTCCTTGGGAAGAGGCATCTTGGCATGGTTAGAGCAAAGGGAATGGCAAGAGTCAGGCAGGTGGGCAGGTGCACATATATATAGCCGCTGGTGGACCCCACCCGAAGATTCCCTCCAACTCGCCAACCCGCGCTCGCCGCACACCTGGGGTTGGATGTTTCTTTCCGAGCTTTGGCAAGCTCAAAAAGAGCGGGGATTGTGTACAACCCCGTGTTCGACGAGCAAGGCCGTCAGGAGCCTGACAGATCGGGCTGAAGGCAGTAGGCGAGCTCGGCAGTAGGGGAGCCGAGCCCGAGCTCGGCATTCGTCGACCAGAGATCGGCGATCGTCGACCGAAGATCAGTATTCGTCGACCCCGAGCTCGGCATCCGCCGAGCTAGTCCCAGCTCGCACCCTCGCAGTGGAACTCGGCAACAGTAGGCGAGCAGGACCTGCCGAGGTGGTCAAAGCTCCCCAGCTCGCCTGGACGAATGAGGTACTTTTTACTGTTTTGCCCCCGCTGGTCTGCCCATAGCTCTTCAAAACAGCGGAGTTTGGCTGTTGGCAGACCCAACCGAGGGTTTTCTGGTAATTTCAGGTCAGCTCTTTTGGTTATTAGCAGTCCAGATTCTAAAAACTATAAATAGCACCCAAGGGGTACCTCAGAAAGGATGCTTCCTGTGCCTCCCTGCTCCAGTTTTTAAGCGCTTTCTGAGGGTACCTTAGCTCGGCTTCTGGCTAAGGAGGGGAAGCGCTCTGAGATCTTCCGGGTGTGTGGTGGGACCTCCCCGCCGAGCCCTTGAGTCGGTTTTTCCTTGTTTTCCCTTGTTGTTTTGCTTGCAGGAGTAAAGTAGGCGCGAGACCACCCCTTCCCCAAGGGCGAACTCCACCGGAGATCGAGAAATCAGTTTCAACAACTGCGATGCTTGGGTGTGCTCCTATTGACACTCCAATTGAGGCTAATCATAAGATTGACGCAGGTATTAGTGGGGAGAAAGCGGACGCCTCAAAATACCAACGACTAGTTGGGAGGCTCATTTATCTATCCCATACTCGCCCGGATATCACGTATGCGGTCGGTGTCCTAAGCCGGTATATGCACTCCCCTACGTTATGTCATCAGTAGGCAGCCTTTAGGGTGCTGCGATGTCTCAAAAAACACCCGGGCGTGGGATTCTGTTCAAGGCTAATCATTCGTTGGAGGTTGAGGTATTTACTAATGTTGATTGGGCTGGTAGTCAAGATGACAAAAAGTCAATCACGGGGTACTGCACATTTGTGGGAGGCAACCTGGTTTCATGGAAGAGCAAGAAGCAGAACTTGGTTGCTCGCTCAAGTGCTGAAGCAGAATACAGAGCTATGGCTCAAGGCGTTTGTGAGGGACTGTGGTTAAGAACCATTCTCCAAGATTTGGACCTTCAGGTGAACAAACCTATTACTATCTACTGTGACAACAAGGCATCCATCAGCATTGCACACAATTCAGTTCAACATGACAGGACCAAACATGTGGAAGTTGATAGACACTTCATGAAAGACCACCTCGATAAGGGGAATATCTGCACTCCGTTTGTGAGCTCATTTGATCAGCTTGCCGATATTTTCACCAAGGGGTTATGCAGCGACAACTTCAAGAACAATACTGACAAGTTGAGAATGATAAATATATATTCTCAACTTGAGGGGGAGAGTTGAATATTCGTTTTTATTTTCGATATCAGGTTTATGTATTACACGTGATATGTCACGTGATGGTGTACCTCTATATATGAATGTTTAAATCTCCTTATTTGAACCAATCATTTCAAATATATATATATATATATATATATATATATATATATATATATATATATATACAAGCAGTCGTGCACGGGGGACCCCGTGCGGGCAACATTCGTCGTGGGTGCGGCATTTGTCAAGGGTGCGTCATTTGTCGTGGGGATGACATTTGGCTGAGGCGGCAACATTGGTCGTGGGTCGGTGGGTGCGACATTTGTCGAGGGGGCGACATTTGTCGTGGGGGCGACATCTATCTTGGGAGCGACATTTGTCGTGGGAGCGACATTCGTTCTCAAAATCTATCATCTGTCGAACATGGTGGCTAAATCAGACTGAATCATTTTTGTCGTCTGCGAGTTGGGTGATCTTCGACCGCATCTATAAGAAGAGTTCTCAAAGTATAAGAAGAAATGACTAAAAAGACCACTCAAGATCCGGCCCAAACAAATAAAAAGGAGGGGAGAGCTCTTGGGTGGTCTTCGGACTCATCTAGGCGGGCTTCGCCCGCCTCCGCACGGGCTTCGCCCGTGCTATATGTGTCGTTGCGAGCTACGCCCGCAACATATACATATGAGTACTCAAAATGACCGTAAAAAAATCTAAAACACGATTATATTTTTTACTTTGTAAAAAAACATGTGTTTTCACATACAAAAAGACCCAAATAAATGAAAAAGAGAGTTGATTATATGAGGGGTATTTAGGGAATAAATGTTACACCATTATGGAGGGTATTTTGGGCATCCAAATGTTACACCATGACTCTTTGGCTCTTTGCTTATAGTATAAAGATATATATATATATAGGGCTACTCTAGTGCGGTCGTACGGGCAAGAGTCAAAGAGGCTTCAAATCGGAAAGTGATCAACATGAAAGTTGTAGATATCGGCGAGACGAACAACTTTCATGTTGATCATTTTTTGATTTGGAGTCATTTTGACCTTCGATTTTGGCCTCGAAATCTCGGGCGGCATGACTGCTACAGTAAAGCGTGCGTTTTTCCAATTTTCGGGACCCAAATCGAAGGTCAAAATGGCTACAAATCAAAAGGTGATCAACATGAAAGTTATTCGTCTCGATGAGATCTACAACTTTCATGTTGATCATTTTTCGATTTGAAATCATCTTGATCCTCAAAACGTCCTGCTTGTACGCCCGCACATAAGGTAGCCCGCATTTGATATATATCCCAATTATCCCCTCATTTTTATATTTTAATGACTTGACATATATTATAATCTATTTCAAAGAAATTAAAATACAATGTCCATTCAAGTAATTACACTATCAAAAAATTAGAAATAATGATAAAAATGCATTTAAATTCAAAAAGTTTTTTAGGAGAGCTCCTACAGCTACTATGGTAGGTTGTCATTAGGCATGTCAGAGGTCTATTCAAAGAAGTTTGTCATTAGGCATATCAGTGGTATTTTCAAGATGATGACAATAAATCAATCAACTTTATTAAAGTCAAAATTAATATTTTTTAGATCAAAACGTATATTGTTTTACAAAATAAAAATTGTAATATTTATGTATATTTTTTTACGGTCATTTTGAGTACTCATATGTATATGTTGCGGGCGAAACCCGCTTCGATGGGGCGGGCGAAACCCGTCGTCGCCGGTCGAGTACTGTCGCACATGATCATAGGGGCGGAGCCCCGTGTCAGGCACTCGTGTGTGTGTTTGTTTATATTTTCGGTCCTAATTTTTTCCTCATATTATTGCTGCAGAGTTCTCCTCTGCTTAAAGCGTGCCTTGAGAATTGCAAATGCTGCACAGCAAATGGTCAATGTTACGAGAGGCAGCAGCGGGCCTGCTACATTATATGTTGAGATACTCAACAAGTAAAACTACTTTCTGATTGAAATCATTTTCTCAACATCTTATTTAGGATGACATTATATGCTTCAATTCATTTCCAGGTATCTGTATTACTTTGAGAAAGGAAACCCTCAGATCACAAGCTCTGCCATAGAGGGTCTGATTGAATTGATCATGACCGAGATGCAGAGTGATAACCCGCCATCAGATCCATCTACAGACGCTTTCTTGTCGAGCACAATGCGCTACATTCAGTTTCAGAAGCAGAAAGGCGGCGTCATGGGCGAAAAGTACCAGCCCATCAAGGTTTAGTAAAAGAAAACTGGATGACAATTCTCATTGGTTTTCTATTTGGAGAAATGAAATCATGTAAATTTTTCAGTAATTTTAATTTTCTATGCATTCTTTTTCATGGGTTCGACTGTCTGCTAAAATATGTATATTTTTTAGAGATCTTTTGTAGGCATTTGTTGTGTTTTTTATTTGTGTGAAACATTTAAACCAAATTGAGGGTGTTCTCAATTTTAATTCCAAGTAGGCAACTTATTGTGATTTCAACTTGGATAACAATCTCAAAGGAGTGGTTTAAGAGCTACAAGTTTTGACTTTAAATTTTAGATACTGCACTGGGTTGGCATTAATATAACAACAGATGCTAACGTTAGTCTATTGCAACAGTTGCAACAAACCCAGGAACATTGACTGCAGAAGGATCTGTCAGCGATAAAAGAGAAGTGTTTATATCACAGGTTAAAGCTGAGAAATCTAAGGAGGAATTTTTAAATCAAAATCTTGAAAATTCTCTTGGAAAATAGCTGCTCAATGTTGAATCCTATAAGGATAAGAACCCAAAAGCTTATGCAGCCTAGGCTTCTTAAAAAGTAAGGAAGAAAGGTCTTGGATAGAGGAAACTTTTAAATATCTTTCTTGAACCAGTCATGTTTATTAAGGGAACAAGCTGGGATAGATCCAGGAATTGTAACAAGGGGGTGAGGCATCAGAACAAATGAAAAAAAAATATTGTAAAAAAACAAATATAATAAAATTTTAAATACAAATGATAAATTTTTAAAAAAATTTTACCAAACATTTAAGAAGTAAAACAATAATACTAATAAATAAAATGAGACATAAATAACTATAATATCAAGCTATTTCAATTGTGTTCGCCAATTTTTCATTTCATAGGATTCATTTAAGATCAAATTTTTATCGATTTTTTCTGCTATTTTTTCGCTCAATGTATAAAATCATGCAATTTACTAGAAATTCATTCTCCATCTTTTTATAAATTTTTGTTTAAATAATCTTCATAGTTGAAAATGATTGGTTTGTAGTTGTTGGGACTGGAAGGGTCAAAATGAGTCTATTAAATTTGTCAAAAAGATAATAGGTATTTGATTTTTTTTCACCAATTTTTCACGAAGTTCAGAAATTGTAGACAAATTTTCAAATCCTTATGCGATGGAACATTAAGCTCATAATATTGCAACTGAGTATTCAGCATATAAAGCTCATGTTCATTGGAATTTTGATGGTATAAATTCTTTGCAAGAGAATATATATCGTCAATATTGAATGATTTTTATCCATCGTTTGGATCTAAAGTCATGCTAAGACGAAGTAGTTCCATAAAATTTTCACTAAATCTAAAGTTCAGCTCCTACAATCCACAATCTATTGTTGCATTGAAAATATCCACCCAAAAATGATGTTTCATAGTAGTGAACTTTGAAAGCGACGATCATAGTATTTAGTAGTTATGTTAGGAACTTCAACCTCATTTTCCTCAAAATATTTTCACGGTTGTAAAAAGTTTCCCAAGCAAATAACCGTAATTTTTGAATGAGAACTTTCGTTATTGAAACTAAATTTATAGCATTTAATATATTTTGAGCTTGATGTTGCAGTGTCTTGCATAGAATATCTCTGATTTCAAAAACTTTTTCTCATTAAATGCAAGATGAATAGCTCGAAACGTTTCATCTTGTTGATCTGTGGGATATTTCCAAATTTTAGGTCATAATCTTGGGTCACCCTCTAAAATGAGTGGAAATTTCTCAACTAAAGAAGAATCAATATTTGCTAAAGGAGAATCAATAGTTAGAGGTGAAAATATTTTTCAGCTTCAGTTGGGCTATTTTTTTATTGAAAATGAGCTAATCGTTTTTAACTTATTCATATTAACCAAGATTGAAACATCAATACAATATAAATCAAAAGAGAACTCAACTTATTTTTTGTAATAAGACAACATGGAAGAAGATGACCCAAAGCTTGGAATTATCACTGCCATGTATAATATATGGGAACTTGGAAGAAAATAAACATCTCATTCAAAATTAAAACATTTAATTAAAAGTAGGAAAAAATTCTAATATTAAGAAATAAAATAGATCCTGGAAGAAATAATATAAACCTAGAGCTTGTAACTTGGAAGTCTTCAAAAAATTAATCATTCAAGCAAAATTAATACGAAAACAAGAAGTTGGTAACTTGGTAATTCATAGTCTTCAAAAAAATGCCCAAAACTTACATGGAAAATGACCTATATAGGTACACCAATTCACCAAATAAGGAACAATTTTGAAAATTTGTCGTTTTGGAATGGCATCAGAGAAGGAAAGACCTAAAGCATTTTATCAAACATGTTGTGGGCAACTGGGCATCACTCGTCACTCGTCAGGGCGAGCTTGTAAAAGCTAACAAAAATCTGATGCTAATAAAAAAAATTATCAAACATTTTGAGATTTTTGTGAAAGCCAACAAAAATCCCAATACCAATTGAAAGTAGGAAAATAATCATAATGCAAATATTTTAGGAATGCAATAATGCATCCTGTGATCCACTAATCCTGGAGATTGGAGGTTGAATTTTGGAAGAGACTCTAACCTCAAGAATTGGGATGACAAGTTTACAATGTTGGTCACTAGAGCTTGGAGGCAGGTGTGTATGACCCTCTGCCCCTGTGTACAACGAAGAGGCCGTCGGAGCCTATGAGTCAAAAAACGAATGTGATGCCACGGGGGGGGGGGGGGGGGGGGGGGGGGGGGGGGGGGGGGGGGCTCTGGTATAAGGGGGAAGGAAGGGGAGGGGGAATAGAAAGAAAAAGAGGGGGAGAGAGGGAGAAAGAGAGCTTTCTGGAGAATAAGCTCTTGTTGTCGATTGATGCTCATTGCCCAATGCGTTGAGGCTGTGAGGTTTCTTATTATGACTCGATGAAAAGGTGCACTCATGCGATGTTGGTCCTGGTTTGCTAAGCTTGCGATTGAACTGAATGGAATGGGACATGTTGCCGACTTTGACGCCAGATTCGGCGCCAATCAACGGATCAGTGTCATCGGCATGGTTCCAATCACCATCGTCCAGCGGTGCAGCATCGTCTTCTTCAACGATGCGTTGATCATCGTGAGCCTGCTCGACAACAATGACGACAACATCAAGGGCTTTGTGCGCAATCGCATTGAACGTGTGACTCCACCAAATTGCATTATCGGCGATTGATTCCGCGACCATTCCAAGCGATTTCAGTTGCCCTGCAGGAATTTCGTGTTGTTGAGGAAGGGATTGTCCAAACGTTGTCATCAATTCAAATTTGTCGTCACAATCATCAATCAAGAGAGGTAATGTCACAAACTAAAACAAGCTTTTCATTAGGATGTTTGCATCAGAACACATGATTTTAATGCACTTAGAACTGAATGTTAACTGAGATTCAAGAAAAAGTGAATCCATGTAACTAACTAAGAACTTTATCCACTATTTGTACTTAAATCTATTTCAATGTGAATAATTCAAAGATTAAAAAATACACTAATTATTGACCAATCTCCTAAATAAATAAATAAATCAATCAAGGGTATAACCTGAAGTTAACAACTATAGATTATGCAACAAACAAAATCATTGAAACCCTCATGAAACTCTTGATTTGTGGAGCACTGAATGGAATCCAATTCTCAAGAAACTTTTCTGATATTCCCTTTCTAAACTCCATCCTCATGGACTGAGAAATGGGAGAATCCAGTTGTATATAGATGAGACAATGTTGCAAATACTTAGCCAAACTAAATCACATTCAACTGAGACAATGCTGCAAATACTCAAGGAATTGAGACGATACTAAAAAACTGAACAGGGGAGAAGAAATCTGATCTGGAGCCGATAATACTGGACAAAACTGGATATATTCATTACAATTGTAGCAGAAATCTGAAAAAAAACATGGAAAATGAAAAAAAACTGAAATTGAATCCTTGTTCCATCTAAACGCAGGGAAACTTCTGATGAAGTAGAAAAACTGGAAAAATGTAGGAAACAAGGATTTGGCTAAGAAGAAATCTCAGAAAAATTAGAAAATTTTCTGTAAAAAATCAGAGAAAACGCATCCAAAAGAATGATGGGTAGGAGAGATGCTAGGAGGAAGAGCTTCGTGCATCTGGAGCCAAACCTTGTTCCTCTGGGAACGGGTAGGGCAGGAAAAAAATTTTTGAGCGAGAGAGAGGTTGCAGGAGAGAAAGAGAGGGATTGGGAATTGGAGAGAAGTTATTAGGAAAATGTTTTTTTATGTCTTTTAAATGTTTTTAAAGAAATTAAGTCTACCAGAGTGAGGCTCGACTAGGAGAATAGGATTTCTATACACACCCGTGTATAGCTTTTTCTATACACACTCTTTAGGATGCTGACACATGGCGGACCCACTCCAAAATTTCGGAAATCACCATAAATCCAGAAATCCCTAAATCGTTAAATCGCGGAAATCACCTAAATGGCGGAGACAGCCGGCTAGCCCCTCCTCTTTCTCCCCCTCTCCTTCTCCTTCCTCTTTCTTCGGCGCTCTGACCCTTCCGCCGCCGCCTCTCTCGTCACGAAGTGACTCTTCATCTCCTCCGTCGTCATCAGCCTCCTCACCGGCCCCGACGACTACCTCTTCATCTCCTCCACCGTCATCGGCCTCCTCACCGGATGTAGCTAGCCTTCACGGCCTTGTTCGTGCTCTGCTCAAGCTATTTCGAATGAAGGTGGAATCCAGCCCCTTAACCCCCGGTCAGGTGAAATCCCCTTTTCTCGGAATGTCTCTGCTCAAGCTATTTTGAATGCTGAAATGAAATCCCCTTTACTTCCTGGTCAGGTGAAATCCTTCTTTTCTAATTTCATTTGATAGGGTTGTTGGATCAATAAGGGTGAAACAAACTTGATTTCTTAGCTTCGGTGGTGCTTTGCACTTCGGGGGCAAGGATTTTTTGGACAAAGCTGGTATATGTTCTTTATCTAGTCATTATACTTATTTAAATTATTTATTGTAGTGATTTCCGTCCTCGTCAAGATCTAAAACATTTTTTTTATTCACTAATAGGTCAATAGCAAACTACTTATATTCAATGGAAGATATTACATTAGAAAATGATGTGTCACAAAATCTTGAAGAGATTGATAAAAAAGTGCATGAAGACTTCCAAACTCAATTAGATGAACCGAAAGTTAGAATGACTTTTCTTTCAGAGGCAGATGCTTATACATTTTATAACAACTATGCAAGGAGAAAAGGATTTAGTGTTCGAAAAGATCGACTAAATCGCAGAGTAGATGGTTCTATTTTGTCACGTAAATTTGTATGTAGTTATGCTGGCCAACGTTCAGAACATCAAACACATGTTACACAAAATTCTCAATGCTCACAAAGAACATCATGCAATTGTCGTGTTGATTTTAGAGTTAGTAGAGATGATACATGGACTATTTCCAATGCCAATAATGACTACAATCATAATCTTGTTAGTCCAAACAAGACATTTATGCTTCGTTCTCACAAAAAAATTTTGTCTGGCACACTCAATATCATTCAACAGTTGGACAAAGCTGGTATTTCACCTTCAAAAGCATATGATTTTTTTTGTTGAGGGAGCATCTGGTTTACAAAATATTGGTTTTTTGCGTATGGATCATAAAAATGTGTTGCATTCTAATAAGATGAGAAACTTCGAAAGGAATGATGCACAGAACCTTTTGGATCACTTCAAAAGAAAACAAATTGTTGATCCAGCCTTCTTCTATGATGTCCAACTCAATGATGAAGGACAAATTTCAAATGTCATATGGGCTGATGGGAAATCTTTGACAGATTACTCTTTTTTTGGCGACGTTATTTGCTTTGATACCACTTTTAAAACCAACAGATACGATTTGTCATTTGCTCCAATATTAGGAGTAAATCACCACAAGCAAACAATCATATTTGGTGCTGCTCTACTGAATGATGAAACAACTGAATCATTTGTTTGGTTATTTGAAACATTTTTGTGTGTGGTTTCTTCAAAGCACTCAAAGACAATATTTACTGATCGATGTGTTGCAATGTCTAAAGCTATTTCTCTGGTGTTTCCATCCACGGCTCATCGATTATATTTGTGGCATATATTTGAGAATGCTGCAAAAAATTTGGTTCAAGTATTTGCTAAAAATCCAGGTTTTGCAAATGATTTTAAAAGAGCAATTTATGAATCAAGATCGGAGGAACTACTACAAGAAACATGACAACAAATGATCACAACATATTCCTTGGAGGAAAATATTTGGTTAGAGGAACTTTGGAAGGTGCGAGAAAAGTGGTCGGCATTCTATAAGTCAAGCTCTTTCTGTGCAAACATGACAACTACACAACGCGGCGAATCTATGAATAATCAGTTTAAGAGACACTTTGGTAGAAAGTTAACCTTTTTTTCTAAATTTATTGAAGAATTCAAATTTGCTGTCAATAAATTCATAGAGAAAGAGTTGTATGAATATCATAAATCTAAAAATTTTACACCAAAAGTTCGTGTGCCGAACATGCCTATGTTGATGGATGCAGTTAAAGAGTACACACGAGTAATTTATGCAGATTTTGAGGAAGAATGTCTAAGTCAAATATCTTGCATTTGTGAACTTGTTTCTACCAATGAGGATTGTCACTTCTATAGAGTTAGCCCACCCGAAGAATTTAAAGTGGCATATGTCACGTACAATGTTTGTGATTATAGTTTGGAATGCTCTTGCAGGAAATTTGAAACTTTTGGTATTTTATGCCTGCATGGCATGAAGGTGTTAACACATAACAAATTTTTGATGTTACCTAGCCGATATATTCAGAAGCGGTGGTCTAAATTTGCAAAGGATGGTTTACCTTACCAATTATAAAATAATAATTATGAGGATGTTTCTTTGCAATATGGTAGAGTATCTCGAAATGCATTAGCTTTGGCCATGAAGTTCTCAAGTTTCAAACAAGCTTTGGACATGTTGGAACAAGGCATAGAACAGTTGAGTGTACAAGCAAATGATATAATGCAGGCAAATTATATAGCTGACATGGGTATGAATGTTAATTCCTCGAAGATGGGTACTGCTGAGCATTGTGTACAAATAAAACCTCCAACACAAAGTGGTGGTCAAAGGAGAAGGATTAAAAGCGTCCTAAAATGAGCTACTAAAAGAAGATCATATAAAAATAACAGAAATTCTACTTCTTCATCTGCAGTTATCGAGCAAGAAATTCATGGAATTGAAATACAACCTGAACCAGTGGTACATCAAATGGGCTTTATGGGTTTATTGAATCAAGTATCTTTTGGTGGTTCACAAGACGTTTCAAGAAGACTAAATTTTTAATATTATTTCAGGGTTTAAGTTAGAAAAGTTATTGTTTGTGTTTTTACTATTACTGTATGACAAATTATATTTCAGGGTTAATTATATATGTTTTGTGTTTTTACTGTTTTAATTATTTTGAGTTTTTAATGTTTTGTGTATAATAACATCAATATAGATATTGATGTTATTAATTAATATAGATATTGATGTTATTAATTAATATAAATATTTAGTGTGCCCGGTAAAATTTTGCCCGACACTAAATTTTGCTCTCTGTTATTAATTATATATTTTACTGTATGACAATATATGATTAGTGAATCCCTTATCTGTTTTGTGTTAAAAATTTTGCCCAAGGCTCCCACATTAATATCTATATTAATTAATAATTATAATAACATTATTTTATTATATATTCACAGGTGTGTATAACTTTTTCTATACACACCTGTGTATAGAATCCGTGTTCCGACCATGAGGGAAGCTGACCCCCCCCCCCCCCTATTTGAATGTATATAATTGTTGGTAAAAGTCAATTGTGTGATCAATCATATATGGGACTGAGCTTACTGTTATAAAAAAACATGACTGAAGTAATTGAAAAGAGATTCTATACTGTAAATATTGCTTATTTGCATGCTGGAGATGATTAAAGAAGACTACAGTAACTAGTAAAAGATGCAAAAAGAATCCTAGCAAAGTGACTACCAAGTATGAAAAAAATTATAAGAGAAACTCAAAAGAAATTGCTTGGCAAACTTCACTCTTTCTTAATCAATGAAATTTTAGGTGAATTAATGTATATAAAAAACATCACATAAAATTTATGTTATGGAGTTTCTGAGTACAAGAAGAATTGGAAGAAAAGGTTGAGCAAAAAACACATTCTAATAAAGGTGAGTGAATGAATGACTATTCTCTTTTATGCTTTGTATACTTCATGTATTTTCCTTTTCTATCTATGTAAAAATACTCTTTCTGTTAGAATCTTTGGTGATCCGAAAGTAGTCAACAAGTTAATCTCATTATCAACATAATAAGAGCTTATGGGATCACCCATAATAATATACGAGAAATTGAATAATTGATCGGGGTGGCTCAATTCATATGGGATATGAGTGGAGAGATAAACTTGGATGAGTGGGAGAAGTCTATGTCAACTAGAAGAATTCGACTTAACTTCAAGTAGATTTGACAGGATGGTCTAGCCAAATCAACTGGAAATATTCATCTAGATATGTTCAGTGTTGAACTGAACCGATTTGACTAGACATCAAGTAGGTTCGACTAGATAGTCTGGCAAAATTGATTGGAAGAATTCGTCTACATATGTTCAGTATTGACTGAACATCAAGTCGATTCAATTAGATGGTCTAGCTGAATCGACAAGAAGTTGTATGGACAGTTTGTTCTCTAGTTTTAAACCCTAAATCTGATTCAACTTTTTTAAGGGTGATTCCTCTTAAAGCTGAATCTGGTTCACTATATACTATATCTAGATATAATATTTAGATCTAGGGTTAAGCTTTCACATTCTCCTGAGCCCTTTCTAAAGCGATCAGAGTGGCGAGCCCAGTGGCGGTCATACCAGACGACCTCATGCCTATTTACATATGAAGAATTCCAGGCGACCTCGTGCCTATTTAGATATGAAGAATTCCAGGTGAGCTCATACTGAGTGTCCGCCTATTAAAATATGAAGAGCTCTAGGCGACCTCGTACCGAGTGTCTGCCCATCGAAAAAGCTCCATGCAACCTCGTATCGAGTGCCCGCCTAAACCGCTGCTCTGATCGATTATCCAGAACATCACGAATTATCGAGCATACGGATCTTGGTGTAGTGTTTTGAATCGCTGAGCGAGCACCCGCCTGATAGATCATGGTAAAGCGATACGACTTGTTGGTTGGACACGTGGCTCGGGAAACGAAAGGTACTTCTTACACTCCTTTAGAGGAGTTGTCTGCTACTCCATGGTGTCCGCTTGCCAGAGGTTAAGGATTCCAACCAGACCCAAGGCATCCACATAGCTCTCATCCGCATTTAACGCTGAAGAACGTTGGTGGGGAATAGTGCATGTTGCTCGGAATTCGATCTCAGAAATAAATCAATAATACTAACAATGCCTCGACCAATGAGTGGTCGGTACACACATCCGAACCTGCCACATATGCCACTCGAGAGTATCTCACGAGGGCAGTGATCACAGTCTTATGGTGGGGGAAGTGACTCATACTGGCAGGAGGGTCGGAGGCCTGAGGTCCCAAGTTCTATGATGTTTGGATACATCTGAAGGGGTCCCAGCAGGAACCAGTAACCATTTATGGGCGTTAATCATGGATCTATTATTAATTTGTCTTGAATGACGAGAATTACATGGGAGTGTTGCTCACCTGACCTGAGGCTCTATTTGTTTGGGCGTTTCGAAGCTCCGTTTTGGGCAAACGCCGCCGGATGGTGGGTAAACAAATGAACCTCCGGCGGCGTTTGCTCTGTTTCCACCCGCCCGCCTTGAGAAACGCCCAAAAAAGCTCTGTTTGGAGCAGTCACCTCCCCCCTCCGTTTCGAACACTCCGTTTCCACCCGCCGGATCGATCCGCCATCGCCGAAACAAATGAAGCCTGAAACTTTTGTTGGAACACCCAATTACTAATTTGGGTCAGGATCACTATGTCTTTAGGAAACCTATTTTTTGACCTCCTGTATAGCTCTAAAGGTCAATTAGAATTGAGTCTAAGGGTTAGTAGTTAGGTTTGGAAGCTGCCCTCAAGACCAAGGATTTTCAGTTTGAAGACTAAGTCATATTGTCGAGCTCAGTACGACGAATCGTTGAACTCCAATCGACGATCGTCTAGTTCAACTTCGACGGATCGTCGAACTCCATTCGACGATCGCTGAGCTCAACTTCAACAAATCGTCGAACTTCCATTCGACGATCTTCGAGCTCAGTTCGACGATCTTGACTCAGTATTGATTCTCTATCTCTGAGCTCAGTTCGACGATAGTTGAGCTCAGATCGACGATCTCTTGTTGCTATCTAAGTCCAAATCGCTGAGCTCAGTTCGACGATAGTGGAGCTCAGTTCGACGTTTTTCTGAAGAGTTCAATGATTTTCAAGATTCAAATTCAGGACAGTTAAGGAGTTATTCAGCAATTAATTCAAAAGATTTTCTAGTCGTTTTCATTTATTCTGGACCAAGTTTTAAGGGATTATCAAGGAATGTTTCTTTGGACTTTCCCCCAGAAGACATTTGCAATTAAGGAAGTCAATTAATGACAGGCTAACGATTATTCTTGACAAAGGATTATTTTCTATTCACAATCATGGAATAAAACATAAGATTTTTGAATCTCTCATACATACTCACAGCACAGATAAGCAGAACAAGAAAAAAAAAAAAGAACAACTCATTCTCTGCTACAATTTTCTCTGGACAACATCTTTCTCAACATCTTTTTGTTCACAAGAGAAAAGGAGAAAGAGCTGTAGACATTCTTTGTCTAAAAGAATTCATACATAACACACAACCAAGGAGATCAACCATCTGAAATCTTCTGATCTCTTTTGATTCAAGTGTTCAAGGCCAACATCTTTCAAGACTCCAGACACCTAACATTTCAGCTGTTGCTGAAATCATCAATTGTTGGAGATCATTTTCTGAAGGCCTATCACCCTACAACAAAGCTTCATTTCCTGAACATCTCAAGAACTCAGGGGGAGCTTTGACAACATCAAATCCACATAGTCTTCTCAGCTGCTTTGAGAAAGAGAAGACTTCCATCACTCTCTCATCCCTATCTCTGTAAAGGGTTTTTCAAACTCCCTTCAAAAGTTTGTGCTTGGTTTTTGAGCACCTTGTCAAAAGCTCATTGGTGGCAAGACACCTGATCAAAAAATCTGATTTGGTTTTTGAGCACCTTATCAAAAGCTCATTGGTGCCCAGGACACCTGATCAACTCATCCTGCAGTGGATTCCTACCTAGGGTGGTAGAAGAGTGGATGTACCCAAGTTTAGGGGAACCACTATAGCTCCTTGTGTCTTCTGGCTTGCTTGTCTTTATTTTTGTTTCTGGCTGTGATTGATCTGTGATTAGTTAGGATCTGTGATTAATTTCTTTTGTAGGTCACTTTGTGATTAGATTTAATATTTGCTTCTCTGTTCACTCAAATTACAACAACTGTTGTAAAAAGTTTTTAAGCACCATACTCTATTCACCCCCCTCTAGAGTATATCAAATCTAGCTGCACTTTCAACTTTTCTAATGAGAAGATGTTAGATCTTTTGCTAAGAAAAAACATACAAGACTCTTCGATTAATTATAAGGAGTTTATGGAAAGTAAGGAGTAGGCAGAGAGCACAAAACTGTAGATATCAGGCCATTTGCACTTGCTAGGCGAGCGGGTTGCTCTGACCGTCATTCACCACTGAAAGTGGGACGTATTACTACATTGTGCTAGCAAACCAAGCCCCTTCGACTGGCATCGGGACATACTCTTCCACCAGATCTGCAGTTTGTGTATCTTGAAGAGGAAGTGGGAAGTACTCTTTTACCAGGCCTGGAGAGTGAGTCCCTCCTACTCGGGGTGCTATGTACTCTTCTACTGAATTTACTAATCGGATATAATATTCATGGGCCGTCTTTGGATTGCTCCTGACCCTGAACTGTCTTCCCCTAGTGGGAACTTCAAAACTTGGTGGTTGGTCAAAGCGATAGCATAAAAATCATCTAAGAGTGGCCTCCTAAAAATCGCATTATAACTGTTAAGGGCATCGATGACTAGGAAGGATTCCTGCCTAGCTATCCCACATAAGATGATCGTCAAATCTACTCTTCCTTCAACCTCCTTCCTCTCTCCCGAGAAACCATAGAGGGGTCGTCATAGGCCTTCAAGGACCCGTCCTTCTTTAATGTTTCATAAGCATGGTTGTAATTGATACTTCCTAGTGACCAACCACTTCCAGTTCTACACACTCTTCTTCCATATTACCTTACTCAACAAGGTTGCACCTTAGGGCACTCGACCCTTCTCTCATTTTTCCTTCCCTTTCGGCGACATGGTTGTATTCACCTTCGATGAATTGCTTGGACCTTTCTATGAGCTCTGCATAAGTCTTGGGTTTCTTCTCACTAATCATAAATGTAAACAACCCAGGCTGAAGCCCATTGGTAAATGCAACTCAGTAGATCGGGGGGTCTACATATGGCACTTCCATGATTATGCTCTGAAACTGATCTACGTACTGCCCCATCATCTCTTTCGATTTCTGTTGTATTTGGAAAAGTCTGTTGACGTCTGCCCTGGATCGCTTTAAGGTGGCAATGCTTTACAGGAAATCTACCCTCAATTCTCGTAATGAGGTAATTGAATCGGGGGGAGGCTATGGAACCACTCCCTCACCTTTTCGTCAAAGGTTGTGGAGAGGAGCTTGCAACGCAGGCCCTCGGAAAGGGGTTGTATGGATACAGTGGCGTAGAAAACTTGTAAGTGAGTGGATGGATCTTCCTTTCCAATGAATCAGGGAATACAAAGCTCTTAGACGCCATTAGGAGCAATCTCCCCAGTGATCCCAGGGGCAAGCGGAGAGAAAACATCTACCCACTCAACCGGTGTTTGATCCTTGAAATTCAGGACCCTCCCATTTCGGGCAGCCTCTTGGAAGAGCCAGCGGCAGATATGGGTAATGTCCTCTTGCAGATAGACTGAGGGCGGCTTCGCAGGATTCGCGGGCTCTCTCGAGTACTCGGTGGCCTGTCCTCCCTAGTAGTTGGTTACCAACTCATTGACTAAAACGAACAGCCAGTTGAATTCAGCGTGGTTAATGGGTTGCTCGCGGTTTGGGGTCTGTCCGCATACCATGAGAGTGGTCTCGTCGGCTAGTGGGATCTGAAGTTCATGGGCAGAACACTACCGCTATAGGCAGTAAGGGCAATTTCTCCAACCACTTAGTCCACGATCACCGTACCAAATTCTGTTGGAGCAAAAATATGTCACCGACTCTTCGCGCTATAAGCAAATAATTTTTTTTGAGATCGAATCTAAACTCAAAATGATTTGACGAAATTATGTCGATCATGCTAGGGCAATACAAAAAGTTCAAATTTTGATTTTTTTTGAAGCCTTTTGGTATTTATCGATTACAGAAGGTTGAAAATCGAAAGTATTTACGTTGATCGTAAATAAATAACTTGAATTTCTCGGGGGCACACAATAGAGGTTAAAAGTTCTCGTGATAAACCTCTTTCGGTTATTTTAAGTTTCATCAATTGAATCGGGTAAATATAATAACTTGCTTGGATAGATAATAAAGCCTTAATAATCATGCAAGTCTGATAAGTCATCCTAAGAGGTGCAATTAAAATTAACTATCAAACTCATATAATCGGTGAACCCTAACACAGTAAAATATAAAGAACTAGCCTTGTAATTAACTTGCCTCCTGTGAACGGAGAAGCCTCCTATGAACGAAGAAGCCTCCTATGAATGGAGTGGAGAACTAAACTTGCCACCTTTGAATGGAAAAGTCTCCTGTGAACTGAGTGAAGAGTTGAACTTGTCTTCTTGATTTGAGATGGAACTGCAGAACTAAACTATTTCTTATTTTATTCTTTTATTCTGCATCTCACTTACTGTACTTCAATTCAATATTATTTTTTTTAGTTCAGCATTTAATTATAATAATTATTTTCAGTATTTCAATTCTTGTACTTTATTTACAACACTATTTCATTACCGTACTTTATTTATTGCAATTTGCTAATGCTTTCATTTTTACTCCTTTATGTTGGATTCCGCTCGGATAAGCGGTTTATCTTGGTTGAGTATTAGTTTGGGTCAACTTGGAGATAAGTTATTCCTCTAAGGTTAGCTTTAGATAATAGGCTCCCTCGATCGTTACGCTCTTTATCTAAAAGTTAAACGGTACGATCAAGCTATATGGTCGCCTGCCAAAATTATTTTATGTGTAGTAGGACAAGACACTGCAGACCCGAAAGGTGCTTGCTATTTACTTTATTGAAATGCTTGTGAATTGCTTGCAGCGAAAAGTGACAAGTCATTCATACATGTAGATCGTACGCACCGATACAGGAAGATTGACGGCTCTCGGCAACAGGGAGTAGTGTACCTCGAGAGCTGGACCATGTTTTATATGCCCTGATGGTCCCTCTGCTAGTTGGCAAAATTCAGTTATAGCCGAATTTTGATCACATTTAGGAGTACACCATATTATATATTAGGGCCTGAGTAGTGTGATACATCTACACCCAGAAGTGGCAGGACTCGCCATTATCATCGACAACCATATCAGTGAGGAACACGGGGTTCCCTACCCTACTCGAAGAGAAGCAATCAAATTATGTCGACATAGGGTGCGGTTGCAGGTTGTGAACACCTACATGATTGTGTGTTTGCTAGTAGAGCTCGTTTGAATAACTGATATATATTGTTGGTTTCTAGTTATTTATGGCTATGTTTACTTCAGTTTATGCTCCTAGCTTTAATACTTGATCATATATCTATATATGTTGTTGCTAACTCTTTATGTTTCGGCTATTATTATTTTGGTAAAGGCTCACTCTCGTCCCCAAGCCCTAGGGATCTTGGAGTGGAGGTCTGAATCCACTTAGTATTTTGACTAACATGTTATTGTACACCAATTTTAAGAGATGGAGCAGCGTGAGCCCCAATGACCGCGTGAGAGCGTGTCCGCTATAAAGCCCGCTTGAGTGGATGCACATGTTTTGTCTCTAGACTATAGAGATGTGAGCTTATAGAAATTAAGATGTAGTGAGAGTGTTGTAGTTTTATTTAGCGAGTGGGGCCGCATGTATAAACTTATACAACAACAAAAACAACACTCAAGCCTTTATCCCACTAGAGTGGGGTCGGCTATATGGATCCTTTATCGCCATTATGTCCTATCTTTTGTCATAATCTCACTAATTCCTAAGTACATCATGTCTTTCCTTACAGTTTCATTCCAAGTATTTATTGCTCTACCCCTCCCTCATTTAACATGCCTAGTGATTAGACTCTCACAATGCCAACAAGTGCCTCTAATGATCTCCTTTGTATGTGTCCAAACCATCTTAGACGAGCTTCTCGCATCTTCTCTGCAATTGGTGCTACTCCTATCTTATCCCATATACTTTCATTCCAAATTTTACCCAATCCCGTGTGTCCACACATCCACCTAAGCATTCTCATCTCCGAAACTCTTTTTTTTGCATATGTACGCAATTCACTGCCCAACACTCAAAATCATAGAGAATCGCAGGTCTAATTGCAGTACGGTAAAACTTGACCTTAAGTTTTAGTGGTACTTTATGATCACATAAGATCCATGACACTCCTCTCCACTTCAACCAACCCGCTTGGATTCTATGTGTCGCATCTTTATCAATACCTTCGTCCTTTTGAACTATCGATCCAAGATATTTAAAACATTCACTACAGGAAATATCTTGATCACCCAACTTAATAACAAAGTCATCTATCATTCTTGTACTGCTAAATTTAAGCTCCATATACTCCGTTTTTGCCTTGCTCAACCTAAAACCCTTCTTTTCTAAAGTATCTCGTCAAGATTCAAGTTTTGCGTTTACACCCTCGCACGTCTCATCAACCAAAACGATATCATCCGCAAATAATAAACACCAAGATATTGCTTGTTGGATATGTCTGGTGAGCTCATCTAAGATAATAAGGGTAAAGAGATAATGGCTTAAAGCTGAACCTGATGTAAGTCAACAGTGATAGAGAATTTCAGTGTTAATCCTCCAGATATCTTCACCCTTGTCACTGAATTTGTATACATATCTTTTATTATGTCAATATATGATATATTTACACCTTTCTTTTCAAAGACTCTACATAAGATCTCTCTTGGAACTTTATCATAAGCCTTCTCAAGATCAATAAGCAACATATGTAAATATTGTTTTCTTTCTCGATAGTTGTTATTGAGTCTCCTCAAGAGATGTATAGCTTCTATGTTCGACCTCCCTGGCATGAATCCAAATTGATTCTCTGAAATGTTAGTCCCTCATCTTAATCTTCTTTCTATTACTCATTCTCATAGTTTCATGGTATGACTCATCAATTTAATTCTTTTGTAATTAACATAATTTTGTATATCTCATTTATTCTTATACAAAGGTATCAAGATACTTTCTTTTCGTTGGTCTGACATGCTCTTTGAATTCAGTATCTTATTGTAAAAACATATAAGTCACAAAATTCCTTCATTTTCTAGACATTTCAATACTTCAATGAGTATATCGTCTGGCTCAAACGCCTTTCCATTTTTTATCTTATTTAGAGCATTGTTTACCTCTGATACTTGAATTTTATAATAAAACGTTATGTTTTTATACTTCTCTGATTTACTTAGCTTTTTCAAGTTCAATTCATTGTCCTTTATTTCATTATAGAGTTGATAAAAGTATCTTTTTCAATGCTCTTTAATATCCACGTCAACCGTCAAAACTATATCTGTCTCATCATTTATGCATTTTACTTGACTTAAATCTCTTGTCTTTCTTTTTCTAGCCTGAGCAATTTTATAAATGTTGCGCTCTCCATCTTTGGTATCTAGCCGCTTATAAAATTCTTCATATGCTTGACTTCTTGGTTTACTTACTGTCTGTTTAGCTTCTTTTTTGGCGACTTTATACATGACTAAGTTTTTATCATTCTTACAAGCGTAGAGTGATTTATCATTAGCCCTCTTTTCCCTCACTTTGTCTTACACTTTCTCTTTCTACAACAAAGATTCTTTATTTGGGGGCACACGACCTTTTGATACTCCAAGTAACATGTATAAACCTATGGCTAAAAAAATTTAGGTGAGTTACTCTCACCTAGAAATATGTGCATTATTAAATACTGACAGTTGATTTGATATCATAGGGCCCATACAGTATTAAATACTAATCGTTGATATGTATTTCGATCAATCATGTTATTTGTGTAGGAAATCAATGGTCAGTATTTAATACTACACCTATTTCTAGGTGAGAGTACCCACCTAATTTTTTTTGTGTGTGTGTATATGATAGATTTGTTTCTTATTGAGATAATTAGCATACATCGGGATCCCCCAAAACTTGTGAATTAAACATAAAGGCATAATTGCTTTTAGAAGAGCTGCAAGTGCGTACTTTAGGCCCGCTGAGAATATTTTCTAATTCGGGAATTGATATCTCAAATTCTTTTTCAAGAAATGTATTTTCCCTCTTGTTCATATTAAAGAAAGGCATTTTGTGATAGTCTGTTGTTAGTGGTAGTCTAACTCACCTAGAGGGGGGTGAATAAGTGTCTTTGCACTATGGTTTATACTTTTCACATTTCAGTACATAAATAAAAGTAAAATACACACAGAGAAAATACACAAGGGTTAATAGTGATTTCTCAAGATTTGGGTACATCCACTTTCCCTTCACACCTATCTAGCAATGAGCTTGACTAGGCAAACTCATCCAATAACTTAGCTTCTTTAGCTTACAACTCAGATCTCCTCTAGATCCTGCCTCAGGCTTGTCAAGAAGCCCTATCTCAGGCATACAGGCCCTACACTCAGAGTGCTCCAACTCCTACAGCTCAAAACCCTCCAGGTTTCCTACCTCAGACTTATTACAAGTCCTACCTCATAAGTCCTCAAAAATCGTATATCTCAGGTTGGGAGCATAGCCTTACACCTCAAGCACACAAGGACCTACACTCAGATCTAATGATCTAGATCCTATAATACAAGACAGGTGAGTAATTACAATAGAAGCCTTAATCAGATTTAACCTTGAGGCTCTTGATATTTTATTGTTCTTGCCTTGATGACAAGTATTTGGAACAGGTCCATGAAAGGATGAATCTTCAGGTTGCATGGGTTGTGGCTTGTCCTTCTAGATCTTCTTCTTCAACAACAGAAAGAAGATCTGACTATGAGTCTGGATCGACTCTATATTGTTTTTCAGAGAGCTATCAGGAAGAACTATCTTGTATATCGCAGATTTTAGTGCGCAGTTTCTAGTGTTACGAAATTTTGCAATGGCTCTGTTTTATTGCCCTAGAAGTTCCTTCTTATATACTTTACTAATCTGCAACCCTCTCATGAAACTTCTTATCAATATCATGGACAAGAATAGAATAGTTTATCCTATCTTCATGCACCACCGCCAATATTGAATCCCGCTAGTTTATACAGGCTAAACGGTAACATTTTGAATCTTCTTCACGGTACCATTGAGTGGAATTTTCATTCTACATGGTAACACTTAGACGAGACTTTATCCTCAGCAGTATCTTCCTTAGCATGGAGACCACCGACGCAAAGCGCAATCTGTAACAACTCCCTCCTCGACGGCTGTCGTCCGTCGCATGCAAAGTGCTCTCTCACCCCACAATTGTAACGAGAGATGATCTGTCACCCTCGACTTCACAAACTATCTGTAACCACCAGGAAAATAGTGGATTTTGATCGGCACAGATCCGATCACGTGGTTTTTTACCCAATTGAGAGGTTTTTCCACGTTAAAAATGTTTGTGTACAATCAACATATTCATTTGGCTATGTGCGCGCTCGACCATCCCAAGAGCTAAGACGGTCAAAGAATTTCGGCCCTACCGGGACGTCGAGTTGGTCCGCAACAGCCCGCTATTTTATTTTATGCTATATTAGCAGATTAGCAGCACATGTTTAAATCATCTATATATTATATTATGTATATTTAAATCGATTACACTTATTTTTTTGGCATTTGTAACATTTTTTCATACAACCAATTTTGTATAATTGTTTCACATTTTTAATTTCATATTATAAAAAATAAGAAAATATTTAATATATTTATTAGTTGATTATTTGTATGTTTTTAGTATAAATTTATAAGTTTAAAAAGACTTATAATCAATTAAAGATTTTTAACTTTTAATCTTATTTATTTGCAATGAACTTATTATTATCAAAATAATTTTTTTGTTTAAACTTGATTATATAATTTTATTGTTGTCAATATTTTTTATCTTAGATATTAATTGATTTTATTTCGTAATATAAATGACTTATTTATATCTATTTGTTATATTATTTTTCTATTTTTATAATATATAATCATAGTTTGTATACATAAAGATAAAAAATTATTTATAAAACATGAAAATCCGATATTTTATAATATCTCTTGTACAACCCCGTGTCCGGTGAGCAAGGTCAATAGGGTCTAGGCAGATCGGGCTGAGGACAATAGGCGAGCTCGGCAGTGGAGGGGCCGAGCCCGAGCTCGGCATCCGTCGACCAGAGATCGACGTTCGGCGACCCCGAGCTCGGCGTTCGCCGAGCGAGTCCCAACTCGCGTCCTCGCAGTGGAACTCGGCAACAGTAGGCGAGCAAGGCCTGCCGAGGTGATCAAAGCGCCCCAGCTCGCCTGGATGTATGAGGTACTTTTTACTGTTTTGCCCCCGCTGGCCTGCCCATAGCCCTTCAAAACAGCGGAGTTTGGCTGTTGGCAGACCCAACCAAGGGTTTTCTGGTAATTCCAGGTCAGTTCTTTTGGTTATTGGCAGTCCAGATTTTGAAAACTATAAATATGACCCAAGGGGTACCCCAGAAAGCAGGTTCTCCCCTGTGCTCTCCTGCTTCAATCTTCAAGTGCTTTCTGAGGGTACCTTAGCTCGGCCTCTGGCTAAGGAGGGGAAGCGCTCTGAGATCTTCCGGGTTTGTGGTGGGACCTCCCCCGCCGAGCCCTTGGGTCGGTCTTACCTTGTCTTCTCTGTTGTTTTGCTTACAGGGGCGAAGTAGGCGCGAGATCACCCCTTTCCTCAAGGGTCGAGCTCCACGGGAAATCGAGGAATCGGTTTCAACATTTTGGTGCGGTGAGCGTGGAGAGTGGTTAGTGCAGAAAAGCTTCAGCGAGTTCAATGACAGGAGGACAGGGGTCTGACAGGCAGAACTCGCCCCCCCCCCCCCCCCCCGCCTCTCGCAACGGTGGGGATGTTGGAAGACTTCAGGAACGAGGTGCTGGGCCTCGTCAAGTTCGCACTTGGCACGCAGGCCGAGTGCTCGACTCCGGCAACCCAGATCGCGGCCGCCCCCTCTTTGGGCGAGGACGCTCCCGGCAGGAGAGCTGGGAAGGAGGTGGTCGAGGAAGGCCGGGGGTGCGAGCTCCCCGGGCGCGAGCTCTTCCCCGGCTCGGCAGGCCGAGGCCGGTTCGTAGAGCTGGGCTCGCAAGACTCGCCGTCTCGCCCAGTGGGGGGAGGAAGTCCTTTCAACGAGCTGGTCTCCTCAGCTCCAGTTCCAGATGGGTTCAGGGAACCCGAGATGTCTTACTACACCAGGAAGGGAGACCCGGTCCAGCATGTGCAATGGTTCGAAGATGTGGTCTCCATCCGTCAGATGTCGGACGGATTCAAGTGTCTACTCTTCGCCGTCACCCTCCGGGAGAAGGCAAGGGAATGCTTCGACCAGCTACCGACCAGCTCCATCTACTGCTTCGAGGACCTGCGCCGAGGGTTCATGCTGAGGTTCACCACCTCGAAGAAGAGGAAGAAGGAGTCCGAGTCTTTGTTCCACATTAAGCAGGGAGTGAACGAGACGTTGGGGAGCTACGTGGACCGATTTCAGGAGGAAGTTACTCAGGTCCAGGAGATGTCGGACCATAGTCTGATGATGGCCTTTACCCTGGGCCTGCAGCAGGGTTTCTTCCTAATGGAGCTGAAGAGAATTCCTCCCCTCTCCTACGAGGAGTTGATGGAGAGGGCGGCGAGAGAGGTCGACGGGGAGGCGTCGAACCCGGAGTTTGCAAGGAAGCTGGCCAGGTGGGCCACGGAGGAAGAGAAGGAGTCAAGAGGAGGGAAAGGACAGGAGGAGAGAAGAGGAGAGCCTAGGCAGAGGGAGAAAAGACAGCTCCAGTGGCAGCAGCAGCCGGGGTGGGGGCGTCAGGAGCCCGAGTGCCGGCTGGGCTGGAGACCTGAGTGGCAGGGGCAGGGGCCACAGAGAGGGTACTACGGAAGGGGTCACTACCAGGGGAGGCAAGATCAGTTCCACCCTCCGGGCTGGAGGCAGGGCCAGAGGCCCCGACTCCCCGATCAAGAGGAGGCCATGGTCATAGCCTTGGGAGCAAGGAGGGGGATTATGAGGAGGAGGAGAAGAGAGGTCAGGGTAGAGCTGCCCTATTGCGACTTCCATCAGGAAGAGGGGCATGCCACAGCCACCTGCCCGGAGTTCCTCGAGATGAGAGGGAATAGGGAACAGCAGCAACAGCAGGGAGGTCGGCAAGAAGTGAGGATTGAGGAGGTCCTGCCTCGGGCGGAGGAGGATCGTTGCGAAGACCGGGTGGATGTTGGAACCCGAGGGGGAATCAGAGTGATCCACGGGGGGGGGGGGGGGGGGGGGGGGGGGGGGGGGGGGTCGGGGTCGAGGCTTCCCGCAAGGCAAGCCTCCACACCATGTACCGGCGAAGCGTCGCCTCCACATCCCAAACCCCACCTCCAGAGGAGAGGATCACTTTCTCCAGGAACGACATGCCAGACCACGAGGACCCATTCTACGATGCGCTAGTCATCAAGGCAGCCATCGAGAATTTCACTGTCTCTCGGATCCTCATGGACAATGGGAGCTCCGTCAACGTCGTCTTCAAAAAGGCGTTTGACGCGATGAAAGTGGAGGCAAATAGGGTGCTGGCCTCAGATGGACCCTTGTTCGGGTTTTCAGGAGAAAGGAAGGAAGTAGAGCGAGGAGTTGGCCTCTATGTTACCTTGGGGGGGGCAGTCCCGAAACTGCAGGTTCGTCATTGTGGACGCCCCCAGCAGCTACAGCGCCATCTTCGGGAGGCCCCTTATCAGCATCTTTCGCTGTGCCGCCTCGTCTTTCCATCAGTGCTTAAAGTTCAACACCGAGGGGATTCAGGTCAGGGTCAGAGGGGACCCCAAGGTGGCGCGGGAGTGCTATGTCACTGCGGTGAACACCATCTCTTGGATGGAGGGAGCCGAAGAGATGGGGCGAAGGATGGAGGAGGCAGGGCAGGAAGCAGGAGAGGAGGAGCTGGAAATGAAGAATTGCGTAGAGGAGGAGATGGTAGGAGGAGACCTGGGGGAAGTGGCCGAAGTGAGGGCCGTGGGAGAAAAGATGGAGGTAGAGGTCCCCGTTCCAGAGGAAGGGGATGCTGAAGGATGGGGAGAGCAGTCCAGGCTGGAGGCTGTAGAGGACGTGGTGGAGCTGGAGGTGCTCACCCGGGGAGGCAAGATGGAGAAGATCCGCGTCAGCGGGGGGCTGACCCCGGAGGACCAGGGCAGGATGCTGGAATGCATCCAGAATAATGTGGACATCTTTGCCTAGAACGCCGCGGAGATGCCGAGGGTTGATGCGGATGTGGCCTGCCACCGCCTCAACCTGGACCCGGGAACACGCCCCGTTCAGCAGAAGAAGAGATCCACTGCGGACAAACTGGCGGAGCCCATCAAGGAGGAGGCGGCGAAGCTCCTCAAGGCTGGCATCGTGTCCGAGATTCAGTACCCCGGCTGGGTCTCCAACGTGGTCATGGTTAAAAAAGGAGACAGCCGATGGAGGATGTGTATCGATTTTTCCTTACTTAATAAAGCTTGTCCTAAGGACTGTTATCCTTTATCTCGAATCGACGTGCTGGTTGACTCAGCCGTCGGTTATTCTGTAATGAGTTTTTTAGATGCTTTTTCAGGTTATCATCAAATCAGGATGCACCCCCCAGACATCAAGGACGTCTCGTTCATCACAGGGGATGGATGCTACTGCTACAAGATGATGCCCTTCGGGCTGAAGAATGCTGGGGCAACCTACCAGAAAATGATGGATAGGGTCTTCAAGGAGCAGCGGGGCGGAATTTGGAGGTGTATGTAGATGACCTCATGATCAAAAGTCGGGATGTGGACTCCCACCTCCGGGACCTGGAGGAGACCTTCACCACCCTGCGCAAATACAAGATGCGGTTGAATCCCCTAAAATGTGTCTTTGGGGCCAGTAGGGGAAAGTTCTTGGGGCACCTCCTCACCCCCGCGGGGGTCGAGCCGAATCCAGATAAGGTCAGGGCTATCTTGGATCTGGGGTCCCCATGGAATGCTAAGGAGGTCCAACGGCTGACGGGGAAGATAGCAGGGCTTAGCCGTTTCCTTTCACGGGCAGGGGAGAAGTGCTCCCCCTTCTTCAAAATGCTGAGGGGTGGTCAGAGGTTTGAATGGACCAAGGAGTGCGAGGAGGCGTTCCAGGCCCTCAAGGTGTAGTTGACACAGGCTCCGCTGCTCCAAGGGCCGGAGGAGGGGGAGGACCTGTTCTTATATCTCGGGGTTGGGGTGGAGGCCTTGAGCTCCATTTTAGTTCGCGAAGAGGGGAAGAGGCAGCTCCCTATTTATTACGTGAGCCGGGTCCTGAGGAAGGCCGAGCTCCGGTATCCGATTTTGGAGAAGCTAGCCTTCGCCCTGATCATCTCAGCCAGGAGGCTGCGACCTTACTTCCAGGCACACTCAATCCGAGTGGTGACCGACCATCCTCTCTGCAACATCTTTGAGGGGGTGGAGCATTCAGGCATGCTGGCTAAGTGGTCGGTGGAACTGAGCGAGTTCGATGTCTCCTTAGTTCCGCGGCTCTCGATCAAAGCTCAAGCGATGGCCGACTTCTTGGCCGACTACGTAGTTGAAGTGGCGGAGGAAGAACTCACCCGCCCGACTCCTTTGAAGGTGAGGGTGGATGGTGCCTCAGGGAGGCATTCCCTTGGAGTGGGGGTGATCCTGGAAAGCCCTCAGGGAACTCAAATTGAGCAGACGGTGGTGGTACACTTCCCCATTACAAACAACCAGGCCGAATACGAGGCCGTGATAGCAGGGCTGCGCCTGGCCAGGGAGCTGGGGGTGTTGGATGTGGAGGTCCTTACTGACTCCATGGTGGTGGCTTCCCAGATCAACGGGGAGTTCGAGGCAAGGGAGCCCACCCTGCGATCGTACTTGGCCAAAGTAAAGGGGGTCATAGGCACTTTCCAAACCTTCTCCATCCGACACATGCCCAGGGAAGAAAATGAACCAGCCGACCAGCTAGCAAAGCATGGTCCCCAGGTGGGGGGTACCATCACCGACCTGTTCTGCCCCTCCATCGAAGAGGGAGAGCTCATGCAAATCGATCAACAAACTTCGTGGATGGATCTAGTTGTGGTTTTCCTCTCCACGGGATAGTATCCGGAGGGGGTAGATAAGAAGAAACTAAGGCATAAGTCAGCATATTACCTCCTCCAGGACGGGCAGCTATACAGGAAGACCCTCTCAGGGATGCTAGCTCGCTGTGTGACCGAGGGCGAAGTACAAAGGATCTTGGAGGAAGTCCACTCCGAGAAATGTGAGAGTCACTCCGGGAGTCGGACCCTGGAAGGGAGGATAGTCAGGCAAGGGTATTTCTGGCCCACCCTGGGCCGAGATGCCACAGAGTTCGCAAGAAGATGTCATAAGTGTCAGCTGTTTGCCCCCCTCCAGCTACAGCCGGCCCAGCGACTCAGAAGTATCACGGCCCCCTTGTTGAAACCGGAATCCGGCCTCTTGTGGAGTTCGAACCTTGGGGAAGGGGTGGTCTCGCGCCTACTTTGCTCCTGCAAGAAAAACAACGAAGAAGACAAGAAGAAACAGACCCAAGGGCTCGGCAGGGAGGTCCCACCACAAACCCGGAAGATCTCTGAGCGCTTCCCCTCCTTAGCCAGAAGCCGAGCTAAGGCACCCTCAGAGAAGACTTGAAAACGAGAGTCAGGAGGCACTTAAAGCGTGTCCTCTGAGGTACCCCTTGGGTCTTATTTATAGTTTCTTGGAATCTGAACTGCCAATAACCAAAAGAACTGACCTGAAAATACCAAAAAGCCCTTGGTTGGGTCTGCCAACAGCCAAACTCCGCTGTTCTAAGTAGCTATGCGCAGTCCAACCCGGTCTTCCAACAGCGTGGCTCCGCCGTTCTGGGGGGGGGGGGCTATTCGCACCCCTGGGGAGTCAACTCGCCTCCAATCCTCCTCCGCGGGAGGCGGGCACGACTGGCTCCAGCGGCCCGCCTATTCTCCCTGGGCGAGCGCGAGCCGGACCGTCGCGACCTGCCTGTCTACTGCCGAGGCGGACCGGTGGCCAGGTCGCGTGTGGGGCTGGCCGGCGGCCACCGCGACCCCCCGATCGGCTCGCTAGTCGCGGGTCGCCAAACCCATCCGCTTTGGTCAGTGATTCTCTGCGCGACCCGCTCGCTCGCCTCGCCCGGCTCGCTCGCCTGAAATGGGCGGGAGCGGGCCAGCCCTCCTGCCGTATATCTGTTTGTCGCTTGGGTGCGGGTCGCGGGGCTAGGTCTGCTCGACCTCCCTGGCGGGACCCGCTCGTCGGACACGGGGTTGTACACAATCCCCTCTCTTTTTGAGCTTGATTCAAGCTCGAAAAGAATCATCCAACCCGCGTGTTCGGCGAGTACTGTGCTGAGCTGGCAGGGAATCTTCTGGTGGGGCCCCACTGTCCGGCTATAAATATACCGCTGAGCCCAGGGGGGCTCCCCAGATCCCCTCATTTTCCTTGAACAGACTTCAGTTTCTCGATGCCGGTCAGCGAAGAGGTGCGAGCTCGCCTGGCGGCAGCGGGCCAGAAGACTCGGGAGGAGGCCCTCGAGGCCGCCCCTTGGCTAGCACGTGGGTCTCCCGGCCCTCTCTTTAGGCCGGCGAAGGGAAAGATTGTTAGGCGGTCTCCGGCGGGTGACTGTCCGGGCTCCAGCTCGGCGGCGGGTGTTGAGGTCGTCCCGGGGGTACGTGACCCTCTTCGGCTTATCGATGTACCTCTGATCTTTTGTCTTGCAGACAATTCCTTGTGAAGAGGTGGGGAACGGGGGAAAGGATCGCCCCCTCCCTTGTCGTCTGAGAGGGTTGCTAGTCCCCCAGGTCTGGACCGCCCACCTCCGGAAACCCCTCGCTCGCCGGCTCCCCACGGACTGGGAAAATCTCTTGAGGCCCTCGAGGGAGAAGCCTTTCAGGGTCGGCCGGGCTCCTCTCGCCCATCCATCGGTGCTGACGACGTGCCAACCCCTGGTAAGCTAGTACTCACCGTTGGCTTTGTCCTCGCTCGCTCCTTCTGAATCGCCATTTTGTAGGCTACAACATGGTCTCCTCCGAAACTGAGATGAGCGAACGGTATTCACCTCCGCCCGACGTGGACAGTGTTTCTGATTACCTGGGCGACCCGATCGATGCGGTGGGGATGAAGAGGCAGGTGACGCGGCTGTTCCAGAAACACACGCTGCTGCTTCAGGAGATCGTGAAGAGGGTCGATCAAGACAAAGCCGACACCGCGGCCCGGCTCGCGGCCTTGGAGGGACCCCCGCGCGCAGCAGAATACGACGATGTCACTTCACCGGGCGTGCACATTACGCGAGCCGAGGAGCGTCTTAGGAGCGCCACAGAGCAAGTCGGCCTGGCTGAGCGGGAGCTGGTGGCGGTTCGCGATTACCACTATCCTCGCGTGCCGCCGCGATCGGGAACGAATCGGCGGGGCAGGTGGAAGTGGATCGAGTTCTGATCCAGCCTTTTTCCCCCCGCTCGCGGGATATCGCGGAGTTGTTATTATTTCAAAGTTATCCTGTGCCTGTAGCGATTCACAACTCTTTTTGCCCGCGTGTGGGCCTAATTTTTGCTGCTGATGTGTATTGAAATTATCATGTTATTGCTTTCGCTCTCTGTGGGGCGGGTCAGGGGAAGGATTCGCTCTACCCGTCCTGCTGATCGGGGCGAGGGCGAGCCGAGGGGCTCGCCAGCCGGGAGTTTCCCGACGCGCGCGGAATCCCGGGCGGGTGCGGGCCGAGACTCGCCCACTCAAGTCTTGCGCGGATGCGGCGGGCGAGAATCCGCGCCTTATCGGCCTTTGCGGTGCGGTTGCGCGCTGGGAAGTCGAACCGTCGGGCTGATTTTTGGTTACACGCACCCCTTCATTTGGCGGGAACTTTCCCGCTCTTTCTCTCTCCCTATAAATAGGCCTTGCCGGTTCTTATTCTTTCACCGGTTCAAAACACTCTCCCGCTTCCTGCTCTCCGCGAAGCTCGGCTCGTGCTCGCCTTCTGGATCTGTCTCGCACGATTGGTGGCGGTTCGGTGGAAATTGGCGGTGGCGGCGGCGATGCGGACGGTCGAAGCAAGTGCGCCTGGACCTTCTCAGAGCACGATTTCCCTCACGCCGTCATTTCGGAACGCGAGTACCTGGATGCTCTCGGCGACCACGTCCCACCTGGTTTTTCGGCGAGACGGCCCGGGGAAACAGAGAAGATCAACGATTTATTCAGGGACGAGCTCGCCATACCCCTGGCTCACTTTGAGGTGGGCCTGCGACTTCCCCTGTGGCCCGAGGTACGCCAAGTGCTGAAGTACTTCGGGGTCGTCCTAGGTCAGATGACCTCGAACTCCATAGCCGTTATGGTGGGGTTCACCTGCTTTCTGCGAGAGGAGCGAGTCGAGTTTAGTCTTGCTGTTTTCCGGAAGCTATTCTCCTTCCGGGCGAACTGGGATGGTACCGCCTACTTCTCTAGCGCCCACCTCAAGGTGCGGGAGACAGTAAATAAGAGTCATAACTGGCTCAAAAAGTTCCTGTTCGTCAAAGGGGACTTCGGCAACGTCCCCTTCTCGCCGGTGCAGCTCAGCGAGGCGAGTTACTGTCCGCCCAGCCTAGGGGGCCACGAGGCCGACTTGTGCGGGTTCTTCGCCGGGATGAACTTTGAGGTCGCGTATCTGCGCCGCCATCTGGATGACCTTGCCGCCGTCCCACCAGGGGGAGGTTTGCCACTTGTCACTGCTCCGCCTTACCCTTTTCTTCTCTGTCTCATCCCCTCTTCTTGGCAGGCGAGCGGGACATCCCTCTTCATCCCCCCTACGAGAGCGCTCGGACTGCCCCCGGGGTTCTCGCCCGAGCGCAGGCCGCGGACGCCGCTCAGCGCGACCCGCCGTCGGTCCCGGCCAAGAAGCGACCGGGCGGCGGACGGCCCACTCCCCCGCCGAAAGTGGCGAAGACTTCGGGTCGGCAACCCGCTGTGAGCCAAGGGAAAGGCAAGGCCCCGGCAGATCTGCCGACCGAGGGCTCCCCTCCCGTGATCGCTTCGACCAGCGACATTCCCGCCGGAGCGGCGGGTACTTCGGGGCCGCCAGACGGGTCGCAAACCGCCGCGATGTCGGTGCCGAGAGGGCATCGCAACTTCGGCTACGGCGAGAAATACCTGGACGAGCTCGGCGTCCCGCTCCTGTCATGGGACAAGGAGTCTAACCGCGCGGTGGTCTCGACTCTGCTGCCGAGCTGGCTGGAGCAGGACACCATCGGCGGGGAGGCGTATAATTTCTCGTTCGGCCTGTACTCGCGAGAAGACGTCTCCATCTACGACAAAGAGGCGACGCGAGTATTGGTTCACGAGAGCGCGCGGGCCCAGCTACGCGGCCTGGAGCTAGCTCATATGGTGGGGAGGCGCTGCACCCAGCTGGAGCGGAACGCCACCTCCCTGAAGAAGCTGCGGACGAGAGGGAGGAGGCCAAAAGCTTGCTCAGGAAGACCGAACCTTCGAGGAGGTGGGCCGAACCGCGCCCTTTATGTGCTCACCCTCGACAACCGCCCTTTCTCGCGAATCCACCTTATAACTTTCTTTTCCTCTTTTCAGGATGCCGCGACGGCCAGTCGGATGGGTGCTGAGATCGCCACCCTTGCTCGGGACAAGTCAGTGCTGGAGGCACGGGTACGCGAGCTGGAGGCCGTCGTCGCTGTCCCTCCGCCTGATAACAGGGGCTGCCCGCTCGCGCACCACTCTGACCACGAGTTGGAGGTGCTGATGCAAAAGAACGCCGCCAGCGCCGCGAAGTACATGATGCAGATGCTGCGACGCGCGAATCTTCTCAAGAGCGAGGCGGCGGAGCTCTCGGCGGGCGACGTGGTTCCGGCGCTATTCCTCCCCATACCGGACCCTGGAGACCAATCCTTCCAGCGCATTTAGGACTTCTCGCCCCGCATCTCGCGTCACCCCCGCTCTTTTGACATTTGTTTATTAGATGTATATATCATGCACGTTTAGTTGTTTTGAGACGCACGCGCGAGCTGTGCCTAGACTTCGTGATTTTTATCTACTATTGCTTTTATAAATGCTTTCTCGCCTGCCTCTGTATATTTGCTGTTACCGCGCAGGGTAGCCTGCCTCTGCGGCCCAGCCCTGATGATGCGGCTGCTTCGCCCATTAAGCGAGGCGAGCCGGCTCGTCCTTTGTCTGGGTTATCAAACTTCTTGCGGACCCTCGCCCAGGTTTTCGCCTCCGTTCGGCCGCCTTCCCTGGGGTTGGGGGGCTATGTTAGACCCCCCCCCTTTGGTTAGCTTTTGTGATTCCGATCTGCTATTAACGCCATTCGAGTAGTTCCCGGCCTGGCCGGCTAGGTGGGAGCCCGACAACGTGATTCGTTCTGGGTCGCAAATCATTGCCATCGAGTGACTTCCGGCCCTGCCAGCTAGGTGAGAGCCTGGCAGCGGGATCTTCTCGAGGCTAGGGATGACACCGAGTGACTTCCAGCCCTGCCAGCTAGGTGGGAGCCTGGCAGCGGGATCTTCTCGGGGTCCGAACACATTCCATCGTGTGACTTCCGGCCCTGCCAGCTAGGTGAGAGCCTGGCAGCGGGATCTTCTCGAGGCTAGGGATGACACCGAGTGGCTTCCGGCCCTGCCAGCTAGGTGGGAGCCTGGCAGCGGGATCTTCTCGGAGTCCAAACACATTCCATCGAGTGACTTTCGGCCTTGCCAGCTAGGTGAGAGCCTGGCAGCGGGATCTTCTCGAGGCTAGGGATGACACCGAGTGACTTCCGGCCCTGCCAGCTAGGTGGGAGCCTGACAGCGGGATCTTCTCGGGGTCCAAACACATTCCATCGAGTGACTTCCGGTCCTGCCAGCTAGGTGAGAGCCTGGCAGCGGGATCTTCTCGAGGCTAGGGATGACACCGAGTGACTTCCGGCCCTGCCAGCTAGGTGGGAGCCTGGCAGCGGGATCTTCTCGGGATCCAAACACATTCCATCGAGTGACTTCCGGCCCTGCCAGCTAGGTGAGAGCCTGGCAGCGGGATCTTCTCGAGGCTAGGGATGACACCGAGTGACTTCCGGCCCTGCCAGCTAGGTGGGAGCCTGGCAGCGGGATCTTCTCGGGGTCCAAACACATTCCATCGAGTGACTTCTGGCCCTGCCAGCTAGGTGAGAGCCTGGCAGCGGGATCTTCTCGAGGCTAGGGATGACACCGAGTGACTTCCGGCCCTGCCAGCTAGGTGGGAGCCTGGCAGCGGGATCTTCTCGGGGTCTAAACACATTCCAATTCTCTATGCAAGCTGGCTATGGCGATAATGGGGGGGGGGGGGGGGGGGAAGGAATTCATTATAACCAACGTGTTGCTTACAGGCGCTTAGGGAAAAAACCTTTTCAGGTCGTCTCCACTCTAGGTGAGACTCAGGGTCTCGCCCTCTACATTTTGGAGCCGATAGCCCCCTGACTTCAAAGCTTCCTTCATAATAAACGGCCCCTCCCAGCTGGGGTTGAGCTTCCCTACGGACGCTGACCTCCCTGCCGCGTCTACCTTCTTCAGCACCAGGTCTCCTTCCGCGAACTGCTTGACCCTGACATGCTTGTCAAAGTATTTGGCCATCCTTCTTTGTACCTCCTCCTGTCGGATGGCCAAAAGGTCCCTCAATTCTTCCACCATGTCAAGGGAGAGTCTCAGCTCCCCCTCGTTCTCGGCTCGCCATTCCTCTCGGCCCTCTCTGGCCGCCCTGACTCGCGGCGTTTGGACTTCAAATTCTATGGGGAGCACCGCCTCGCACCCATGGGAGAGCTTGAAGGGGGTCTCCCCCGTAGCCGTGTTAGGGGTGGTTCTTAGGGCCCAAAGAACCGCGGGGAGCTGCTCTACCCAGCTCCCCCTCAAATTCTCCACCTTTTTCTTGAGGAGATTGACGATGATCTTGTTCGCGGCCTCCACATGCCCGTTAGTCCTGGGGTGGTGGACCGAGGCGAACCTGAGGTCGATTCCAAGCTGCTCGCAGAAGCTGGTGAACTCGGCACTGGTGAACTGGGGTCCGTTGTCGGTGACGATGGCCTGGGGCAGCCCATGGCGACAGATGATCTCCCCCAAACAAAGTTCCTGATCACTTGGGAGGTCACCTTGGCCAACGCCTTCACCTCCATCCACTTCGAGAAGTAGTCGATCATCACTAGGAGGAACCTTCTCTGACCGCTGGCCTGGGGAAACGGTCCAGCCAGATCCATTCCCCAGATTGCAAAGGGCCAGGTGGCCGTGATACTCTTGAGTTGTTGGGCCGGCTGTAGCTGGAGGGGGGCAAACAGCTGGCACTTATGACATCTCCTTATGAACTCCGCGGCGTCTCGGCCCAGGGTGGGCCAGAAATACCCTTGCCTGACTATCCTTCCCTCCAGGGTCCGACTCCCTGAATGACTCCCGCACTCCCCGGAGTGGACTTCCTCCAAGATCCACTACGCCTCACCCTCGGCTACATAGCGAGCCAGCATCCCGGAGAGGGTCTTCCTGTATAGCTGCCTGTCCTTAAGGAGGTAGTAAGCTGACTTGTGCCTCAGCTTCTTCCTGTCTACCCCCTCTGGATATTCTCCCGTGGAGAGGAAAACTACTACTGGATCCATCCACGAAGCTTGCTGGTCGATCTCCATGAGCTCCCCTTCTTCGATGGAGGGGCGGAACAGGTCGATGATGGTGCCCCCTGCCCGGGGACCATGCTTTGCTAACTGGTCGGCTTGTTCGTTCTCTCTCCTTGGCACGTGTCGGATGGAGAAGGTCTGGAAGGTCCCTATGACCCCCTTCACTTTGGCCAAGAATAACTTCAGAGTGGGTTCCCTTGCTTCGAACTACCTGTTGATCTGGGAAGTCACCACCATGGAGTCGGTTAGGACCTCCACATCCCGCACCCCCAGCTCCCTGGCCAGGCGCAACCCCGCTATCACTGCCTCGTACTCGGCCTGGTTGTTGGTAATGGAAAAGTGCACCACCACCGTCTGCTCAATCTGAGTCCCTTGAGGGCTTTCTAGGACCACCCCCACTCCAAGGGAATGCCTCCCTGAGGCTCCATCCACCCTCATCTTCCAAGGAGTCGGGCGGGTGAGCTCCTCCGCTACTTCCACCACGTAGTCGGCCAGGAAGTCGGCCATCGCCTGAGCTTTGATCGAGAGCCGCGGAACGAAGGAGACATCGAACTCGCTCAGCTCCACCGACCACTTGGCCAGCCGGCCTGAATGCTCCACCCCCTCGAAGATGTTGCGAAGGGGATGGTCGGTCACCACTCGGATTGAGTGTGCCTGGAAGTAAGGTCGCAGCCGCCGGGCCGAGATGATTAGGGCGAATGCAAGCTTCTCCCAGATCGGATACCGGAGCTCGGCCTTCCTTAGGACCCGGCTGACATAATAGATAGGGAGCTGTCGCTTTCCCTCTTCTCGAACCAAGACGGAGCTCAGAGCCTCTGCCCCGACTCCGAGATATAAGAACAAATCCTCCCCCTCCTTCGGTCCTTGGAGCAGCGGAGCCTGTGTCAACTGCGCCTTGAGGGCCTGGAATGCCTCCTCGCATTCCTTGGTCCATTCAAACCTCTGACCACCCCTCAGCATTTTGAAGAAGGGGGGGGGGCACTTCTCCCCTGCCCGAGAAAGGAAGCGACTCAGCCCTGCTAGCTTCCCCGTCAACCGTTGGACCTCCTTTGCGTTCCGCGGGGACCCCAGCTCCAAGATAGCCTTGACCTTGTCCGGATTCGGCTCGACCCCCGCGGGGGTGAGGAGATGCCCCAAGAACTTCCCCCGGCTGGCCCCAAAGACACACTTAAGGGGATTCAACTGCATCTTGTATCTGCGCAGGGTAGCGAAGGTTTCCTCCAGGTCCCGGAGGTGGGATTCCACATCCCGGCTTTTGATCATGAGGTCGTCCACGTATACCTCCAAATTCCTCCCCCTCTGCTCCTTAAAGACCCTATCCATCATTTTATGGTAGGTGGCCACAGCGTTCTTCAGCCCGAATGACATCATCTTGTAGCAGTAGCAGCCGTCCCCTGTGATGAACGAGACATCCTTGATGTCTGGGGGGTGCATCCTGATCTGATGGTAACCTGAAAAGGCATCTAAAAAACTCATTACAGAAAAGCCGACGGCTGAGTCAACCAGCGCGTCGATCCGAGGCAAAGGATAACAGTCCTTAGGACAAGCTTTATTAAGTAAGGAAAAATCGATACACAATTGCCAACGGCCGTCTCCTTTTTTGACCATCACAACGTTGGAGACCCAGCCGGGGTACTGAATCTCGGACACGAAGCCAGCCTTGAGAAGCTTTGCCACCTCCTCCCTGATGGGCTCCGCCAGCTTGTCCGCCGTGGACCTCTTTTTCTGCCGAACGGGGCGTGTTCCCGGGTCCAGGTTGAGGCGGTGGCAGGCCACATCCGCGTCAACCCCCGGCATCTCCGCGGCGTTCTAGGCGAAGATGTCCACGTTCTTCTGGATGCACTCCAGCATCCTGCCTTGGTCCTCCGGGGTCAGCCCTCCGCTGACACGAACCTTCTCCATCCTGCCCCCTCGGGTGAGCACCTCCAGCTCCACCACTTCCTCTGCTACCTCCAGCCTGGATTGTTCTGCCCATCCTTCAGCATCCCCTTCCTCCGGGACGGGGACCTCTACCTCCATCTCTTCTCCCTCGCCCCTCACTTCGGCTACCTCCTCCAGATCTCCTCCTGCCGCCTCTCCTGCGTGGTCCTTCACTCCTGGCTCCACCCCTCCTGCCTCCTGCACGACCTCCTCCATCCTCCGTCCCATCTCCTCGGCTCCCCCTGCCAAGAGATGGTGTTCACCGCGGTGACATAACACTCCCGCGCCACCTTCGGGTCCCCCCTGACCCTGACCTGGACCCCCTCAGCGTTGAACTTCAAACACTGATGGAAAGACGAGGGGACGCAGCGGAAGGCGCTGATAGAGGCCTCCCGAAGATGGCGATGTAGCTGTTGAGGGCGTCCACAATGACAAACTTGCAGTTTCGGGACTGCCCTCCCAGGGTGACATGGAGGCCAACTCCTCCCTCTACTTCCTTCCTTTCTCCCGAGAACCCGAACAAGGGCCCGTCCGAGGCCAACACCCTCTTAGCCTCCACCTTCATCGCGTCAAACGCCTTTTTGAAGATGACGTTGACGGAGCTCCCATTGTCCACGAGGATCCGAGAGACAGTGAAATTCTCGATGGCGGCCTTGATGACCAGCACATCACAGAACGGATCCTCGTGGTCTGGCATATCACTTATGGAGAAGGTGATCCTCTCCTCCGGCGGCGGGGTTTGGGATGTAGAGGCGACGCTCCGCCGGTACATGGTGTGGAGGCTTGCCTTGCGGGAAGCCTCGATCCCCACTCCCCCGTGGATCACTCCGATCCCTCCTCGGGTCCCGACATCCACCCGGTCCTCGCAACGATCCTCCTCCGCCCGAGGCAGGACCTCCTCGATTCTCACTTCTTGCCGCGCCTCCTGCTGCTGCTGCTGCCGCTCCCTATTCCCTCTCATCTCCAAGAATTCCGGACACGTGGCTGTTGCGTGCCCCTCTTCCTGATGGAAGTCGCAATAGGGCAGCTCCACCCTGACCTCCCTTCTCCTCCTCCTCATGATCCCCCTCCTTGCTCCCAAAGCTATGGTCATGACCTCCTCCTGATTGGGGAGCCGGGGCCTCTGGCCCTGCCTCCAGCCCGGAGGGTGGAACTGATCTTGCCTCCCCTGATGGTGACCCCTTCCGTAGTATCCTCTTGGTGGCCCTTGCCCCTGCCACTCAGGTCTCCAGCCCAGCCGGCGGTCGGGCTCCTGGTGCCCCCACCTCGGCTGTTGTTGCCACTAGAGCTGCCTTTGCTCCCTCTGCATAGGTTCTCCCCTTCTCTCCTCCTGTGCCTTTTCCCTTCTCGACTCTTTCTCTTCCTCGGTGGCCCACCTGGCTAGCTTTCTTGCGAACTCCGGATTCGACGCCTCCTCGTCGACCTCTCTCGCCGCCCTCTCCATCAACTCCTCGTAGGAGAGAGGGGGAACTCTCTTCAGCTCCATTCGGAAGAACCCCTGCTGTAGGCCCAGGGTAAAGGCCATCATTAGACTATGGCCCGGCATCTCTTGGACCTGGGTGACTTCCTCCTGAAATCGATCCACATAGCTCCCCAATGTCTCGTTCACTCCTTGCTTAATGTGGAACAAGGACTCAGACTCCTTCTTCCTCTTCTTCGAAGTGGTGAACCTCAGCATGAACCCTCGGCGCAAGTCCTCGAAGCAGTAGATGAAACTAGCCGGCAGCTGGTGGAACCACTCCCTTGCCTTCTCCCGGAGAGTGATGGCGAAAAGTCGGCATTTGAATCTGTCCGATATCTGTCGGATGGAGACCACATCCTCGAACCATTGGACATGCTGGACCGGGTCTCCCTTCCCAGTGTAGTAGGATATCTCGGGTTCCCTGAACCCATCTGGGACTGGAGCTGAGGAGACCAGCTCGCTGAAAGGACTGCCCCCCCCCCCCACTGGGCGAGCCGGCGAATCTCGCGAGCCCAACTCGCCGAACCTACCTCGGCTTGCCGAGCCGGGGAAAAGCTCGCGCCCCGAGAGCTCGCACCCTCGGCCTTCCTCGGCCACTTCCTTTCCAGCTCGCCGGCTAGGGGCGTCCTCGCCCAAAGAGGGGGCGGCCGCGATCTGGGCTGTCGGAGTCGAGTACTCGGCCCGCACGCCGAGTGCGATCTTGACGAGGCCCAGTACCTCGTCCCTGAAGTCCTCCAACATCCCTACCGTTGCGAGAGGCGGGGGGGGGGGAGAGTCCTGCCTGTCAGATCCTTGTCCTCCCGTCATTGAGCTCGCCGAAGCTTTTCTGCACTGACCACTGTCCACGCTCACCGCACCAAAATGTTGAAACCGGAATCCGGCCTCTTGTGGAGTTCGACCCTTGGGGAAGGGGTGGTCTCGCGCCTACTTTGCTCCTGCAAGAAAAACAACGAAGAAGACAAGAAGAAACAGACCCAAGGGCTCGGCAGGGAGGACCCACCACAAACCCGGAAGATCTCTGAGCGCTTCCCCTCCTTAGCCAGAAGCCGAGCTAAGGCACCCTCAGAGAACACTTGAAAACGAGAGTCAGGAGGCACTTAAAGTGTGTCCTCTGAGGTACCCCTTGGGTCTTATTTATAGTTTCTTGGAATCTGAACTGCCAATAACCAAAAGAACTGACCTGAAAATAGCAAAAAACCCTTGGTTGGGTCTGCCAACCGCCAAACTCCGCTGTTCTAAGTAGCTATGCGCAGTCCAACCCGGTCTGCCAACAGCGTGGCTCCGCCGTTCTGGGGGGGGGGGGGGGGCTATTCGCACCCCTGGGGAGTCAGCTCGCCTCCAATCCTCCTCTGCGGGAGGCGGGCACGACCTGGCTCCAGCGGCCCGCCTATTCTCCCTGGGCGAGCGCGAGCCGGACCGTCGCGACCTGCCTGTCTACTGCCGGGGCGGACCGGCGACCAGGTCGCGTGTGGGGCTGGCCGGCGGCCACCGCGACCCCCCGATCGGCTCGCTAGTCGCGGGTCGCCAAACCCATCCGCTTTGGTCAGTGATTCTCTGCGCGACCCGCTCGCTCGCCTCGCCCGGCTCGCTCGCCTGAAATGGGCGGGAGCGGGCCAGCCCTCCTGCCGTATATCTGTTTGCCGCTTGGGTGCGGGTCGCGGGGCTAGGTCTGCTCGACCTCCCTGGCGGGACCCCCTCGCCGGACACGGGGTTGTACACTCCTGCCCTTCGCAATTTGGGGAATGGATTTGGTTGGACCATTCCCCCAAGGCAGTGGTCAGATAAGGTTCCTCCTAGTGATGATTGACTACTTCTCAAAGTGGATGGAGGTGAAGGTGTTGGCCAAGGTAACCTCCTAGGTAATCAGGAACTTTGTTTGGGGGGGAGATCATCTGTCGTCATGGGCTGCCCCAGGCCATCGTCACGGACAACGGGCCCCAGTTCGCCAGCGTCGAATTCACCAGCTTTTGCGAACAGCTTGGAATCGACCTCAGGTTCGCCTCGGTCCATCATCTCAGGAGCAACGGGCAGGTGGAGGCTGCAAATAAGATCATCGTCAACCTCCTCAAGAAGAAGGTTGATAATTTAAAGGGGAGCTGGGTGGAGCAGCTTCCTACAGTTCTTTGGGCCCTAAGAACCACCCCCAACACGGCTACGGGAGAGACCCCCTTCAAACTCTCCCATGGGTGTGAGGCGGTGCTCCCCGTGGAATTTGAAGTCCAAAGACCACGAGTCGTTGCGGCCAAAGAAGGCCGGGAGGAATGGCAAGCGGAGAATGAGGAGGAGCTGAGGCTCTCCCTTGACATGGTGGAAGAGGTGAGGGACCTTTCCGCTATCCGACAGGAGGAGGTGAAAAGAAGAATGGCCAAGTACTTTGACAGGCATGTCAGGGTCAAGCAGTTCGTGGAAGGAGATTTGGTGCTGAAGAACGTGGATGCAGCAGGGAGGTCGGCATCCGTAGGGAAGCTCAATCCTAGCTGGGAGGGACAATTTATTGTAAAGGAAGCTTTGAAGTCAGGAGGCTATCGACTCCAAAATGTAGAGGGCGAGACCATGAGTCTCACTTGTAGCGGTGACGACCTAAAACGATTTTTCCCCTGAAGCATGTAAGCGATACTTTGATTATAATAAATTTCTTCAACTCTCCAGTATTGTCATAGTTAGCCTGCATAGAGGAATGGAATGAGTTTGGACCCCGAGAAGATCCCTCTGCCAGGCTCTCACCTAGCTGGCAGGGCCGGAAGTCACTCGGTGTCATCCTTGGCCTCGAGCAGATCCCGCTGTCAGGCTTCCACCTAGCTGACAGGGCCGAAAGTCACTCGATGGAATGTGTTTGGACCCTGAGCAGATCCCGCTGCCAGGCTCCCACCTAGCTGGCAGGGCCGGAAGTCACTCGGTGTCATCCTTGGCCTCGAGCAGATCCCGCTGTCAGGCTCTCACCTAGCTGACAGGGCCGGAAGTCACTCGATGGAATGTGTTTGGACCCCGAGAAGATCCCGCTGCCAGGCTCCCACCTAGCTGACAGGGCCGGAAGTCACTCGGTGTCATCCTTGGCCTCGAGCAGATCCCGCTGTCAGGATCTCACCTAGCTGATATGGCCGGATGTCACTCGATGGAATGTGTTTGGACCCCGAGAAGATCCCGTTGCCAGGCTCCCACCTAGCTGGCAGGGCCGGAAGTCACTCGGTGTCAACCTTGGCCTCGAGCAGATCCTGCTGTCAGGCTCCCACCTAGCTGACAGGGCCGGAAGTCACTCGATGGAATGTGTTTGGACCACGAGCAGATCCCGCTGCCAGGCTCCCACCTAGCTGGCAGGGCCGGAAGTCACTCGGTGTCATCCTTGGCCTCGAGCAGATCCCGCTGTCAAGCTCTCACCTAGCTGATAGGGCCGGATGTCACTCGATGGAATGTGTTTGGACCCCGAGAAGATCCCGCTACCAGGCTCTCACCTAGCTGGCAGGGCCGGAAGTCACTCGGTGTCATCCTTGGCCTCGAGTAGATCCCGCTGTCAGGCTCCCACCTACTGACAGGGCCAGAAGTCACTCGATGGAATATGTTTGGACCCCGAGCAGATCCCGCTGCCAGGCTCCCACCTAGCTGGCAGGGCCGGAAGTCACTCGGTGTCATCCTTGGCCTCGAGCAGATCCCGTTGTTAGGCTCTCACCTAGCTGACAGGGCCAGAAGTCACTCGATGGAATGTGTTTAGACCCCGAGCAGATCCCGCTGCCAGGCTCTCACCTAGCTGGCAGGGCCGGAAGTCACTCGGAGTCATCCTTGGCCTCGAGCAGATCCCGTTGTCAGGCTCTCACCTAGCTGATAGGGCCGGAAGTCACTCAATGGTGTCGGCCCCGAAATCGCCAGATAAAGATCAAGAAGTCTCAGTGCTGGGAAGCAAGGGGAAAGGGGTTCTGTAGAGGCGAGCTCGGGCTCGGCAAACCCAGTTCGACATGATCAAAAAGGAAGGCGAGCCAGGCTGGAGGACTCTGCATGGGCGAGTACGGACTCGTCATTCCCGGCTCGGCATTGGCGAGTAGGTCGCGAACCTGGGCCTCGCCAAAGGAGGGCGAGCAAGGCCGGGGCACCTCACCCCTTTCCCGTTTGACTTGGAAAATTTTCTCCTTTTTTCGGGCTCAACCAGGACGGCTCGCGTGCAAGTTATGGCGGCGTAACAAGGGCAGGGAGCAGCCCGCCCCTAAATCGCTTGGGGCTCGGCGAACACTCAAAACACATCCACTCGCGGGTGCGCTCTCATAACTACTATACTCACGGAGTCTATCTCGGCGAGGTTGTGTGGGGAAGCACTCGCATATATTCATCGCATAACAAACAAAGTAAAGAAAAAGAAAAAAAGGGGGGGGGGGGGTGGCACGGGTATGATCAAAAACTCTTTCATTAATTGTTTACAATAAGTAATTACAAGGGGCTCGCCTCGGCGAGTGAACAAAAAAGGAAAAGGAAAAAAGTGCAGGCTATCCTCAGGCCTCGCCCCCTCCGCCGGACTGATCCTCGCCGTCACCCGAAGGATCCTGGAAGCTTTTCCCGAACATCGCGTCCAGGGTGTCTTCCTTCTCGCTGGGCGGCGTTGCCGGGAATAGGCTCGGCATCAGGTCCCGAGCCGAGATCCCCTCGCACCCCTCCACCAGCACCCCAGAATCCTTCATCATCTGGAGGGTACACTCGGTGGCTTGGATGAAGTTGATCCGCAATCTCTTGACGAGGTCGGCCTCGCCAAAGATCCGCGGGCACTTGTAGAGGAGGGTGGGGTCGATGTCGTGAGGCGGGAAGAAGATCTCCACCGGGCGACGGACCTCGCTGAGGAGGTGCTGATTCTCCCCCTTCAACTTCGTGTTCGCGCCCTCCAGCTCGGCGAGGCGTGCGCGCAGCTGGCTGATCTCCTCCTCCTGCTCGGCATTGCGAGCCTGGAGCCCCCCTGCAGCCTTGGCATCCACAGCCAGGAGTGCGCGCAGCTGGCTGATCTCCTCCCCCAGCTCGGTGTTGCGAGCTTGAAGCTCCCCCGCGGCCTTGGCATCCTGGTAAAGAGTCCATTTAGCAGCATCACAAAATATATTTAGCAGCAGCACAAAATATTCTAAGTAAAAGGGCAGAGTAGCGCTTGACACTTACCAGCCCGCCGGCGGCTTGGGCGAGTAGACCCTCCGCTATGCCGAGCTGCCTCGTCTGGTCGGTGACCTTATCCTTGGCGATGTCGCGAGCCTGCTCAGCCTTTTCGAGTTGGTTGCTGAGGGCGAAGCTGCGGCATGCCAGCATGTGATGCAGCTTCATGGTCCGCATGTGGGACTGCAGGCCCTCATGTTCGAGCTGCCGGAGGGTCATCTTTTTGTAGGCCTCGGCATCCTCCCGGCCATATAGGCCGAAGCCGAGGGCGTATGCGTGATCGGTGGCGGGCTCGCGGTCGTGCCAAGAGGGGTGCAGGGTGGAAACAGAGACTCGATGAGCGCGCTCGTCCCACTGCAGCATGGGCTCACCCGCCGAGTCCTTCCACCGAGCGCCGAAGTTGAAGAGGGGGTGTTGCTTTGGTGGTGCGCGCTCGCGGGCGGCCCTCTTCGCCGATTGAGGAGGGGAGATCGCCGCCATGGAAGAGGGGCCCTCGCCACCTTTTCGGCCCTTGCTGGTTGTCTCCTTCAGCGGGCTCTCTGGCAACGCATCAGGAGGGGTCTCCGACGAGCTGATATATTTAGGGCTGGGTTGTTGTTGTTGTTGCGCCCGTGGAGCCAGCAGGGCTCTCCGCATCTTCTTCAATTGTCGTTGGCCGAGTGGCGGGTTCGATCCCGCGTCCTCGGGTCGCCTCTTGCTGGAATAGGGCTGCGAGAGGGCCGCCTCATCTCGGCAGGCCGCCGCCACCGCCTTCTCGCGAGCAAGAGGGTCGGTATGAAGCCCCGGATCCGCGAATGGCGGGTTTACGGGGATTATTCGCTCCCCTGCAGGAAAATACTTCGAAAAGGTTAGGAATTCAGCAATGATATGGCGAGCTCGGCGGTCAGGCGAACTCGGCAAGATGAGGAGAGAAGCATACCTTCGCCGGGCAGAACAGGGGGGAGCGTGTCGAGGCCCCTCCGCAGGAAGGAGACCTCGAAGTCTTTATGGAGGAAGTACTTGTGGAGCTCGGCGTCGTTGTCGGACACGGCCGGCGGGCGGTACACCTCCTCTCCCTTCTGCTGAGGCGAGTAGGGGATGTTGCCGAGATCGCCCTTGATGAAGGCGATCTTGGACATCCAGGTATGATGCTTGTTCGCGATCTCGCGAACTTTGATCAGCGAGCCGCCGAAGTAGGCGACTCCGTCCGGCGTCGCCTTGTAGGAGAAGAGCTTCCTGGACACCGTCAGGTTGAACTCGATCCTCTCCCGCCGAAGGTAACTCTCGAACGCCACCATCATCGCAACGGCGTTGGAGTTCAGCTGGGCGGGTACCGCGCCGTAGTATTTCAAGATTTGGAGGATCTCCGGCCAGAGGGGGAGGCGCAACCCCACCTCGAAATGAGAGATGGGGAAAGCGAGCTCGTCCTCGTAGAATGTGTTGATAGCTTCCCCCTCCCCCGGCCTGCGCGCCTCGAAACTCGGCGGCACATACGCGTCCTTGAATTCCGGAGCTCCTCCTCGCTGGTGTGCCCATCGACGAAGCAATAGTCTGTGAAGTGCAGCGCGCACTTGGAGCGGCCGTCGGCGTCTGGGTTCGTCTTGCCCATGCTCACGGAGGAAGAGGTAGAGCGCGAGCAGGAAACGGAAAAGCACAGGGAGAAGAAAAAAAGCAAGCAATAAAGGCACAATACGGGGTAAGTGAGGGGGGGCTATTTATAGGAGAAGAAATCTGGGGCAGGCTGTCCCATCAACGCAGCTCGCCACCCCAGCTCGCCACCCCAGCTCGCCACCCCAGCTCGCTAACTTCCGGCGCACCCCAACCAAGGCTGAGTCACACATTACAGCATTTTATTTGAGTAACATGATCAAGAATATTCTAAAAGCTATTTATTACAGAAATAAAGTCCAGGACTTAAAAAGCAGGGCGCGCAAGCAGGGAGGGCATCTGGATGCGAGTACCGGTCAGCTCGGCAAAGGAGCCGCTCACTTACCTACCCCGGCCTCGCTACCCCCGCCCCCCAGACTGCCGCGCGCGGAGCAGCTCGCGGATCCTTCCGGAATTCCTCTGCGCAACCGAGAGACCGTTATCTATCTCGTCCAGGAGCCGGGAGGGGGACATCAGCTCGCAAGCTTGGCCACGGCGCACCTCGTTAGCGAGACGCGCGTAGTCGCGCTGAAGCGTCTCGTTGACCCCTTGCACCTCGCGCAGCCCGCACACCAGCTTTTTGAGTAGCTTGACCTCCCTCCTCGTCAACTCGCCTTGATCCACCTCAGGACCCAGGTAAGAGTCCAGCGAGCTTGGGGAAGGAAGAGGAGAATAGTGGTCTGCCTGCGAGGATTCTTCGGCAGCGGATTGACTGGGAAGAGCTGTGAAGACAAGCGTCAGCAAGAAGTGAGGCAGAAAAAACTCATGAGGCAAGGAGTCAAACATGACTGACTATACGAGCTCGGCAGCTCAAGGGAGATATGGGGAGGGATGAACCTCAGGTCCTTCCCGCGACCTGGGATGCGAGCCCCGGCGAGATGAGCTCGAATCTCGGAGTGGGGATGGTCCCCAGACCCGCCCCCGCTGCCACGTCAGTTTGGCGAGGAGGGGAGGAGCACACTGGCGAGTTCGGCCTCTGCGAGCTCACAGGCAGGATCCCAAAGAGAAGAGACGGGTCCCAGGGATGGTTGTCCGGTGCCGTGAATCGCGAGTTGGCGAGAGGGGTCTCGCCTCGCGGTGTGGGCTCTCGCGGCGCGACGCCCTCGCCATCTGGTTGACCGTCCGGGTCGTCGCCGACTACGACAACCTCCCTATCCTTCTCAAGAATAGTTTGGGTGGAAGAGCCAGTCTCGTGAGCTAAGGTGGCCTCAGGTCGTTGAAAATGGGCTCAGCCGCCTCAGGGAATGGCTTTGACCTCTTGGAGCCGGGCTCGACAGAATCAACTTGAGGAGCTTTGGCATTGACTACCGTCAGGGCGGCCACGCGAGCTGCGGAGGCTTGGCGAGCTCGGTCTATGCGCTCTTGGATCTCCTTGGGAAGAGGCATCTTGGCAGGGTAGCAAAGGGAATGGCAAGAGTCAGGCAGGTGGGCAGGTGCACATATATATAGCCGCAGGTGGCCCCCACCCAAAGATTCCCTCCAACTCGCCAACCCGCGCTCGCCGCACACTTGGAGTTGGATGTTTCTTTCCGAGCTTTGACAAGCTCAAAAAGAGCGGGAATTGTGTACAACCCCGTGTCTGGCGAGCAAGGTCACCGGGGTCTAGGCAGATCGGGCTGAGGACAATAGGCGAGCTCGGCAGTGGAGGGGACGAGCCTGAGCTCGGCATACGTCGACCAGAGATCGACGTTCGGCGACCCCGAGCTCGGCATTCGCCGAGCGAGTCCCAACTCGAGGCCTCGCAGTGGAACTCGGCAACAGTAGACGAGCAAGGCCTACCGAGGTGATCAAAGCTCCCCAGCTCGCCTGGATGTATGAGGTACTTTTTTTTGTTTTGCCCCCGCTGGCCTGCCCATAGCCCTTCAAAACAGCGGAGTTTGGCTATTGGCAGACCCAACCAAGGGTTTTCTGGTAATTCCAGGTCAGTTCTTTTGGTTATTGGCAGTCCAGATTTTGAAAACTATAAATAGGACCCAAGGGGCACCCCAGAAAGCAGGTTCTCCCTGTGCTCTCCTGCTCCAATCTTCAAGTGCTTTCTGAGGGTACCTTAGCTCGGCCTCTGGCTAAGGAGGGGAAGCGCTCTGAGATCTTTTGGGTTTGTGGTGGGACCTCCCCCGCCGAGCCCTTGGGTCGGTCTTACCTTGTCTTCTCTGTTGTTTTGCTTGCAGGGGCGAAGTAGGCGCGAGATCACCCCTTTCCTCAAGGGTCGAGCTCCACGGGAAATCGAGGAATCGGTTTCAACATCTCTGACTTATGACATTTAAAAACTCAATCTGATTTGTTGCCGACATCCAATATTAAAACATTGTCTATGAACAAATATTTTTTATCATAAAACAAATAAAAACCATGTTAAAAATAATACTATATCAGTGTTTGTCATACAAAGTTAAAACGAAATAACATATCTAAATACATTTTTCCTCTAACATCAACGTATGCCACAACCTAATCATCGCAATCTTCTATGAATTTTGGATTTGATTGGCTATGAAATCTCTTAATGATGCCATAGCAGTTGCCCAAGCCCTTCAGTGTTAACATGATCAAACAAAGATTTGCATTAGGTTATACCATATTCTATGCTCGTAAGCTTCTGGGCAAACCAAGGTCTCATCTTCATCACATGGACGAACTTTAGATTAACGCGTGTCAGATCTCTTCGAATGTAGTTGTGTAGAGCCATTGTTGTGAGCACAATTACACATTGTTTGGAGAATTTGTATTATGACATCCCTCAAATGATACTCCATCTTTTTTCCACACCCTAAATATTCTTTCAACAAGGTTTCGAAGCAAAAAAGTGAGATTTATTGAACATTTCATGACATCCTTCAATCGACCTTTCACTCCTTGCAAAGTCCGGCAAATGATATCTAGTTTCAGGATACGACTTTAGTAACCCTTTTTGTAATGGATAACCCACATTCATTAGATAATATTTTCCATAAGCAAATAAATTACGGTTCGTTTATATGTATTACATAACAGTTTGCAAATTAGAGAAACAATGAAGTCGTGTCATGAGGATGATATGAAAAGTTACACCTTGCATCCCTATATGAGCGATGGAATATGTGACTATCATGAACGGAGCCCTCCCATCCATGCACCACATATATGAAACACTTTGAAATCACGTCCATGAACCCAAGCTGTCTCTAATTTTCAGTTCCCACCATAATTCTACTTTCATTTTCATTGGTCTCATTTGTTTCTCAACTGAGCACGATCATATAATAACCTGATATGCTTTTTGAATTCCATTACCAAATATTTCCACCCATCTTTGCTGAAGTGCGTTTTCGGTCTATTGACTAACTCAATCTCTCAAATACACAAGTCACAGAAAAGTAGGACATGAGATGGTTCCCAGTTGGCTGAAATTTCACCTTCCTTAAGTTTACACATTAATATTCTAGAAACATACAAAACAAGAATAAAAAGCATTAGTTATATAGAAAAACAAATTAGAACAATTTTTATTAGCGTCGGTAAGTTTTGCTGAGCAATAGCAAATCAAAAACCAGATCTCAATATCAGATCGTGAAAGTAGACCATAACTCCTCTTGAAAGAGATGTTAGATGGCTCCGCTTAAGATAGTCCACTAAGGCTCATCGGTGTGGAATGACCTTATATAGTATCTCCAGCGTAGAGCCGTTACACTCTAGTGACACGTAACCCACTGGGTCGTTCCGAGTCGGTCTCGACACGCACGGATATATATTAAATACCTTAACAATCTCCTCCTATGTCCGTCGTAAACCCGACGTCGGAAAAAGGGTGGTGTGTGAAGTGTTCAACCGAACATGAAGCACTCACAACCGTGTCCATCACACTTGTCAGAACATATTAGACGTTAAGTAAAGCAGTTGTATGCATGCATAAGAATAAATAGAAAATCTCAGCAACATCATAACAAAGTCAAAAGTACAATCACAGCACAGGTACTAGAACATCAAGTGTCTCATGATTAACTAAAGAGCAAGAAAGTCCAACCAAGACAAGTGAAGGAAATGAGAGCTAATAAGTGCTCTAAGCAGAAGAAAAATCAAATTATACTCTAGAAATCAGTGTCCAGTAGGTCATCCTCATCTGGATCCCAACCGGCAAGTGCTCCTCCATCAGCAGTAGCTCATGTAATTTCCAACAAAGAAGTTCATTCAGAATGAATTCAACCTTGGAAAATGTACAAGTATCTAGTTCTACTTATATGAACGTAGTACAGTATGAGGAAGCATGTGTAGAGTATTTAGTTTCTACCTCAGAATCCATTATCTGTTTTCAAAGAAACGATGTTATGGACTTCTGGACACCACAGCTGTATCTGTGTTCCTATGTGGAATGTCACAGTTACCGTTCTTCTAAAGTCAATTGGAACTCATCAAATGTGGAATGGAACCAATAAACAGAAGAAGAGTCAAACCTAGTCAGATTGAGTTATCAAATGTGGAATAACCCTCTCCTCCTAGATAAGGAAGACAGACCCAGTGAAAGTTGTTAACATCAAATGTGGAATGAAACAACTCACCAGAATCATACTCAGCAACACCGAACATCAGCGGAGCACAACACGCTTGCTTTGACAAAGGAAAGTGGAAAAATCAAAATATTTGGATTAAGGCTGAACTAAATCGCCTATCCTTGAACTAAGGCTGAACTTAAATCGCCTTTAGTCTCATTTCCCCCACTGTTTTGATTGATCGGTCTTTAGGCATTCCTTTCGTCAATGGATCAGCCAGATTATCCTTCGATCCCACGTCAATCAAAGTGATAATGTCTTGTTCTTTCAGATAATTCAGTAGAGCGTGTTTCAGTCGTACATGTCGCCTCTTGGTATTAAAAAGTACATTCTTCACGACTTGAACTGCTGCTTGATTATCACAATACAGGCTCAAAGAATTGACTTGAAGTCTAGACAAGGGAATGTCTAGAATCAAATTTCTGATCCAATCGGCCTCTTCGTCAACTGAGGCTAAGGCAAACAACTCGGCTTCCATTGACGACAAAGCTATACAAGTCTGTCTTTTGGATTTCCAAGTGACTGCAGTGCCACCCAAAGTGAAAATAAATCCACTAGTGGACTTGCTGTTCCCAACTTCTGAACAACAGGAGGCATCAGATTATCCTTCCAACGTAGGACGGTAACCAGTGTAGTACATAGCGTGATCTTTAGTACCTTTCAGGTACCTCATCAGCCGATCTAAGACATCCTAATGCTCTTTGCCTGGACTACTGGTAAAACGACTCAGCATGCTTACCGAGAAAGCAATGTCTGGTCTAGTGTAACTTGTGGCATACATGAGACTTCCAATGATCTTTGAGTACTTTACTTGATCAACACGGGTCCCTTCATTCAGACTCAACTTGACATTTGGATCGATTGGTGTTTCAATAGTCCGACAGTCTTTATAACCTCAGGTAGTGAGGATCTGCTCAATATAATAAGCTTGACTTAGAGTGACACGTCACTTGTCTACTCTAACTTTCATACTAGTAGGGTATCTACGGGACCAAGGTCCTTCATGTCAAATGCTTTCGCGAGAGAGGATTTAGTATCTCTCACTGCGGCAAGATCTGACCCCAAAATCAACATGTCATCCACATATAGATATATGATGACTGTTTGATTTGCCATTGAGCGGTAGTAGAGGCACTTGTCTGAGAGACTGGACTGAAATCCAACGCTCTTTATCACTTGATCAAATTTAATGTGCCACATCTTAGGTGCTTGTTTAAGCCCATAGATCGATTTATCGAGCTTGCACACTTTGTCTCTTAGATCCTTATGTACATAACCTTCAGGTTATGTCATGTAGATCTCTTCATCAAGCTCTCCATTTAAGAATGTTGTTTTTACATCCATTTGATGAACTATAAAGTTCTCGATAGAAGCTATGACAAGAAGAATCCTAATAGTGGATAGGTGACACACATGTGAATAGACGTCAAAATAGTCAATTCCCCCTGTTGTTTATAACCCTTAGCTACTAGACGTGCTTTATATCTGGCTATAGACCAATCACTATGCAATTTCTTCTTCAGTACCCACTTGCATCCTAAGACTTTAGCTCGTTTCGGCAGGTCAACTAGATGATAAGTGTTGTTTTGTAGCAGCGAGTTCATCTCATCATCGATGGCTTCTGCCCACATTAACACATCTCTAGATCGCATTGCTTCTTGATAGGAGAATGGATCATGCTCTAAGTGGTAGGTGACGAAATTCTCACCAAAATCCTTAGGGATTCTATCTCTTGTAGATACTCTAAGAGGAACAGGTTCCACCTCTAGAGGTTGGGGAGCAGTGTCAGAGGGGCCAGCTTCAGGTTCTACATTATATTCTGAAATCATGTAAGTAGACCCGGAGACGGTCAAGCCATGATCTTTGATAAATTTGTGTTCAAAGAAAATATCATCTCTAGACTCTATCACTGTATTAGTGGATAGATCCAGAAACCTGTCAGCTGCACTATCTTATGCACTACCTAGATAAACGCAGGTCGTTGTTCTAGGTCCCATCTTTGGTCTCTTAAGGTCTTGTATCCTTACATAAGCGATACAGCCCCAAGTCATTAGAGTGTCATATCTACAAGGATGGTCATGTCACAACTCATATGGAGTAGAGTTGAGCTTTGAGTGAGGCACTCGATTTAGAATGTGATTTGCAGTTAGGACAGCTTCCCCCCAAAAAGAATTAGGCATGCCAGCTGTGAGGAACATAGAGTTCAACATTTCTGTTAAAATTCTATTCTTACGATCAGCAACACCATTCAATTGGGGTAAGTATGAAGCTGTGGTTTCTAGGATTATACCCTCAGAGGCACAAAAGTCCTTAAACCCAGTTGTAGTGTACTCTCCTACTCGATCACTTATAAGTCTTTTAATCTTTAGATTTAATTGATTTTCTACCCGAGATTTGAAGATCTTAAAGATCTCGAATGTCTCATCTTTCGATTTCAATAGGTAAACATGACAATATCTAGAAAAATCGTCGATGAATGTAATTAGATACTTCCTTCCCCCTCTAGTGGCGTGACTACGAAAGTCACGGAGGTCGGAATGTATCAACTCCAGAAGTTGTGTGCTCCTAGAAACTGTCTTGTAAGGGTTTCTATTGATCTTAGTATGGGAACAAACTCACACCTATCAAATTGAGTAGAAAGATCTAATGGAATGTTTTGAATTTTAGCTAGATCTCGCATTTTCTTATAGTGGATATGTCCAAGTCTATTGTGTAATAACTTTGGATCAATCAGAGTTGAACTCACTTGATTTATGCACTCATTATCTAGGCTAAGTCTATATATACCATTGATCAGGTAAGCGCAACCAAAATATTGAGAATTAACAGTTAATGTCATTCTACCATTCACGGTTGTGAAAAACATTTCAGCTTTATCAAACAAACTCATAGAAATCAAATTCTTAGTTAAATTAGTAACTACTTTAACATATTGTACAATTAAAGTTTTACCTAAAGAGAGCACTAGCTCTGCAGTCCCAGCATGAGTAACATCAGTCGCTCCTCCATTACAGTTTTCGACTCTGTCCTTGACTGTTGTGACCTTTGAGAGAAGACTCCTGTCATTTGTGATGTGACAGGTAGCACCACTGTCCAGCCACAACTCAGAAGACGCACTGCAGTGACTACTCCCAATCATAGCCACGAAGGACTTAGGATCGGAGTTGTCTACCACCATGCGCGCCACATTTTGTGGGGCATCCTCCTTTAGCTTCTTCGGACCTCTGCATTCAGCAGCCCAGTGACCCCATTTGCCGCAGTTGTGGCACTTGCCCTTCTTCCTTTTAAGAGAAGGATTTTTGACCGCCAATGGTGCTAGGGTATCACCCTTAGGTGTCAGGGGCTTTCGAGAAGGCTTACTAGGACGTGAAACGAAGTTGACAACCTGTGATGGCTGTGCAACCTGCTCCAAGCTTTTCCCAACAATGTTTTGGTCCTCAATATGGATGAACCTTTTGAGTTCATCCAAACTGATCTTCTCTTTCAGTCGGTGCATCTCGGTCTTGAAAAGGAGCCACTCATGAGGCAGTTTACTCAGGATCATGTACACAAATAGGCCGTCGTCCATCTTTGAATGATCATCATCCAGCTTCTGATGAAGGTTGACCAGCTCCAAGAGTTGAGAAGTGATAGACACGTTCGCTTTGAATCTAAAGTTGAAGAACTTCTCTCCAATGAGCAACTTTGACAATCCTTCCTCCTTCTGGAAATGCGCGTTCAGTCGATCTCATATCTCGTTTGCAGATTTGTAAGCGTGGTAGGTGAACGCGAGCCGGAGATTCCGAGAATTCAATAGGTAATCCCTGCAGAAATCTGCATCCTTGTTCCACTGGTACTCGTCCACATCCTCGACGGTGGAGGCAAAATCGCTCTGAACAATATATAAGATCTCGCGTTCCTTCATTCCTAGTTGGACTTGAATTTTCCAACTGAGAAAGTCGGAGGCGTCGAATGATTGCAGTTTTATGGTGTCGAGCGCACTTTTCTTCGACATAGTTCTAGATTTAAAACAAAAATAAAAGAAGTGCTAGAACGAGGTCACCTGAGCCGTGTGAATACGTCAGAAAAACTTCGGATCCAATCGGGAAATTTCGCTCCTCACCGTCAAGAAATCTTTGGTCACCTTGATCTGAGTGTTTGGACTGTAGATCTTCTCCAAACAACACAAAAAAATGAAGAGATCTGGACAGGTAAGATTATTTTCTGGGTTGATCTTCTTCCAGAAATCTGATGACTTAGCACAATGGAGAAGTAGGTTTCTAACTACAGGCAGGTGCTTCCTTCCTATTTCATCTGCAAGGTTGCTGGAGGAATGGAGATCTGCAAGGTTGCTATGCACGCTGATGTTCGGGGAATGCCTTCTTCCTTCCCGATCGGCGATCAGAAGAACAAAGGCTTCGGTAATTAGTTTCAGAACACCAGACTGCACCTGTAGAAATCCCAAATCAAAGGCAGTGACGGCAATCTGTGCAAATCTCGGCGAAGAACTAGATCTCGTTCCAATCTATCTGGGAAGAGCGGGATCAGCGATCTCTCTATTGAAAACGACCAGATCCAGGTGAGAGAAATCCCGCGCAGATTTCTTCCTCTCGATCGACTTGCGGCTGAGCGACGGAAACGACGATGGACTTGAGCCGCCGAGATCCACGAACGGCGAGCGAATGCCTTCTAACCCGAGGCGTTTTCACCGATCGATGGAGACCAGCGGCAAAATATTAGATCGGCAACAAAAACGACAAGAGGCTGCCGGATCTGCGCAGGAGACGACCGGATCTGCGATTCCTCCTTCCTCAAGAAGCGACGACCGACGATCTGCAAGCAGAGAAAACTCCCAGTCGGCTTTGGCGCACAGAGAAAACAAGCGAGATTCGCGAATTGCGGAGGCAGCGAGCGGTACTCGCGATTTTTCCCGGCTGATCCTTGACGGCGACGGGATCGCAAAACGGGGAAAAAGATCTCGAGCGGCGGTGAGCGGCAGGAAAAACGAGAGTGATCCATAGAGGGAGAGTGAAAACCCTAAACATACATCTTGAGAATGTTAGATGACTCCGCTCAAGATAGTCCACTAAGGCTCATCGGTGTGGAATGACCTTATATAGTATCTCCAGCGTAGAGACGTTACACTCTAGTGACACGTAACTCATTGGGTCGTTCCGAGACGGTCTCGACACGCGCAAACATATATTAAATACCTTAACAACAGAGGGGTGCTTTCGGGAAGGCGGACACATGTAATGCATAGTTATCGTCAGCACGTGTCATAAAGTGTTAGGTAAAGTTTCACAATGAGCACAACCCTCATATTTAGTTGCCACCATTTAGTTTGTAACCCTGAACAGACTGCCGATGATAAGCCGAAGGAAGGTGAGGATGAAGTCAAGTCATCATGCCCCTTATGCCATGTGCGATACACGTGCTACAATGACTGGGACAAAGGGTCATGATCCTGCGAGGGTGAGATAACTCCAAAACTTAAAACCATTACCAGAGGTAAAAATAAAAAAAATATATAAACTTTGCTTCGATGAATGGAGGAAATGTAAAACCAGAGGTACAAATGGAAACAATGGAGGAAATATATACCCGCGTCGATGAACTTTGCTTCGAAGATGGAGGAGAAGGTGGCCTGCTTCGTCGACAAGAGAGGAGGAGACATGTTTTGTTGGCGAGGGAGGAGAAGTGCCTCTGCTTCGTCAACGTGGAAGGAGTACATTGCGAGCATGGAAGCTGGTGGGGGAGAAAATCGAACCCTAACATGAGTGTAGTAGGGGTGTGCGGGGCGGAAGGCTGGAGAAACCAAAATTGAGCTAGATAAGTCATTTTGAGTCGTGGGGCATGAGCCACGGTGAGATAATAGGCAAAAATAAGTTTTGAAAAAAAAATAAATTTTGAAATAATGCATGCCTAATAATATTCATCCTCGTTGGTTCTAAAATATAACAATTTTTTTTAAACGACAATGATTTTTCAAACATATATATTATTTTACAGTTTTGAAGTTGAGTATGAATAAAGTTTATCCAAATAATTTTTTAATTTTGAAAATACAATTTTAGTATCTCAATTTTCAGAAAAAAAATTAGGTGCATTTGTTTTGCCTAAAATCAAGATTCTCATGCACAGCAAATCATTGCGTCCTACAATACTCTCACATTCCCTTGCTCTAAACGCAACGCCGTAGCCTCATGTCTGGATTTCGGCCTTCGGTTTCTAAACTTCAAAGTTTGCAGATCTTCGTTCATTGCTTCCGTTAGCACCCACACGGATCACGAGTTTTCACCCGCGTCTTCCTTCGGTTCCCCTGTGCCATGAGCACCCCGACCCGACCGCCGGCGGATTCTCCGGCGGTCACCGCCTCCGGTCTTCGTGATGCCGAGTCCCTCTTCCGCTCTAAGCCGATCCCGGAAATCCGAGTCGTCGAGGCGGCCACGCGGCGTGAGATTGAGCAGAAGAAGGAGGAACTTCGACAGCTCGTCGGCAAGAGCTACCGTAGCCTAATCGACTCAGCTGACTCCATCATCCTGATGAAAACCTCCTGCGACTCCATATTCTCCAACCTCACCCGCATCGACGCGGCACTCCGATCTCTTTCAGTCTCCTCCATCAACCCCAGCGAGTCCCCTCTCATCGCCCCCGACCCGACTCGCTCTAAGATGTACGGCATTGCATGCCGCGTCAGGTACCTCGTTGACGCGCCAGAGCAGATATGGGGTTTCCTTGACGAGTCCATGCTTTTCGACGCCACCGGGCGATATCTCCGCGCCAAGGAGGTGCATGGCCTCATTTCCACCGCCGTTGATTCCGACGTCCTCTCCCGCTTCCCGCTGCTTCAGCATCAGTGGCAGATCGTCGAGAGCTTCAAGGCCCAGATCTCGCTGCTCAGCCGAGATCGCCTCATGGATCGTGGACTTACAGTCACTGCCTATGCCGACGCCCTCGCAGCCGCCGCCACCATTGACCATCTCAACCCCAAACAGGTTCTTGACATTTTCCTCGAGTCGAGACGGTCCTGGATCTCACAGAAGCTTGCCAACATAGCGTCGGATGACGGCACTAATTCCTCCACTGCTATTCTCTGCGATGTTTCTAGAATTATCAGGGCCACATTGGGTCAGGTCGGGCAGCTCCTACGACATGCATTGAATGAGATGCCGCTGTTCTACAAAACGGTGCTTGGTTCACTTCCAGGGACCCAACTTTTTGGTGGAATCCCTAATCCGGAGCAGGAGGTGAAGCTTTGGAAGTCCCACAGAGAGAAGCTGGAGTCAGTGATGGTTCTGCTGGAACCAGATTTTATCAGTCAGGCATGTTCTTCATGGCTGCACAATTGCTGCTGTGAAATATTTGCAGATTCGCCGAGCGGTAAGGGGGTTATCCGTGTTATTTCTACTGGTGAAGGGCTTATGGCTGCTGAGAAGATGGTAAGGGAGTCATTAGATGGGGCAGAGGGGCTGGAGCAGAGCTTGGAGGAGTGGCTCAGAAGTGTCTTTGGCTCCAATATCAAATCATCTTGGAAGCAAATATGCGGGCTCATTCTCAAAGATGGAAAGGATATTTTGGAGGATAAGATGGAGCAAGCATTCCTGCTGAGAATGAGAGAGATTGTGCAAGCTGGGTTTGAAAATTTGAGAAAAGAGGTTAGTGTTACGAGTTCACTTGAGGCAATTGTGTCGATTCCTAGCAGTGCAATAGATTTTCTTGAATATCTGAAGAAATCATCAATGGGTGGTGGAGTTTGGTTTTCAGAGTTGAATCAAAGGAGAACAGGATTTGCCCAGATTTTAAAATCAGCTGTGGATGACAATGACTTCCGAAGCTGTTTGAATGCTTATTTTGGACCAGAGGTTAACCGAATTAGAGATCTTATAGACAAGAGACTTTGTATTATTTTGGAGGATCTGTTGTGCTTCGTAGAATCACATAATGCTACCTTGAGATTAAAGGAATTGGTACCACATTTCCAGGATCAATGCTACAAGGCAATGTCAGCCCTTTTGGGGGAGATCCAAGAGGAACTTGACAGCCTCTCCGTGTCTTTAGTTAACAATAGAGTGGATGAAGGGTCTCAGCCTCTTCCTACAATTGTTGAGAGATCTCTTTTTCTTGGCCGTCTCTTGTACGCATTACGCAACCATTCAAGTCACATCCCACTTATACTTGGTTCTCCACGGCAATGGGTGAAGGAAACAATGGGTGCAGCAAACGCTAGCTTGGCCCTACCTTTATCTAAACCATCCAAAGAATCCATTAACTCTCCCATTTTTTTCATCTCTAGAAGACCTACTTTTGATAGTCCATTAAGTCCAGGAAGGCATTCTCTTGAAACCCCTAGAAGGCAAGCGCTTTCAGATGCCGTTGCATTATTTATAGTTGATAACAGCACAAACCTAAAGTATGAAGAGTTGAGTAAAAAACTGCTAGAACTTTGCATCAAAGCCTATAGATTATGGATTACATGGGTTTCCGATGAGCTATCTATCATTTTGTCCAAGAATCTCAATCATGATGATGCATTTTCTATGACAATTCCTCTGCGGGTATGTATGCTTTCTCTCACTGAATCTCATAATTTCCTATGTTTGACACTCTTCTTTTGATTTCTTTTATGTTATTACTTTTTTGATTTCTTTTATGTTATTACTTTTTTGAAGTTCTGTTTATATTTGCTCATCCTTTCCTTGTATAGGCTAGCTGTCAGCCTGTCATTGACAGGAATCTTGTAAGAAAAACCCTTCAAGGGAGGCTTAAGATTCGTTTGGCATGGTGGTGGCGGTCGTGACCGCGGTGGTCATGAACTGTTGTTCGTGAACGCGGTGGTCATGAACTGTTGTTCGTGAACACGGTGGCAATATGAACTGTTGTTCGTGAACGCGGTGGTCATGAACTGGTGTTCGTGAACACCCAACCTCACCTAAAAATTTTCATGCATTTTATGCTTAAATGTTGAATTGTACATTATCCCTTGATGATACATATTTGGAAGTGATAATTGAGATCAGTAGAATAATTGACTATTGAAGAACCTAATTTTTTTTCTTTTTTATTATTTACCCCCTTAAGTATCTGAAATTATTGCTGCCATATCAATAATAATTTGTCAGGTTTAATATGTATTAGAATATCATTTTTCTCATTCATATAAGAAACTAGGTAACAAAGGAGCCTTAGGCTCTGTTTGGCTCCACGTTATAGCAGCTGCCAACAACAATTTTCTGATCATCCGCACCAAACAGTCAAAAAAGGGAGCAATGGGTAAATAGTTTTATTTTTTTATCCCATTTTTAACTCTATTCCAGTCATGCCATCCCTCCCACGACCCGAAAATAGATTTTCGGATTCCCCCTTTCCGCGATTTCCCCTGACCCGCCGTTAGGATTTTCCGCAACCCGTGCGACATCCCCCCCCCCCCCCCCCCCCAAAGCCTTCTCCCCTCTCGCCGGTGAAGCAACTTCCTTCTCTCTCGCCACGAAGCAGAAGGCTCTTCTCTCACTGACGAAGCAACTTTCTATCTCGCCGACGAAGCAGTAGTTTGTCACTCGCCGACGGAGCACCAGCCTCCTTCCTCGCCGATCCTACTTGGTATAACCTTCTCCTTCCTATTTTTGTGCAACAGACTCATCTTGTGCGCTGTGATTTTTGTAGTTCTGCTGTTTTCGGTCAATCATATGGGCTGTTGAGTGAGCTCAAAACTTGTATGTATTGCTTGTGTATCTAAATACAAGGAAAGAATACAAATATATAGAAGAGAGAAGAAGAGAAGAAACCCTATACAATGATGTGAGACTAATAGGAGGAGAAGAAAGTAGAAAATAAATTGGCCCAATACTGGGCCAATTACATGGGCTTTTCTAACACTCCCCCGCAAGCTGGAGCATACAAATCGTATGCACCAAGTTTGGACAAGCACTGATAGAAGAGTGTACTAGGAAGAGCTTTAGTGAGAACATCCGCCACTTGTTCTGTCCCGGGAACATGCTTCAGGTCAATCTTCTTCATTTGAACTTTTTCTCTGATGAAGTGGTAATCGACTTCAATATGTTTAGTTCTCTCGTGGAATACCGGGTTCCTGACAATATGTATCGCCTCTTGGCTATCACAAATGAGAAGAGCTGGAGAAGGAAGTTTTATACCCATATCGGTAAGAAGACTCTCCAGCCATGTTAGTTCAGAAACAACAGGTGCCATTGCCCGGTATTCAGCCTCAGCAGATGATCGAGTTACAACAACTTGTTTCTTGCTCCGCCACGTAATCAAGTGTCCGCCAAAGTAGGTGCAAAAACCACTGGTTGAACGTCGATCATCAAGAGAACCAGCGTAGTCAGCATCAGAGTAAGCTATCAATGTAGGAGCTGAAGATGAGGTCTTGTAGACCAATCCTTGACCAGGGACTGTTTTGAGGTATCTGAGAATGCGTTCAACGGCTTGAAGATGAGATTTCCGCGGGGAATGCATATAACGGCTGACAATACCAACTGCAAAAGATATGTCAGGTCTAGTTACCGTGGTGTAGATCAATTTTCCAACTAGACGGCGATAATATTCAGGATTCTCAAGTAAGAGATCTGAGTCAGAAGCCTGAACACATAACTTGTGATTCACATCCATTGGGGTATTGAGCGGCTTACAACCCGAGTAACCTGCATCATGGAGAAGGTCGAGACAATACTTTCGCTGGGACAGGACAAGACCATTTGGTCGTCTAGCAACCTCAAGGCCCAAAAAATACCGGAGGGGTCCCAAATCCTTTGTTTGAAAAACAGTACCGAGATGTCGTTTGACCTCCTGTATACCCTGTGAGTCATCCCCTGTAATTATGATGTCGTCAACATAAACTAACAAAAGGACCGTCCCCGTTGTACGGTGGCGAGTGAACATCGAAAAATCTGCCGTGCTTCGAGAAAAACCAACCTCCCGGAGAGCTTTGCTGAACCTGTTGAACCATGCCCGTGGTGATTGTTTGAGGCCATACAGAGCTTTCTTAAGGCGACAAACCCGAGACTCCCCCGTGGTCTCAACCCCGGGAGGTTGTTGCATATAGACAGTTTCCTGTAAGTCGCCTTTCAAAAAGGCATTTTTAATATCCAGTTGCATTAAGGGCCACCGACGATGGACAACCACCGAGATAAGAACCCGAACGGTGTTGAGTTTGGCAACCGGAGAGAAGGTTTCCTCATAATCCATCCCGTGTTGTTGGGTGAAGCCCCGGGAAACCAGGCGAGCTTTCAGGCGGTCAATCGTCCCATCAGCGGCATGTTTGACAACGAATACCCACTTACACCCAACCGGTTGCTGACCCGGTGGAAGTGGTGCGAGTGTCCAAGTCTGGTTGGCCCAGAGAGCACAGAGCAGCCATTTCCTCCTCCATGGCAGCCCGCCAGCCGAGATGTTGTAGCGCCTCCTGCACAGTGTTAGGAACCACAATGGAGGAAAGAGAAGTAGCAAATGTATGTAGTTGGGAAGAGAGACGATGCAGAGAGACATAATTTGCCAAAGGATGAGCGGTAGAGGGAGAGACCTGATCAGCAGGGCGCGGGGTAGCCGAGGAAGAGGCCGACTGCAGAGGGGTAGCGGGACGAGGAGGAAGGCGGCGAGAGTAAACCTGTATAACAGGCGGCCTGAAGGGAGCAGAAGTAGGGTTAGAAGGACGTAGGTGAACAGAGTCAGTAGTAGGGATGACGGGTCGGGATAAAGGCAGTGGTGGAGATGTTGTCGGGGAAGAAGGTGCAGGAGGTGGGGGAAAGAAAGGTTGGTCTTCCCGAAAGGTAACATCGGCGGAGACGATGACCTTCCGTGTGACAGGAGAGTAACACAGGTAGCCCTTCTGAGTGCGAGAGTAGCCGACGAAACTGGATTTAGCGGCTCGGGGATCCAACTTATCCGAGGATGGACCCAGGTAGTGAACTAAGCAAATGCAGCCAAAGACCCTCGGTGTAAGAGGGAAGGCCGGAGTGGAGGGGAAAAGGAGACTGAAAGGAGTGACAGAGTTAAGAACCGAGGACGGGAGGCGGTTGATGAGGAAACATGCAGTGGAGACCGCAAAGTGCCAGTAAAGTTTTGGCACATTCATTTGGAGTATGAGGGAGCGGACACCGTCGAGGAGGTGACGGTTCTTTCGTTCGGCCACACCATTTTGTTGGGAGGTGTACGCGCAGGAGGTATGATGAATAGTACCAAATTCGGCACATAGATTGACAAATTCATGGTCTGTGTATTCGCGAGCGTTATCGGGGCGCACAGTTTTAATAGTTTTGGAGAATTGCGTGCGAGTTTCTTGTATAAAGGCGCGGAATATGCGAGGCAGCTCAGAGCGATCACGAAGTAGGTAAAGCCAAGTGGTGCGTGAATAATCATCAATGAATGTTATAAAATAACGGTACCCAGAAATACTGGTAACCTTAAAAGGACCCTAGATATCGGAGTGAAGTAGATCAAATGGAGCAGCGCTCCTAGTACAATGAGCAGGAAAGGAAGTACGCGGCTGTTTGCCGTAAACACAAGAATCATATTGGAAAGCAGGAAAAGAGAGATCAGTCAGTGCCTTTTGGAGAACAGGAAGAGGGGCATGCCCAAGACGTCGGTGCCAGTCAATTGCCGAGACTGAGGAGAGAATAGTGGGAGAGACGTCAAGAAGGTAGCGCCCGTTATGTAGTTGTCCTATACCAATGGTAGTCCGCGTCCGCCGATCCTGTATCACAAAAGAAGAGGGAGGAAATGTGACAGAGCAATCCATATCATGAGTGAGGCAGCCAACATAAAGCAAATTAAAAGGTGAGCCCGGGACATAAAGAGCCGAGCGAAGAGAGATAAAGGGAGCAATAGAGAGGTCAGCGCAGCCGGAGACCGGAACAGTCGCCCCATTGGCGACAGTGATAGACTTCGGATGAGGAATATCCGAGTACTGGAGGGGCCGCATCGAGGTGATGTGATGAGTAGCCCCCGAATCCAGGATCCAACGCGGACTGGAGGAAGGACAAGTAATACCTGCAGTAGAGATGGAGACAACAGAAGCAGGAGGAGGGCTAAGAAGCCCCTGAAGGTGCTGGAGCTGGAGACGGACGACCTCAAGGTCGGTACCAGTGGAGGAGGATCCATCAGTGGCAGCAGCCGCAGTGGGGCGAGGAGGATAGCCATGTTTCTTGTAGCAAACGGCATCCGTGTGGCCATCTCGGCCGCAATATGAACACTTGGGGCGGCCCCGACCCCCACGTCCCCTTCCGCGAGAACCGGAACGGCCACCGCGAGCAGAAGGCGGTGGGGGAAGTAAGGGGGGAAGGGTCTGCTGAAGGAGAGCCGGAGAGGAGGGTGCCGGAGACTCCAGGGGCGGTGATACGCGAAGGAGCATAGAGCAGACATCAGAGAGGGAGGGTGTAGAGGCCGAGGCCAAGACCTGAGCCCGGATGCTCTGAAGGTGAGGCGGAACACGAGCCGACATCATGACAATGCAAACGGCCTCCTTTTGCATGCGCTGAGCAACAAGGTCGGTGGTAGAAGGCTGATGCTGGATCCAGGCCTTTGCCAAAGTCTTAGCACGAGCAACAAACGAGGTCATGTCAGCCGCCCCGCCAGCATCAAGAGTCTGAAGGTCAGTGATAATGTCATAGAGGTGTTGAAGACTATCCTTTGCAGAGTACACGGAGTGAAGCTCCTCCCACATAGCTTTGGCGGTCTCATGGTACATGACCATTTGGTATGGCTCACCCTCCAGAGAATTAAGGAGCCATGTTTGAACTCAGCCGTCATTCCGTAGCCAGTCCTCCGTAGTAGGGGAAGGGGGTGCGTTAGTAAGGTGAAGCACTAGGCCCTTGGCCTGAAGAACACGCCGAACCGAGTGGACCCACAGAACAAAGTTCCTCTTCCCAGATAATGAGATAGTGGTAATCCGCAACTCATCTCGAAGGTCAGGAAGAGAAGCCGGGCGGTCAGCAGGAAGATTAGCCGTCTGTCCGGTAGAGTCGATGGAAGATCCAATGGAGCTGGGGAAGGCCGCAGCGAATAGAAGCGCGCGGTTAGAGAAGAGGCCGCAACGGATAGGCACTCAGACAAGCACAGGGGAGAGACCGACGGGAGGCCGCGACCAGGCGCGGGAGAGAGCAAGGATAACCCGCACAGTCACACGGAGAGAACGCAAGCGGCCAAGCCAGAGCGAGAAGAGAAGACGGCAAGAAAACGCAGCGGTTAGAAACAGAGGCCGCACGACCAGAAAAGGGAAGCAGACGCAGACCGCGAGTAGGAACTCGAGCGGCTAGAAAGAGAAACCGCTAGGAGGGACCCGAGCGGCAAAAAAAGAGACCGCGAGTATGAACTCGAGCGGTAAGAAGAGAGACCGCGAGTAGGAACCCAAGCGGCTAGAAAGGAGACCGCGAGTAAAAACTTAAGCGGCAAGAGGAGAGACCGCGAGTAAGAACTCGAGCAGTTAGAAAGGAGACTGCGAGTAGAAACTCGAGCGGCAAGAGGAGAGACCGCGAGTTAGAACTCGAGCGGTTAGAAAGGAGACTGCGAGTAGAAACTTGAGCGACAAGAAGAGAGACCGCGAGTAAGAACTCGAGCGGCAAGAAAAGTGACCGCGAGGAAGCCGCGCGGTAAGAGGGAGAGACCGCGAGTAGGAGACCGCGCGGTAAGAGGAAGACAGAGAAGGCAACGAGAAGTGGGGCCCACAGGTGGAGAGGAGAGGAGAGGCTATAAAAGGAACTGAGGGGGGTGGAGCCACGTGAGGGAGGAAGAGTAGAGCAGGCAGCGATTTAGCAAGGGAGAAGCCGCGGAGAGACCAGCGGGCAGAACAGACCGCTACCCGGGCGAGTAGAGGAACAAGTCGCAGAGAGAGAGAGCGGTCAGGAGAGAACGATAAGCCGGGCGGTTAGGAAAGGTGAAGCCGCGAAGTCGGAATCGCTGGCTCTGATACCATGTTGAGTGAGCTCAAAACTTGTATGTATTGCTTGTGTATCTAAATACAAGGAGAAAATACAAATATATAGAAGAGAGAAGAAGAGAAGAAACCCTATACAATGATGTGAGACTAACAAGAGGAGAAGAAAGTAGAAAATAAATGGGCCCAATACTGAGCCAATTACATGGGTTTTTCTAACATGGGCAAATTTTTGTAGATCCATAGTTGTAGATCCATGATTGTAGATCCATGATTGTAGATCCATTGTTTTTAGGTCATAGTTTTTCACAAATTTTTGTATGTCCATATTTGTACATCTGTTGTTGTAGATCCATTTTTGTTAGGTCATAGTTTTTTTATAGAGTTTTGTACATCCCTAGTTGTATATCCATAGATGTATAACATTTTTGTACAACTAATGTTTATTGTATGTTTTTTTGTATGCGCATAGATTATGGGTAAACCTAAGGAAGGAGGAATTTCCGCCAATTGTTGTTAGGGTTTTCATATTTTTTTTGTACAACTAATGTTTATCGTATGCTTTATTTAAAAAAATTCACAGCTTTTCCCACCACTGTTTCTTCCAAACAGTTGAAACAATTTTCTATTTCTGAACATAACTGAAAAATCTGTACTTTCAAACAGTTTCACAGATTCTGCCACCACTCTGCAAAACAGCTGATTATTTCATCACTGCTTCCCACCATTGCTTCTCTAGTCGCTGCAGCTGAGCCAAACAGAGCCTTATAAAGGAGAAGATAACTTAACTTTATTACAACTATACAAGAATGCATATTTTACTTCTAATACTTCCCCTCAAGTTGAGTATGAGGATTAGTTATATCAACTTTATTACAACTCTGTTTGTCTCTGGCTGGAAATCAAGCAAACGCCGCCTCCGTTTGGGACTGGAGGGGGAGGGCTGCGGCTAAAAGGGGGATTTTTCGGTGTTCCGTAGAGGGAGGGAGGGAGCGAACGCTGCCGCGCGCACGAGAGAGGCGTTTGATTTCCCGCCTTGCGGCGGCGGCTACTCCCGCACCAGCGTCCCGCCGCCCATCCAAACAGAGCCTACATTAGAAGAAAAGAATCAGACACAACCATTTTGTAAAAATGTCTGCTACTTGATATCCAGTTTTAATAAATGGAATTTATATATAACAATTGTTTATATTCTCTTCTATAAAATTTCTATCGATCTCTATATGCTTTGTAAGATCATGTTGAACAAGATTACGATCAATAGAAATTGTAGCTTTGTTGTAAAAAATTAACCGAATAGGATCAACTAAGAGCAATGCCAGAACCGTTATTAGTGCCCTGATTCATACACCTTCACAGATTTCCCCTCCATGGTCATATATTAAACTCCCGCTAACAAATATTACTTCTTAATTCTCCATGTTACTATAATCCCACCCACAAAACCGTAGTATCTCATCGTGGAATGTCTATCAACTATAGTCCTAACCCAATTTTGCATCGGTTTAACCCAATATATTTCTCTAGATCACTAGTAGTAGAGTTACCTATTTTACTGTTAGGAGAGAACATAATTCTTTCCTTAAAGGTCGCCTTTAGGCATCAAAAATTATAATTGCACCATCATGATGTATTTTCTAGGATTATGCATGAATTAACTCAATATATCAACAACATACGAGATTTTATGGATAAGGCCACCGTCATTGTTACCAATTTTATGATTTGCGTTAATAAGAGAATTTATAGGCCTTCGTCCTAACATTCATGTATCTTTCAGCAATTCCACCGGGATGTACTTTATCTGAGAGATAAAGATGTCATGTGGGGGGTGAAAGTATTGGTGATGCAAGCTTGAATGAAGTTGTGGGCACAACCTCCTTCAATGACTGGTTGAGACACTGACATGGTTAATGGAGTCGGTTATGTAGACGGTGCAAGGCGAGGAGTGGAAAATAAGAGCATTGGCAGTGATTTTTAGTTGTGGATTTGTGGATGGTTTGACTTCAAAGTGGGTTCGAAAGGGATGTTGAGCTTAAGATTGGGTGGGCCGTCACCCTCAAGATCAAAGATGAGTAAGAGGAGGGATTGATGGTTCTGTAGTGGTGGACCCCGTTGAATACCTCTTCACAGGTGAAGCATATGCCCTGCTTGCAACTATTTTGCATTCTTGCGAGCGTCTCGACCTATGGGCATGATTTTTAGGTTTGCAACTTGGGTTATTAAAGGTTATTGGTTGGTAAGCTGCGGGTTGTTTGTTGTGGTTAATGTTGCATATGTCGGATGTCAGACTTATGTCGGTTTGAGTTTTATATGTTAGATGTCGGATTGTGGGGGATACATAGTGGGCATTTCACTCATAAAAGAATATCTCACCGCAGAATCAACTAAAGAATCTATTCGCGACAAAGGGTAGTAGTCTTCAAGGTAAATTTTATTCAAACGACTGAAGTTAACACACATACGCCATTTATCCTTGTTGTTTTTACCATTACAACGTTTGAAACCCACTCGGGGTATTAAATTTCTTTGATGAACTTATACTTCAGCTGCTTGGAGACTTCCTCCCATATTGACCCTTCAAGGGTTGTTGCTACGGACCTCCTCTTCTGCTTGGTTGGCTTGAAAAATGGGTCAAGGATGAGGCGGTGGAAGGCGACATCGAAGCTCACCCTATGCATGTCAGCAGACGACCAAGAAAATACGTCTAGATTTTTGAGGAGACAGGCTATCAGCTCGAACTTCTCTTCTCTCGATGCCCAACATGGACAAAGAGTGCTTTATCTCTATCCTTTCCATCAACAAAAAAGCTCTGGATGGCCTGGACAGGCTCCCTCCCTATCTTCTTCTATTGCGGACTCTTTTTCTCAGGAGGCTCGCTTCTACTCTCTCGCTACATTCTTCAACAATAAGAGACAAGAGAACTCCTAGCGCTTCTTCGGCTATATGAGGAGATAAATTAATGACGTTAACAAAATTAACATAACATTGTCTTGATACCTTTGAGTCGCTCCTGACTTGGAACCGCCTCCCTTGCATGGCAAATTTCAACACTTGATGAAGTGTCGACACTATCTCTTGATAATCGTTTAGGGGGGCCTCTTGAAGATGACATTATAACTTCTCAGCGTATCTATTACAATACAGGTTGCAGGCCTCGACACTCCTATGGTCGCGAAGAGTGTGACACTTCCTTCAGTTTCTTTCCTTTCCCCGACGATTCCATTGCAGGGCCCATCAATTTCTTGGAATGTCTTCTCAATTTTCATCGCCACATTAACGGAACTATCAATATCTATCAAAATTCTTGATACTGTGTAATTTTCTTAAACTGCCTTGATGACAACAACACTATTGATAGGATTGACAATTTTTGAGAGGTTGTCTTTGTTAAAGACGACTTCCCCCATGCAGCAGAGCTAGTTATGAGGTTACATCGACTTCTTGGTGGTAAATCCTTGCGACGCTCACCTTGTGGGAGAACTCAAGCCCAACTCCTCCATGGATGCAGTTAATGTTGGATCTACATGTGCCCATAGAGGGGGGGGGGGATAAATAAGAGATTTAATAAACTCTTAAAAAATATCTTTATCAAAACAATTGTTGCAAGTCGAAAAAAGTTTTGAAATAATTCATTTGATGGATAACAAGACATGATTTTATATTATATTCATTAAAGTACAAAATTTGGATTTTTATGACGCTAGGAATCGTGGCGACAATGTTTACTCTTGTCTTTTCTATACCGACTCTTCCTAATAATTAGTTGGTCGTAGCCCATCTCCCCCCTAGATAGGCCTCGGGCCCCCCTAGACCCTTCTCCCTAGATCTTGTCACCTAACACACAAGGCGAATTTTCTGCCTTAAGTCACATGGACTTAGTCGCCAACACTGGCGAATTCTCCCTAAGTCGCTCACGGATCTTAGTCGCCAACACAAGCGAATTCCTCTACCATCACAAGAAAATATAACCAAAAAGGAAAAAAACATTACAAAAGATATAAAATGTAAAGTATGCAGTAGAACTCCTTATGAAGAACTTCTGAAGGTGAAGACAAATGCACGAGTGAAATCATCGTTGTTGATGTGCTCGTCCTTCACGTAGAATAATCGTTAATGTGCTTCACCTTCATGTTCTCTTTTTGATCTTCGTTTTTTGCCCAAGGGAGTGCTCTGGAGTTAAGGGACGAGGCCCTCTAAATAATTCAGAGTGTTGGAACAATATGCGCTCTTGTCGTTCGTTGTCCTGCTTGTGGAAGGAGCGGACTGGTCTTTAAATAGACTTTGCGAGCTATTGCCGGCGATAGGTCCTACCACCACGCGGTATCCTTTAAGGAAATATTTTGGCGCGTGGATTGAGCAAACAAGTAGGCGTGTTTCTTCATTTTAGGCCTTACCTACCACGTCGTGGTATGTGTTAGCACGCAACGCTGACTTCTTTACATGTTTGCCTATTTTCTCCCTCAAGTACTTTCATTTGAATGCATTTTGGCACTCATCTCAAAGTTGAATGCTACCGCCCGCGGTAGGTGCTACCGCCCGCGATAGGACACATAAGTAGGAGTGCTGGTCCAAATCATCGGCCCGTTCAATTGTTCACTTCAGTTTGTCATACCTGTTATTTCGTGCGCACTATAAACAAGAAACAAATTTGATCAAATACATAATGAGATTTGTTATTTTCAAATCAAAGAGATGTAAAATGCATGTTCTAACAAACTCCTCATTTTGATAATAACAAATCCTATAATGAGAAATCAGTCATTTTGGAATAGAGTTGTTGATGCAGTGACAGGTCGACTCAAAAGGGGTTTATAAACAAGAAACAAATTTGATCAAATACATAATGAGATTTGTTATTCTCAAACCAAAGAGATGTAAAATGCATGTTCTAACAAACTCCTCATTTTGATAATAACAAATCCTATAATGAGAAATCAGTCATTTTGGAATAGAGTTGTTGATGCAGTGGCAGGTCGACTTAAAAGGGGTTTCTAAGAATGCAATGAGGTGGAATGCAAATGCAAAAGTGGTCCGCACAAAATTGCAATAAATAATTAATTAATATAAGAATAATAGCAGAGGCACGTGCAGTCACAATTAATTAATTATAGGAGAACAACCTACTAATTTTGCAAACGATAGAAGCACAAATAATTTCAAGCGTTCACAAAATAAGTCTTGCAAGTTGCATAACGACTGAACTATTAGCACAATGAAATTAAAATCCACTACAATATGAGTACAGAAATAAACAGTAGTAAAAGACAGAACTTTGCACCACTATTTGCACATGTAGGTGGAGGCGATGGAGGTTGTCGCGGGCATCCGAGGATGGACTGCAATGCCCAAGTATCAAAATGGGGAGATCTAGACTTTGTATAGTTGACTGGGTTGTGGACAGGAGGAGGCCACGGGAAATGGGTGTAGTCAAAGGGTTGTGTGTGTGTGTGGGGGGTGTGGGCGGGCTTGGTCAGCTGACTACAGGGATGTGGGGGCTTGTATGGCTATGTGAGGGCTGGAGTAGAGTTGGAGGGGCAGGGAGGAGGAGCGGGTGGTCGGCAGTAGGGCTGAAATGGGGGCTGTTGTTGGGGGTTTCAGGTGGAGTGGAGGCTGACGGGGAGGAGAAGCACATGGGAGAGAGAGGCGGAGGGGAGGAAGGCTACTGATGGGAGTTTCAAGAAGGGCAGAGGTCAACACGGGAGTGGAACTATGTTACGAGTGGGAGTTTCCACATATATTAATGCACAACATAAAAATAGTACAACTATGTTACGAGTCTCGTAATGTGCCGGAGAGAGGCCGGAGGTGGAAATGATGGCGGGGGTGGAGGATACTGTGGAGCCGGAACCGTGACTGCCTAAGTGAGGTTGATCGTTTGAGGAGAGAGCCACTAAGATCTCACAACAAGCAAAGAACAGAAACTTCATTCATTCATGGCTTGATACAAAGACTAACAAAAAAAGAAATGCATGAAAATCAAGTATATTATTGGATATCATGAAGGAAAAGATAAGCATGAAAGGTCTAAAGAGTAAGCATGAAGATTAAGGCTCTGTTTGGTAGGGCGTCGACTACTGGAATGGGAGCAAATGCTGGTGGTGGTTGGGACCGGAGGGGGAGGGCTGCGGCTGAGAAGGGAGCGTTTTCTCCATTTCGCAGAGGGACGGGTGCAAGTGCAAAGGGAGAGGGAATTTGGTCGTTTGTTTTTCCTCCGTCCGGTGGCGGTTGCACCCATACCTGAGCTCCACCGGCGCGCCAAACAGTGGCTAAATATATTTTGCTTGATAGGCCAAGTTGATAATCTAAATATTTTTATTACAAACCAAGATGTTTTGTTTTTTTTAAAATTATATTTCATATTGAGCATGACATACATGTAAAGTATAACCATAAAAATAATTTTACAATACAATGTTATATGATTTGAGATTCAAGTTTTAAAGATATTATAAACTTCATACTTAAACATCTAGTATATTTACTCAAATATGTAGAAACATGTGATTTCATGCTTAAAGTCCAATTCTCATGAGCGGAAAGTTTATGAAAGATATTGATGTGTACAATTTGTGAATTGGTAGGATACACATATGCAATAATCAAGACTTATGTAACATGTAATGTAATATATACTACATCATCAAAAAGCAAAGTAAAATCACTTCCACATATATTAATGCACAACATAAAAATAGTACAACTATGTTACGAGTCTCGTAATGCTGCCGGAGGAGAGGCCGGAGGTGGAAATGATGGCGGGGGTGGATGATACTGTGGAGCCGGAATCGCGACTGCCTAAGTGAGGTTGCTCGTTTGAGGAGAGAGCCACTAAGATCTCACAACAAGCACAAGAACAAAAACTTCATTCATTCATGGCTTGATACAAAGACTAAGGGTCTATTTATAGGACCCTGTGTGGCACACCCGTACATACTAGGGAACATTAAAAATATTAAAACACTACTAATAATATCACACGATACGACACATACTAATAATACCATCACACAACTCAATATAATAAGAACGTTGACCATAACATCACTCCCATTGTCCAAAAAGAGCTTCTCCCCAAGCTCGAGGGAGATCACGCAATGGCGAGCGTCACCCGATGCCTTCCTCGTCCGAGTCCTCAACGTCAAGGTAGAAAAGCTTCTTGCATCTGTGTCCGCGAGTGTACTACTCGCTGCAGTTAAAATATAAACCCTGAGCGTGGCGATCAAACATGTCGGTCCGAGATAAGTGACGGACCGGCAGGGCGGGTGGACCCCCGAGGTGTCCCGGTTGAGTGCCGATGTCGGTAGGCAAATAGGGCTCACAGGCCAACTGGAGGCGGTGGTCGCATAGTCTGGCGAGACTCATAATAGTCACTAAGTCGGGCGGGGCCTCATATTCGACATTCAGTCGGAGGCGTTCTTGAAGTCCGACGGTGAAGATGTTGACTTGCATTGCTGGGGGTAGTATGACATGGGCCAGGAGGAGCTGGAACTGCTCCAAGTAATCAACCATTGTTCCCATTTGACGAAGTGTCGTAAGAGTCCCAAGGGGATTGTTGCGGATTGGCGGGCTGAATCGTAGGTTGCAATTGCGCTTGAAGTCGTCCCATGTCAGGCCTGGCTGGTCGGTGAGATGTGTGGCACAAAGCAGAGCTGAGTCGAGTAGGTGAAAAGAGGCGAGAGGAAGTCGCTCGGCGGCTGGAATTTGTTGGTGGCTGAAGAATTGCTCGCACCTGGTGATTCAGGACAATGGATCCGTTTTACCGTCAAAGGTGGGGAAATCCAACCTGGTGTAGCGCAGTTGCATAGCCATGTCTTGTCGGAGAAAGGCCGACGGCTCGTGACAGATAAGTGGCGAAGGCGGAGGTAGAGGCGCTTGACTGGAGCTGGCGTGATCCGTAGGTGGAGTGGTGATCACGAGAAGTGCGACTGTCAGCTCATTAAGCTTGAGGGTGAGGGAGGCAATATCGTCCCGATGACGTGTTTCAGTGTCCCGATGACGTATTTCAGCGTCCCGAAAACAGGTCTCGATGGAGGTCCTGAAATCTTGGAGAGCCGCCAAGAAATCTGAAGTGTCGGTCATCGTGCGACCCAAAGTAGTATGCGAGAGAGAGCGGGTGATGGGACGATTGAAATCCTCCGATGAGGCTGATTGGGAGTTGCCGCGGGAGCCGCGTCGTCGCCCAATATTGAGAGCAAGGGTAGGTGTGGCCGGTTTTGTGTAAAAGAGGAAAAAAAGTCTGCTTCTGTTGAAGAGGGTGGGCCTGGGGGTTTAAAGAAAAAAATTGAAACAAAAAATGGGAAGAGATATATAAAAAGAGGAGAGGGCCATGAGGCTTCCACTGGTAGTAGGAAAAAAACAATTGAAAAGTTGAGATGGGGCCCACAGTGTAAGGTGGGAGGCAGAAAAAGGAAACTGCGAGAATTAATTAGCGCCGGGCTCGAGAGAACCTGCGGGGAAGAATTAGCGCAGGGCTCGAGAGAAAAAAAGAGCAGGCGGGGATGGGCTCGAGATGGAAGATCTTGGTCGACGAGAAGGCGTTGAAGAAGCCGCGGGTTCGATGCGGCAAAAGGGCTCGATGGAGGGTGCGCATGCGTCGACAGGGGAAGGGGGCGTGCGTCGACAGGGGGAGGGGCGTGCGTTGACAAGAGATCGTTGCAGGTCGGGGATGGTGATGTGAACTATCCGGTAATCACCCGAATACCTTCCCCAAACCGCAATAATAACAGAACAACAAGAGAATTGGGGCAACAACACAATACTGATTGATTCACTAGGCAAGAAGATAACCAGAACATACAATCACAGGCTCACAGCTAACAGATACTCGATCCTAAGGCTCACGCCTGAACAGATCGGAAGGAAGTGCAGGGGAGATGCTCCTGTCGCAACCACCAGCATACACAGCAGCACACACAACATTCAACAACATACCCGGTTCATCCCCCAAACCAGTAATAAAAACATAACCCTAAAAGACCCAAAAAGACCAACATACCCCCAAGAAAACATAAAAATTACAAGATACCAAAATAAAACATAACATTGCATTCCCCATCAAAGGTTCCTTGTCCTCAAGGAACTCGATCCGGCCAACACTCGCGCAGTCTCCATAAGTCCTCCCATGTGGCCTCCTCCGGAGTTCCATTTGCCCATTGAATAAGGAGTTGTGTTACGACCCGACCATCTCTATTGGTGATGCGCCGATCCAAAATCGCCCGCGGTCCACAAGTGGATTGCCCTCATCATTCACCGTCTCTGGTAAAGGTTGTTCCTGTCCACTTGGCTTCCCCGCATGCTTCTTCGACTGTGATATATGAAAAGTGTGGTGTATTTTGGAGCTCTCTGGTAGATCCAACTTATATGCCACTGGCTCAATCCTCTCAAGCACCAGAAAGGGTCCAAAGAACTTGGGTGAAAGCTTATGAATCCAGTGTCCGCGTAAAGTGACTTGCCGATAATGTTGCAACCGCACCCAAGCCCACTCCCCTACTTCCAAAACATGCTCACGGCGCTTCGTGTCCGCCAGTGTCTTCATGCGGTTCTGAGCTCTTGCTAGATTATCTTTGAGCATCGTCATAACTTGATCCCGTGCCATCAAGGAGCGATCCACCGCGCTTATGCTCGCCGTGACTTCAAAGTATGGTGGGAATGCCGTGGGTTCTTGGCCGTACACCACTTCATATGGTGACATCTGGATGGCGCTGCGATAGGATGTGTTGTACCACCATTCGGCCAAGGGTATCTAGCTAGCCTAACTCTTAGGCTTCTCAAAACACATACATCGTAAATAGCCTTCCACACATCGGTTCACCACCTCCGTCTGGCCATTGGACTGAGGATGATACGCCGTTGACATATTTAGTTGAACGTGGAGTACCCGAAACAGCTCTTGCCAAAACTTGCTAAGAAAGACGTTGCCGCGGTTACTGACGATGGTCGCCGGCAATCCGTGCAAACGGACCACAAAGTCGAGGAATACTTGAGCCACTGATTCGGCCGTGTACAGATGATGCATGACGATAAAGTGGGCTTGCTTGCTAAGTCTATCCACAACCACTAATATAGTCGCCTTGCCTTGGCTTTTGGGTAACCCCTCTATGAAGTCCAAGGATATGTCTTGCCATATTCGCTCCGGAATAAGCAATGGTTGAAGCAACCCCACGGGCCGTTGATTGTCGGCTTTACATTGTTGGCACACCACACAATGCTGGATATACTCATAGATTTCCGGTTTCATTCGCTTCCAAAACAACACTCTTTTCATGCGCTGATATGTAGCGGAGATCCACAAATGGCCTCCCAAGGGGCTCGCATGGTACAACTGCATCAATCGGTTTTTAAGAGTTGGATCATTCCCCACCACCAATTTTCCCTTCCGTTTGAGAACTCCATTTGCCCAAGAATATTTAGGGTGATCGGCCGCATTCCGTTCCTTTGCCATGATGATTCCTTGAAGCCGCGCATCGTTCCGCCACGACTCTTTTATAAGCTGGAGCATATCTGATTGGAGGGCGGATATAACGTGCAACATGGCCTCCGGTGCTTCATGCATTCGGGACAAAGCGTCCGCCGCTTATACTGGATCGAGAAATCATATCCCATGAGCTTGGTAAGGTGACGTTGTTGAGCCGGTGTAGCCAATTTCTGTTCAAGCATAAACTTCAAGCTCTGGTGATCCGTTCGGATCACAAACGTGCAGCCCAACAAATAGTGCCGCCACTTTTGGACCGCCAACACTATGGAAAGCAACTCCTCATAGGTAGACAACACTGCATTTTTAGCGCCCAACGCTTGGCTGAAATAAGCTATAGGTCGCTCTTTTTGGAGCAAAACAACCCCCACTCCCGTATCCGAAACATCCGTCTCCATCACGAGCGGTTGTTGGAAATCCGGCAACTGTAAAACTGGCGGGTTAGAGAGCGCCATCTTCAAAGATTGAAAGGCGGCATCCGCGGTTGCCGTCCACTTGAATGTACGCTGTTTTAACACATTTGTAAGAGGGCGTGCAATCGTCCCGTAATTTCGAATAAAGCGGCGATAATAACCGGTGAGGCCAAGGAATTCCTGGACTTTTCTGAGTGATGTCGGCGTGGCCAGTCTAACATTGCTTGTATCTTTGCCGGGTCAGTAGCTACCCCATGACCCGAGAGCACATGTCCCAAGTAGCGCAGTTGCGACAACCCAAATTCACATTTACTCCGTCGCAATACGAGGTGGTTGGACCACAAGGTGTTGAATGCGAATGCCAAATGGTTCAAATGTTCCTCCCAAGATGTGCTGAAAATAAGAATGTCATCAAAGAAAATTAATATGAATTTCCGAAGTTGACCTTGGAATATGCGATTCATGAGGTTCTGAAATGTGGATGGCGCGTTGGTCAAGCCAAATGGCATGACCAAGAATTCGTAGTGGCCCTGGTGAGTACGGAATGCCGTCTTGTGCACGTCTTCCTCCGCCATTCGAACTTGGTGGTAGACGTCCCGAAGATCCAACTTGGAGAGGTAAACTGCGCCATGAAGCTCATCAATCAGCTCCTCGATGAGAGGAATCAGAAATTTATCCTTTATGGTGTGTTGATTGAGACGCCGATAATCCACACAAAGACGCCACGATCCGTCCTGCTTCCTAACAAGTACCACCGGTGAAGCGAAAGGGCTCCAACTATGTCGGATCACCCCCGTGCTCAGCATTTCCCCAATTAATCACTCAATTTCAGATTTTTGAAGGGGTGGATATCGGTATGGACGCAAGTTAATGTCAATGCCCTCGTCTTTCAATACGATGCAGTGTTCCAATTCTCTTCTCGGCGGCAAGCCTTGCGGTTCCACAAAGAGATCCTCGAACTGATGTAATAAATCGCCTAGCAGGTGCTGTTCGGCCTGTGCGAGTAGCAGTCCGGCGACATGCCATGTGTTCATTTTCAATGAATCCCCCTCCGGCTGTGGTCCTGGGCTGGCCGACATAGTACACAAGGCCAACATGCAAATTTGGCCCTCCTTGGCTACCAACTTGTTCACCCGGCGGTCTTTACCCCAGATCTCATTGCCTTGCTGCGATCCGCGGAGAGCGATCTTTTTACCTTGGCTTGAAAACTCCATCCGAAGGTTGAAGAAGTCCCAATTGACCTGACCCAAAGTGATCAACCATTGGACGCCTAGACACCACATCACACCCCCGTAACGGTAAAATCAGCACGTCGGACGTAAACATCACGCCTTGCATACGCCATTGAAAATCAACCACTTTGTGTGCACTCCATAAATTTTTTTTGTCGGCCACCGCTACGGAAAATGAATTAATGGGTGTGAGAGCGCAGTGAAGCCGTTGCGCTGTCCCCTCGTTAAGGAAATTATGGGTACTACCCGAATCAATGAGAACATGAATGAGTTGGCCTTGATGCGATGCCGTGACCCGCATAGTATGGTAGTGTATCATTCCGATGAACGCGTGCACTGATAAATGTGGCACCAGTTGGTCCCCCGTTTCTTCCTCCACCTCAAGCATCTCCTCAAGTTCAACGCCAGGTTCCTCATCTTGGATAGCCTCGATGATAACTTCCAACGCATACGCCTGCCGTCGGTAAGGACATTTGTGGCCCGGTGTATACTGCTGATCGCACCAAAAACACAGGCCCTTCCTCCGTTTTTCATCCACCTCCGCAGAAGACATCCTACGCCCCCCGGGAACTGCTGCCCGCTGACTGGGCTGTACCGTTGCAGATGCACGATCCGGCGTGGTCCATGAGCTACCGCTGGAATTGCGGAAGCTGGGTCGAAAGGTATGTCCAGCGCGCTCCTCGCGAACGTGCTGCTCGACCGGGCGGTCGACCTTGCCGGTGCGACCAGTGAGTTGTTGTTCTTGAAGTCGGGCTAGTGAGAAAACGTCTTGCAAGGACTTGGGTTGGAACATGCAAACACCGTATTGAATCTCATCCTTTAGACCCGCTAAGCAGAAACTGATAGCGTGTTCTTCCGACACAAAGACCCGGTGAAGCAGTAAATCAAACTCATCTAAGAAGCTTGTACGGATGTGCGTTGGCGCAAATTCTTCAGTTCGGCCATAGGATCATCGAACAATGCCGATCCAAATCGCCCATGCAATGCCCGACTGTACTCCTCCCACGTAGGCCACTGTCGTGTAAGCCTAGCTTTCATGAACGCTTGGTGCCAAAACAAAGCCTTGCCCTCCATGTGGACCAAGGCGATCTTCACCTTCATGTCGTCCGGCGTGTCATCAATATCAAAGAACTGATCACAACGGTAAATCCATTCGAGTAAATCATCCCCGGTGAATCTGGAAAACTCGAATCGCGAAAAGCGGTGCGCCAGCTGATGAGCGGCGGTTGCTGTCGCGCGACCGTCTGGCGGCTGTCCCGGCCGGTTCTCGCTTCCCCGTTCCCCCTTCCAGCACGCCATCATGGTGCGCAGCTCCTCCCCGATGGCCTGAACGGAGCGGGCTAAATCCTCCTGCCCTTGCTTGAGGATATCCATCTCGGATTGCTGGTCCTTGGATCGCGTGGCGTCGGAAACAAGCATAGCTGGACGCCGGACAAAGGCTCTGATACCTTGATGTGAACTATCCGGTAATCACCCGAATACCTTCCCCAAACCGCAATAATAACAGAACAACAAGAGAATAGGGGCAGCAACACAATACCGATTGATTCACTAGGCAAGAAGATAACCAGAACATACAATCACAGCTAACAGATACTCAATCCTAAGGCTCACGCCTGAACAGATCAGAAGGAAGTGCAGGGGAGATGCTCCCGTCGCAGCCACCAGCATACACAGCAGCACACAACATTCAACAACATACCCAGTTCATCCCCCCAACCGGTAATAAAAACATAACCCTAAAAGACCAACATACCCCCAAGAAAACATAAAAATTACAAGATACCAAAATAAAACATAACAGATGGCTCGGCGGGTTGGCAACGTGGAGGAAGATGAAGGCTCTGGCGGAAGATAGTTTGTGGTTAACTAAAGGTACGATGTCGAAGCATGCATCAGGCGGCTGGTTGGAGGCATTCAGACGACATACTAGGGTAGAGAAAAGATGGATGCAGGTGGCTAAAATGAAGGGGAATTGTTGTCGGGAATGAAATGACTCCAGCGGCTATAATCTCGCAAATGGAGGAGGTTGCAACGACTGGAATAAGGAGGAAGCGATATGTGTAGTGGAAGAGGACAGGTTGCTTTGATACCAAGTTGTTACGGGTCTCGTAATGTTGCCGGAGGAGAGGCCGGAAGTGGAGATGATGGCGGGGGTGGAGGATACCGTGGAACCGGAACCTCGGCTGCTTAAGCGGGGTTGCCTGTTGGAGGAGAGAGCCACCTAGATCTTACAACAAGGACAAGAACAAGAACTTTCATTCATGGCTTGGTACAAAGACTAAGGGTCTATTTATTGGACCCTGGGTGACACACCCGTAAATACGAGGGAACATTAAAATATAAAAGACACTACTAATAATATTATACGATACGACACCTACTAATAATACCATCACACAATTCAATATAATAAGAACGCTGACCATAACAAACTATTAAGGTACTTCACACACACAATGCTCATTAAGACTTATCAGGGAGCAAAATAGTGATTGATGAATCACATAACATTACGTTTAACTTTATGTTTGTGATTCAGCGTACCAGAGGGAAGTATAATGAAGTGATGGTTTTTAAGTTGTTTGCATAAACCACTTTATATTTTTTTCCAAAGTGCTCAACCTCATAATGCTTATGAAGACTTATCGGGTGGAGAAATAGTGTTTGATGGAGTTATCCTAGTCATGTATTTATTTGATTTTTATTTTGATAACATTGGATCTCTGAATTCACTTGTATGCAAGCACATAATTTTTTTTTCTAATCACACTTCTCTAACAATAGGTGCATGATAAAGTTGTGTAGGTAATTTATTCGTGCATATCAATTAACTATATTATTACACTACACATACATGCATGCACAAGATTATGTACAAATGTTGGAATCAAAGAATGTGATCACGTGTATCATTGTCTAACATAATACATCATTCATACTTGGAGACATACTTATAAGACCCCGAACTATTGTGGATGCGCTACAGGTTTGAAGACCAGTGACCCAAACCCATATCCATGGATCTGATTGATTTGCCGCTAATTGCTAATGCCAATGGATGTTGAAGCTGCTCGAACCTCAGAACCTCCAGCCTCCTAGAGGTAAGGGGCTCTAAACTGGTCCTCATCACCAATCTAGGAGGTCAGGGGTTTGAGCCCCAGCCTCAACAATCTGCCATTGGAATTAGGGGCTGCGGGCAATCAGACCTGTGGAAAGGGGTTGGGGTCGCTGGCCTGCAGACCTGTAGCGCACCCACAGTAGATCGGGGAGTTAAAATACTTAAGTGTTTAGACTCAAGTTTCCTACATAGGTTTTTCATTGTACATTTATGATAGTTTGCATGACATGAAAAAACATTGTAATGTTCAATAAGAATTAAAGTAACAAATCATACATTATATTCAATCCTTGCATGCTAAACTTACTTATGCTAGACATTCTCAAAATAGTTTGAATATAGTTTTTATCATTTTGTTTTATATGAACTTATCAACATACGCAAAACAAAAATTCAAAAAAAATATGAAGAAAATCATATTTTTGTGTTTTAAAATTGTTTTGTAATTTTCCAGTTGATTTTTGAAATAGATATGAAATAAGAAAAAATTTGCTGAAACATAGAACTCATTTTCAGCCAAATCAGTAAAGATATTCTATAGAAGCAACGTAACATTAATTCGAAGAAAAAAAAAAGAAATTTCAATAAAATAGAGCTACCGCCGGCGATAAGTGTTAGTGCTGGGCGGTAAGAAATAGAAAATTGTTTTTTCGCTCTAAAAACTTGTGTTTCATCATTTTTCAATGCCGATAATAATACAACGGCAAAACAAATATGCAATGCCCCATTTATAACACCTGTAACGTGTTGTTTTAGGATGTCAGGAACCTATCGCGGGAGACGGGAGCTGCGATTGACCGCGGGAGACATGTCGGGGAGACGGGAGCTGCGAATATCTACGCGTATCCGTACACTCGGTACTACGGCTCATTTTTGGCGTCAACTTGTGTTTCATCATTTTTCGATCCGATAATAATACAACTTGCAATGCCCCATTTAAAACCTGTAAGTGTTGTTTTAGATGTCAAACCTATATATTGACTGACATGTCGGCCAATATCTACAACACTGGCTTCATTCAGCACTGCTTACATGACTAATAACTCTTAACAACTAACATCCTCATAATGGGTGTTCTTTGAAGTAATGATAACAATATTTTGTCTCTCTTAGAGATAGGCTCTTAAAGGGATCCTTCTCTCAGAGACCGTTTCTAGCTTATCTTAATATCATTTATTTTCGTTCGTAGTTATCCACTATATTGTTTGACAATAGATGAAGCTACAAGGAATGAGGAGAGGTTGAAGGGTGTTGTTTTTAGTGGGTATTGCTTCAGTAAGGTTAATAATGATTTTGCGCTTGGGGTTTAATTAGCGGTTTGTTCATCAGATGCAATGATGGTGTGAGAAGAATGGGTGTTCTTTGAAGATCCTATCGCAGGGTTCAAATATTTATAATGGGTAAGCCTTGGAGAGTGAGGCAGGGATAGTAATTATTTTTTTGGGTATTGTGTTAGTGGGGTTTAAGGATGGCGTTTTGCTTGAAGGGATACATCTGCAGTTAGGCCAGGAGATGCAATGTTGGCAAGGGTGATAGTGTGTTGTTGCTGTGGTAGATCAGGTCAAGGCTAGTGTTAATGCAAAGCAGGGCATTGATGACAAAGGAGAGGGAGTTGGAGATGCGGTTGAGGTCGTCGATGACAATGAATGTTGGGTGTAGTTTGAGGTGGTGGTATCATTGGCGTGCACAATGACATTCCTAAACTTTTTGAAACTTGAACAATTTGTCATTGTTAGTCGGAGATGGTTTGAAGGTCAGACCAATCATTAAGATAATTTTCATGCAAGAGGCGAAAAACTGATTTATTTACGTGCAAGAAAATGATCCTAGAAGGTGATAGTTGCACACGATCACGAACTTAGTTTAGATTGAACATTGTTGGAAAAGCCTATGTAAAGAGGTCCATGATGGAGCCCATTTGTTTATTTTTCTTCTCTCCTCTTTAGTCCCACATCATGTATAAGGATCTCTTCTCTCTTTCTCCCTGCTATAAATGTGTATTCATATCCTGTATTTGATTATTGAGAAAGTATATACAAGTTTCAGGTTTTCTCCACATGGTATCAAAGCCAAACAGGTCCTCCGTGCGGTTAAACCTTCTCTAACCGCTGCTTCCCGTGCGGTTAAGCCTTCTCTAACCGTTGCTTCCCGCGCGGTTAAGCCTTCTCTAACCGCTGCTTCCCGCGCGGTTAAGGCTTCTCTAACAACAGCTTCCCGCGCGGTTAAGTCTTCTCTAACCACTCCTCCTTCTGCTCTCTCTCGTGGCTTCCACCTCCCTTTCTTCCTCTTCCTCTTGGCCCTCTTATAACTCTCTTTCTCTGTCAGGTGGGGCCATTTCCCCTTCCCCATCTAACCGCACGGTTTCTTCCTGTCTACGTGCTTCTTTCTTTACTCGTTGCGGTCTCCTTACACGATCTCCTTGTCTACTCGCCTTGCCGCCAGGTTCTCGCTTTCTTGCTGTGTGCTTGCCTTCGGGCCGTGTGCTTGTCTACTCGCCTTCTCACTGCGGTCTCCTCTTTCTTCTCGCCGCGACTTGTCTAGTCGCTGCGGTTCTCTAACTATTGCGGGCTCCGCATCTTGGTCGCGGCCTCTTTTCTTGCCGCTGGTGTGTTGTCACCGTGACCGTGCGGTCTTCTCTTGCGGTTTATTCGCTGCTTGGTCGCTGCGACTTCTTTAATCACTGCGGCTTCTCTCTGCGGCAGGCTCCGCATCTTGGTCGCGGCCTCTTCCTTGCCGTTGGTGTATTGTCACCGTGACCGAGCGACTTTTCCTCTTCTCTAGTCGCGGCTTATCCTCTCTGCTTGGTCTCCTCGCGCGGTTTATCGGGCGACCTCTTTTTGCTCGCAGTTTTGCTCGCCCGGTCTGCCCGCACGGTCTCCTCTCCATTCACTAGTCTACTCACCGCCGGTCTAGCCTCCTGACCGCCTTGTCATGGGGTCTTCTTTTGATTCTACCGGACAAACGACTTCCTCTCCTGCAGACCGCCCGACCCTTGTTCCTGAACTCCGGGTGCAGATCATCACTATTTCTTTAGCCGGGAAAAAGAACTTTGTGGAGTGGGTGCACTCTGTTCGCCAAGTTCTTCAGTTCAAAAGCTTTCTACATCACTTGACCCAAGCTGTTCCCGCTGCTCCTACTGAAGACTGGTTGCGCAACGATGGTCGAGTTTAGACTTGGCTCCTCAACTCCCTTGATGACGAACCTTATCGCATGCCCATGTATCACGAGACGGATAAGGCGATGTCAGATGAGCTCCATTCTCTCTATTCCGGCAAAGATAGTCTCCAGCACTTGTATGACATCATAACAGATCTTCAGACTCTTGATGTTGGCGGGGTCACCGACCTCACCTCCTTTGTTGCTCGGGCTAAGACTCTGGTTGAAGCCTGAATTCAACATCAGTCCCCTACGATGGATCTTGCTGCCCAACGTGCCCAAAAAGAAGTCGTTGGTGTTTCCATGATGATGACTCGTGTCCCGCCTCATCTTCAGAGCGTTCGGGCTCAGATCCTCTCCTCCTCTGCTACTCCGTCACTATCTGATGTGTGCTCCATGTTGCTCAAGGTCTCACCACGTCCTGACAGTTCCGGACCTCCGTCACCGGCCCTCCTTCAGCAGACTTCTGCGCTCTTACTGCCTCTCCCTCCTGCTCGTGGGGGATGTTCAGGTTCTCAGAGCAGAGGTCGGGGTGGCCGGCCACGACCTAAGTGTTCCTTCTGCGGTAAGGACGACCATCTTGAGGCCACTTGTTACCGCAAGAATGAGCTTCCTCCTCGTCCGCTTGCCTCTGTGGCTTCCAACGACTCATCTGTCACTCGTACTGACCTTGAAGAGGTCCGACTTCAGCTCCAACAACTTCATGGTCTACTCAGCCGCCCACCTGCCTCCGTTGCCTCCGCTGCCTCCATCTCAAATGAAGGTATCATTTGTCTCTCCACTAGTCCGCGTTGGTTCATGGTTTGCTCAGCCGCCCACCTGCCTCCGTTTCCTCCGCTGCCTCCATCTCAAATGAAGGTATCGCTTGTCTCTCTACTAGTTCGCGCTGGATAGTAGATTCGGGTACCACTCATCACATAACCTCACTGTGGCCACATCAGTACTTGGATTCTCCTCATCTAAGTGTATCATAGTGGTCAATGAGGATACTGTTCCGGTCTCCGGCTCTGCTGATATCCCTCTCACTTATTCTCTATCCTTACGCTCGACTCTTCATGTTTCGGGCTCCCTGTTTAATTTACTTTCTGTTAGTCGCCTCACTGCCGATTTGAATTGCTCTGTAACATTTACACATTCTTTTCTTATACAAGATCGACGAATGCAAAATATCATTGGTAAGGGACGACTGCAGAACGAGCTTTACCTTCTTGATGACTCTCCTACTATCCTCTCCTCCGTCGATTTACATCAGCGTCTTCGGCATGCCCCTCTATCGGTCCTCCAGAAGGCTCTAGCAGATGTATCTCTTCCTACTTTTCACTGCGAATCTTGTATTTTCGGCAAACAACCCCGTTCATCTTTTCCATCTCATTGTACTCGGAGCTCTGCTCCTTTTGTTTTAGTACACTCCGATTTTTGGGGTCCGTACAAAAACACTAGCCTTTCTCGGTATCGCTATTTTTTTAACTTTTATTGATGATTATTCTCGGATGACGTGGCTATATTTACTTCATGGTCGCTCCGAGCTTCCCAGTGTCTTTCAGGCATTCATCCTTGAGACCCGCACGCAATTCTCCGCGAACATCAAAGCTCTTCGCACCGATAATGCTCGCTAATACACTAGCCACGAATTTGCGAATTTCTGCTCTGAATTTGGGATCATTCACCAAACATCGTGTGCCTATACCCCCAACAAAACGGAGTCGCAGAACGTAAGAATCGACATCTGCTTGATGTTACTCGCTCTCTCATGCTTTACACGCAGATCCCCAAAGCTTATTGGAATTTTGCGCTTTCAACGACATGTTATCTGATTAACCGTCTCCCCTCCCCATACTCCACAATACCACTCCGTTCAGCCTCCTGTTCCCATCTACCCCGACATTCTCTCTCACACCCCACATCTTTGGTTGTACTTGCCACGTTCACCTTCTTGGTCCGTCCACGGACAAGTTGGATCCCCGGGCGGCCAAAGACATTTTCGTTGACTAATTCACGAACTCAGAAAGGCTACGCGTGCTACTCTCCCACTACCCGCAAGGTGACTGTTTCTGCTGATGTTTCCTTTCAGGAGGATCTTCCTTTCTTCTCCGCTCCCGATCCAACTCCTCTACCACCACCCGTCCTACGACTTGTCATTCCCGTTACCACTCATCCACCACCACCAATTCCTGACCAGGCTCTCGCTCTTCCCAAACCGCCTCTTATCCGTGTCTACACTCGTCGCCATCCTTGCTCCGTTGCCCCAATGCAGTTGACTTCAACTTCTGACGCTCCGCGTCCTGCTGATCCGACACTAGAATCAACCACTCATCCTATGACGAACTATGTATACCTACATCGCCTATCCCCACAGCTTCAAACATTGGCCACTTCATTATGCTCAAATTCTGTACCTAACTCTGTGCAAGTGGCTCTTCAACATCCTTGCTGGAGGGCAGCCATGGAAGAAAAAATGACTGCTCTCTGGGCTAATCAGCCATGGAACCTGGTTCTTTTACCTACCGGCCAGACACCTGTTGAGTGTAAATGAGTCTTTGTTATCAAACATACTCCTGATGGGACAATTGACCGTCTGAAAGCCAGACTGGTGGCTCGTGGCTTCACCCAACAACAAGGTCTCGATTATGAAGAAACGTTCTCTCCAGTAGCCAAGCTCAACACCGTTTGTGTCATCTCGTGGCGGTGCATCGCCACTGGCCCTTGCATCAACTGGATATCAAGATTGTGTTTCTGAATGACGACCTCCAGGAAACAGTCTACATGCAGCAACCTCTCGGGTTTGAGATCACGGGGGAGTCCCGAGTTTGTCATCTTAAGAAGTCCATCTATGGTCTCAAACAATCCCCTCATGCATGGTTTGATAGGTTTAGTAAGGCAGTTCAGGAAGTTGGCTTTACTCAGAGCTCAACAGACTTCTCTCTGTTCACTCGACATCGGACAACATGAACGGTAGGGAATCCACGCGGTCAAACAACATCTTAGCTCCGTGTTTCAAACAAAAAATCTGAGGCACCTTCGATACTTCCTTGGTCTTGCAGTCGCGAGACGTCCGGATGGACTTGTCCTTTCCCAACGGAAGTACTGCCTCGATCTCCTTCAAGATGCTGGCTACTCTGGATGCAAGCCAACTACTACTCAAATGGATGCAAATCATAAGCTGCGTGCACATGCTTCCGATACAGATCTTCCTCTCCAAAATCCTGAATACTATCGACGACTTGTTGGAAAATTGATATTACCTAACTGTCACAAGACCGGATATATCCTTTGCTGTTGGGGTTGTCAGTCGGTTTATTCTTGCTCCTCAAATATCTCACCTTCAAGCCGTCGAACACATTCTAAGATATCTTAAAACAGCTCCGGGTCAAGGGCTAGTATGCATAAGCTCATCCTCTACTCCAACGTTGGTTGCGTATTTTGATGCAGATTATGCTGGTTCCTTGGATGATCGGCGGTCAACCAGTGGTTTTTGTACCTATTTTGGAGGTCATCTTGTTACCTGGCGGAGTAAGAAACAAGCCGTGGTTGCTCGATCCTTAGCTGAAGCAGAATACCGATCGATGACATCAGTTGTCTCTGAGATCACATGACTTGAAAGTCTCCTCGCCAATCTAGGAGTAAAATTTCCCTCACCAGCCATCCTATTATGTGACACCCAAGCGGCTATACACACAGCAAAAAATCCGGTCTCTCATGAAAGGACAAAACATATTGAAGTGGACTGTCACTTTATCCTTGAGAAAGTTAAAATGAAGAAGATAGAATTGAAACATGTTCTGGGTCTGAGCAAGTTGCTGATATCCTCACAAAGGCCCTACCAAGTACCTTATTTTATCAGTTCCTGTACAAGTTGGGTGCCTATGACTTGTACGCTCCAGCTTGCGGGGGAGTGTTGAAAAAGCCTATGTAGAGAGGCCCATGATGAAGCCCATTTGTTTATTTTTCTTCTCTCCTCTTTAGTCCCACATCATGTATAGGGATCTCCTCTCTCTTTCTCCCTCCTATAAATGTGTATTCATACATTGTATTTGATTATTGAGAAAGTATATACAAGTTTCAGGTTTTCTCCACAAACACAAATGAGGGATACAATTGTCTAGACAAGCTTGACCCGAACTCTTGCGAGCTGGTTCCCTCTAAGAGCCTTTTTCACCTAGGAGAGCCTACACTCACAAGTTCTCAAGATACAAAATAGGTGACACTACCACTCCCTTATATAGAGGAGTGAGACATACAAACTACAATAATGCTCCTTAGGCTTGCATAAGCTGAGGGAGACATAATACATGTCCAGGAGGTCATATTCGTACCAACATTCCACTTCCAAAATATTGCCTTGTCCTCAAGGTCGAGGTCCATGAGGGTTATTCGTGAGGGTCAAAGAATCCAAGCGCAGGAAGCGGCGTTGAGGTCGCTGAAAAAACCGTGCTGAGCGAAATGCTGTTGGAGGGGTGTGGGAGGAAGTGCTTGTGGCGTTGGAGGTCTGTCGGAAAGCTGCAAAAGCCATGAGGGCTTCTGGAATGCTGAGGGATGAGCTGTAAGGCCGCTGGAAGTCGGAGGTAACACTGGCGGGAGGCGGGTACCCTCACAAAGGAAGATGTCCAGGGCCGACCAGGGATGCTGGAGGGCTGATACACACTGGAGCGTCGTAGGGGCGCTAGAGTGGATAGAACCAGGCGAACGTGCGGCTGGAGAGATGCTATTGACGTTCGTCGAATGGACGCTATGCCGTGGTCGATGGTGAGCAACGTTGTAGCGGTGGATTACACCGCACAAAATCAAGTGGCGTTGGAGAGGATGGGGGAACTGGGCGGTGCGGGCCGGAGTAGGGAGCCTGATCTAGTTATGGTTTCAGAGAAAATCGTAAAAGAGCGACATGCCAAACCAATTGATAGTTGAACACTCTCAAGAATTGAATTTAGATGGTTAAACACAAACCATTGATACAATTGTCGGTACAAGCTCGATCCGAACTCTTGAGGGCTCATTCCCCCTAAGATCCTCTCTCACCAAGGGGAGCCTACACTCACAGGTTCTCAAGATATAAAATTGGAGATACTACCACTTCCTTATATAGGAGAGTGAGACATACAAATTACGATAATGCTCTTAAGGCTTCATAAGCAGAGGGAGATGCGACGTGTGTCCATGAGGTCGTATCCATATCAAAAGATGGATGAGGAAATGAGAACTAGAAAATTTGTAAAAGGCGTTGTTTGGTTCCTTCAAGAGAAAACATGTTTTCCATTATGTAGTGCGTGTTAAATTACAGAGTTGCTCGAGTAATATCATTTGATAAAAGAATACTAAATGATGAGTTACCTTGAGTTGTTTTAGTGTGCAATGAGTAGTTGGCATCCGTTAGAGTTTTACTGAACTGAGTTTTCTTGGGGCAGGCGTTGAAGGCAATGGGACCAGCTGAGAGTTGGGGAGAGGTCATCATATCATATTTATAAATAAATATATGGGATTCTGTTAATTGGTCAGTGTATTGTCAACTTTAGATGTATGCACGGTATTTTTATTATAATAGACATCCTACAATTGTGTATGGATATGTATACTACAATGGACATATATATGTGCTGAAGATATTAGATACTGTTGTATTTCTCACTTGCATAATAAATTACTCATTTCTGATTGTGCTGCAACTGGTGCTATAATTAATCCTCTCTTAGCAGTTTATATACCAAGTCTGTATTCACTTTTACTTGTTTTTTATGTTAAATGTTTGATTGTAGTTGTGCTTTAAGCAGGGTTGGGAAGTGACTGTGATCAAGCAAGAGGGCACCGAGGGTCCTTTAGAGATGCAAATATCTCTTCCCTCTATGGCTTCACAGTACATTATATCTTTCCTCTTCCAAGCCTGCCAAGAAATTCATAAAGTTGGAGGGCATGTCCTTGATAAAATTATCTTGCAAAATTTTGCGAATGAAATGTTAAAGAAGGCAAGCTCTCTGTCTTATCTCTGCATATGGAAGTACCTTTTTATCAGTATTCTAAAGGCTATTGCTTCTTCTAAACTTGGTTCATTCCTGCTGCTTCCGAATTTTGTTTTAACTGCTTTACACAACTTTTGGTGGAAGGCGGATGAGGGATGATTTTCCAGAAACTTTTCCAGTTAATCAGATTATGATAGGGGCCATTTGACTGGCCCAAGTGAATTTCACCTGCTGTATGGGGCTTAAAACCTAATCAGTGGAATGCTTTTGCTTTTATGATTGTTTATTTGGATCCTACAAATCCACATAATTCTATGCTGCCAAATCCAGGTTATATATAGGGGCGGATGTCCAGGTTTTCAGGCATTGCTGAGTTTTGTGAGAGAATCTTGATTTCGGCAATCATTCGTCGTGCGACGCCGCAAGCCCGTGGTGCGACGCCTCGAGCCCGTGGTGTGACGCCTCGAGCCCGTGGTGCGACGCCTCATCTTCATATTCAATTTCTCGTTTTATTTCAGTAATTTTTATTCCTATTTCACTGTTTTCCGTGACTATTTCCCCCATGTTCTATTCATTCTCTTTGAAGAAAATTGCTAGTTCAACTATTGTTCCTATTTCACTGTTTGCATCTGAGGGACCATCACTCTATTGATTGGTCCTTTGATGACTCCCCCTGTTGAGCCTTCAGATGAGCCACCTCGTCCTTGTGTGGACGTGATTAATGTAAGTGTCACACTTAGGAGTTTTAAGACGTTGACATCTTTTTAATTAACGCCCCTGATGCTGATAGTTCTTCAGAGAGAGGATTTTGAGTGTGACATCCATTTAGTGGGGCTTGATCGTAGCCATCAGGTCACTCATACTCTAGATTAGTTTTGGGCCATACCACTTGTTGACCCACCATATGCGTTCTTTCTTATGATGGGCGCCCACCTCACTCTAGAGTCACGTCCTATTGTCAGTGTTTATGACTTTCACTTAGGTGTTCGTCGCATTTGCGATGAATATTATTATACCCCTCCTGGTGAACCCCCTGATGAGCCACATAGTAGATCTCTACTTGTCTGGGATGTATATCTTTAGTAGCACAGTCGAGTTTGAGGGTGCACTCACTGATTTGTTGATTTTATATTTTACCACCCGCATTTGTAGAGGCAGTTCATACACTACATCGATACATCTTTTCACTGATATCTCAGATGTTCATTGGAATGTTCATCGCCCCCGCGATGAATTCTTGAATGTCCATCGCCCCCGCGATGAATACTTGTCTGGAATGTTCTTCTATGACCCACCTCCTGAACCTCCTGATCACATACCTATTTTAGGAGTTTCATATAGTATCTAAAATCGTTGGTTTACTGCGCTGGTCATGTTAAAAGTTCATATTTTACATTTGTTGTTTGTTCATTTACATTTAGTGCATGATTCATCTGTGTTGTGTGAGTCACATATATTGTTTATTTTGCATAATTTGCATGATATGCATGAATTACTACGGAATTAAACGCTGCTAGAAATATTGAATTATATAAGGCATGAGCAGATATGCACAAGTGTGAACAACATTTTCGGGTGTGCGAGCATGTCATGGTCGGACTTTGCAAAGAGGGGTCTCAAAAGGAGCCGCTACTAAACTACAACTTAAGCAAATGAATCCTTATAGAGTTATAAAAAAACTTGAGACAAATGCCTATGAAATCGATTTTCCTGCAAATATGAGTATTCATCCTGTATTTAATATGAGAGATTTGACACATTACTTTGACCCTCTCGAGCATAGAGACCCATACCTTGAGCTTCTTTTGACACCCCTGGCCCCCCTAGATTCAAACCTTGAGTTTCTATTGACACCCTTCTAGTTACAGCTTCACACTTCCCAAGTTTATCTTGGACGAGCACCCACAGATTTGCCCGCACCTCCTATGTTTCTATCGGATTTTCTGGATCCACCAGCACGAAAGGTGAGAGCATGAGTAATATTGTGACGAGTGCACTACTATTACAGACGATCATTCTTGCCGTTACTTGATGTACTGGAGTGGACACCACTGCTACACCCTTGATGATACTTGGATATTTGGTGACCACTTGTTGAACTTACCCCCGATCGAAGATGAATATTTTTCAATCGGGGGGAATTGATGGGGATCGAATGTATGTTCGTAACCAGAGAAGATCGGCCCACTACGTGGCGTGACTCATTTTTGTAGATTTGTATTAGATTCGTGGATCGGATCGGCGATCCGAGACCGCGATCGCCTCTAGAGCGTCCTGTTTCATTTTAAATATGTATATTTTAATATTTTTTGTAGTTGTATTTATTTTTTTAGGACACCGGGCGTAATGGATGGTCGTAGTCGTTCACGCTGGGTGCCCAACCGCCCCTCTCATTATAAATAGGGTGGATGTCCAAGTTTTCAAATATTGTTGAGTTTTGTGAGAGAATCCAGATTTTGACAATCATTCGTGGTGCAACGTCGCGAGCCCGGGGTGCAACGCCTCGTCTTCCTATTCAATATTTCGTTTTAATTTCAGTAATTTTTATTCATATTTCACTATTTTCCATGACTATTTCCCCCACGTTCTATTCATCCTCTTTGAAGAAAACTGCCAACTACTGTTCCTCTCCCCTCTCCCCACAATCTCATCCTTCCGAAGGGGATAATCGCCCACCTCCTGTTCATCTTCTTTGTCCCGTCGAAGGAGGAAACTGCCAACAAACTTCTGTTCATTCTCCCCCTCCTTGACAGAAACCGCACGGAACTACTCCTTCCTCCAAGTCAGCTCACGCCTCCCAATTTCAGCCCTAGCCACCTCCAACAACCCACGTGAGCCTATCTCCAGCAAATCCCCACGTTTTCTCCTCCCCGTACTTCCTTTTTTCTCTGTCGTGGAATCCCTGTAAGCCGCAAGCTGCCATTTCTACTGTAGCTTCTGCAATAGATCGACCCTTGTAGTTCCTCCTCTGTCGAACAGGCTTCCAGTCGCTGCTCTTCGACAAACCTCCGCCTCTCCCCTGCTCGTCTCCCTCTCAGCCCTAAGCGACAAAGCCCTTGCCGTTCGACTTTTCCCCTCACCCCATCACCATCTACGCCTCCACATCTACAACCCGAAGCTCTCTTTCCCTAGCCTTTAATTTCCTCCCAGTCCAGCAAACACCCCTTCATCCTAGCCTTCAAGTATTCTGCTGCCCACCTCTAGCAATCCAACATTTTCTTCCTTCCCCTACAATAGCCGCATTTGTCTCGTGGAACCATGCCGCCACCGCTACCGGATTCCTGTGCTATGTGAGTTTAAATTTATTGTGCTATTTTATTTTTCAATGTTAAATGTTGGAGGATATTTCATGTTTGCTTGGTTTTGTACTTGTTCATGCTATTGTTTCAGTTCTTGTAATTCTATAGTATTTATTCACGCAAATTGTTGTTGAAAACCCTCTTTGTGGGGAAAACTTTGAGATTATCGTGCACTTGAAATTATTGTTTCACATTGTGATTACTTTGCCGAACTTGTATAAAAATTATTGCTAACATTTAATTTCGAGTTAATCTAAAACATGCATACATTAATTACATTGGGTTCATTCACATTCATTCCGCACAGTCAGTTAGCACTGCATTAGCATGCCGACACAGTCATTCCACATTTGCACGTAACATTATTTTAGCATGTCGACATTGACACATATTGATGCGGAACATAGATGAGCACTTGCAGTGGATGACGAGTTTTGAGGTCCGTTCAGGGCCAATTGGCGACTTTCCATATATGCGTGCCCCGATCGATGATCGGACTGCGCGGATGCGTCCGGATTCGCGTTGCGAATCAATTTCATATATTAGTTTATTTTTTTACAATTATTTTGATGTATTTGGGTGGCCCCACTCCGGCCAATCATAGCTGTTGACGGGGGATACCCTAATCTTCTCTTTATTATAAATAGATCGCTTTGGGGCTGATCTAGGCATTGCAGAATTTGGAGAAAGCTATTCCCGGATTCCCACGATCATCCCACGGTGCCTACTCCGTGGAACCTTAAATGACGACTCCTAGGCTTGTATCTTCTTTCCCAAGATAACCACCCCTAATCCCAAGCCTTCTTTTCCCCTCCCAAACTACCTCCCGCAACGCCCCCAAAGCCCCCAAATCAACTACTATTTCCTGGGTAGAAAATTCAGATTTCAATTATTTGTACTGTTGGAAAATGAAATTTACTATTCCTTTTATATAGTTTTTTTCCTCTCCCTAGCTGACCACCGACGGCCTGAAAGCTCCTCCAGGACAGCTCCACCACCTAGCCCCCTCCATTTCACTGCAGTCACTTCCCCACTCCCTAACAGGGCCACCAGCCACCCCCCTCTTCACCGACAACTGTTGTACTCTTAGCCCTAATTCCGCTTTCCGCCAATCGCCTCGCCTTCGTGGAACCACCGCTAATCAGCCCCTATCCAGATCAGTCTAGATCTGGACTGTTTCATCCCTGATCCACTATTTCGTCTCACCCTCCGCTCCATTCCTAGCCCAGATCCGCTCTTAAACACCAGGATCCACTCCCCCTCACCCGGATCTACCCATATGACGCCAGATCTACCCATTTCCGGCCCGTTTCCACCTTCCACCACCGAGGACAACCACCTACGTCATTTCCACATCCCTGTTCCAACCCAGATCGCCATTCACGCATTTTCGGCTCCGAAATCTTCAGTGCCTTGGTCAACCCACACTTGGTGAGTTTTCGTTGTACTATATTATTATTTTCAGCATATTTGTATTGAGTTTGTTACTATATTAGTTTGAATATCTTGTATTGTGGTGGTTTGTTAAATAATTATTGTGATTTGCATGATTTATTTGCCGCGCGCTCTCGCTTTGACCCTCCACGCGGAGGAAAGCCTAAGCTCGCCTTGCTTAAATAAATTATTGTGCATTGTTGTGAATTTTTCTGCCTGTGATGATTTATTTACTATCCAATTGTGTTCTAACCGTCGGACTTTTGCATAACATGTAGAGTTAGGTCGTAGATTTTTCGCCGCCTATAGATCCCTCTTTCGTCAATTAGTATCCGAGGGAGGTTGCACGCACACCACTTTCAGAGATCGTGCCCACTTGCATCCGCTCTCACAGAACCCCGTCAGGGAGATCCTCACATTATTACGACGATCATTCTCGATCGCAGTACACCACTTTCAGAGATCGTGTTGACTCACCGACACAATCCCACTATGCTAGAGACGATTAATATGATGATTGTCGTCGTTCTTATCCGCACACGCAAGCAGATCGTGTTGATCCTTCGACACGACTCGATTACCTTAGGAATAATTATTATGAGGATAGTCGTTCCGAGAGAGATATTGAGAGTCAGTTTCGTACTGCTGCCCCTTCTTTTGACGGCTCATCGAGTCCCGAGTCTTTCAGTTATTGGATCGTGGATATGAAGTATTATCTTGATCATTTTGAGGTATTCAGTGAGCGTCGCATCAAGTTTGCAAAACTTAGACTTTTAGATCAGACGAGGACATATTGGGCTAGCGTTGAGAGGACCCGCGAGCGAGACCGTATACATCGCAACACCAATTGGGTGGACATGAAGCGTACTTTGTGTCAAAGGTATCTGCATTCGTCGTATCGGAGTCGCTTGTTCGATCAATTATTTTCCCTTCAGCAAGGATCCATGTCTGTCGCTGAGTACATAGTCCGTTTTGATGAGTTAGTCGTGAGGAGTGATATCCGAGAGGATCCATCCATGGCCATTCCCCGATTTCGGTCTGGAATTCGGTCTGACATACGTACTAATGTAGCTTATCATAGCTCGAAGTCCCTTGAGCAGACATATCAGCTCGCCCATCGTTATGAACAGTCTTTGAAGCTTGTCGATGAGATTCTCACCCTGACCTCCGCAGTACGAGTCCCTCCCATACTGAGATCACCATGACGCCTACCACTGTCTTGTCAGCCACGATAGAAGTGATACATGAGGAAGATTGCTCTCACCCCAGTGAGGTGCTTAGCCCAGTGAGTGACCTATCTTTTGTTTCTGACCCGTCTCCTGCGACCCCGATTGAGAGTGAGTATGAGCAACCTATTGAGTCTGCAGTATTGTATCCCTCACCCACACCTCTTCTTCTGCCATGCACCGGGTTAGTTAACACTCTCATCATAGATCCAATTCTTGACACCACACCCACATACTCATTCTTGAGTGTAGGTCTTTGTCGCTCTCCCGTTGTCATTGCCCCGAGTCACATCACGACCGAGAGCCTAGAGCCTGGTGTTAATCTCGAAGTGACTATGTCACCTATTCATGGGGACACTATCCCTTGCGATGATACTCATCTGGAGGACCTTGACCCGTGTGACGAGTTCTATGACGACCTCCCTGTTGAGCCTCCTTATGAGCCGCCACATCCTGGTGAAGATGCGATTCAGGTGAGCCGCTTGTTTATGAGTTTCGGGTTAGTGACGTTTCGCCCATTATCATCTCTGGCCTTGACCTAGAAGATGGATATTGTGCGGAGCATCAATTATTTAAGGCACCACCTGCTGATACATCACACCCTAGATGAGTTTTGAGACGCACCACCTGCTGACCCACCAGACGAGCTCTTTCTTTTCGGCCACACTCGAGAGTCACGTTTTTTAGTCGGTATACACGATTTTTATTTAGGTGGTCGTCGCATTCGTGATGACTTTTCTTACAGACCTGCTGAGCCCCTGATGCGTTACACTCATTGAGAGACATTTTACTCTTCATGAGCTCGCCCTTGGGTTTAGATGTTACGCACGGTCACCTGAGCAGTCAGCACACACGAGATGAGTTTTTCTATGCTCCATCGAGAGAGCCTCTTGATATGCCACCTCCTTTGATGAGTTTTCAGGTCATTATTAGATTCTCTCATAGAGAGCATGCTGTGTCGGTCTTGTGTCATTTGCATCATTTGCATGAGTCTGTTGAGTTATTTCGTCATCTTTTGCATGAGTCTATTGCGTTGTCTATTCATCATTTGCATGTGTGTCATGAGTCAGTCCGACGAATAATCCATATTGGTAATAAATCTTGTAAATCACATGCAGATGTTCATTGATAAGTGCATGTATTTCATGAAGGCGAGCAGGTGATGGTAAGAAACTACGCTGTGAGGCTCCGTGCGAGGCTTGCTAAATGTTTGAGCGTTAGGCGAATGGATCCCTATATAATCATGAGACAAATTGAAACAAACACCTACGATCTTGATATCCCTGCAAGTATGGGTTTCCACACGATATTTAATGTTGAAAATCTGACGCCATACTACGAGCCTCGCGAGTATGTGGACCCAAGCAATGGGGACTTCCATCCGCCCACACCTCCACTCCCGTTGTCTTACCACCTTTATAGCCCACCCACGTCCGATGGCACAACAACTCACCCACTCCTGACACCTACCCACATAGGGATTCGTCTTCTTTGGTTTTACCTTCGGCACCGCCGACCGCACCGGGATCCACCACTCGTGAGTTGAGCATTGAGAGCATTACGGAGACCCGACGCCGCCATTACATTCCTACTACAGACGTTGATGATACCTGTGTACTTGCAGCAGAGCTTGATTGGTTCGCCTCTGGATTTCGACTTCAGCACAACCGTCTTCATTCACCGAAGATGACAACTTTTCAGTTAGGGAGAGTTGATTGGCGAGGATACTTTTCCAGCGACGACACTTGGGCGATGTTTGGTGGACTTACTTGAGTTTTACCTAGCATGCATCGAGAGAATTCTGATCCCCATTCATCGGGAGATGAATTCTTTCAAGTCGGAGAGATTGATGCGGAGCACAGACGAGCACTTGCAGTGGATGACGAGTTTTGTGGTCCATTCAGGGCCAATTGACAACTTTCCATATATGGCATGCCTGGATCGACTATCAGACTCTGCAGATGCGTCCGGATTCGCGTTGCGAATCAATTATATATATTAGTTTATTTTATTTGCAGTTATTTTGATGTATTTGGGTGACCCCACCTCCGACCAATCATAACCGTTGATGGGGGATACCCTAATCTTCTCTTTATTATAAATAGACCGCTTAAGGGCTGATCTAGGTATTGCAGAATTTGGAAAAAGCTATTCCCGGATTCCCGCGATCATCCCCCGATGCCGACTCCGTGGAACCCTAAGTGATGACTCTTAGTCTTGTATCTTCTTCCCCAAGGTAACTCCTAACCCTAAGCCTTCTTTTCCCCTCCCAAACTCCCTCTCGCAACGCCTCTACAACCCCCAAAATCAGCCACTGTTTCCTGGATAGACAATTCCGATTTCAATTCTTTGTACTGTTGGAAAATGAAATTTACTAATTTACTATTCCTTTTATATAGTTTTTTTCCTCTCCTTGACTAACCACCGGCGGCCTGAAAGCTCCTCTGGTACAGCTCCGCCACCTAGCCCCTCCTCCCTCTCACTGCAACCACTTCCCCACTCCCCTACAGGCCCACCAGCCACCCCTCTCTTCACCTACAGCTGCTGTAGCCCCTCTCAGTCCTAATTCCGCTTGCCGCCAATCCCCTCCCCTTCGCGGAACCACCGCCAATCGGCCCCTGTCCAGATCAGTCCAGATGGACTGTTTCATCCCCGATCCGCTATTTCCTCTCACCCTCCGCTCCATTCCTAGCCCGGATCCGCTGTTAAACACCGGATCCACTCCCCCCTTGCCCGGATCTACCCATACGACGCCGGATCTCCCCATTTCCAACCCGTTTCCACCTTCCACCACCGAGGACAGCCACCTACGTCGTTTCCATGTCTCCGGTTCCACCCCAGATCGCCATTCACGCATTTTCGGCTCTGAAATCTTCAGTGCTTTTGCCAGCCCACTAATTGGTGAGTTTTCGTTGTACTGGATTATTATTTTCAGCATATTTGTATTAGTTTGGTTACTATATTAGTTTGAATATCTTGTATTGTGGTGATTTGTTAGATAATTATTGTGATTTGCAGGATTTATTCGCTGTGCGCTCTCGCTTTGACCCTCCACGCGGAGGAAAGCGTAAGTTTGCCTCGCTTAAATAAATTATTGTGCCTTGTTGTGAATTTATCTGCGTGAGATGATTTTATTTACTATCCAATTGTGTTTTAACCGTCAGACTTTTGAATAGCATGTAGTGTTAGGTCGCAGATTTTTGCCGCCTATAGATCCCTCACGCGTCACATATATTCTCACATAGGGCCGTCCTGCATCACAACTCACAAGTACTCCTATATTTCAATCAAATAAGAAAGCTCCGGTTCTTCACCACTACTCAAATTTTTGACAACACGCTAGCTCACCCATTATCTGGCGAAAACTGGTGCTGTGCGCATCGATCTCACTCCCTAAAGCAAGGAGACTGTCAATGTAGCCATAACAAAACCTAACCACGTCCTCATCTTTTCAATGAAATTATTGTAGTGACTTGTGCCTTCACCCAACCTTTTCCATAATGTAAATGCTATCATTGTGTGTAGGAGGATATTTTAGGCAGTGAAAAGGATAAAGAATCAGTATATTTAGGTTCGATCTTTCACCCTTGCTCTCTTGTCTTTATTCCGGATGATATTCTGCCCCTCCACGATCCAATGGCAATCAATGGAACTTTTCCTTGCGAGTGCATCAACCAGAGATTGCCCCCCTTCCTATTTCGTCTTTGTTTTGTTAATGTAATCTAGGTGGCAGAGGAAGATTTTGATTCCAAAGAACTCAATAGTGAGCATTTTTAGATCCATCCCCATTTACAAGGAGTTTGCGTGAACATCGGGTCCAATAACACTACATCTCCAATGCCTTCAACCACCACCACCCTATCTTGTAGAGTTTTAGGTCATGGTAGACTGAATAGAAGCTCACCATGTTATGCCACTACGCTGCGAAGGAAAAAAGCATTATTGTACTTGTAGAGTAGCGACAATGTTTTTAGTAGTTGATTCTTGGTTGAACAAAGTTGCATAGTAACGAACTAGTGATAGATTCAGCTTCACCGATATGCGAAGGGTACATAGTAGCTGAGTCGTGATAACCACAAAGAGGCACGACGGTGAGTCGTGGTAGCGATGAAGAGGCACAACGGTGTGTCACGATAGCGACTTAGACTAAGGCCAACCATGAGGACGATGAGCTTATAAAAATGAGCGAAGGGGACATAAGTTGATGAGTGCGATAATAACAAATAGTTGACGATAGGAGGTGAGCTTATAGAAAGGGACTCTCATAGTACGTAGTAGCTCAATCGCGATAGCGTTGAAGAGGCGAAAAAAGGGGACATAAGTCGATAAACTTAGTAATGAATAGTCTATGAGAAATTGGGCTTATAAAAAGTGCGGCGAAGAAATCAAAAATATCCTTATCCTACAAGACTTTGAGAAGTTAGGTATTCAACACTTTATCTTTTGAACTAACCTGACTCTGATACCAACGGTCACGACCCGTCTCGACAAAAGTCAGAGTGCGCTTCGGGCGGGCCGTGATGCCACTGACATGGGCGAAAAGAAAACCATGTCTGCTAAGACGGATGCAGAGAATGCTGAAAATAGTTTTCAAATAATTATTCTTAAGTAAAAACAGTTTTGATTTTTATGTTGCGGAAGCTTTTAGGGTTAAAAACAGTCAGAGTTTTAAATGCACATGAAATTTTTGTAAAAATCATTTTTTATAGGACACTGATACAGTTTTCATGCAATTATGATTCAACAGAGGGTGCACATGCATATAATACTAAATTATAGTACATAGTATTTAATAACATAGTAGTTGTCCATGTACTACTGTTCATAATTATCACATAAAGAAAACATTTGACAGTAAAAGAAATGAATCAAAAACATAAAACCTGACACGGCTGGAAGATCAATCATCGAAAAATAGAAGCTTTGATGCAGATCGGGCTCAGGAACTTGGCGGCGCTGACACGAGAGCTAATGCAATTCCAAAACACAAAAGAAAAAGCTCAGAACATTGAAATAAATAGGGTGATCAGAGTAAATTATAGAACAGTAACAGAAGTAGAATAACTTAAGTGTAACAGTTTCTCATGAAACAAAACTATTCAATGACTAGCAAACAAAAGAGATAAACAAAACAAGTTAGTATATTAGACTACTCCGGAGCATAACCTAACATTATTCATGTAGTATGTTGTAAGCCGTGATCGATGAAGGGTGTAGGTGGTATAGCAGGCGCCCATGGTTTCACGATCAGATCTGCGTGCAAGTCTTGCCGGAAAAGTAATCCTGCTTGCCATGACCATGACCGCAGACAGATGCCCAATTATCAATCTAAGACTTGCTCATAATCACAAATTCAAGTAATTCCAAATATATTATAGCCTAAAATATTTACTTATCAGATTGGGTATTCATGATCTAAAGTTATTGACAAACCAAACGTTCCAGGGTGAAATCAAAGAATCGTAAGAACATACAAAACAGTTAGGTTACAAATCCGTTAACAGATCAACATATACCGAAATGCAGTCATGAATCAGAGAACAGAAGCATTAAATTACACACAATATTTGCAAGAGAGAGAGGTCTCTACTTGCCTGAAGGAGGCTGAATCTGACGGAGGCGCCTAAGCGACGCAAGCAGGATTTAGAAATCCTAATCGGACCTGTACAAGAACGATGAAAGCGACATAACAAATTATCACTATGCTAGCACAGACAAATATCCGCTACAAAATTGAATCAGATGTTGCTAAGAGATTTACCTCTCTCAAGAGTGAGGGGAGAAAAGATTCCACGCAGAGACAGAGACTTGGCGGCGCTCGGCTAGGGGAAACCCTAAATAAGAGAGAGATTTCCTTCACGAACCGTCAATTGAAGCGACGGACGACGCCGGAAATCACAATTACCCAAAAGTTACACGATTACACTAGGGGAAAAAACTGAAACAAAAGTTGAACGAAATATAGGGCACGAAAAATTCGCGAACTCGGTCAAATCTGAAATAAGAGGAAAGAAGAGTATATCTTACCAAGAGAAATCAAAATCGAGTCCAAAATCTGAGCGGAGGATTTGAGCGAAGCCCTGGGCGTAATCGGAGCCCAAGGAAGATGGAGAAGCGGCTGTCGGCCTTGGAGTAGAGGGAGGAGGCGGCTGCCGACCACCAGGAAGCGAGAAAAACCGCTGCCAACCATCTTAAAGTGGGGGTCGTCGGCCATGGAGATGAGCAGGAGAAGTTGTCGGCCATGACATGAGAGGCAAGAGGCGGTGGGGAAGCTAGAGGGGGAGGCGCCAGTCCTAGAGGAGGATATTTCCAGCCACGAGGAGGAGAATCGGGGCAGTCGGAGGCGGGATCACGGCTTGCGACTGCGATACGGGAGAAGGGTTGCAGGAAATAAAGAAACGAGGGGGCAACTCGGGTTAAATGAGAGGAATTAGGGTTTTGTTGTTTTTTTATTATTTGTTTTATTATTATTATTATCAATGTTATTATTAAAATAACCGGGTTGTTACAAGTGATAAAGAAACAAGAAGAGCTAAAAGTTCTTGCTTCAGAGGAAGCAACCCTAAAGCAGAATGAAGTGCGAAGGAAGCTTTCTAGGAGAAGAGTCAAAAGAGGCCTACCTCATCCTCAAGTTGTTGGAGATCATTAACCGGGAAATCGGGCATTCGCCGATCGGGGGCTAAATTGTTGACCGAGTAACTGTTGAACGATCAAAGAATGGATCGCAGACTGCTGTTCTCAACTGCAATGTTCCCAAATTGATCATAGATCGTTGTTCGTGGACCAGAGCTGAAGCTTATTGTCAATCGAGCCATCCTTTCATCAACGCTCAAAAAAGGAAGATTCCGAACTCGCCGATCGGTGACCTGCTCAGCAATCGCCGACCGACCAAGGATCTGTGGTCGTTGACCGACCTGAAGATTTGTCAGGACTCACAGAGCCGTTGCAGAGCCAAAAAGCTGAAGTTTTTTTTTTGCGCTCCTATCTCATCGGGGACGGGCATAAAATAAGTGGATTTCTCCTTGAACTCTGCAATCCGAGGCGGCTATTAAAGTGGGCAAGAACTTGAAGATCAGGGTGGGGAAGGTGAAGAAGCGTCGATAATACATATCAAAATGACAGAGAGAAGAATAAAGAAATGGAAAAAGAGTAAAGAAGCAGAGAGAGAAAACACTCTCTGTTTGTGGAGTAATCTCCCTTCTCATGAATGTGGAGCACTCTTCCTTCTCACCTCCTAACTTTGTTGTTTTAATTCTCCACCCTTTCTCTACCCTCTCTCTTTCTCTCTAATGTAAATTGTGTATCTCTTCTTTTGATACACAACTACCAATTTCATTTTCTCTCTTATATGTTGTAATGGATTACAACATCTCCTTTCAAAAGATCTGTGCAGTGGTTCATTTGTCTCCAATGTAAAGGACTATAAATGGTTTTTGAGCCTTTATTGGAAAAGAATCACGACTGGGTTGGAGTCTCTAGAGGGAAAGACTCTCCGTCTTGGTGAAGGCAGTGCCATCCCACACTTCGTGGAAGAGAGGACTACCTTTATGTCAAGGAAGCTTTTGTTACGTGCCCCAAATTGGGAATGTGTAATGGGTCGACGAAGGGTGAAGTCCCGCGAAGGGTCCTCATTTCTCTTCTTGGGATCCGTTGGTGAAGTGGTACTCGATTGGGCGTCAGTGGTAAAATGTAACTCCATATGGATTGACGGAAAACTAAAGTGAGGATTTGGGAGGAACGAGGTCGAGGGGAGAGAAGAAGAAGGGGATAGAATAAATTTTGATGTCGCTTTCTTCATACCTGAGCATGAGTCATACAAAGCATATATAGGTTGCATCCCCCCCCCCCCCCCCCCCCCCCCCCCCCCCCCACACACACACACACACACACAAACACATCTAGGCTTAAAGAAATGCGAAATTAATTTAAAGAGAAAACTTCATGTAAGTGGTAATTTAATATAAAAGGGCTGCATGCAAGGTCACCATCAACAAGCTTGGTGTACGCGAAGATCATGGCTGCTATCTTGGTCAATGTGAAGATCATGGCTGCTGTCTTGGTCTATGTGAAGATGTTGGTTGTTGTCCGTCCCATGGATATTTGTCTCTGCTTCGTTCACCAGTTCCATCCGCTCACGACATCGGTAAATATTGCCCCAACGAGGACTGGTGACGACCCGGTCCGTAACATCGCCTTCCTCTTCAACAAGCAGCTTGTCCTCAAACTTCGGTAGGGAGCGGGACGAGCAAGGTGGTCCGAGGTTTGCCAATGAATGGTTTCAACTAGGAGGCATGAAAAACATCATGAATGCGGGCGGTGTTCAGAATGCGAAGGTGGTACGCCACGTCGCCGATTCTTTGGTGGATCCTGAAGGTCCGTGGAAGTTGAGGCCGAGCTTCGTGGAGATGGAGGTGGTGGACGAATAACTAACAGTGAGGGAGACACCCTTCAGCCATACCCAATCGCCGTTGTTGAAGGTGAGGTCGCGATGACTGCGGTTGTAGCGAATTTCCATTTGATGCTGGTCCTGGAGCAATTTTTCACGCGCCAGTGTCAAAAACTCATTACGACCTTGGATTTCTTGATCCACTGCAGAAAGAGAGGAGCCATATCCATAGGAGATAAGACAGGGTGGTTCGAGGCGGTAGATGAGTCGAAATGGAGTCGTCTGTAGTGCCGAGTTCAATTGCACGTCAATTGGGTGTTCTGAGGGAAGCCGTCAAACACGTATGATGGCCGTGCACGTGTTCATTAACCCCGTATAACCCACACTGGGCCATGTTATTCCGTACCATGCTAACGAATGGCTAATGTTCTTGGGACTGGATTCCGAGTATCCTAAGTGATGTGCGTGTTACGCGGATGTATCGAGTGATTATTTGAGGCACCTTCTGTTACTAATGTTCACAAATATGTGGTACTTGTTTGTGAACATTAGCCGGTTACCATGGTCAACGCGTATGGTACGTGTTGACCATAAGGAGTATTGTAGCAATATTCAATCCAAGGAAGTCAGCACACCCAACTTGTGAGACAACGCAGGTACATCTCGACTGTACGATTGACCACTTTGGTCTGGCTGTCCGATTGTGAGTGGTATGTCGAGGAAAAGGATAATTTAGATCGCTGAGTGAGGACAATTCCTTCCAGAAACGGCTTGTAAATACCTTGTCCCGATCAAAAAGTATAGATTTCGGCATGCCATGCAAACAAAATACGTCTGCGAGGAATATACATGCGACACGTTCGACGATAAGCGGCCTCCCTGACATAATAAAATGTGCCCCTTTTGAGAAGCAGTCCACAACCACCATGAGGATGGATTTACCCTTGAATGCCGACAGTCCCTCCACAAAATCCATGGAAATATCCGCCCAGATTTGAGTGGGGACGGGTAGTGGTTGAGGTTGTCTGTTTTGTGTTGCTGCCGGTGAAGCATTGGGCGATGAAGTCTTGGACTTGCCAACGAAGACCCTTCCAAATGAATTCACGATGAACGCGTTGGATTGTCTTATGAACGCCTTCATGACTGCGACCGTGGGTGTCTTCTAATATGTGGGGAATTATGCTAGAGTCGGGTTCCCGACAAAAAAGGGCCATTGGGGGAGTCGCGGCGTGAGAGCGCGTCGGCGGCGCGATTTATTGTTCCTGCCTTATATTCGACGCAAAAATCTAACCCGAGGAGTTTGCTTACCCAACACTGTTGGGGCATAGTGGTGAGGCGCTGTTCTAAGAGATATTTGAGGCTAAAATGATTCGTACGGATCACAAACATACATCCCCACAAATATGACCTCCAATGTTAAATGGCCTTAGCACAGACGGTGAGTTCTTGCTTGTATGTCGTAAGATTTTGGTGACGGTTGGCAGTTCGTCCACTAAAGTATGCGATGGAGTGACCGTCTTGCTGGAGGGCAATGCCATAGCCTTGATCGAATGCATCACACTCGACATTAAAGTCTTTGGTAAAATCTGGGAGGTGAGCACCGAGGCGGAGATGAGAGCTCACAGAAGGTTCTTAAAGGAGACAGTTTCACTCCAAGCAGAAGAATTTATATAGAGAAGTGCGATGCACAGTTCAACAATGGAGCTATAGCCGCAAATGAAGCGGCGATAGTTGGCCGTAAATCTCCAGAATGCGCTGAGGTCGTGGACCGTGGTGTGGGCCAGGAGGCCACACCTTCAAGTTTATCGGGGTCTGTCGAAACCCCATGAGAGTGTTCTATATGTCTTAGATAGGCAACAATATCTTTTCCAAACACACATTTAGACCCCTTTAGATATAGTTGATGTCACCGCCCCAATTAGAAGCCTTCGCGGAGGTGATGTAGATGTTCGACCCATGATTTACTGTATATCAAGATATCATCAAAAAAAATACCATGACGGTTTTTAGAAGTAGCAGTTGAATCACCTCGTTCATTAACCCCTAAAATTTGGTGGGTGCGTTGGTAAAGGCCGAATGACATTACCAAAAATTCAAAATGTCTATGATGGGTTTAGAACATTGTTTTCTCAATGTCCTGTTGGGCCATGCGCACTTGATTGCAGCCAGAGTAGAGATCCCACTTTGAAAAGAAGCATGCGCCATGCAATTCATCAGGAAGTTCTTCCATGACCGGAATTGGAAACTCGTCTTTGACAGTCTTGAGGTTCAATTTCCAGTAGTTGACTCAAAAACGTCAGGAGCCATCTTTTTTGTGGACTAGGAGAGCCGTGGAAGAGAATGAAGAGATGCTACGCCGAATAATGCCTTGTTATATCATAAAGGAGCACTGCCTCTCGATCTCATCCTTTTAAAGGAATGAGTAGCAGTATGGGCACACGACTGCCGACGAAAGATCACTTGGAATGACAAAAGTGTCAGCAAATTCTTGCATGATGGCGTTGAGGTCGGGTAGTTGTTCTTCAGGTGATCAACCTGTTGGAAGAGTCAGCCTTTGAAGGGCGAAGGAGAATTGCAAATGCCCCATGCCATTCCACTAACTGATTGTCGTGAAACCATTGAATGGAGAGGGCGTCGAAGTTCCAAGTCAGTGCTCCCATAGTCTTGAGCCAACATACCCCCAAGGCCACCTCAAAACCTTCGATATCCACCACAAGGAGCTCCACTGAAAGTTGGTGGGTGTCCAATATAAGAAAAACCACCTGATATATATGTTCGGGCATGCCATTGTTTGGCCACTAGCCACTACCACTTGAAGGCGATGGTGAGGCATAATGTGGAGATGCGGGTGATCGACGGTGGTGCAATTGATAAAGGTATACGTACTCCCCGAGTCCATGAGTGCCAGAAAAGGGTGGCTCTTTATAAAGATGTTTATCTGCATATTATGACCTTGACTGTCCTGTGCGGTGGAAATAGCGTGGAGGGAAAGTTTCAGAGCTTTCTTATCCTCGTCATCAATATCATCGTCAGACAGATCATTAACCTCGACCCAAACAAGACTTTTACAACGTTGCCCTGGGCCGAATGCGTCATCACAATTGAAATATAGTCCCTTGGCACGACGGTCGGCCATTTCCGGCACCGAGAGTCGGCGACAATAAGGTGGTTGGGCAAGGTCGTTCCCCTTAAAAGGGAGGGGGTTGGTGGTGTCCTTTGTTGGAGCATGCGTTCCACATCTCTTAGTTTGAGAATTACAAATACCATGTTGTATTTGATCTTGTCTTTTGTGTTTTTAAAGTGTGCAGGTTATATAGGTTGAATGAGTAGAGAAGCCCTCGGTCATGGACGTGATCCAAGCGGTGTACATTTTAGAAACAACAAAAAACTATTATTGATAGCTTAACTTCAAACGACCATAACTTTCAATCCAGGAGAGTTACAGAACGGTCCACGCCATTTCGGAACGAGGACGGAGCAATATACGATCTGCAAAAGGTTCGGACGACAAAAGTGAAGAGGAGATATCGCTGGAGATAGCAAAAATGACGTCAGACAGACGACAACCAAGTCCCGCACGATCCAACCACGACGCGCATGATTTCGATATCGTTAGGCGATAGTCGCAATCGCCCCGCGATAGCTCCATCACCTAACCGCTATCGTTTTTCAACCGGCACGACCATCACGACATGAGACACGTGACAACTTGAGGATATATCGCCTGCAATAACTATTTATTGCCCGACGATAGTAATTTTTTTATAAAAGACTGAAACTTCATGCATTCAACACACCTTCTGGAGCCTTTATTTCTACATCTTCTCAGAGCCTTCATCTTCGAAATTAAGACAACTCCCTTATGCAAACACGAAGATCGAAATAGGATTTTGAAGGACTACAACGCATATTCTGCATGAAGGTCGAACGCATCAAGAATGTCAATCTCTGCATCACCTTCGTATTCACCTTCAAAAATCATATGAGAATTTTCTCTTTCATTTTTCATTATCTTGTAATCGTTTTTGTTTTATCTTTTTGTAGCGGGAGTGGAGAAATCGTTCGGGCCGAACACCGAATTCCGAAGAAGGATTCCGTAGGAAATTCGACTTGTTTGTGGTGACTAGGTTCTTGTGCGGCTTCGAGGGAAATTCGTCATCTGTGTGTAGCAACTAGGTCGGGGTTAGATGTAGGGGGAGGCTATATGCCGTATCTAGGGTAAGATAGACTATAGCCGACCGGTTCTTGGGAGAATAATCGGTGAAACATCAAAAGAATTTTTATATTCGCCTTGATTTCAAATGTCATTGAAATCAAACATTTTTGTATTTAATTTCTAATGAAATAAAATAATGTTTCTTTTTGTCTAATTATCTTGATTTTATTTTCATGTTATAAAATATTTTGAAATATACTCTTCAAAATCATTAACGCAAAATATATTGCAATGTTCATTTTTGTTAGATATAAACACCTGAATTCAATATCCGTGAACTAGTGTCCGACAGTAATATTTAACGCTGGCGGTAGTGAAGAAATATTGAATTCTGACATTTTTAATATTAATCTTCAATATAATATTTTCTGAGATATAAAATATATTCTTTTGCTGTAAAATTCTTCTCTAAGTAACTTTGATATTTTTATTAAGAATTAAAATTCTATAAAGCTCTTATTGCCCCCCCCCTCTATGGGCGCCGTAAGATCCAACATCCTTCTCCTTGGAAGAGAGCGGAAGTGCATTTCTCTGCAAGCAGTGTTGGGTAATTCTCGACGAGGTAGGTGCGGACGGTCGAGGAGCCTTCGCTTGTAAGCTCGCGCAAGGTTCATTGCGGTGGTGTGTTCGGGGGTTCCTGAAACTCGACATCCAAGCGAAGCCACTCATGCATGCTGACTTCCATTCTTGCCATTAGTTCATCTAAATGAGCGCTAAGGTTGGTGTCACTTATGGTTGGGTGAGGGTTCACTGTTGGGTGTTGGGTCGAGGAAGAAGTTTGACTCCTAGAGAGGCGTTGGGTCGAGGAAGAAGACTGAATCCTGGAGACGTGTTGGGTCCAGGATAAAAACTTCTTTTGTGGTTTGGTTGAATGCTTCTATAACCTAGATATGTACTTTTTTAAGTTCTTTTTTTGTGCTTTTGAGTTTTTCCCATTTTTGCACACTATTTCAGTCTATTGTGATTTGTAAGATTCAAATTTTACTATCTTTTCTTGGAATCCATCCGTGATAAACTATAAGTGAACCGAGATAAATTTCTTTTTCTCTTTCCCTTTTCTTAAACCAGCCTTTGCCGGTCCCAAGCCCGGATGAGAAATGGTGAGGGTTGCGTTCGGTAGACGACCGACATAAAAATCCCTATTAGAAACACATTATTTGGTCTGAATGCGTCGTCTTGGCAAGAACCACATCTCCAGAACTTGGATGGTATTAAACATGCAAGAGTGCTCGTCATATGGTCCGAACGCGGTTTCATGACAAGGACCATTGCACCCGATGAAAACTTGGCATAGTGATTGTAGGATTTGTGATTGACAAAGGTTTGGAAGTTAGAAGTATTGAATATGATGATTAGGAAAATGATAAATATTTTATGTTTACAATTGACTAAACGAGTGATTGAAAAAGCTAAACTTCTAGACAATTCAGGTTTTAAATTATGATACAAAGAAATAAAACAAACAATGAAGTAGGTATTACCGTATTAGTATTGATATTTAGAGGGATGAAGTTGCAAATTTTTACCTTTTAAATTTGTCGGTGAAAAAGAAACTATTAATGTGATTAGTGTTTATGTACCACAAATATGATTAAGTGAAATAATTAAAGTGTAATTTTGGGAATACTTAGCTGATTTGGTAAGAGAAATTCTACAAAATGAGATGATTTTCAAAAAGGAAGAACAATTTTAGATTGCTAAGACACATGAGCTAATTGTAACAAATACGTTCTTTATGAAGATGAAAGAACATTTAACTACATTTAAAAGTAGATCAAATATATCACACAATGATTATTTTATGACTCGCAAAATGGGTAGAAAGATTTGTAAAAATTTCAAAGTCATAGTAGGAGGAAGTTTGATAACCCAACAAATGCTAGTGGTATTGGATGTACAAATTAAATATAATAAATTCAAGAGAAAGATAAAAGCGTTGTCAAAAATTCAGTGGTGGAAGTTGAAGATGAAAAAATAGGTTGCTTTTAAGGCACTTGTCAGCTGTTATAGAACAATTAGTTGATGATTCTTATGTTGATCGTAGTATCACATGTGAAATTATATCTTCACATTTAAGAACACGTGAAAAGAACGTAATTGGATAGTCAAAAGTTCTTGTGCCCCTATATAAAGATTCTTGGTGGTGAAGAGAGGAAGTGCATGACAAAGTGTGGGCAAATAGAGTTAGCTATAAAACACTATGCCCTTGTAGGAATGATGAAAACTTGACAAGGTGTAAAGTCACCAAGAAAAAAAGCTAAAAAGACAGGAAGTAAAACACGAAGTTAAGCTTATAAATAATTTTACATGTGACTAGATAACAAAGATAGGGAGTGTAATATATATGAAATTACTCGAGCTGGAGAGTGGAAGACAAGAGATTTAAGCAAGGTTAATGCATGAAAGATGAAACATATATGATTTTAATGGACAATGAGATTACTAAGCAGCATTGAAAAATATTCTTTTTTTAACTCTATAGTGAAGAAAAAAACAATGAACTAAGATTAGAAAAGTTAAGTATCAGACGAGTTTGAAAATGTAAGCATCAAAGGCAAAAAATGCTCTGAAGAAGTTAAAAATGGAAAGGCGGTACCTATTGAGGTTTGGAAATGGTTAGGGAAGGAAGGTATTTTATGGCTTATGTGTTTCTACAGTAAGATACTGAAGACAAATAAGATGTCAGATTAATGCAAAAAAGTATCCTGGTACATTTATATAAGAACAAATGAGAAATCCAAAATTTTGTCAATTATAGATGAATTAGATTAATGAGTCATACCATGAATTATAATAACGAGTAATAGAGTGAAGAGTCATATCATGAAACTTGGTAATGTACAGAGTTATCGAGAAGGAAGCAAAAAAGGCAGTAAGTAAGAATTCAAGCTTATAAAGAATTTTACATGCGACTAGATATTAAAGATGAAAAGTGTGATATATATAAAATTTCTTGAGTTAAATATAAGAAAACAGAAAATTTAAGCCAAGTTAAATACATGAATGATGAAGCATATACAGTTTTGACGGATGATGCTGCTATTAAGGAACAATGAAAAATATACTTTTATTAACTATACAATGAAAAAAAGATAATGAACCGCTCTTGAAAAAGCTAAGTAAATCGAAGGGTATAAGAACATAATTTTTAATCGTAAAATTCAAGCATCAGAGGTAAATGATGCTCTGAAGAAGATGTAAAAAAAGACGGTTGACTTAAATGATATACTCATCGACGTATTGGAAATGCCTAGAGAAAGAAGGAATTTTGTGTCTTATATGTTTATTCAATAAGATACTGAAAATAAAGAGGATGTCAGATCAAATGAAGAGAAGTATCTTGATACATTTGTATAAAAACCAATGAGATATACAAAATTGTGTCAATTATAGATGAATTAAATCAATGATTCATACCATAAAATTATGTGAACAAGTAATAGAGAGAAGAGTAAGACGTGAGACTAACATCTCAGAGAATCAATTTGGATTCATGCTAGGGTGGTCGAACATGAAAGCTATAGAGCTCTTGAGGAAATTCATTGACAACTATCAGGGAAAAATAAGATTTGCAAATGCTGTTTATATATCTTAAGAAGGCTTATGACAAGAGAGGTCTTATGAAGAGTATTAGAATAAAAAGGTCTAAATGTATCATACGTTAGCGTGATCAAAGAATGTATACGAATTCCGTGATGAGGGTGAAGACATTTGGAGGATTAACACATGAATTCTCTCACTGTTGGCTTACATCAGGGGTCAGCTTTAAGCACTTATCTCTTTACCCTTGTCTTAGATGAGCTCACTGGGCATATCCAACAAGCAATACTTTAGTGTTTATTGTTTGCACATGATATTGTTTTGGTCGATGAGACGCTCGAGGATGTAAACGTGAAACTTGAATCTTGGCGAGATACTCTAGAAAAGAAAAGTTTTAGGTTGAACAAGACAAATACGGAGTACATGCAACTTAAATCTAGTAGTGCCAAAAGGATTGATAACTCCGTAATTAAGTTAGGTGACCAGTATATTTCCCACAATGAGTGCTTTAAATATCTGAGATCAATAGTTTAAAAAGATGTAGGTGTAGATAAAGATGTGATAAATAGAGTCCAAGTATGTTGATTGAAGTAGAGAGGCACATCTGAGATATTATGTATTTGTAAAGTACCATCAATGAATTGTGTACATGAGCAAAAAGTGAGTTGCGAAATGAGTGGTATATGTATGGACACATGAGACTGAATAAAATTAGGAATTTATGCATGAGGGATAAGACGGGAGTGACATCAATTGTCAAAAATATGCGAGAACTCGTTTAAGATAATTTGGACACATACAAAGGAGACCATTAGAGGCACCTGCTAGGTGTTGTAAGAGTTTAGCCACTAGACATGTTAAACAGTGGAGGGGTAGACCAAAAAACACTTGAGAAATGAAACTATATGGAAAGACATGGTGTACTTAGGCATTTGTGAGATTATGAATAAAGATAGGGCGCAATGGCGACAAAGGATCCATATGGCCGACACCACTATGATGGAATAAAGACTTGAGTGTTGTTGTTCTCTCTCCCTTTTTTTCATTTTTTAAATATTTAAATTTTACTTTGCACTTTCACTCATTATACCCAATACTTGATAAACATAATGCAAGTGCCCCCCTTCTCTTGCTATCAATAAAAATATAGTTGACCAAAAATAGTACAAATTTAAGAAAAATGGGATGTAATACCACATTCATAAAGCAGTGAAACATTGATGGTGCGTAGGTTAACCCGAATGACATCACCGAAAAAGGAATATTCTTGCACCATGCAATCCGCTTAGAAGCTCCTCCATAACTGGTATCTGAAATTTGTCATTAATTCTCTTCATAGTTTATATTTAACCATCGATAGTCCACACAATAATGCCATGAACCAGCCTATTATTTGACCAAGAGGACTAGTGAAGGAAACACAGACTAGTTGGACCGAATTATTACCTTGGCAGAACATCTCTTCATATTGTCTCCCAATGCTGTCCTTTTGTATGAAGACATAACAGTATGAACTCACCACCACAAGGGTTGTGTCAGACAGGAGATGGATTCAGTGGGTTTGACTAGAGTGGGAGAGCGGGGAGGGGGCAAACTAGTCGGATTTACAAATAAGTCAGTATAGTTGGTCAATAATTTCTCCAACATCTCATACTGTGATATATGCATCTGAATGGAATGCATTCTAGGCCTCCTGTCCTGTTCTACCCCATGCCATGAAACTTGTCGTTGCTCCAACCAAAACGTCATAGTAAAAGATTTGAAATCCAGATGATTGGTCCCAATGTGCCCAACTAGTGAACCCTTAGGACAATCTCAAATCTGACCAATGGAATGACATAGATCAGTTATGAATGTATCTACATGCACCGTGAGTTGCATTCTCATTGAAATTACACTAGCAACAACTTGCTCTTCATTTGGTGCTACCACATCTAATTGTTGAGTTGAAGATGTAAGAGAATTTGGTGTATTTCTATGGGAACTTCGAGTTCGAGTCATGGCATATGAGCCTTTCACGGTGCCTGATGTTGATGCTAAACGATGGTGATAGAATGGGAGCCTTCCAAAATTGAGTGGGAGATTTGGAACTTCTCACAAAGCCGAAGAAAAGTGATGAAAACTATTACAATGTGTATAAATTTATAGTAATTACATATGTATACATACATGATAAATGTAGAAGAATTGAGGAAACCTTAGATATATTTCTTGAATTCTAAAATGCAAGTACGAGTACAAATATATAGGAAGATGAGAGAGAGTAATCCCATTTTCAAGATGTGAGACTATTATAAGAGGAAGAGGAATGACTATAATGGGCCACTAAATGGGTCTTTTACAAGGTTGTTTTCTACCCCCCCCCCCCCCCCCCCCCCCCCCCCCCCCCCCCGCAAACTGGAGCGTGCAAGTCGTAGACAGCAAGCCTGGATAAGAACTAATAGTATAACGGTTGAGACAAAGCTTTAGTCAGAATATCAACAACTTGTCCGGTATCGGGAACATGCTCCTATTCTATCTTCTTTGATTGAATTTTTTTCTCGAACGAAGTGACAGTCAACTTCAATATGCTTTGCATTCATGGAAGACGGGTTTCTTGGTAATATGTATTGCTGCTTGACTTTCACAAAATAAGGTCGCCGGAGATGAGAGTTTGAGTCCCAAATCATTAAGAAGACTTTCAAGGCAGGTTAACTCAGGTACAATAACAACCATAGCTCGGTACTCGACCTCAGCAGACGAGCGAGCAACTACTGTCTGCTTCTTGCTACACCAGGTAATAAGGTGTCCACCGAAGTGTACAAAAACCAGTTGTGGAATGCCGATCATCAAGAGAACTTGCATAGTAAGCGTCAGAATACGCAACAAGAGGTAGATGGTTTGTAAACGAGTCTTTGTCCTGGAGCAGTCTTTCGATATCTGAGAATGCGCTCAACAACTTGGAGATGAGATGTCCGAGGAGCATGTATAAAACGACTCACAACCCCCACAACAAATGAGATATCAGGTCGAGTAACCGTAAGATAAATCAGCTTCCCCACCAAGCGTCGATAGTATTCTGGATTCGTAAGCTGTTGGTCGGAATCCGAATCCTATGCAGAAAGCTTGTGATTTACATCCATAGGGGTGTCCCCAGGTTTGCACCCTGAGTAGCCAACATCTTGTAGGAGGTCAATACAGTACTTCCGTTGGGATAAGACGAGACCATCAGGTCGTCTTGCGACTTCAAGCACAAGAAAGTATCAAAGATTTTCTAGATCTTTCGTCTGAAATGCTGAGTTCAAATGTTGCTTGATTTGTTGTATCCCTGCATAGTCGTCGCCAATAATTAGGATATCATCAGCATACACGAGGAGAATCGGTGCTTGTTGGCCGATGACGGGTAAAGAGAGAGAAGTCAACCGAGCTTTGTGTAAAACCAACGTCGCGAACCACCTTATTGAATTTCTCAAACCAAGCACACGGGGACTGTTTTAGACCATATATTGATTTTCGGAGATGCCATACAAGAGATTCCCCAGTGGTCTCAGACCCGGGAGATTGGTGCATATAAATAGTTTCTTGTAGATCGCTATTGAGAAAAACATTTTTAATATCCAACTGATGGAGGGGCCACTGACGATGGATAACTAAGGTGTTTAAGACCCGAACGGTATTCAACTTGACAACCAGGGAGAAAGTTTAATCATAATCAAGGCCTTACTGCTGAGTGAAACCCCGACCCACGAGGCGAGCTTTTAGGCGATCAACAGTCCCATCCGCATCATGTTTGATAATAAATACCCATTTGCAACTGACATAAGACTGGACGGGAGGAAGAGGAACCAGATCCCATTTCTGGTTAGCCCAAAGAGCGTCATATCATCATCCATGACCGTCCGCCATCCCGGGTGCTGAAGCGCTTCCTGCATAGAATTAGGGATAAAAATGGAGGAACACGAAACGACAAATTGGTGGAGTGACGGAGAGAGGCGATGTAGAGACATATAATTCGCCAAGAGATGAGCTGTAGAGGTTGATGCGGGATCAGCATGCCGCGGGATGTCATCAGTAGAAGGGAGCTGCTGTAGGGAAGTATTCTTAGACTTACGACGAGTATAGACACGGAGAGTTGGTGGAGGTAGAGAAGGCACATGTAGTGAGGAGGGAAGAGTTGGGAGAGACGGAGTCGTGATTGGGACGGCAGGGCGAGCTGCAGTGTAAGGCAGAGACGGGATGGAAGGAGAGGAGTGGAATTGTTGATCCTCAGAAAAGGTTACATGAGCCGAAACAATGAGCTTGCCGTCGGGAGGAGAGTAACAAACACAACCCTTCTGAGTGCAGGAGTAGCCAACGAACATACATTTAGTTGCGTGAGTAGTGAGCTTGTCACTAGGCGGACCAAGAAGATGAACATAACACACACAACCAAAGATACATGGGGAGAGAGAAATGAGGCTTGGAAGGAAAGATGAGACTAAATGGAGAGGCGAAGTCGAGTACAGATGAAGACATGCGGTTGATAAGATGACAAGCAGTAGAAACCGCAAATTTCCAGTATTCGGTGGGCACTTGCATTTGAAACATGAGTGACCGTGCGACATCAAGGAGGTGACAATTTTTTCGCTCGGCCACATCGTTTTGCTGTGGAGTATAAACACACAAGGTTTGTATGATGCCGAACACAGTGCCTGAATTTGAGAAAGTGCTGCCGGTATATTCACGAGAATTATCAGTGCGAATGATTTTTAACGTAGTGGAGAACTGCGTGCGCGTCTCAGTAAGAAAAGTACGAAAAACAAATATCAGTTCAGTACAATCACGAAGTAGATATAACTAAATGAGACGCGAGTAATTATTAATAAAGGTGACAAAATATCGATAATCAAAACACTAAGGACTTTATAGGGTCCCCATATATCAGAATGAATTAAAGAAAACAGAGTATCACTCCGAGTACATGTAGAAGGAAAAGAAGTACGATGTTATTTGCCGTAGATACATGATTCACAAGTAAACTCTCGCAATGAGACATCAGAAAAAACCTCCTTGAGAATTGAGAGGGGAGCATGCCCAAGACGTCGATACCAATCATCAGTGGAGATAGCAGCAGAGAGAATGGTGGGTGGAACATCCAAGAGATATAACCCATTCGATAGCCGCACTATACCAATGGTATTCCGCGTGCAACGATCCTGCACAACAAAAGAGGAAGGAGAAAATGTTATACAACAGTCAAGTTTTTGAGTAAGAAGACTAACTGATAGCAGATTGAAGGAGGATCCTGGAACATGAAGAACCGAGGATAAAGGGAGAGTGGGGGTTAGCCGAAGATTAGCCGCGGTAGATACCGCAGTGGTGTCACCATTTGCGACAGTGATGAACTTGGGATAAGCAGACTGTATATACTGTGGTGGTTTTTGGGATGTAATGTGGTGAGTAGTACCCGAGTCTACAATCCAGTGGGGGCTATGAGAGAGACATGAGATACCTTCTGTAGAGAAAGACACAACTGAGCCAGACGAGCGACTGATAACGCCTTGGAGTTGTTGAAGCTATCCTATTCGTGCGGTAGAAGAATTGAGTAAACCTTGTATATACTTCTTGAATTCTAAAATACAAGTATGAGTATAAATATATAGGAAGAAGAGAGAGAGAGAGAGAGTAATTCCATTTTCAAGATGTGAGACTATTACAAGAGGAAGAAGAGTGACTATAATGGGCCTTTACAAGATTGTTTTCTAACAATAAATATAACATTATTACTGTCCTGTAAATCTGTAATGTATACTATAATAGTATAATATGTATTATTGATTTATTGTACTATATATATGTAACAATAGCTATTATAGGCTATGCATGCCATATTACTATTATATATATAGATACTATTGGTAATATACCTTATAACTAATAGGAATATATGTAATTATATAAATTATAATAATTAGTAAATAACAATTATATATATGTAATTATTATTATATTATTATAAGAAAAATAGATAGTTTCTTACAAGTAATCAACACATCACCAACTTAGGTTAGTCCCATTGCAACTTAACCAAATCAAATTGACTTAATGAAATCACACGTAACTGCATGAATTGAACACAAGTTACAATGAAGTAGTATCCCGGTGATCCCCTTAGAACCATGCAGTCATGTTCCTTCTGTGGTATCAGCAACAAATGCACATGTCTGATTTAATTCAGTTAACCACTTAATCATATGGACTGCATGGACTTAGAAATCTCATATAAGATGAATGCAAGATATATTGGATATGAATACACCTTTAAGATCATGTTATTCTTCATTTGCTAAAACTTCAATTTTTATATAATTGATTCTGATTTGGTTTCACTATTATTGAATTGGCTTGTTTCACAAAGTTGATAATGGGGATCAACCTGATGTTCCAGAGGACATGTTTCTAGGTCTGTTTGAATCTAATTTGCCACCTATCATATTTGACATTACCTATCTTATTTTTATGCATATTTATTTATTTTAACAATTTTAGGGTACATGTCTGATTTAATTCAGTTAACCGCTTGATCATATTGACTGCATGAACTTAGAAATCTCATATACGATGAATACAAGATATATTGGATATGAACACACCCTTTAAGATCATGTTATTCTTCATTTGCTAAAACTTCAATTTTTATATAATTGATTCTGATTTGGTTTCACCATTATTGAGATGGCTTGTTTCACAAAGTTGATAATGGGGATCAACCTGATGTTCCAGAGGACATGTTTCTAGGTCTGTTTGGATCTAATTTACCACCTATCATATTTGACATTACCTATTTTATTTCTAAGCATTTTTATTTATTTTAACAATTTTATCTTGTAGATTGATTAACCATCATGATTGCGCAATCTAAGTCACTCCCGATGACTGCCCTATAATTGTTTATCTATTTAAACAAGCGTAAGGACTGATTTGGAGACTATCGTAGATTTTGATGGCTTTCGTAAGGTCTTTCGGTCCTTTCCCGGTGTTGATTCCTAGGTATTGTCTTCGCCCCTTTCCTTTCCTTTGTTTCCTTGTGTTTCCACCACTTACCCACCCCAAGCAATCCATCCATCCGTCCATTCTGACCAATCCAAATTTGCCGCCCCTCCAAAGCCCCAATCCCAGCACTTCCTTCCAACTCTTGCCCCCACCTTTTCTTCTAGCCGACCCTCCTCCTTCTGCCCCGTTCCCTTCCCACCTCTAAAACGCAACCATCATTCCCTTTAAGGCTCTATTTGTTTGGGCGTTTCAGTGCTCCGTTTTGGGCAAACGCCGCCGGAAGGCGGGTAAACAAATGAACCTCCGGCGGCGTTTGCTCCGTTTCCACCCGCCCGCCTTGAGAAACGCCCCAAAAAGCTTCGTTTGGAGCAGCTATCTCCCCCCCTCCGTTTCAAACACTCCGTTTCCACCCCGCCGGTTCGATCCGCCACCGCCGAAACAAATGAAGCCTAAATCTCCTCCCATTTGCATCCGACCACCCCTAGCCTAAATCAAACCCTCCACTGCCTATAGTTGCACACCATCCAGGAACCTCCCTACAACCCCATCTCCCCTAGTCAACCCACCAAGGCCTAGTTTAGGGCCTGATCGAGCCCTTCCCTGCACTCCAACACCTGACGACCCTCCTTCACTCTCCTTCAATTCTTTCCAGCACCCTTAGTCCAATAAAACCCTAGTAATTCCACAACCAGTCCTCACACTGCCCTAATCTGCCACCATACATCACCTTGTAGCTGTGTTACTCCTCTAGACAATCACCATACGTCTACACGATTACTGAATCCTCCTCTCCACCTCCTACGACTCCCCACTCTTGAATTCTTAGTCTGGTTTACTTGTTTTCATTATTGTTATATGAATTAGATAATTTATATGATTATGAAGGCATACGTATGTTATTTATTTATTTGATGATTGATTGGATCTTGCATCACCTATTCTTATTAAGCGTTACATTTTAAGCTGTCCAATTGAAGGAGAACACAAGTTGCTCACACTTTTCTATTTTCTGTGGTTTATTGTGCTAATTGCTTAATTTTTATTCATTTTAATGATTATTTTGCTAATTTTGACGAATCTTTTCGCATGCATGTATCATCAGGTTAGATAGAATTACCCCGACACTACTCTGTTTGCTGAGAAACTTCAACCTCAGCAATAATGACATATTGCAAAGGAGCATCATGAGAGTACATTCTAGTGAGCCAGTTACTAAATTCACTCATATTTCTTTCCTATTTTGTTAGTAGAAAAAGAGATTCAAAAAATAGCCTATTAGATGTACATGGATGCTCATATTTGTCTCTACTCTTCTATCTATCAACTTCCATATGAGAAGATATTTACTCTTGTTAAACTCAAGAGAAGATATCTAGCCCTCTTCATATCATCATCAACCATCCCGTTGAAGGTGTGTCCCCATCAGTTCTTTTGAGGACTTTCACTACTGGGGCAAATACAAGAATGACAAGCTCAACATTCAACAAAAAATGTCCCACACAAAACTGTAGTTGTAGCCTACAACCCAAGATAATAGATAGATGATAAGTAACTGATTAATCATATATCAACGGGTAATATATTACTAAACATGAAATATTAGATATGAACTATTAAGATACCTGTTTGCACGTATCACTACCAAATAATTTGGTAGCATCCCACCTTGCTTATGTAAACATCTCCCATAATCGCCTCTTCTCATAGATGCTCTGCAACAAAAAAATGTTGTAGCGAATCTGGCCACTCCACGACGCACAAGATCATGGGACTACAAATATTTTGTAGTTTTCCTAAGCATGTCAAGGGAGATCGTATGACCATATATAAACACTGACAAGTGATGTCCCATGGCAATTGTATTATTCTTGATTTGCTTTAATCTAGCAATGTCCTGGAGAAGTAAATTTATTGTGTGTGCAGCACATGAAGTTCAAAAGAGCCTTGACCTCTTCAAAGCCATCAACCTTGATTTCAACATGTTGGATGCATTATCTGCCACAATTTGTATTATATTCTTATCTGTTGGACCATCTGTGCTGCAAATCGCCTCATTCAAAAAATATAAAATAAAATTCTCATCATGTGTGGATGAAGATACATTCTTGGATAGCCAAAATGCCACCCTAGTAATAGTATGCACCACTATGTTCATAATGCTTCTCCCCTTTCTATCTGTATATGCATCCGTAAGAATACTACAGCCATGCACCTTACAGGTTTGTGTGAATGTACTTAGCATCTCCTTCATCTGTTGAACCTCCATCTTCAAGAATATGTTGGAAGGATGTAGCATTCACGACATTGAAAGAAATGCCTCTCTCGTATGCTCACCTAGCAATATATAAGCATGCATCATCTCTAGCTTTTATCTTATACTTGCTATAAATGGTGGTTTGTCTCACTTTACTGTTCTCGGCGGGTTGGACAAATTGATCCATTGGTCCTTAAGTACCTACCCCTGTATAAAGACTTATTTGCGTGGCTTCTTCTTTGTCATTATCCGCTCCAACAACTATCTTTTCTAAAGTTGTTTGCAACCTTTCAGTCTTAAACTTTTTGGTTGCTTATGAAGAGTTTAAATATCACTCAACCTTCTCTTTAACATCAGATGGTACCGTCGGGCATGCCTTAAAGTTGCCCTTTTTCCCCGCCAAGTGATGCTTCAAGAGCGTATTTCCACCATTCACAATTTGCTTGCAAGTATCAATATAAACACCGTATTCGATTGGTGTCATTTGGAGTCATATTCTCACCAAATTTCCAACATAAATCTCTATATACTATGAAAGAAGCGTTAGGAATTTTGCTAGAACTTTCGATAAATTCATTCTACAAAACAAAAATGTATAAAATTTCTGAACAAATTAAAAAAAACATCAGTAATATTTTTATATCTAGATTCCTGCAACATTGATGTCATCATTCATCAATGATGATTGATCAGTCTAATCATGTAAGGCTCAACATTACTTTTGCAACATCAGAAATATTTTATATTGCATATTTGCGTAATGTGAAAACAACAATATTCATTATTCCAAATTCTAAAATAACCTCCACTTTTGTCATTACTACGATAACATCAATGATCCATTATTCAATAAGACATGCTCAATGTAAACTACGATATCAAGCAAGTATTTTAAATAGTGTATCACAAAAAATTCTTATTATTTGTAGCAAAAAAAATGTTGAAGCCCAAGTGTATAACTGAATAAATTTTTTCACACCTTATGTTGCAGTGAAAAACAACAAAAGAAACAATGCCACAATCATATATTTGACAAAGAAAAAAGTAGAGGAAGAGAGAAAGAGAAGATTAGGAATAGAGAAATAGAGAGAAATAGAGGAAGCAAGAAATAAAGGAAGGAAGTGAGAAAGAGAGTAAGAGCAGCTACAGTGCCATTGCCACAATAACCACAATGTCACTGCTGCCGCAACAGGCACAACGCCACTGCCACTGCATCCACAATTACACAATCACATATTCAGCATAAATAGAAGTAGAGGAAGAGAGAAGGTTAAGAATAGAGAAATAGAGAGAAATAGTGGAAGGAAGAGGGAAGCGAGAAATGGAGAAAGGGAGTAAGTAATATCAGCCACAATGCCACAACAACCGCATAAAGACAAAAAACTGTCCATACTCGATCCATAACAGCTAGCAGCCATAGATACCTCATGTCGTGAAAGGCCACATAAAGTTAATAACTTAAAAGCAAAACTCACAGTGCCGAGGGGATGCGCCACAAAGGATGAAAGGAGGAAATGTGTATAGAACTAGTGCTGAGAATAAGATGATAGACGGCAACTCAGCTACCTGAGAAAACACCAAAGAATCAGAGAACTGAAGTCCCAATGCGAGAATCACGAAAGAAGCAGAGAACTAGAACCGATAGAGGAAGCAGATTGCGAGAGAGCCGAAGGTATGTCCAGCTATCAGATTACGGCAAACCACTAGTGTAAAGTGAGGAGTCGAAGAGAGCGAAAAAGGAATAGGTCTGCCAGCCCGTAAAAATATATTATAACTTATAATTATAAAACTAGTCCCGTAATTATAACTTATAATCTCATAACTGCAATTACCGTAATATTGGACCGACATGTACAACATGACCCCAATCATACTAGAAAACGCTGTATTGTTAAATGTGGAGGAGACGTGTCTATTCCTCCTAAAAATGACATGTAGACCGACAATGTCGGACATGTCGGCCGACATCTACAAGCTTGACCCTAACATGACTCTAATGAATGAATGCGAGTATAATGATATAGGGAAATCTAAATGTATGCGATGCAAAAGCAATAACCCAACATTCAGTTGCAATAATTCTGAAATTATAGGAAGAATTTATGAACATGCAAGATTAAAAATAGACCTTAGATTAAATATGCAAAATCCAGTTAAAATTAAGTATGAACGTGATAATTAAATACTCGGCGAATACGCCCTTGAAGTAGAAGACAAATTTAACAAATTTATACTTTTAATCCCAAATAATATGTTTTACAATAAAATAGTCAACGCTAAGAAACATAGTGGCTAAGATCATAGTTCACGGGTGGGTCGACTCGTATCAGAGTCTGTTCGAGTTTACACTCATAATAGGAAAGGTTAAGATCGTCGTATGAGTGATTCAAGTTCATCGTCTCATTCAGAGCGACGATGAGATAAAGTTTATGCATTAACTTTATTTTTCCGCACACTATTTAAGGCTCTATTTGTTTGGGCGTTTCGCAACTCCGTTTTGGGCAAACGCCGCCGGAAGGAGGGTAAACAAATGAACCTCCGGCGGCGTTTGCTCCGTTTCCACCCGCCCGCCTTGAGAAACGCCCCAAAAAGTACCGTTTGAAGCAGCCACCTCCCCCCTCCGGTTCGAACTCTCTGTTTCCACCCGCCGGATCGACCCGCCACCGCTAAAACAAATGAAGCCTAAGTATGTTTGTGTGTATTGTGACAATCAATCACAACCATGCGTTGCTTGCCACTGCATATAAAATTGTTTATAGTTTATTTTCAGTATTACAACTTGGATTAAATCTTAGGTTTTCACAATCTCCTCGCGGTGGCAAAGCCGTGAAATCTAGCTGTTGAATCCTAGATTATGAGTTATTCATTTAGACTGTGTTCCCTCTTCCATTTTGGCATGTTCGACCACTATTAATTGTTGGAACCGTCGACTAAGGAGTGCGGTTGCAGTTATACTCTTGATATCGAAAAATCGTGAACGCCGCTCTTGGTATCTAGGCTTCGACATTTCTCCGATCGAGAGTGTAGACGCTGGATGTTCTCCGAAGACAAAAACTCTTGTTCAGCTTACGATCGAGCCCCTCTGGACGCTTCCTGGACAGAGGCTTCTCGCAACAACATTCCTTTCCTGTATCCATTGCTGTGTTCCCCTCTTGCAACAACAATCATCGATTTCCTCCTACATAGCTACCAACCACTTTCATGTCCACTGAGAGCCTCCTGGAAACAACCCCATCTGGGAACGAAAACGGAAATCCCTCTTGTAGCGCTAATCAAGCCCATGCACCTTCTTTCAGCTGATTCCTGAAATCAACAGTCTGTCCAAGAAGTTTGGAGCACACGATCCCATCTAGCTGCAGGTTCCAAATCCTTGTATTGCCTGCCCGAGAAAGTTTTTCACAACCCTTTAGCGCAACACCTCTCCAGCAGCTACGACATACTCTGACAACCCAAAACATTTCAGGAATTCTTCGTTTTGGCCCGAAAATTGAAGCAACATTGCCATCCATGCCCCCAAATTGAAGTTATTATTGTCTTTGTTGACTATTCGATGGAATACATGTTATTGGGATTTAGATTCGTGCTCTTTCACCTAATTTATCGTCCTTCTTGGACGGCATATTCATAGAACATTTCTTGGAAGAAGCTTTCGTTTTAATTCAATGGATACTTGCTTTCCTATCTAACATACAATTTTTCATTTATGAAATGTTTGTAATTTACCTATTAATTTCAGCATTCCTTGTTATTTTTATTTGTTGGACTCTCACATGAGCATTACAACATATTAGGACCCCCGCTTACTATCACACTGACATCAATACATTAGTGTCTCATTAGATCTTAATCACCTCACTGCCTTCACCTTATCTATGTCATACGGGCTTCTAAATTAGAACTTACACAAGTAATCAGGTCCCAAGACAGTGTATGTTTACTGTTTTAGGCTCTGGACATCAAGATTATTGTGATTCCGACATTGTAATGATGAATCCTTGCACAAAGTTTGATGTCCAAGGTGTTGGGCTATAGTTGGTGCGGCCGAGGGGATGCAGAGTTGTAAGGGATGGTCAGAATTGTGAACTAGGGGCTAAAAAGGGAGTGGATCACCGACCTGCAGGATGGAGGACTCACGCCGACAATTGAAGGGCTGGAATGCACTTGATAGCAAGGTTTTGGGCATAATTTGGGTTGTGCGGCAAGGGGGAAGGAGGAGAGAAGTTGTCGTTCTAGTCCAAGGGAGGGAGGGACGTTCATTTAGGGGTTGAATTTGCAAGGTGGCATTCAATGACCGTCAAAGTAGTGTGCAGTTACACCAATTGAGTGCGGTTTGGTGATTTTTTGAGGTAGTTGCAATTATAGGTAGTTACTGGAATAAGGGTTTGGGGGAAGTGGAGTGGTGGCTGAACGACCCTAAAATGGGTGGTTTCTAATGATTTGGCTGAAAGACCCTAAAATGATGGAGGGTGTTTGACGGTTGCAAGGGGTAGAGCAGGGATAGCTTGGACACTTAGGTTATACGGTTTCGACACTGTAAAAATCACAAAATTTGAGATTTCCTTCAAAATTATGCAATGTCTGAATTTGGATTCCAAAATCCTATATATAGATGAGAGAAAAAAAATCATGGATGACTATGATTGACCGATACAAAATATATACAAAAGATGCGTAAATAATGTGCAAAAAATATGGAAAATACATAAAAATGTCTCATTGATGCTTTAAACGTGACTACTGGATCAGATTGTCTATATGACGATCCTAACTTCTACGAGTGTAAACTCGAACGAGCTCTGGTAAGGGCTGGTTTGTCCTTGGACTTTGGTCCTCGTCAATTCTCCCCCCCGTGTTGAAAACATTCATCTCCATTGAATGAAGATTATCATACATTTGATGAAGACCGAGGGCAAGTGAGCCAAGCTTCTCTGATGACAACCCTACATCATCAATAGACAACCTCCTCTTCCAATGGACCATGTATTATATAACATGGCGACAACCCTGCATTATCAATAGCCAACCTTCTCTTCCAATGGACCGTGTATTGTATAACATGGCTGTTTGCTGTTAAGGGAAGGTCACGTCCCACAATGTCAGTTATACTTTAACATACCGAAGTAGAAGGCTGTATATCCACGAGTAACTGAGTATTAGGCCGAGGCTCGGTGGTGGTATCAGGGAATGAACTCGTGTACTCATGAAGTTCTTAATATGCAGTTAAATCCTCAATGTTAAATTCAAGATGAATTCTCATACTCTTAGAAATATTTAATTCGTAGGCATTCAACTCAATATTTTGTATTACGGTGTACGGATTCATTCAACTAACATTTAATTTTTTTTCGCCCTTCCCTAAGGGAACCTCTCAAATCTAACCTCATCATCACTTGCTCACCTTCCCTAATGTTATCCTCTCTCTTGTGAATGTCTGTATAAACTTTATAATTTTCATTACTTATTCAAATTTACGTTGGACTGTTTCATGCATTTCAAGCAAATGATGTGAAAATGATTTGGTGGACTCGCTAGGATGGGATGTAAAAGGGATTGACATATTGTTAATAACTTTCTAGGTTCATAGCCTATTACTATATGAAATGGACTAAACATTGCGGGCCTATTGACAGAACTATTATATGCAATTTTCGCTATGGATAATGTAGAATCCCAACTAGACGGGCGGTCACCCACTAAACACCGCATGAGATTCCTAAACTTTGGTTGACTACTTCGGTTTGGTTATCTGTTTGGGAGTGATTGGTGGAGAAAATCCGAAGAGCAATGACAGTCCTACGCTTTAATGTTTCAATAAATTGCTCATGAAACAAACAAGACAGTCAGATACTATAGTTTTAGGTAGCTTATGCAGTAAAAAAATCCTTGGCATATAATGCCGCGACGCAAGATGTATCAACAATCTTGCTGCAAGGGATAAAGTGAGCCATCTTCAAGAAACGATTCACTAGAATAAATATGGATTCATGTTTTCTAAGTGTATGTGGGAGCCCTAGCACAAAGTCCATACTAATATCCCTGCCGATCCCTGCTATCCCTGTTGCCGGCGATCCCTGCTACCGACGATCACTGTAAGTTCGTTCTTCTTCTTCTTCTTCTGTACTTCTTCTGTACTTCAATTAGTTAGTTCAATTAGTTAGTTCAATTACTTAGTTCAATTAGTTAGTTCAATTAGTTTGTTCAAATTAATTTGTGAATGTGTTGTTAGTTCAATTAGTTAGTTCAAATTAATTTGTGAATGTGCTGTTAGTTCGTGAATACTGAATACTGTATTATCGTTAATATAATTTGTTAGTGAATGTGATAATTCATGTCTGTTAGAGTGTTAGTTCATTCCTGTATTATAGTTCATTCCTATTCAGTTATTTGTGAATACTAAATAATGTTCATTTCAATTTTTTTCCTATTCAGCAATTATGTCTCCATCACAATCTCCTATTTGTGTCACTGGTTCAACTTCTACCTCAGAAACAAGTAAATTTATTTCTGATGATGCAAGTAGGGATGATATATGCATATATATTTATTAAATTTAATACAACGTATCCCGCCGTACACGTTTCTTTGATTTTAAAATTTTGCCGTACCGCCGTACCGGTTACGTATCGTACCCGTACCTGTACCGGTGCTTCATAGTCTAAGTATCATCTCGACTCCCTCAAGACTACTAAATCTAGAAGTGTCAGCGCTCGGATGATAGTGATGTGGTGGCTCAACATACGCGCCTACAACCAAGGGAAGTGATGTGAACTAAAGACGTGCTCACTGAAGATAAAGTCAATATAAGGTGGTGAATCGAGTGCACAATATTTGTGGGCTCAATGGTTTGTGGCGGTAGTGTCCTAAGAACGTCAGAACATAAGACGAACAAGTCTATGTCACCTAAGATAAGGGCCTCATCACTAACCAACTCCTGTAGGAGAAGGGAGAGCGATGACGTGTCATCCAAGGTGAATGACACGTCACAAGTAAGTCCTCCTTGGAGCGGGGCCTCGTGAAACAATTTGTCGGCTGAAGGATGTAGGACAGTGGGGGAAAGTGGACACACCATGTCAATCGGGCGGAAGGAATGAGGAGGAAAAAATTCATCTTCTTGGAGCAGGGGCTCAAGAAGAACCTCCTCGATCGAAGGGGGTAATAAAGCGGAGACAGGTGGAGACACGACTTCAGTCAAGGCGGTAAAAGTGGGAGAAAATTCTTCTTCCTGGAGCAGGGGCTCGGGAAGAAACTTCTCGATTGAAGTGAGTGCTGTAGTGTAGACACGACATCAGTCAAGGTGAAAAAGATAGGAGGAAATTTTTCTTCCTTGAGCAGGGGCTCAGGAAGAATCTCTTTGACTGAAGTGCGTGTCACGGTGGGAGTGGGTGGGGCCAAGATGCTCGTCGTGAAACTAACAAGATGTGGAGGACTATCGAAACACCAACCTCGGGTTCCACTATGTGATATGAAGTGTGGAGGCATGCAGGAGCAGCATAATACGTGCGCGTTGTCGTCTCTAGGTTGTGAACAGAGGTGCACAACCCATTCAGATTCTGCTTGAGTTTTGCAGTGACGAACTCAATGGATTTCCGCAAAGCATTAATACGCGCATCTAAATCATCCATTTTTAAACGGAAATTTCTAAACTTTAAAGTTGAAAACGACCAACGCTCGGCTATCCCACGATAGGAGTGAGATATCCCAGCAGTCACACCAAACTGATGTAAACCAAATCCTAGGGCTGTAGTTTAAAATATAATAAATGCGATCTTTTAAATAAATGTGGCGCGAGGCAACTTCGCGGGCTATTTTAAACAGTTTAAACGACCTAGACGTAGCTCGTGACCGTAAGACTGCCGCACGTGCGTAATAACATTGCAAAATCACAATTCCACATGCATCACATTCAACAGAGTGGTAATACGGATATGTAAATAACAATAATTAGGAGATGAATTAGCTAGAGCAAGCTCATCATAATTACTATTCATTTAAATAACATAAGCACAAAATAACTAATGTGGGAGAACAAGTAGGTAGAGAGGTATACCAAAGGGGAAGAGGTAATGGCCGGCTGGTGGTTGCCGGAAATAAGGGAGGTTGGCCGTGGAAGAGTCACTGGTAGCAGGTAGTTGATCTGACGGCTGTAGCAAGCACTGGAACAGGGGAGAGCCGGCTGGAAGCAAGGAAAATGCCGGAGGAACTCGAAATTCGCCGGAGAAGGGTGTAAGGGCCGTCAACAGTGCCCTAGGAGGGCTCTGATGAGCTCGACGACGACTGGAGCGGCTTCAGGCATCCACACTGGTGGAGGGAGGGGCTTCCTGGTGTTTTCCGTCCGTGAAGAAGAGGGCTGTAACGAACGACGAAGTTGTATGGATTTCCGTCGGGGAGGAGAGGCGCGGGAAGGAGGCGATGGTGTGGGGATCTCAGTCGACGAAGAAAAGGCACTGGACAGATCGGCCTCGGAGGCTTTCCGTTGGGGAGAAACAACGCGGAGAGGTTCGTCGAGCAGGAGCTGAGAGGCGAGGGCTTCAGGCTTGCGGCGCTGGAAGAATCAAATCGAGAAAACACCAGGTTCAATTCTTCTTCCAACCCGACTTTAGGAGGAATGAGGGGGTTATAGGAGGAGGGATTACGATTTTTGGAATGGGCTTTGAAGAGGGATTTTTTTTAAAAACAATGACAACAATTACCGTGGGCTTGGAATGGGCTTTCAGTGAGGTAGCAGAACACTTCAAATTTGGGCTTAACTTGAAAGAGAATTGATAATTATAAATTTAAATAGTTAATTAATTAAGCTTGCCCCAATTAACCTATTGCCTAAAATATCAGACCTATGCATTTAGGGTCTCATTGGCCGGTCAAACAAACGAGCCAAACAAAAATTGCGCGAAAGACTGCGCGATGCAAAATTAACATCAAAGCGCTCATAACATGCGCAATACAACTTTACGCTACAAAACAATCCTAAAATACGCGAAAGCGTGCGCTGCAAATGTAAGAAAACATATGCGATAATAATAGCAATAACGACGCGACACGGGTTGCGTCAGATGTGTGTAGGGATTAAGCAAGAAAGAATTCTAATTCCCATCTTTTGAATGTGAGATTTTGGTGTCTCTCTCCTTTAACGATCAACCCTGCCAAGGCAGCCGCGGTTCCGGCTCCACAGTATTACCGCCATCGTCATCTCCACCTACGACCACCCCCGAGTTAGACCCATAACATCTGGTATCAGAGGCTGTCCTTCCTCGGTTTATTTTCCCCCGCCGTGACACCTCTCCCGCTGCACGCATCCCATCTGCTACCTCCATTGTTCGACGCCGCCAAAGGACAACCGCGGCCTTATCGCTGCCAGCCCTGTCTCAGCGCACACCGCAAGCCATAACGGCGCCGTCCCGCACGCGCCTCCAACACCAACCTCCGACCTTACCGTTGTCTTCCACGGCAGCGACAACCGCCTCCGACGATCCCTCATCATTGACCTCCTCTGTATTCAGCAACCAGGAGCCGCGACTGCTAAGACCGCCGCAATCGGGACCGTAGCAACTTGGAACGGCCGCTGCCAGGCACCGCCGCTGCCAGGAACCGCAACGCTGTTTCCATTTCCTTCGAGCCCCGCTATTCTCGAGCCACACACCTTCTTTTACGCCGAGCCCTGCTTTCTTTTTCTTTTTCTCTCGAGCCCCGCCCCCCCACACAATGAGCCCTACCTTCACATTTATTATCCGCCAGCCAGCCGAACCAACAACCTACATCTCATTTTTTTATCATTTGGATTTCCCCACTCCCTATTAAATGATATGTCTTCCCTTTTCAAAGCAAGGCCTGCATTTTATTAAAAAAAGTGTCACAGCCTGTCTCTTACTCTCTTCTCTCTCACCCTTCCTATCAAATATGCCTATTTATTGAGCCCTGCAACCAACTCATGCCATTATTATAATTGATTAATCAATTTCTGATTAATTAATTATTAATAATTCTTTTTTTCTTCGTTAATTCGTAAGGAATTAATTAATACATCAAGTGTTATCATGGGGAACACCAAGTTGACTGCCGCGGCTGCCGCCTCCATCCAATCGAAGCTACGAGAAATGATGAGCTTCATCGACACACTTCTCCGGAATGCCGACGCACTCCACCACTTTAAGAATCTGACATCTGCCTTTCTGCCGCAGGCCCGCAACCCGTGTCCCTTCCGCTTCCACCAACGCCTCTCTTCGTGCAATCACCATCTCCACCGGCCACTGACGTTCCACCGCTCTTAGCCGTAATTTCCCTTCCGCCATCACCCGCCGTGGTGGTGCTGCCCCACCCTGGGCCGCCTTCGTCAGACATCATGGCCACCTTTATGCTAGCACTTGCTCCACCGGCCACCGCTCTGCCGATCACGACAATCACCTTACCACCTACAGTTTCGCTCCTTCCGCCGGTCGTCGCTTCCCCGTTCTACTTGTTGATGCTGCTCCTCACTGCTCCACCGACCTTACCGATGCCATTACTTACGCTGCTTGTTTTTCCAATGGCGCCGCCGCTACTCACCGCCGCCGCCGCCGTTGCTACGCGATATCATGCATTGTTCTGGCGGGAGATTAAGCTGCCAAATGCTCTGGTCACCACGTGGAGTTCGAGCTTGAGGACAAGCTCAATTTCAAGGGCGGATGTGGTGTTACGTGCCACGTATTATTATAATTATCTCTATTATCTAGGTGTCTAGTTGTTATCTTTATGTAGGAGCCTCGAGCCCCGGGTCTACTATTAGGTGTCATCATTAGTGTTTTGTCTTCTTATATTTTGTAGCCTATATAAAGGCATTGGATGTGTGTCGGGATTAAGCAAGAAAGAATTCTAATTCCCATCTTTTGAATGTGAGATCTTGGTGGCTCTCTCCTCTAACGAGCAATTCCGTATAGGCAGCCGCGGTTCCGGCTCTACGGTATCTCCGCCATTGTCATCTTCGCCATCCTCATCTCCACCTCCGGCCACCCCGAGTTAGGCCCATAACAATCATCCAAAATTAAAGTATGAGCATTGCGATTAAACACTCGGCGAATATGACCTTCTAGTAAAACAAAGTGATTAAGCAAACTTATACAACTTTTAATTCCAAATAATATGTTTTCCAACAAAATATTCAACACTAAGCAACATAAGCTTTCAAACTAGAACATTCCCAAGTAACTGGGTCCCAAGATAGTGTATGTTTGCTCTTCAGACTCTGGACAGCAAGATTACGTGATGCTGACACTGTAATCATGAATTTCTGCACAAATCTTGACGTCCAAGATGTTGGGCTGTAATTGGAGTGGTGGAGCACCGGCCTGCAGGAGGGAGGACTCACGGCCGGCAGTTGGAGGGCTGGAATGCGCTTGGCAGCAAGGCTGTGGGCAGAATTCTAGCTGTGCAGTAAGGGGGAGGAGGAAATTGTGAGAGAAGTTGCCGTCCAAGACCAAGGGAGGGGTGTTCACTTAGGGGTTGAATTTTCAAAGCGACTACCAATAACCATCAAAGTAGCATGCAGTTACAGCAATTGAAAGTAGTTTTGGTAATTTTCCAAGATAGTTGCGGTTATTGGTAGTTTTTTTGGAGGGGTTGTTTCAGACGGCTTGGAGAGGGGAATTAAGCGGATGGCCGGAGGTTGCGAGGGTTGGAGCGGGGTTAGGCTTTGTCACCTAGGTTCCACGGCTTCACACGATAGAGAGATCACAAAATCTGATATTTCCTTCAAAATTCTGCAATACTTTAATTTGGACTCCAATATAGAATAGAGAAAACCACAGACGACTTTGATTGGCCGATACAAAACATACATAAAACATACGCAAATAATGTGCAATAAACATTTGAAAAATATATTGAAAATGTCCCGTCGATGCTCTTAACACGAGTTACCGGCTCTGATCGTCCATATGATGATTCTAAATTCTTCTATAATTGTAAACTCGAACTGGTCCACAAGGGTCAATCTGCCCGTGAATTATGATCCCCATCTACATCTCTACCCGTTAGTTGACATCCAATACTGTGCTCTAGATTTAATCACTTAGTCGCCCATGAGGCTTCTTGAACATAAACAGATTTGTTTAACAAAATTCAATATTGTTAATTTCTTAGTAGTCCCTTTTCGTAGCTTATTATTTATAGTTGTTTCCTTCTTGAACTTAAATAAATCACAATGTTTGCTTGCTTATGCTATTTTTTGCAATGATCGTTGTCATAAGTGATCATAATTCTGATACAGTTAATGACAGGTTGTTGGAGTCTATGAAACTTTCCTTGAAAAAGTGGAGGCATCCGAATCAGATGTATCAGAAAGAGGTACTCTTCAGATTATGTTAGACCTACGTTTCTGTGCTGATGTTCTCTCTGGTGGTAAGGATGGGAACTCCTTCAGTGCTGAATTGTCCCCTGGAAGGAGAAAATTGCTGTTACCTCTAGGCTCCAGTGCAACAGAGTCTGTTCTGGGGCTAATACGGAGGTTCTCACAAAGACTAGACCCCATTGATTGGGCCACGTAAGATCTCAAACATGCTTGAACTTTACTTTGTTCATCACCATCTTGTAAAAAACAGAATAATTGAATGTTTTTTAAAGAATCTTTTGTTTTTGAGATACAAAGTTTGTTTTTCAAATTATTGCAGGACATATTATCTTTTAATAAATTATTCACAATTCACAGTTTAAAAGTTTGTTTTACAAATCTTTGATTTGTTGCTTAGGTTTGGTATATTTCTTTTTTGATATCTTTGCATTCAAACCTTTCATAAAATAATTGGCAGGTATGAGCCTTATCTCTGGGAGAATGAAAAGCAGTTATACAAACGATGTTCTGTTCTCTTTGGTTTTTTTATTCAGCTTAATCGTCTCTATATGGACACGGTTCAAAAGTTACCCACAAAATCAAATGCTGAGTCAAATATATTGAGATGCTCAGTAGTGCCAAGATTCAAGTACCTTCCAATCAGGTATTTTCAAGCTTCTTGCTTAATTTTCCAAGATTTTCAAGGTGAATACTTTCTCCAATTTCAAACCAAGAAATGCCAATTGGGCTCTGACAAGTTTAAATTAAAAAAAAAGATTAAAACAAACCAATATATGCCAATGCCATTTACCAGATTTCCTATTTTATGGCGTCCCATTCTTGCTCCATTAATTGCAATGGATTCATGTTTGTTTGAGGGGTTCCAAGATTGAAGAAGATTTTGGAGATGAGGTAGCACTTTTAATACCTAATCAGTTGACTATGCCTTGGTTTAATTAGGAACTTGTTCTGTGACTGTTTATTTGTGTTAGGTTTGGACCTCTAAAGAATTGTGCTTACTTCTCTCAAACCTTAACACTCTGCAAATTATATGTGGGTTTACTTTAGTGCATTCAGTCTATCTCTTCTTGCTTGTCCTTCTGTTAGGTCTTAAGCAACATACATAGAAGAATACATAATTACTAAAATATCTCTACATCAATTCTAACACCGCGCCTCAAGTTCGTGAGAGTATATTAGACATACCCAACTTGCTACAAATTTGTTTTATTTGACCGCATGTTAGAGCTTTTGTGAAGATGTGCTAGTTGATTACCTGTTATCACATATTCAGTTACAGTAGTTTCATCCACCATCTTCTCCCGCACAAAGTGGCAGTTCATTATGTGTTTGGCATTTTTTTTGGAAGACTGGAACATAGATTATATATATTGTTGCCTTGTTATTACAGTATATGTCATGTGGCCTGATATTTTGATTCATCTTGTCATTGTATGATGCTTCTTGCTTGTCCATGAGAGCAAGTTCCTTCAATGGAGATACACTGGAAGGTCATAAACTGTCTATCAAAAGGACCGACTAAATTTGCATTAGTAGAGTCTTCCACTTTGTAATGCTACTCCTAGAGAATATTTGCGTCATTGCAAGTATTTGGTGCAGCTTAAATTAATAACACTTGGCCGTAAGGATCTATTGACTGATCATGAGATAGTTTAGCCTACCACTAGCCTTCAATATCTTCCTGTATCAGGTACCATCTCTTCTTCGACCTTTATAAACATTAGGTTGTACCCTAAACATTCCATCGTTTGTCAACAAATTCAAAATATATTTTAATTTCTCAAGATATATAACTCAACATCTCATAACTTCAATTTCCTAGTGTCTCAACAAATACTTTGTATAGCAATGACAATGAAAATACCTCCTCACAAATCTCTCGTCAGCATCTCCGGTAAGAGCTACATCATCAACATATACAATAATAGTTACATTCCAAAGATTGTCTGATGATAAAACACTTGACGACAGTTGAATATTCGTATTTTTAGGCATCTTTGTTATATTTTTATTTGTTTCTGTTTCTTAGTTCATGTGTTTTGTCACGCATTGTTTGTCCTATAAATATTTATTCTCTGCCCGGTTTAGGGCATCACAATAATATTTCTTCCTCTTCTCTACTTGGTATCAGAGCTGACACTCTTTCCTCCCGTGAACCCCCCATACACCCTACCCGTTCGTCTTCCGCACCGCATCCTGCGGGGTTCTCGAATGCGCTTCTCCACACCGCATCCCGCGGGGTTCTCCAGCTCTCTTCCAACGCCCGCCGCCTTCTTCCAGCAAACCACCATAGCCTAGGGCCTCCGCCGTCCCTCGTCAGCGGTTCTTCTCAGCCCGGTTCTTCCGATCACCCCTTTACCTCCGACCGTTCTGTTCTACATGGGGGCTGTCGGAGACATCGCGATCACATCCTCCGGTGCCCTTTCCAGCAACACAATCTAAGGGACACTCGTAGGATGTGTTTTCTTCCGCTTTGAGATCATCACTTTTTCTTCTCCATTCAGACAACCATCGATGGGAGATTCCTCCGAAATCTCGTCGACTCCTATCAGCGGAGACACTCCAACTGGAGCCCTCCATGTTCCCTCCGTTGATCCTCCTCGGAGCCACGACCAATCTGGCTCTTTGAAGATCACTATTGTTGCATTGGATGACACAAATTATTTGGAATGGTCCAGAGCAGCGCAACATGCTATTCGAAGTCACCAGCTCTACGGATATATTGATGGTACCATAGTTGAGCCACTGCGTACCGATCCCTCATGGAGAAATGGGATGTGGACAATTACTTGGTTGTCTTGTGGTTACTTTACTGTATGCCCCCTAAGGTGTACCGCAACTACATGCTTCTGGATTAGGCTTATGAAATTTTGAAAAGGGCCCGTGACACCTACTCAGGCAGGAAGTTTGACGCAGATTTATGAGCTCACTCGCTGTGTTTTGGAGCTAAAGTAGGGCACCATGACCGTCTCTGCCTACTATTCTGAGTTCGAACGTTTGTACCAGGAATTAGATTATTTCAACACCTTTACCGCTGCTTGCACTGCCTATGCGCATGCTCTTCAGAAGGATAAAGATTGTTTCCAAGTTCATGTCTTTTTTATGGGTCTCAATATGGAATTTGATGTCGTTCTCCTACACGTCCTCCACTGCGAGCCTCTTCCCTCTCTTCGAGAAGCCTTCAGTATGCTCTTCAGTGATGAGAATTGTTGCCGCTCTCTTGGTGCCTCTACTAAACATTCTGTAACATCCGTAAATTGACATGCGTTTTTATTTAAAATTGTAGGGGAAGGTCGCGACGAATTTTTGATCGAGGCGGCGCGTTGACAAGGTATAATGTCACTTTTCCTTTTGATAGCGATCATTAGCTCGTTAAGTGCATAAATTTTAGTGCGTGACGTTTTTCGTTTTAGTGACGCGCGGTGTGAAAGTAAATCAATCTTCAAAGTATTAGTGTTGGGGTGCCAATAGTATTTTCCCCCCCTCCTCTCATACGGTTAACACAGGAACCGCAGGAATTAAAACCGCAAGGCGTATATAAAACCCGCAACCCTCACCTCTCGGGAAGAAAACCGCAGCCGTCGCCCGAAATCGATCGCTCGCCCGTCCGTCTCCCGCAGCGCGCAGAGCCGCGCCTCCCGCAAGCCTCTCCGGCGTCCGATTCCTCTCCGGTTTCCTTCTCCGACCACTCCTCCCTCCTCTACGAGCACCGGTAGACATTCCTTTTCCTTCCTTGGCCGTGGAAGTGCCGGATTCAACCCTAATCGGTGGAACTTGGAATTTTTCGGTTTCAGGTGAGTTTATTTCTTCCTTTTCTCCTTTTCCTCACGAAAATCCTTCGATTTCGGAGTTGGTATAACCTAGGTTTTCTTCTTTGTGCCCTAATTAGGTTTTGGAGCTCGGTTTCCACCGCGAAATTGGAGTTGGGCGCTTTGGAAACTTCAATCCCTCCCACGTGAAGGTAATATACTATGTTAGCAGTTAGTTTTGGACGACTCTAGCATTTTGGATTTTTTTTCAGAAGTTTAACCCTAAGGGGAAAGTGCGATAATTAGGACTGCCTTGAATTTGCAGGACTTTGGTGGGGTCGGGGCAACATTCTAAAGGTCCCCAGCAGTAGGGTTTGCTTTTGGAAAAGAAATGTCGCCGCGCCGAGTATACGAACGTCGCAGCACCACTGTAAGGAAATCCTAATTCCTTTTAGTTAGACATATCAAATAATTGTATTTTATACGCATAAGTAGGTTTCGTACAACATCATAATCATGCATAGAAAGGTGTGACAGTAGAAAAATAATCGTGGAGACACGTATGAGAACGCCTTTTCCATAACCACGTTAGTTAAGTCGTGAACAGTTAGTTAAGTACGAAACTTCACATGTACACGTAGGTTGGAGATTGTCCGACCAAGGGTTCGAAGGTCCATTCAAGTCGACCACGAGAAAGTCAAGGGTCGCTCAGTAGTACACTAGAAAATATATCCCATGCAGAGTAGCGTCAGACCAAAACTGGTCAGTAGCACACCAGTATTTTCGTGCTTGGTAGAGGCGCACTACCATCCTCATAGGGCATATGGTATCCTATGAGTTACAGTCTTGGGAGTTGACTCCCCTTTGAGACAGTTAGCAGATTCGAGACCGTGTCCGCGTGGCACTAGAACAATTGAGTTCGTCAGATGGTCTCGGGTCGTCAGTTTCAGATTTTTGCGCGTTAGGAGCTACTCTGCCTAGAGCCTTCCCAGTAAACGTGTAGGCTAGAAGCCACCTAGAACTCAAGTATAGGCTTGACGTGAGATAGTACACTAGTTAGTGAACGTCAGGACTGGGGTAAATGAACGGAAAGTCATGAGTTTAGAATTATAGTGTTCACCAGTAAGGATAGGAAAATCATGCATATCATATATCATGAAAGGTTTTCAGTGCACGAGACTAGTTTTAAAGACATGCATGCATTCATATGTAAATCTATTTTCTAGTGTCACTAAGGGGAATTGTTTTTCTTTACTCTGACCCTTCGTGGGCAATGTTTTTCAGGTGACCCAGGTGGGAAACTCCGTCTAGGATGAGCGTCATGGTGGTGTCCGAGTGTAGTACTTTTACTATTTACAGTTTACTCCATTTTCAGCATGTACTTGTAATTGTGGACAGTGTAACTCATTAATATTTGTTGTATCTTGTGTCAGACTTATTTGATAGTTCAGATTTTCAGTTAATGCAGTTTCATTTTGTTTAGTGGCTCTGTGAATCCAGACATCAGGTATGTGGTTAACCTTAGTTTAATTTTTTCTCCCGCTGTAAGTATTAAATCTGTTTAGTTTGGACTTTTATTACCTGCTGCTACTAGTTTTAATACTGCTTCCTAGTTTTCTTTATATCGCTGACCCGGCCGGACGGCTGATTTCTGTAATACTGGGAAGGGGTGTTACAAATTGGTATCAGAGCCAGGTTTAGGATCCCTGGACCCTAGAAGGTTTTCACAGAGCCATAGGACTGTATAACAGTAAACTTTTGTTAGTAGAGTATTTTAAGTTGCGGTTAAGGCTTAGTTTTTCGCAGGAGTACGAATATAGTTGCCAAGCCAGTTTTAGTAGACGCTTGATAAATAACCAGATTTCTTTTATATGTTCTATCAGGCAACTCGAGTAAGTGAACCAGGTGAATCTTCACGTCAGGACCCTGTTCCTAACGCCACTATGGGAGATGCTGCAGTGCCACAGGTACCTCCAGTTCCAGTAGCTTCAGAGGGCACTGATATAGCGTCTCAGATTGCCAAGGCGGTTACTGTTGCCTTGATGGAGTTCCAGAGAGGACTGGCTGCAGGGTTTCCAGTTCCAGTGCACGTACCAGCCCCTGCACCAGCTCCTGCCCCAGCACCCGTGGAGATGACCCTGGAGCGTTATTTGAGGAATTTTAGAGAACTTCAGCCTTCAAACTACAGTGGGGATGAGACCCCGATGGATACAGATGATTGGGTAGCAAACACCAGAGACCTGCTGGATGTTTTGGAGTGCCCAGAGAATAAGAAGGTTCCTCTGGCAGTTTTCCTCCTCCGAGGTGAGGCAAAGGTCTGGTGGGACAAGTACCGGGCGGATGATCCCGCAGGTAAATGGTTATGAAAATTTCCTTTAATTATTTTGGAAGTGATATGTTCTCTCTTTAAATAGTATGATTATGTTTTTGGCCAGGTCGTACGACCAGACATGTTTACGTGGGGCGAATTTTCTAGAGCCCTTGCGAATTGGTTCGTGCCTCCTTCCGCACGACGAGGTCTACAGGAGAGATACCTTAGACTTTTCCAGGGGGATAGGACTGTTGCTGAGTACGAGCGAGAGCTTACCCATCTGGCTCGATATGCGGGCGTAATGCAGGGTGACCAGACTGAGAAGTGCAGCCGCTTTGTGGATGGCCTACGAGACTCATTGAGACAGCCGCTGATGACCATGGTCAATGCTGATTACAGGAGCTTAGTGGATACGGCTCGCAGGCTGGAGGCTGACCAGCAGAAGGTTCAAAAGCGAAGTAACTTCCGTGCAAAGCGAGCTCAGGATTCACATCAGTCGCAGCAGAGCAGGAATGATCATGGGAAGAATTGGAACAAGAAGCAGAAGCCTGATGCGAGGAAGTATGGTCAATCTGGTGACAGGAGCAGGGACTACCCCCTTTGTCCCAAGTGTCAGCGTCGCCATCCAGGAGAGTGTTTGGCCAGCGCGGGCGTGTGTTACAAGTGTCGTCAACCTGGACACATTGCTCGTTTCTGTCAGGAAGGTGGTTCGAATCAGGTAATCAACCTTGTTGTATTTTGTACATTTATAAATTTTTGGTAGATGACAAATGCATTTTGTTCCTGCAGTCGAAGTATGAGATTGGTGGCCCTAGCAGAGCAGACAAGGGCAAAGCGTTGATGATTACCGATGGAAGACCACAGCAGGGTCGAGATTTGGTGCAGCCCAGAGCTTATGGACTTGGTCAGCAGGAGGCTAAGGGGCAGGAAGATGTAGTGACAGGTAAGTGTTTAATTTGCCTGATAAGCTTATTTTAACCCTCCGTAGTGACACTCTTTTCTTTTGAAAATTCATTCATGTAGGCATCCTTATGATTCGAAATTTAGCCTCTAAGATTCTGTTTGATACGGGTGCCTCGCACTCGTTTATCGCAGAATCTCTAGTGCGTAAGTTGAATTTAGAAGTATTCTCAGAAACTGTAGCGCTGGATGTTATGATGCCGAATGGATCCCTTCTGCAGACCAGAGATAGGTGCAGGGTACCGGTGCAGTTTGGTGACACCGAGATTATTGTGGAAGCTTTGCAGCTACCTATTGCAGGATTCGACCTGATTTTTGGAATGGATTGGCTTTCGGCAGTCAACGCCAGGATTGACTGTAGGGCGAAGCAGATACAGTTTGATGGCCCCAATCAGACTTCTTTTTCTTTTCAGGGCTTGAAGGGAGTAGTGAAAATGATTATATCTGCAGTCCAAGCAAGAAGGTGCATCAGTAAGGGTTGCGAAACCTTCGTAGTATTGATGAATGCAGAGACTAAGGCTGAGTTGTCAGAGGTACCAGTGGTGCAGGAATTCCCCGATGTTTTCCCGGAAGAGCTCCCTGGTGCCCCTCCTGATAGAGAGATTGAGTTCCCGATAGACTTGCAGCCTGGGGCTACACCGGTAGCCAAATCTCCCTATCGGATGGCTCCAAGGGAACTAGCAGAGTTGAAGAGTCAGTTGCAGGAGTTACTTGATTTGGGTTTTATACGCCCCAGCACTTCACCATGGAGTGCTCCAGTGCTTTTCGTGAAGAAGAAGGATGGTAGTCTGAGACTGTGCATAGACTATCGTGAGTTGAATAAGCTCACAGTGAAGAACAAGTACCCGATTCCCAGGATTGATGATTTGTTCGACCAGTTGGTGGGATCGAACACTTTCTCCAAGTTAGATTTGAGGTCAGGCTATCACCAGTTAAAGATTCGTGACTCGGATATTCAGAAGACGGCTTTCAGCACCAGATATGGACACTTCGAGTTCGTGGTCATGCCGTTTGGGCTGACCAATGCTCCTTCAGTATTTATGGACCTGATGAACATGGTGTTTCAGAAGTACTTAGATCGTTTTGTCATCGTCTTTATAGATGACATCTTGGTGTTCTCAAAGAGTGCAGAAGATCATGCAGCACATCTCAGGATTGTTTTGAGCACACTCAGAAAGAATCAGTTGTTTGCCAAGTTTTCAAAGTGCGAGTTTTGGCTTCCAGAGATTGCATTCTTAGGCCACATCATCAGTCAGAAAGGAGTTAGTGTTGATCCGAAGAAGGTAGAGGCCATTAAGAGTTGGCCAAGGCCGACGACAGTTTCAGAGGTTCGTAGTTTTTTGGGTCTTGCTGGTTACTACAGGAGATTCATCAGAGATTTTTCGAAGATAGCCTTACCACTGACTTCCCTCACCAGGAAGGGTAAGGGCTTGGATTGGACAGTTGAGTGTGAGTTGGCTTTTGAGGACTTGAAGGGCAGGTTGATGACCGCACCGATTTTGAGTTTACCATCAGGGCCTGACGGGTTTCAGATCTACAGCGATGCATCAGGTCAGGGTTTGGGATGTGTTCTCATGCAGCATGGAAAGGTCGTAGCCTATGCCTCGAGACAATTAAAGGTTCATGAGAGGAACTATCCAGTGCATGACTTGGAGCTTGCAGCAGTCATACATGCTTTGAAGATTTGGAGGCACTATCTCTATGGAGTGCGTTGTGAGATCTTCACTGATCATAAGAGCCTCAAGTATATCTTTGATCAGCGAGAGCTCAATTTGAGGCAGCGCAGATGGTTAGAATTTCTATCAGACTACGACGTAGACTTTCAGTACCACCCAGGAAAGGCGAACGTTGTAGCTGATGCCCTTAGTCGTAGAGGTTCATGTTTCTGTCTCCTCACTCAGCAGGAGGAGTTAGTGCGAGAGCTGGAGAGACTGGATATTACCATTGTGCCACGCAGTAATTTTGGTTCTGCAAGGTTGAGTTGGATGGAGATTACCTGCGATATCAAGGACAGAATCAGGACAGCTCTACCGTTGGATCCAAAGATGGCAGAGATTTGGAGCTCAGTGCAGTCAGGACAGAAGGAGGGATTCATTATTCAGAATGATTTATTGTTGATCGATGGCAGGGTGTGTATCCCCGATGTTAGTCACCTTCGCGAGGATATTTTATTTGAGGCACACAATTCTAGATATTCTATACATCCGGGTAGCACGAAGATGTATGCAGACCTCAAGATGTTAGTATGGTGGCCAGGCTTGAAGAGAGACGTTGCAGATTACGTAGGGAAGTGTGAGACGTGCAAGTTGGTTAAGGCCGAGTGCCAAAGGCCTGGAGGCAAGTTGCAGCCACTTCCCATTCCTGAGTGGACATTCGAAGATATATCCATGGATTTCATTCATGGTTTGCCGAGATCGCAGAGTGGGAATGATTCCTTGTGGGTTATAGTTGACCGACTTTCTAAGGTCGCCCATTTCATTCCTCTTAGGAAGACGGATCAAGGTCCGAAGCTGGCGCAGTTATATTTGGACGAGATAGTTCGGCTTCACGGTATTCCCAGGACTATAGTGTCAGACCGAGACGGCAGATTCACCTCCAGGGAGTGGCGATACGTACAGGAGCGGTTGGGTACCAGGTTACACTTCAGCACCGCTTTCCATCCCCAGACCGATGGACAGACTGAGCGCACTAATAGGACTTTGGAGGATTTACTACGGATATGCATTTTGGATTTTGGAGGAAAGTGGGAGAAATATGTTATACTTGTGGAGTTCTCCTACAACAACAGTTTTCAGACAAGTATTGGGATGACACCGTTTGAGGCCCTCTATGGCAGACGTTGTCGGACACCGTTATGTTGGGCTGAAAGTGAAGAGAGATCCACAATCAGGGAGTCGTGGATTGATAAGACCACTGATAGGATCAAGCTTATTCAGGAGCGTATGAAGACAGCTCAGGATCGCCAGGCCAAGTATCATGATCAGAAGCACAGGTCAGTAGAGTTTAGTGTTGGAGACTACGTTTATCTGAAGGTCAGACCAGTCAGAGGAGTTTCTAGAATAAAGCGGATGAAAAAGCTGAGCCCCAGATTCGTTGGTCCTTTTGAGGTGCTGGAAAGAATTGGTGAGGTTGCTTACAGATTGGCCTTACCTGAGGAGATGAGTGGTGTTCATGATGTCTTCCACGTCTCTTATCTGAGTAGAGCAGTCAGAGATCCTAGTCAGATCATAAGTACCGAGGAAGCACCAATTGAGACAGATCTTAGTATTGGGGTTAGACCAGTCAGAATAGTGGATTCAAGGATACAGAAGCTCAGAAATAGAGAGATTCGCATGGTCAAAGTCCTTTGGATGAACTGTGGCAAACCAGAGTATACTTGGGAGCGAGAGGATGAGCTTCAGAGCAATGCAGACTACTCTTTTCTCTTCGATACAGGTATGACTACAATTTTCGAGGACGAAAATCTTTGTTAGGAGGGGAGATTTGTAACATCCGTAAATTGACATGCGTTTTTATTTAAAATTATAGGGGAAGGTCGCGACGAATTTTTGATCGAGGCGGCGCGTTGACAAGGTATAATGTCACTTTTCCTTTTGATAGCGATCATTAGCTCGTTAAGTGCATAAATTTTAGTGCGTGACGTTTTTCGTTTTAGTGACGCGCGGTGTGAAAGTAAATCAATCTTCAAAGTATTAGTGTTGGGGTGCCAATAGTATTTTCCCCCCCTCCTCTCATACGGTTAACACAAGAACCGCAGGAATTAAAACCGCAAGGCGTATATAAAACCCGCAACCCTCACCTCTCGGGAAGAAAACCGCAGCCGTCGCCCGAAATCGATCGCTCGCCCGTCCGTCTCCCGCAGCGCGCAGAGCCGCGCCTCCCGCAAGCCTCTCCGGCGTCCGATTCCTCTCCGGTTTCCTTCTCCGACCACTCCTCCCTCCTCTACGAGCACCGGTAGACATTCCTTTTCCTTCCTTGGCCGTGGAAGTGCCGGATTCAACCCTAATCGGTGGAACTTGGAATTTTTCGGTTTCAGTGAGTTTATTTCTTCCTTTTCTCCTTTTCCTCACGAAAATCCTTCGATTTCGGAGTTGGTATAACCTAGGTTTTCTTCTTTGTGCCCTAATTAGGTTTTGGAGCTCGGTTTCCACCGCGAAATTGGAGTTGGGCGCTTTGGAAACTTCAATCCCTCCCACGTGAAGGTAATATACTATGTTAGCAGTTAGTTTTGGACGACTCTAGCATTTTGGATTTTTTTTCAGAAGTTTAACCCTAAGGGGAAAGTGCGATAATTAGGACTGCCTTGAATTTGCAGGACTTTGGTGGGGTCGGGGCAACATTCTAAAGGTCCCCAGCAGTAGGGTTTGCTTTTGGAAAAGAAATGTCGCCGCGCCGAGTATACGAACGTCGCAGCACCACTGTAAGGAAATCCTAATTCCTTTTAGTTAGACATATCAAATAATTGTATTTTATACGCATAAGTAGGTTTCGTACAACATCATAATCATGCATAGAAAGGTGTGACAGTAGAAAAATAATCGTGGAGACACGTATGAGAACGCCTTTTCCATAACCACGTTAGTTAAGTTGTGAACAGTTAGTTAAGTACGAAACTTCACATGTACACGTAGGTTGGAGATTGTCCGACCAAGGGTTCGAAGGTCCATTCAAGTCGACCACGAGAAAGTCAAGGGTCGCTCAGTAGTACACTAGAAAATATATCCCATGCAGAGTAGCGTCAGACCAAAACTGGTCAGTAGCACACCAGTATTTTCGTGCTTGGTAGAGGCGCACTACTATCCTCATAGGGCATATGGTATCCTATGAGTTACAGTCTTGGGAGTTGACTCCCCTTTGAGACAGTTAGCAGATTCGAGACCGTGTCCGCGTGGCACTAGAACAATTGAGTTCGTCAGATGGTCTCGGGTCGTCAGTTTCAGATTTTTGCGCGTTAGGAGCTACTCTGTCTAGAGCCTTCCCAGTAAACGTGTAGGATAGAAGCCACCTAGAACTCAAGTATAGGCTTGACGTGAGATAGTACACTAGTTAGTGAACGTCAGGACTGGGGTAAATGAACGGAAAGTCATGAGTTTAGAATTATAGTGTTCACCAGTAAGGATAGGAAAATCATGCATATCATATATCATGAAAGGTTTTCAGTGCACGAGACTAGTTTTAAAGACATGCATGCATTCATATGTAAATCTATTTTCTAGTGTCACTAAGGGGAATTGTTTTTCTTTACTCTGACCCTTCGTGGGCAATGTTTTTCAGGTGACCCAGGTGGGAAACTCCGTCTAGGATGAGCGTCATGGTGGTGTCCGAGTGTAGTACTTTTACTATTTACAGTTTACTCCATTTTCAGCATGTACTTGTAATTGTGGACAGTGTAACTCATTAATATTTGTTGTATCTTGTGTCAGACTTATTTGATAGTTCAGATTTTCAGTTAATGCAGTTTCATTTTGTTTAGTGGCTCTGTGAATCCAGACATCAGGTATGTGGTTAACCTTAGTTTAATTTTTTCTCCCGCTGTAAGTATTAAATCTGTTTAGTTTGGACTTTTATTACCTGCTGCTACTAGTTTTAATACTGCTTCCTAGTTTTCTTTATATCGCTGACCCGGCCGGACGGCTGATTTCTGTAATACTGGGAAGGGGTGTTACACATTCTGCTCTTGCTGGGATTTCTCGAGGCCCTCCTCTTGTCTGCAGCCACTGTGGGAAGAAAGACCATACTAAGGACGTCTGTTTTCGCCTACACCGTCATCTTGCTTCCTCTGGCCGGGCTTTTGGTGCTCATGGGAGAGATGGTCACCGTGGTGGTGGTTGTCCGGCCGGTGCCAGTACACAATTTTCTGCTCATTTTATTGAGGTTTATGAGGACAACTCTGGGGGATTTTCTGCTATGGAGTTGAAGGCCTTTCGCCATATGTTGCGCTCCCAGCCCGACCTTACATCGGTTGATCCCACTGCTGCGTTTGCTACTTCAGGGATCTCCAGCACTCATGTTGTGTCTTCATCCCCTTCCGAGTGGATTATCGACTCGGGTGCGTTGGATAACATGACTGGCTCTGGCTCAAGTTTTACCTCCTATACTACTCTTTTTGGTCGTGATAAGGTTATTGCAGTTAATGGTTCCCTGTCTTTTATTATTGGCGGAGCAACTGTTGCCTGTTCCCCCGACCTATCACTCTCTTCGGTTTTGTATGTCCCTTTGTTTCCTCGCAATCTTCTCTCCATAAGCCACTTAATTACTTCTTTAAATTTATCCGTAATCTTTTATCTCGATGTTTGTGTGTTTCAGAATCTGGATATGAAATGGACGTTTGGCAGTGGTAGGAACGTTGGCGGCTGTACTTGCTGAACCAGTCGTTATCTTCCAGTGCTCTTTCCACCACCAGGGCTCCTACCTCGCACGACATCCGGCACAAGCATCTGCGCCTTGGCCACCCTTCTCCTTTATATCTCACAAAAATTTTTCTTGCTTTCAGCTGTTTAATTAAGTCGTTTAAGCGTGATACATGTGATCGTTCAAAACATGTTCGACATAGTATCTGTCTTGTTTTTTTTCTAGTTCCACTCCATTTGATGTTATTCATTCTGATGTTTGAGGTCCTTCCTTGGTGTTATCTTTAGAGCGCTGTTACGTGCACATCACTTTTGGCTATGTGCACACCATTGATATGAGCACATCATAAATTTTATTTGCATGCCAAAATGTCAAGTAAACATCATAAATTTTATTTGCATGTCAAATTGTTAAATAAACACTAAAATAAAGTTGAGTTTTTTTTACTTCAAATACAAAAGATTTCTTCACTTTTACATTTCAAACAAAAAAAAAACAAACAAAATAAAAAACAAAAATCTTGAATCATTTTCACCGATATAACTAAAAATTTGCGCGGTCCATTTCTGAGTTCATGTAGATATGTACAAACATAAAGATATGAATATTATTTGTCTTAAATAAATAAAATATTTGCAAGTTATTTAAAATTGAATATTAATGCATGCACCGTAATTTTGCTTGTTCAAGCTTTCTTTTTGAATCTTGAGTCGATATATGCATGCCCCCAGGATCAGACATCAGGATGCTGCCTACCGCGTACTACGGTACATAAAGAAGGCTCTCGGTCGTGGGCTTTTGTTTTCAAAGAATAACCATTTAAGGATCGAGGTTTTTACTAATGCGTATTGGGCAGGAAGCCGTGATGACAATAAACCTACAACGGGGTATTGTACCTTTGTTGGTGGAAATTTGGTCACGTGGCGTAGCAAGAAGCAATATATTGTGGCCAGATCTAGTGCTGAAGCCGAGTATCGGTTAATGTCTCAAAGTCTCTCCGAAGGTTTATGGCTGCGCACCTTATTGCAAGACCCGAGTCTTCAGGAGAATGCTCCCATCTCTCTGTTCTGTGACAACAAAGCTGCAATCAACATAACTAACAATCCTGTTCAACATGACAAAACTAAGCATGTCTAGGTTGATCATCATTTTATCAAAGACCACCTGAAAAAAGAAACTTAGTCACTCTTTTCGTTCACTCTAAAGATCCGTTAGCCGATGTCTTCACCAAGAGCTTGGGGTGCGATGCTTTTATTGATGATATCCATAAACTCGGAATTACAGATATCTACTGTCTGACTTGAGGGAGAATGTTGTAATCAATGTTCTATATCAAGTCCGTTTTTATGTTATTTACCCTCTCGAGGGTATTTCAGTTTTTATATTTCTCCCTTACTCAATATATGTACGAGTAAGGGGCTAGTAATGAATGATTATTGGTGTTTTTGCCTCTCAATTATTCGTTCATTTTATTAATTTTTATCAAAAGAAACTCGTAATTTTGAGGGGATTGATTTGTAACATAACAATGTCATGTCTAAGATAATATTTGAGAGGATTGAAGCTCATGGATCATATTTTTTTGTATTATAGTCGAAGCTTTGCCATGTCTATCTTGTATTGTAACATAACAACATACTCGAGCTTGTATTGTTTCTTCAAATCCTTTATTGTTGTTTTTTAATCAGTTAATTAATTTGCATACTATTTCTTTGACATAAAACACCATAATTTTATTTTATTTGTTGTTTAAATTAAGTCTTATCTTGCATGACGTGGATTCAAGTAGCAGTATTACTGAAAATGAGTAAAAATTCTTTGAAAATATGCGACAAGTGGGAACAAGTTAACTGAAGGAGGTAGAAGTGTAAGTTGGACATGTAATTTCTGTGATAGCCTTATAAAAGCTTATACACTCGCGTGAAGGGTCATTTATTGAGGATCAATAGTTGCAGAATCAGAGCATGCAACATGGTTCTGGCTTCTACATACAAGGATGTTGAAGGAAGATAAAGATGTTCAATAGCTTATTAAGCAACAACTTCCAAAATTTAAATAGGTAGCCCCAAGTACTTCAAGTGGAGTTGAAAGTATTGGAAGTGTTGGTGATAAGTGGAGAAGAAATGATGATTCAAGAGGTAACGGAAAGAATCCAATTTCTAGTGCATTCAATAACGATGATAGAGCTCATTTGGATGATTTAATTGCTAGAGCATTTTATTCGGCGGGGTTGTCTTTCAATCTGTTCATTTGCCACTAGTCATAACCTTGTGGGTTATGCACCACCTGAATATAATTCACTAAGAACCATCTTGTTGTTAAGAGAAGATATAAATTGAAAAATTAGCTCTCATTCGAGGGATGCTGGTAGAGAAGAGAGCTAGCATTGTGAACGACGGTTGGAGCGATCCACAAAGGAGACCACTCATTAATTTTATGACAATAACCGATTCAAAAGCAATGATCTTGGACACAAATGATTGTGAAGGTCAATTAAAGGACAATACTTCATTGTCTCTTTGATCAAAAAGGTAATTTTAAAAATCGGATCTAAAAAAGTTGTTCAAGTTATAACGGATAATGCTGCAAATTATAAGAGGGCGGGACAATTAATTGAGAGTGAGTTTCCATCAATTGTTTTGGGCTACTGTGTGGTACGCTCTCTCAATTTAGCTTTGAAGAACATATGCATTGCTAAGAATTCAGAGAATAATGCGATTACTTATGAAGAATGTTCGTGGATTAACCATATTGGTGATGATGTCATGTTCATTAAGAATTATATAATAAATCATTCTATATGATATTAGCTATGTTTAATGGGTTTGTGAGCTTAAAATTATTATCTATTGCCGAAACTTATTTTGCATCAATGATCATCATGTTAAAGATTCAAACTTATAAATAATGGACTCCAAATAGTGATTATTAGTGATCATTGGATTCTATATCGTGATGATGATATGAAAAAAGTGAGACATGTGAAAGAGATAATGTTGGATGATGATTGGTGAGATTTCATTTAGTATATTCTTTTATTCACCGCTCCTATATATGATAGGATTCACTTTTGCAATACAGACATGTCTTGTTTTCATCTAGTATGTTTTTTGTGTGATTGATTTTTAACTCAATAATTTTTTATCATTTCACTAGATATTATAGTGAACAATGGATAATGAAGGATCCAAATAAAGTTGCTCCTCTTAAAGATCCAGAAATTAGCAAGAAAATGATTAAATGTTTGAAGACTATTGTTCAGGATTAATGGAGCACGATGTAGTCTCCAAGGAGTATGCAAAGTTCATTGACAGATCAGGAAATTTTAATAATTATGATTCAATTCAAAATCATTATTTTTTAAATCCAAAGACTTTGATGGATAAATCATGATTCGCTGGCCCCTTCGCTTCAAACCATAACATTGAAGTTATTAGTGCAACCATCATCTTCTTATGTGCCAAGAGAAATTGGAATATTGACTTATTTATCCATTTAGTGAAAATGAATAGAATGACACTGCAATGTGCAGAAGATTTAATAAGTATTCATAACAATCTTAGTGTTCTTTTTAGAATAGATCAAAAATACATTGAAGGAGAGTCTATATTGTTGGATATTGCGGGCGATGATTTTGAGTCATTCGAAGATGTAGGTATACTTGAGATAGCCAATCTATCGCTTGATGAACGAAGGTTGGAGCTCTCGATTGCTGAAGAAGATGATGAAGTTGATACTCTTGGAGAAAATGTTTAATTTTAAACTTGATATTTTTCATGTGAATGTAAAGAAATATTGATCAATTGATGTAACAATGTGGACATGTGGTATATTGTTTTTTATGGTGCTTGTTTCCTTAAATCTTCTCTATATTTTTATAGCATTATATGAAATGCTATTTATAGCGTTATATGAAATATTAATGATGTATAATATAAGTTTGAAGTCCCGATTTTCATATTATGGTATATGTTGTAGTCTTATTAAATATTTTTTCGTTACAATTCAAGATATGTATATTTAGTTTGTTAATTGTCTTATTTTTATAATAATTAATACTTATATTAAAATAATTATTTTTTTAAAACGTTTCCCGTATCCTTAATTTTTTTAAATCACGTTTCTCATATTCGTTTCATATCGTATCTTGTATCCCGTTTTTGTCCCGTGCTACATAGCTTAATACTAACAAGAAAAAAAATAAAAAAGGCTAAACAAATTTTAGATTTAAGTTAAAACTTAGAGAGCAACTATAGTAAGTTGAGATTTCCTAAGCGTCTAGAACATAGAGTGAGAATAATTAAAATCTAAAGCTGTTAAACAAAGAACCACAAAATTGAAACTAATTAAAATTAAAGAGAAAAAAATACTAAAACAAATACTCTAAATAAATTAAAATCATAAAATATTTCTTAAAGTTAAATCATATAAAAATTAAATCTAACAAACCATGATAAAATAGAAGATTAGTAAATTAAAAATAGTGAAAATATTTATGAATAAAATCAAACTAGATTTTTGGAAATAACAAAAAGCTAAACATGAGATATTAAACAAAACATTTTTTTCAATTTTTTTTAAATATTTGAAATTAAATGACTCACTTCCATACTTAAAATCAAACATTGTCCTCAATGTTTAAAACTAAGTATGCAAGGGAAAAAGAAATATGATAAAACAAATGATAATAAATTTTTTTTTGCGAATTTATTTAAAAATATCATAAAGAAAAAGATAAGCAAGGGGTGCCTCCTAAGAGTGCTTTGTTTTTACCGTCTTTGAGCTAGACGGTTAAGGGTTAGCTAAATGGATATTTAAATTTAAAGTGTACGGACAACTCCCTTAATTCTCGCTGCGGGGTACAGGCCAAAATCCGTTGTCCGGTGATTCCTCCGTAATATTCTTGATTCTTCCTTTGTTTTTTGTTAGCTTAAAATTGTAATTCCAAATTACCTATACATACCTGAGATAATTTGAAAATTTGGAGATGAGCGGAAAATGGATCATCGAAGTTGTTTAATTGCAACGGCTCATCTACTGCATGAGAATCGTTAGAATAAGAAAGATCAAAAATAAACGTGTCCGAAATAATTTCACAAGGAGGAGTCTCTTGTGAAAAAAAGAGAATAAGTTTTGGTTGTTTACCTTCTAAAATTAAGTTGCTACCCGAAAAATCAAACGGAACACTAATGAGAATAAATTCATGGGGCAAAATATTTTCATGAATTAAATTTTCAAAAACAGTGGTTGATGTGTAATGAAATTCATGAATAAATTGAGTGAAATCGGGCGAAGATGGAGTGGAAACATGTTCCTCTTCAATTTCGTCAGGCGCCTCCATATTTATCGATTCTTTGTTCGAAAAGATTTCTTGCTCATGTGAATAGTTATCTAAATTTGGAGCAAAGAAATCAGGCGAGTTTGTAGTGGTAGAAGAATAAAATTTTTGTGCTGCAAAGGTGGAGGAATATAAATCTTGAATAAATGAATTTTCTTCATTGCAACGAACACTGTCCGGGTGATCACGCCACCATGAATAGTTAACATCGGTGAATGAAGAAAATTCATTAGAGTTATGATTATCATTAGAAAAATCATTTTCATAAAAAATAGAAAAATCATTTTCATAAAAAATAGAGAAATTATTTTCAAAAGAACTATTATCTCCATAAGAATTTTGAAAACTATTTTTCCAATTAAAGTTCTGAAATTTTGGAGAACATGAAACATTTTCATAATTAAAATTTTTCTCAAAGAAAATACAAAAAATATTTTCATAACAATTATAAAAATTGTTTTCATAAGAAAATTTATTTTCGTAATTATTATAGAAATTATTTTCACGTTTAAAATTTTGAGAAATAGGAGTTTCCACATAATAATCATTATGACAAAATTTTTTATTATATAGTTTTTGGGAATAATTATTATAATCATATTCATTGGACATATTATTTTGAATATAATAATGCGAATAAAAACATTCCTCAATATAATGATTTTCACCACAAAAATAACAAATAATATTTTGTTTTCTTGCAGTTTTCAATATATTTAATTTATTTTGAAGTTTGTCAAGAGTAGCCGCCAATTGGGAGAGCATTTAAAAAAACACACAACCGTTACTTAGCTGAATGAAATTTGAATGAAAGATGGAGAAGTGAATTGAGGGTGGTACGAAAAAGAACGATAAAATTAATAACTATTTGTTTTTCAAATTATCGACCAATGGTCCCCGGCAACGTCGCCAAAAACTTGATTCCGCAAAACTATGTCCGCAAACGATAACGATAAGTGTACCGTATCGGAAGTGGTATAAGTTTATAAAAAACCAAGGTCGTATTAGACTCGGGGTGGTCGAGTAATTCTATTTTGAAAATCGTTATTATTCTATCAATAGAAATTGGAGTTGGGGTTGTGAAAAGTAAAAACTAGAAATGTTAACGAAATTAAAACGATGTATTAAAACTAGTGCCCGATCTTTGAATCTCCTCGAAAATTGAAACTAACGGAATGAAAATAGAAATGCAGTTCCCTTGTTGAAGAGGCTTTGACCGTGGAGGTTCCTGAAGCATGAACACCCCTCTTTCGAGGATTAGGTTCAACTAAGCTTAGGTGTATCGACCGAACTTTCGTTCTTAAATCGCATCGCCTAAGACTTGCTTTAGGTAGTGAACCTCGCTATTGGATTTTACTCCAATTCGGAAGAGTTACGCTGTCCTCTCTCGAGGGTTGCGTTCTACTCTTTTTACCGATGAGTGATCGATTCGCCTTACAAGCCTCTCGACCAACTAAAGAGCGAAAACTATTTTGAAAACTATATAAAATATATAGCCTCAATGAATTGATCAACGGTAAATCTTAAGTGTTCAACAATTAGAGAAAAAACGAATCTAAAATCAAATCAGAAAATCATCCTCGGATCATCGCGACCGGACATTATAGGAATTAGTTATTCAAGGCGATGAGCGGATCGTTAATATAAAAATGCGATATCATGAAAAAAAGAACAAAGGTAACGCGAGACAAAATTGAAATAGGAATATTATTTAACGTGAAAGAGGAACAAAATTTTATTGCTAGTAAACGAACGAGATTACAAGTAATAAAATTTTGCGAGTCTAAAAGTTTTTCAAATCCTAAATTTTATAAGAAAAGGGACGGACATGATTATAAAACAACAATAAAACAAAGACAAACAACGACAACTTATGAGAGATCCCGGGATGAATTTCTCCAACCGAACAATCTAGCAACTTGGTGTCAAACAAAAGAATGAATTTTTCTTAAAAATATCTCCGGAATGCTCCAATCCCCCCCCTTTTGATGCCCAAAACAATCCATATTTATAAGCATAACGGTTGGGTTAATTTTAATTCCACCGCTACTGTTCATGCTACAGTAACGGTGGAATTAAATTTCTACTTTCCGGGTAAACGGAGGAGGTGTCAGCGGCGGGATCTTGGGGAGTAGCGACAGCATTGAAGAGGCCGGCTGGAGGTTGTGGATGCATGGAGGAGCTTGAGCTAGATCGGTGACGTGGACGTGAGCCTCGAGGGTGGCAAAGAGCTCGTGTAGAGAGCTCCATGCATGGTGGAGCGGCGGGAGGCATGGCCGGAGCTTCTGGATGCTGAGGAGCTGGAGATGGCCGGGAGCTGCTTGCAAGTTGGAGCTCGGGCTTGGCCGGAGTTGCATGGGGTGGCGGTCGAGCTTGCTTCTGTATGTTGGATGGTTGCGCGGTGGTGGCGGTGCACTTGATGCTTGGAGGGATGGTGGCCGAGCTCCATGGTGGAGGAGGAGGCCGGTTGGATTTGAGCTGCTGAAGTGGCGCTGGAGGTGTTGGAAGGAGCGGCTTCTTCATGCACAACAAGGTGGAGGTGGCCATGTGGAGTTCCTGCAGTGGTGTTGCAACTAGGAGGCCGACTGAGCTTGCTTCATGGTGATGGATGGAGGTGGCAGAGCTGTTGACGTGGTGGCCGGCACTGCATGTTAGGAGTGGCTTTGGCCGGAGGAGGAAGAGGCGAGAACGGTGGTGGCGTCGAAGAAGGTCGACGTGAACGATGGTCAGGGGCGGAGGTATCTAGGGACCTGTGGGGGCCCGTGCCCCCACGCGTTATATGCTGATACCTCCGCCCCTGCTGCAAGCTGCCGGCGCCCGATTGCCGCTCGATCCAATGACCACCGTCCGCTGCCTGCCTGTCCCCTGTCGCCGCTGTCGGCTGCTTGGTCCGGAGGCGGGACTGCGGGAGGCCGGGCCGCCGAATTCGGAGGCCTGAACTTTTAGGGTTTTAGCTAAGTTAAAACCTATTGTTCTCACTTTTTCTTCCATTTGTGGCTTCTGTGAGTTGTTTGCTGAGTTTTTCCAAGTTTGCTTCATTTAATTTGATCATTTGATGGACTTTTGGAATTCTTCATCCAAACATGAAGCATCTATCCTAGCCTAAGGCAAACAAATGCTAATGATTAGCTAGTTAGATGTTGTAGCCTTGAATATATTTTATTTGTAGTATTGTTCAGAAATCGGAATAGAGAACCACTTCAACTATCTAAAAGCTGCTGTCTCATTTCAGGAGTATGTTTGTCATGTTGACTTATAAAAACTGTTGTCTTATTGGGGTCAAACTACTCTAGTTTCAAGTCATTGTAGGTGAATATCATATTCTAAGTGTCTTGTGCCCCCACGCTCCAATATTCCTGGCTCCGCCACTGGCGATGGTGGCGCCGAAGAGTGTGGATGTGGTCGAGTGCCCCATGCATGCAAAGATGGTGATCGAGCGAACTCGACTCGAATGAAATATTATGGTTGTGACAGCGGGATATTGCACAGAATTTCCCCCCAGGCCTGCCGCATTCCTACAAAAATCAAAATATATACGTTTAGAACATAAAATATAAATTTTATGAAAATTCTCAAAAACAACGAATAAATACAATAATTTATTTAAATATCAAATAATAATTTTGGCTAAAATGATGACTAAATTACGAGTCATCACCGACCAATACGACCATGAATGAAAAGGTCCGTCAAATCAGACTAAGTGATAATTATGAGAAGCTTATGAAAATATGTTACAATATATAACATTAAGTATTTTATATTGTTATTTAAATTTTTTGAAATTAAATATTTTATATAGTGAAAATATTTAATTTTATTTTAGTATTTTCAAATATTTGGGAATTCCTAGAGTTTTAATTAAAGCCCCATTCAGGAGTTTAATTTCCAGCATCCACATATTAAATGCCCCTTTGAACTCCTTTTTTTTATTATCAATTAAACTCTTATTTTAAAAACGAGCATTTAAAAATCCTACCTATTCTCTATTACAGCCTGGACAGATCCTCTTTGTAATTCCAAAATTATTGAACCAACATTAAAATCACTTTGTGAAACTGTCTCCACTCATTTTATTAAAAGGCATTTTCTTCGTGGTGAAAGAGAGTTTGGCAATCAGAAAAAATAGAGAAAATCTCCAAACGTGATGCCCCTTCTCTCACTCCATGCCTGCCTCATTGAAGCTCCCAACCGCCACTCGACGATCGCTAGCCTTCCGACGATCCACCCTTCACCAGCTCTCGACGGTCTACGTGTCCTTCGATGGGTCGAACTCTTCCAGTGACCCACCTGTTGCATGTTCTCCGCACCATCATGAGCGACCTTCCAACAGCCCCAGAGACCTTTCATCTGCGCTCGATCAGAGCTACCTTCCCCAACCCTTCTCCCAGTCTTGCCAAGCTTCCAATTATTATTTTCCTGAGGATCATTCATCTGGCACTGTCTCTATGGCTTGGGGTATATCTCGTACTCGTCTCTCTGCTCAATTCTTTGTTAGTAAGTGATTGTGCTTAATATTATAAGTGATCTTATAATTTTAGAGCTTGCCTAATTTGTACTTTCACCGTTTATCGTTAATTTCTGAAACTTGTTGAGTTTATTTTTTTCTCTAAAGTACTTGTGGATTAAATTATCCTATTGTTGAATGTGAAAGAACTTTAGATATCTTCTCCCTTGGATGAACCAATCTGGGCCATCGATTGGATTCTAGGAGGATCTAATGTCTGTGATTACTGATCTCAAATAACTAGATTCTCCTGGGAGCTACCGCGTGGCGGTATCTCCCAGGTCAGATTGCCATTCATACCAAACGCTACCGCCTGCGATAACACCTACCAAGAAGCAGCATCCCCCAGGATACCCATGATAATAAACAGAGAACTGGGTCAAAATGAACTTTTTTTCGAATTAAATCCTCGACGATGGTAACTACTACCGCGACGCGGTAGCTTATATGCTACCACCTTTCACTTATGAAAATCTGGGCGTTACAAGTTACATCATTTATCTTGGGGTTTAAAGAGATCGACCTTGTCAAGACTGTGATGTGGCTTACAACTAGGAATTTCAAACGTCCATTTGACACTGCTCAGTTACCATCATCTACTGAACCATGACCTGAGTTAACTCTGCCATGATAAGTCCGAAAATAAAACGTGGTAAGGGAAACTCTGGGCCGTAGTAGATAGTAGGGCAAAGAAATAATCCTTTGCTGCAGCACATGACCTGTAGGCAAACTCCTTTTCCTGAAAATTGCAGGAAACCAATCTCCTTCAAAAAATTCTTGGTGATAAAATTAACCATGGAATTATTTTTTTCCAAATATTCTGTTAGTCATAATTTTATACATAATATTTAAATGATTAGTAAAAATAAGAGCTGCAAAGAGACATGACTCAAAAGACGGGAAAGAATGAAGATCGAAGAAGAAAAATAGGTAGTAAGCATAGTCGACTTGTGGAATCAATAAGGGTCTGTTTGGTAAAGCTGTGGCGGTGCAGGAAGCAGTGGTGAGAAACATTGATGTATGAATCAGCTGTTTTGCAGTGGTGGAAAAATTTATGAAACTGTTTGGAAAACTGTATTTGCAGTGCTGTGTGAAACAGTGTTGCAGAATTAAACAGTGGTGCATAATTAAACAGTGATAGTAATAATTAAACAATCAAGAGAGTTTAAGAAATCTAAAAATAAAAAAAATTGCTCGGCATTTATTTTATTTCATTATAAAATTAAATATATTAATATTGATGGGGTTCCCCAAAATATGTTCGGACGAACCAAAAATTTTTAAACGGACGTCGAAACACACGTATGCGCGCTCGACTCGCTCACGAGCTAGGACGTCAGAACACACGTATCCCCAAAATAATTAGAATGTTGAAATGTTTTAATTATAAATTAATATAAGTTTTATTTATGTATTAATGAGGCTCTCCCTAGAGATTTTCAAACCAAACATGCTCCGATTCGGGATTACGGCGATCCAATTTTCAAGTCGTACGATCATCAACATTAATAATAAAATATTAATATATATTAATTAAAATATTAATACATAAATAAACATTTTGCAGTACTAGAACGGTTCGTTTTCACCCGATTCTTGCATAATTTCGAGTACTTTCAGTATTCCAAACGGACGTTAGGACGCACGTATGCGCACTCGATTCACTCACGAGCTAGGACGATTCAATTTTGACCGATTCACGAGCTTCTTGCGTGCCCCGCAAAAAAAGTATTAAACAATTAAACTTTAATTAATTATTAAACATTTAAAAATTATTATATTAATGTTTTAATTAATTACCAAAAAACAATAAATATTAATATAATTTATTAAATATTAATTAATTATGTTATTAAATATTAATATAAATTTTATATAATATAAAATTTATATATTAATAAATAATATAGGAAATTTATATATTAAATTAATATATTAAATAATATTATAAATTAATATATAATATATATTAATATTTTAATATAAATTAATATATATAATAATATATAAATTATAAAAAACAGCGCTGCAACCCTTTTCAGGGCTGCAACGCTGCTGCTGCCGCTGTGGGCGGTGGCTTCTTGCCACCGCCCACGCCAAACAAATTGTTTGGCAGAGCGACAGCAAAATCAGCGGCATGCCGCTGTGCTGCCGCTCCGCCAAACAAGGCCTAAATCATATCGCATCATACACTTTCCTGCCAGACATCTACGAGCGTCTGCTAGACCGAGATCAACTACCACAAACATATCTCCTGATAGAGTGTGACAAACAATACAAAAGTTAAAATTGATCACAACTCTATTTTTTAAAATTTTCTAGAAAATCTTCGATGTTTTCTATCCTTAATTCCTTATAACATGATGCTACTAAACATATCAATTAATTGACAATAGTGTTCATGGGACACACCTATACTTAGAGGATATTGAGATGTAATGCAGCTGCGTCACGAAATGCAAAATCAATATAATGTGAGGTCTCTAATGTCAAGGGTGAATCACCATCAAGTCTAATATCAGTGGGCTCAGGGATAGGTGATGCAATAACCTATTAGAATGATGAAATACATAATCCAAATATGTTTCATCTAAAGATGAATGACCTGTCATTATCAAGTTCTTCTTCCTAAAGCAGGAGCTTAGGAAAAAACTCAGTGGCTAAAGGTTGTTATATAGTGGGGGCAAGTAGAGCCACACTTTCAGTTAGGATGATATGATGAAGAGGAAGAAGCTCTCCTTCCTTGTGTTGAGGCTCATGAAGTTGCTCCACGACTGAAGGGAGTGTCATGGTGGAGATAGGTGGGTCTATGGTGCTAACAAGGTGATAGGACTAGGGCAATATATAATCATAAAAGTTGGGGCAACAAGAGATTAGAGAGAGGTTTGTAAGTTGTCCTAAATTAGGACTCCACTCTACGAGCCATACTAGAAACTTCATCTAAATCACGATAATTGTGCAACTCTAGTTGGTATCTAATGGAATAATATAACCTATGCAGGTAACAGAATACAGTCATCACGATAACCTTAAATGCTAGTAAAAGACAAAATTAAACAACACCTCAGCAGAATTCATAAACAAAGTACAACAGAAGCATATTACAAAAATTCCAAAGTCTGAATGCCAACTAATAAGTTCAGGGAATAAAGTAACGATTCGCCTTATGGCCTTACATGACTTTCAAATAGCATAAAAACAAAACTAACGGAGAACCAAAATGGGAGAAGAGATCTCCAGCTCTTCAACACATCACCACTTTGGCTCCGGCCCACTACACTCCACTATGAGCTACGCCGCCTGAAACGAAGAACACACAGATGGAAAACGAAGGTCAACATGGGGTTGATTAACACAACATAACAAACCCTCCTCCAACCATCCTAGCGGACTCTGGAGCGAGTACATCGCTCTCCTACAAGTACACATGTAAACCAAAACATGTAAAAAAACAACAAAGGGACACACTAAGCATCACCTTAACCAAACCATCAAGCACGTGTTGTGAACACCCAACAACCGCATGACCTAAGATCTAAAGATAAGCAAAACGATATATCTATGACGTGAGGCGTGAGACCACCTTTCATCCTTAATTGTAGCGTCAGGAGGGACAAAACCTATAACTGCTCTATTAGAAATGATAAAGGACTACTTTGACCCGCGCCCTCGAACGTAGCGACAAGGGGGAGAATCAAAACCTACAACTGCCTTATTATAAGTTATAGAGCACTGGTTTGGCCCGCACCCTCAAACGTAGAGATATGGGGAATCAAAAACTTTAACTGCTCTATTAGAAGTGACAAATGACTGGTTTGGCCCGCGACCTCGAACATATCGTTAGGGGGAATAAAAACTACATGTACACATTTAGTAGTGACAGATGACTGGTTTGACCCGATCCCTCTAACATAGCGTCTGGGGGGATCAAAACCTACAACTGTTCTAATAGGAGTGACAAAGGACTGGTTTGTCATGCACCCTCGAACGTAGATTCCAAGCGTACCCCTACGCGGCTCTAACATAGACAATGTGTTGTAAGCTAAAAAGCTCATACATGTAACTACAAGGTGACATGAAAATCGTCCATCCCACGGAAGCCCGCAAAATTGTCGTTCTATCGGGCCCAACGCAATCTCACCTAGGAACGGTGTCTTCACGAAGAAAGCCCATAAATTTCCACAATCACTGCGATGAAGGGTACATGGCATTCCCGTTTGCGCACATAGGGGTAACCGCAATGCACATCACATAAACATCACCGATCCGGGTTTTTTTCCATAGGTAGGCTTTGTAACGGCCCGTAGTCCGCCATAATTAACATAAGTATCCTTTCTATATTCCATGAAACCATAATCAATGTTTCATCCATTCAACATTTCACAATGAGCACATACATACATATAGGTCCGGATAAAAGTGCATACATACTACATGAGTTTATTACGAGGTTAAACTTCAACAAAAGCTTGTACAAACATATGTGCATAACAACAAAAGTTATAAGCATCTGCATGGATATACATATATCCCCAATTATATTCTTAGTGTTGGCCAGTTTGTGATTTGCCTGTACCTAAAAAATGTTAGAATTTGAAACCATTAGTCTTTACGAAAGACTAAGCGAGACAATATCTCCTTAACCTGCTAAAAATGCAAACAAGTGAGACATATATGTATAACGATATGCATAGTATCATATGTATGTCAGTATTTTCACATTCATAATAGCAGTTGTATACTTGTATGTCAGCATATATATAAACAGTGGCGTACATAGTTCAATCAGCTGTATGGTTTATCAATACACGTACATGAATATCATCTATAAAAGAGAGGCAAGAACATATACACTTACGTTTCATGAGTTTCATCATTAGATACTATTAGGGGCGAGTGAATCTATATTCATTCATATACATGTTTCATCATGTTTCCTGTTTTGAGCCGACCTCATAGAGTCATCATGTTCCAAAACCAGTACGGTCAACCAGCGTTTATGTCTTTCGGCTCGACTGGTTTGGTAATTCATCCTATTCATATCACTCATTCATGTGCATGCCGTTCATTCGCCCGTAATAGAACCTCGTGTCGACACGTTAACAGGACAATGTTTAATTATTAGTGGATCACCTCAGAATTCATTCGCCTGTTTGCCTTTTTCAAGGCCATACATTAGCGAGAATATATTATTTCTTGATACTTCATGATGTTACATGCGACATTAATTTCAATTGCATACTTTGGAAAGAATATCAAAAATACTGGAAATTAAGCATAAATTAAGCAAATAGGTCTCACCGTGGCCTTTTCCTTTCCGGTGTCACGCCCCACATCATCGTCATGTCTATCTTGGGATGCCATCCTTCACGATATCTGTTTAAAAATCGTATCATTAACAGGTCGTGTTATCGGGATTGCATCACATATAGCTATGACGTTGACACTTAGGGTTGACGAAATGTGTGATGTGAGACTCCAATTGCATCAACCCTCTACCATTCATAGTCCAACAGTGCCAATATATCTCAAAGTACATTGGCAAACTGAAAATTATTTTCACTTAAGATGGCATAAGCTGCTACAAATAATGAGATTATGTAGCTGAAGTTAGCAGCAGCAATACAGGAGAGACCAAACGACACCTAGACCGACTAGGTCAAGTTCATCAATAGGACAAACTTTTCTAAGAATCCAGCTTGGACAAACCCAAATTTCTTTACATGCTGGAAGAAACTTGATAATCATCACAGTAAGAACAATAAAAAAACCCCAATTACAAACGGGCAACCATTAATAATAGGTATGCACACCAAAGAACTAGTGAGCAGCAAAAGTTGGTCGAAACCCCAACCCAACAGGCCAACAAACTTACAGACAAAATCTCAAGATAAATTCTCCAATATCATAATCATACCATATCAATCTTTCCTCCAAAACGTAACAAAACTTAAGGGTGTACGGAGCAAGAAACCCCAAATCCAGGCAAATCGGGTAAATAGAACTTACAGTGAGACTGAAGAAGAATACCGAGTCAAGCTAAACACCAGCTCACCCACACCTTGGTCAAATTTAGATTCTAGTAGCAAGGGACAAACTCCTTCGGGATTGTGTAAGAAAATGGAGAAGTAGAGAAGAAGAACAAAGCTCTCTTTGCCCTATAGTTACGATCAGAACAAGCTGTCGAGTGAGCAGGAAAAACAGCCACGATAAGCGATAAGGTGAAGGAAAGTCTGCCACTCACATTGCTTCTCCCATACGCCATCGCCGCTAATAATCCAATTTTTAATCGAAAGACACATACTCAATCTTTTACCCAAGCTGATTGAAATTTGCACATGCAAAACCGCCACCTCTCACCTGGACCAAAATATTTGGTCCACTTATTCATATATGCAAAAGTTATATCCTTCAACACAAATTTCCCCCTACCAAAACAAACCGAACACTGCATAAAGTCGAATAATGTGAACACAAAATGACGCCGAAAACGACTCTGATTTATTATTTTCATCATAGGGGATTTATATATACATATGACGAACTACACATAGTGTTAGTACCTTGTCCCTAAACTTATAACCTATAAATCGCTTATACGACATGTCAAACGTCACAATTCTTCTCCCCTTAAAGATTTTCGTTCCCGAAAATGGAATCAATATGTTCGTTAAACAAGAGAGGGAAAAGATCTCGCATAGTGTCTTCCCGTTCCCATGTCGCTTCATCTCGATGGTGCCCCTTCCACCATACATGCACAAAATTCACGTCTCGATTGCGTAATTTCTTGCTTTGCCGATCCATAATCAGGTATGGTTTCGTTGGGCTAGACAAATCAGCTTCAATTTGTATATTTGCAGTTGGAATAATCTGTTCAGGATCCCGAATATATTTACGAAGTGTTGACACATGAAAAACATCGTGCAATCTTTGCAAATCCTCTGATAATTTTAAGCAGTACGCGACTTCACCCACTCGTTCAATGATAGGGAATGGTCCCACATAACGTGGACTTAATTTTCCAAGACGTCGCAGTCGTGTAACGCCCTTAAAGGGTTTAATCTTTAAACACACGAGATCACCAACTTGAAACTCTACGCGGCGATGTTTTGCATTATAATACTTTTGTTGTCGATCTTGGGCTACCTTCATTCTTGTTGGATAAGTACAATTTTCTCGTGCCACTTATCCATTTTCTCTCGATTGTATAACTGTCTTTCACCATCTTTCGCCCAGCTTAACGGTATACGACATCGATGGCCATACAATGCTTCAAATGGTGCCATTTGTATGGAGACTTGATAGCTATTATTATAAGCAAACTCGACTAGTGCCAAGTATTTCTCCCATGAGCCCTTTAGGTCAAGCACTACCATACGCAACAAGTCCTCTAAGAATTGGATAGCTCGCTCTCACTGCCCATCAGTTTGGGGGTGAAAAGCGGTACTGAACAGTAATTTTGTTCCCAAACGTTTATGAATCTGTCTCCAATTTCCTGATGTGAATCGACCATCACGATCAGATATAATTGTTCGAGGAATACCGTGTAACTTTACAATAACGTCAATATATAATTCATTTAATTTTTCAGGTGATCCATCTTGTCGCACTGCGATGAAGTGTGCGCTTTTTGTTAATCTGTCGATGATAACCCAGATACCATCATGCCCCAATTTACTACGAGGCAATCCAAAGACGAAGTCCATAGCAATGTCTTCCCACTTCCATTCTGGTATGGGTAACGAGTGTAAATAACCTCCAGGCTTTTGATGTTCAGCCTTTACCACCTGGCAAGTGTGACAAGAGGCAATGTATGTAATTACATCCTTCTTCATTCCAGGCCACCAAGTCTTCTTTTAGATTTTGATACATTTTAGTTCGACCAGGATGGATTGAATCGGGGGTGTTGTGAGCTTCATATAGAATGTCCTTTCGTAAATTGTCTGCATCCGGAACACATAACCTATTCTTCATCAACAGCAATCCGTTCTGTTTCGTAAAACTTTTAGATTCCCCCTTTGTCACCTTTTCCATCAAAGCCGTTAAAAATGCGTCTTTTGGCATTGCTACTACAATTCTATCTTTTACCAAATACCGAATTTGCATCTGAAAGAATTGAGATCGTTTACCCTCTGCTATCATAATGGGGACTATTTCCATCTTCTCTAATTCATGTAAAAGCTGCATATTATATACTTTGAAGGCTGATAATTCCACAACAGTTTTGCGTCTCAGAGCATCTGCAACGACATTTGCTTTCCCCGGATGATATTGAATGTCGACATCATAATCCTTGATAAACTCTAACCAACGTCGTTGACGAAGGTTTAATTATTTCTGGGTAAAAATATATTTCAGACTTTTGTGGTCAGTGAAAATTTCACACCTTACCCCATACTACTACTCTCTGTCAGACGAGGTCGCTTTCCAGAATCACCAGACTTCCAAGACGTACCAGATTTAGCTAAGTACTCCTTACTTTGACTCCACTGCGACCTCTTTTTCCCAAACTCCCTTCTTCTTTGAGTCTTCTCCGCATCGATTTCCATCAAGCGAGCTTTTTGAACTAAAGATCCATAGTCTCGAATTTCAATTGGCACCAAAATCGACCGGATACTATCCCGCAATCCTTCCTGAAACCTGCGACACCTTTCTTTTTCATGTGGCACAAACGCTTCGGCATAGAATGCCAGATTGACAAACTCTGTCTCGTACTCAAGGACGGAGCGGGGACCGTGTACAAGACGCAAGAACTTATCCCGTAGCAGTTTCTTCTCTGATTTAGGTACAAACCATCCTATAAACTCCTGCACAAACGTGGTCCAAGGGATGCTGACTTGTCCTCGACTAGCCAAACGACCCCGAACATTAACCCACCATCGTTTAGCCTCCCCTTCCAGAAGAAACGTGACTAAGCTCACTTTTTGTTCATTTGGGCAAAGCATCACTTCAAATATTGTCTCGATACGTGAAATCCAATCTTCTGTCTCCAAAGGGGAGAGACCACATGGAAAAATAGGCGGCTTCAATTCTAAAAACTGTTTCAAATCTACATCAGGATATCTCTGCTGTGATGCTACAATAGGCTCTGTTGAAGGAACAACATGAGGAACATCTCGCACCATCTTAATAGCTTCTGCTAAAATGTGAGCAAGGTCTGTCAGTTGAGGTTGGGCCTGTTGTTCAACTTGTGGACGTAAAGCTTGCTCCACAAACATGTGTTCTTGCCTCAGTTGCTCTTGATGGACATGTGTACTATCACCACTTTCAGACATAATCTCCTGAGTTTGCTGCGCAGGGTCCTTTGAAACAAATAAGTTAGGATCAGTTATCGGAGAAGGAACCTAAATGTAAGTTATGTTCACTAGCTATTGGCCATCCTACATATGTACATACTCATTGTGGCCAAGGTTGTGAAAACCTGACTCTGATACCACTAAATTGTAAAGGCTCGTAGTCCGCCATAATTAACATAAGTATCCTTTCTATATTCCATGAAACCATAATCAATGTTTCATCCATTCAGCATTTCACAATGAGCACATACGTACATACAAGTCCGGATAAAAGTGCATACATACTACATGAGTTTATTACAAGGTTAAACTTCAACAAAAGCTTGTACAAACATATGTGCATAACAACAAAAGTAGTAAGCATCTGCATGAATATACATATATCCCCAATCATATTCTTAGCGTTGACCAATTTGTGATTTGCCTGTACCTAAAAAATGTTAGGATTTGAAACCATTAGTCTTTACGAAAGACTAAGCGAGACAATATCTCCTTAACCTGCTAAAAATGCAAACAAGTGAGACATATATATATAACGGTATGCATAGTATCATATGTATGTCAGTATTTCCACATTCATAATAGCAGTTGTATACTTGTATGTCAGCATATATATAAACAGTGGCGTACATAGTTCAATCAGCTGTATGGTTTATCAATACACGTACATGAATATCATTTATAAAAGAGAGGCAAGAACATATACACTTACGTTTCATGAGTTTCATCATTAGGTACTATTAGGGGCGAGTGAATCTATATTCATTCATATACATGTTTCATCATGTTTCCTGTTTTGAGCCGATCTCATAAAGTCATCATGTTCCAAAACCAGTACGGTCGACCCGCGTTTATGCCTTTCGGCTCGACTGGTTTGGTAATTCATCCTATTCATATCACTCATTCACGTGCATGTCGTTCATTCGCCCGTAATAGAACCTCGTGTCGACACGTTAGTAGGACAATGTTTAATTATTAGTGGATCCCCTCAGAATTCATTCGCCTGTTTGCCTTTTTCAAGGCCATACATTAGCGAGAATATATTATTTCTTGATACTTCATGATGTTACATGCGACATTAATTTCAATTGCATACTTTGGAAAGAATATCAAAAATACTGGAAATTAAGCATAAATTAAGCAAATAGGTCTCATCGTGGCCTTTTCCTTTCCGGTGTCACGCCCCACATCATCGTCATGTCTATCTTGGGATGCCATCCTTCACGATATCTATTTAAAAATCGTATCATTAACGGATCGTGTTATCGGGGTTGCATCACATATAGCTATGACGTTGACACTTAGGGTTGACGAAATGTGTGATGTGAGACTCCAATTGCATCAGCCCTCTACCATTCATAGTTCAACAGTGCCAATATATCTCAAAGTACATTGGCAAACTGAAAATTATTTTCACTTAAGATGGCATAAGCTGCTACAAATAATGAGATTATGTAGCTGGAGTTAGCAGCAGCAATACAGGAGAGACCAAACGGCACCTGGACCGACTAGGTCAAGTTCATCCATAGGACAAACTTTTCTAAGAATCCAGCTGGGACAAACCCAAATTTCTTTACATGCTGGAAGAAACTCGATAATCATCACATCAAGAACAATAAAAAAAACCCCAATTACAAACGGGCAACCATTAATAATAGGTATGCACACCGAAGAACTAGTGAGCAACAAAAGTTGGTCGAAACCCCAACCCAACAGGCCAACAAACTTACAGACAAAATCTCAAGATAAATTCTCCAATATCATAACCATGCCATATCAATCTTTCATCCAAAACGTAACAAAACTTAAGGGTGTACGGAGCATGAAACCCCAAATCCAAGCAAATCGGGCAAATAAAACTTACAGTGAGACTAGAAAACGAATACCGAGTCAAGCTAAACACCAGCTCATCCACACCTGGGTCAAATTTAGATTCCAGTAGCAAGGGACAAACTCCTTCGGGATTGTGTAAGAAAATGGAGAAGTAAAGAAGAAGAACAAAGCTCTCTTTGCCCTATAGTTACGATCAGAACAAGCTGTCGAGTGAGCAGGAAAAACAACCACGAAAAGCGATAAGGAGAAGGAAAGTCTGCCACACACATTGCTTCTCCCATACGCCACCGCCGCTAATAATCCAATTTTTAATCGAAAGACACATGTTCAATCTTTTACCCAAGCTCATTGAAATTTGCACATGCAAAACCACCACCTCTCACCTGGACCAAAATATTTGGTCCACTTATTCATATATGCAAAAGTTATATCCTTCAATACAAATTTCCCCCTACCAAAACAAATCGAACACTGCATAAAGTCGAATAATGTGAACCCAAAACGACGCAGAAAACGACTCTGATTTATTATTTTCATCATAGGGGATTTATATATACATATGACGAACTACACATAGTGTTAGTACCTTGTCCCTAAACTTATAACCTATAAATCACTTATGCGACATGTCAAACGTAACAGGTTTCACATAGCTTGCCTAAATCCTGACTCGCGTGTCAGATCACTAATGAACATTTATGTTGGGGACAAACACAATCAATTCAGTGGTTCGCAGTGAACCGAGGGAAAACACTCACTGCTGCTAATTAGCGATGGACGACCTTTTAATGCTAGCAAAAATATAAAAGCTTCGTCGGGGTTGCAATCCCACGCTCTGGTGGAGGCCCCACTCTCTTACCGCTTAGCAGGATAGGGACTCTACATGCAATTCAGACAAAACATACTCCAGGGATACAATCCCACGCTATGGAGGATTCCTCGTCCTATCCGAAATGACGCGTGGGGACTCTCATCACAAGAAAAATATCAAAAAGCACAAAATAACGATCTTAAGTTTGAGCAAAGAAGTCGTTACCCTTGGAGCGCATCTCGAAAGACATTGGATTTGCACGAATACGTCAGAACATGGTTGTAGTGGCTTTGATGCAGGACGGAGGGTAGGGTTTGCGCGCCTGTCAGCTTTTTTCTATGAAACGCTAAATGTGTGATGAATAATTAATTTTGCCAGATTTAGAGCGGACACATCACTTAAGAAATTACGCAACTTGAGTTTTTAAAAACACAAAATCACTATTTTGTTTAAAAATGATTTTTTCTTAAATAATGGTTCGATTTTAAATCCGTGGAAAGAAGTTCTCCACTTTCGTTCCGTTCCCCTTGTCGTAGCAAACAAAAATCGTGAACACCAAATACGTTTCAGTTTGGAAATTTTTGACGTAGCGTTCGCTGACAAAATTCAGGCGAAAACCCAACAATGAGTCTATTATCCATCGAGGAAAATAGAGACACACACAAGGAAAAGAAAGAAACAATTACCCATGGAAGAGGCGTCTTTCGTATTCGAAGTCGATGGCGATCACGCGAGGAACTTCTCGTCACCTTCGATCTCCCACTCCGAGATCGACCGCTACCGCACACGGGCACCAAGGAATTAAATTACTATCTCACACGAGATGGTTCCACGGAATCACTCAGCAAGTAAGGAAGACACAAACTAACACACCTAAAGTCACCCGCTCTCCACAATTAAGGTGGTTCTACGAAATCTCTAAACACAAGAGTTAAATTTCACTCTTGTTCACAAAGGAGGCTCCACATATTATAACAAGCAGACCACTCCATTTTTGATTCCCAAACTTCAATCGACAGCAGCCCAAAGATATACTCAAACTCCGCAATGGTTCAGAAGCAACTTCAAATATTTAACGTCAACAATAACTCATTCGGGAATCAAAATACCGCAGCTTCTAAACTCAATGCATTAGGTTACACTGATCACTATCTTTAGCATTAACTATAACTCTAAACAGGGAAGCAAAGTAGTTTCAATCAGAAACTCTCAACGTCTACTTCAACTCCTACTACAGGATTCAGTAAAAACGGGCAACAATCAAGTTCAACATTCACTAACTCCTACAACTATAACAGTGGTTAGAGGGAAGCACTGTTCATCTTCCTCAATAACTATCATACCGGAACTCAATAGCAACAGGAAATCAAGAACACAAGCAACAATCGGGTTCCTCAATAATCACCTAACACCTACAATGGCTCACACAGAGCTTAATCGCGCCTAATCTCTAACTCCTATTCATCTTCCCTCACATGGGAAACAATCGCAGCAAAAGCTTTCATCATTTTCATCAATATTCATCTCTAAAACAAAATACAGACACACCTCCCTTATATAGGGCTTGAACATAACAGAAGAAAAGAAAAAAGGAAACGGAAAAGGACGAGCGGCCATGGTCGAGCGATCTTGGACGTGGAGTGGAAACCGCCAGGAGGAGGGCTCGTGCACGCGGTAGAAGTGGGAGAACATCTCGCTGGAGCAGATCGTGGGCGGCGATGCCCGATGTGGGGGAGGCGTGCGATTCCAGCGTTGTGGGGGCCGGACGTGGAGGGGGAATCAACGCGAGGCGCGCGCAGATCCGGTAGTTGCGGTCAAGGGGATGAAACCCTATTCTGCGATCTGTACCGAACTCGGGAAGGAGAAAACCTGGATCGCTCCTTTAATGCCAGACTGGACTTGCTGAACCTATTAAACCATCAGGTATTTAATAACATGGCTTGCTGTAACTGTTAACCCATCAAACTAGACTTTTACAAAATACATATATATATATATATATCCAAAATCCAAACACAAAAAATTCAACATTGTAAAAAATTAAAAAATGCAACATGACACACATAAACATGCAATATCTCAGGGTCGGAAAAAAATCCGGTCGGGTGCGGCGTCGGGCATTTTCCGTCGACCTGACCTAGATTGGTCTCTACCAACTCTCCCCCTCTCTAAATCACTCATCTCTGGTGAGTGGTCCGAGTGGCAGTACGAGTGAAGTTCGACATTTATGCCAACGAACCAAGTTTCTCTGAAAACCATCATCAGTAGTAGTCACTGTCTCATTCTCCAATATTTACTCGGGAACTGTAATAAAATAATCACCTGGTGTCCATGCTCAACCTGAAACTGGCAGTGAAAATAGAAGGAACTGCGATGAAAGTGTCAGTAGAGGAATGAACATCGGTGTGTCATGAATGTGGTTCCTCACTCTCACTAACCAACCCAGAAGAAACAAACAGAGGAGAAGACAATGACAATTCTAAAGACTCTTGCGGGCAATCCACAAATAAAGTCAGATAGACTACGTCAAAAACCGGATTTGCTCCCTAAACGGAAGTCATCTCAAGTTCATACGCATTTTGCCTAATCCGCTTTACTACTCGAAAGAGTCCAGTTCTACGGTAACTAGCTTTTTCGCGGTACCCGAAGATAACTGTTCCGGATTTAGCTGAGCCATCAACAAGTCATTCATTTTAAACTAGTAGCTATTTTATGCTTTTTAATTTGAGTTGCATAAAACCTTAAGTATTATGTACTTTTCGTTCAAAATATTTTTAATGCAAATCATGCAAATGCAAAAGATGACTACTAACACAACGACTAACACCACAAACTGATGATTTCAAATATTAAAAACAACTCCTGAGTGAGGTACATGATCAGGAGGCTCAGATGGTGGATCATAAAAGAATTCATCGCGGGGGCGATGATCACTCAAGTGCAAATCAGAGACAACAATGAGTGCACCCTCAAACTCGACTGTGCTACTAAAGATGGATACATCCCAAATGTGCGGTGAACCCATACGTTTTTCATCTGGGGGTTCACCAGGAGGGGTATAATAAAATTCGTCGCAAATGCGACCCGTGCAAACGTAGGATCCAAAAACAGATGTAGTGCTCTCAGATAAATGTACACGGAGTGTGACAACCGTAATAAACGTGTTAAGGAAAAGTGAGGCATTAGGAGACTCACTAGATAAGACATAGAAAAACGCATCGCAAATATGATGGTCAATAGATGGTACGTGTCATAACTCATCTAGAGTGCGAGTCACCAGGCGACTATGCCCAAGCACTATCGACATCAAGTGAAACAATGGAGCAGGTATCCATGTCATAAAATTCGCAAATGTACTACTCAGAATAAGCTCATCCACACATGGACGTGATGACTCATCTGGAGGCTCAATAGGAGGGTCGTCAAATGACCTATCAGTAGAGTGATGGTCCTCCAGAAGTAAACCATCAGAAGAGGTCGTATTCCCGAAAAAGGTAGGGGTGACTACCTCGAGATCACTACTAAACTTTCGGCTCCCAAACGTAATGTCACTCGGTGCAACATGGGGTGTGGTGATGGGACTCGATGCGACATCGGGTGTGGTCGTGTGACTCGATACGCCACTAGGTGAAGTGTGCAGGGAATCGACACTCAAAAGAGAGCTAGTAAATATAGAATCACGGGTAGGTTCACTAAGTAGAGCAAACTAACATGGGGGTTGACTCCATGTTCGTCTTCGGAACACTAGGAGGATCACCAGATGTGATATACTCTTGACGATAGTGACCTTTATATGATTCACGAGTGTGGTCGTGGCGATCGTCCATATTATAATCATGTCGTGCTCATGGATGATCGTGAGTCCTACGAACGTGCGGTGGTGATCGCGCATATACCGACTCAGATTCCTCATATAAAGGAGATGTATAGTATCGATAACTAGAGTGATATTGAACTATATCCTCATAATATGGTGTAGAAGGACCAGTATGATCCACTCGAGTACGAGGATAATAACGACGATAGTCATCGTACTGATCATCCCTAACATAATGAGATCGTATTGGTGGGTCAATACGGTCTCTGGCAGTGATGTGCGATGATCGATGATAATCATCGAAGTATCGCACAGATCACAGATCTCTGTGATGGGGTACCATTGGAGTGGGTATAAGTGAAGTCGTGATCCTCAAATAAAGGATTTCTCCTTAGTGTAGATCTTTCCACGTAGTGATGTGGAACATCGTAATGTGCACGGACCGACAACTCATCTCGAATTTGAGGCGACATTGACGCTCGAGGGGTTATTTCTAATCTACTCACCCTACCTCTAAGGTTTTCTAACCTTTCACGCATCTGACAGGTACTCTCTGTTAATGACGTCATTTGGTGGGCAAAAGGTATAAACCACTGGGGTGGTTCTTCCCCTTCGTTCTTTTGGCTCGATTGATCACGTTCAATGCGACGCATCCTATCTCTACGCAGATACATGCTAACACATAAGTCAAATGCAATGATGATGTTTAAAAAAATTCTTTTTTCTTGGGGAAAAAAATTCAAATGGTATGCAAGTTCCTATTCTACGTAGGGTGGATCCCAAAACTTAGAAAAATTTCAGAACCTCCCTCTGATACCCAATTGATGCAGGACGATGCTTAGAGTTTGCGCGTCTGTCCTCTTTTTTCTAGGAAACCCTAAATGTGTGCGATGAATAATTAATTTTGCCAAATTTAGAGCGGACGGAACACTTAAGAAATTACACAACTTGAATTTTTAATAGCACAAAATCACTATTTTGTTTAAAAATGATTTTTTCTTAAATAATGGTTCGATTTTAAATCTGGGGAAGAAAGTTCGCCACTTAAAGTTGTTTAACTGAAAGTTAGCTAATCACCTAGAGGAGGGGGGGGGGGGTTGTGAATAGGTCTTTGAAATTTTATTGGTTCTTTTGCTGATTTCAACTTAATCTATCTAGAGCTTGTCCTTAGATCCTGCAATAAGAATGAAAACAATAAGAATGAAAACAAGTAACACAACAAACATACAAAAATTTATAGTAGTTCCCCAATTGGGTACATCCACTTTCTCTCCCACCCATCCAACTTATTTGTTGGACTAGACACAAACTCCACCACTATGCTCCTCAGAGCTTACACCTCAGGCCCTCAGCCTTATACACAGATTATTCACAGAATTCAAACTCAGAACCACAAGGGTTCCTACCTCAGAGCCCTGCAGAGCTCCTACAAATCAGTGATTCACTGATCACCTACCTCAGCCTTATTTCTAAGGCCTACAACTCATGCTCTACAGTCCTACAGCTTCAGGCACACAACCCCACTCTCAGAGTGCTGCAGCACTCCTACAACTCAATACCCTTCCAGGTACTTACAGCTCAGCCTCCTCCAAGGTCTACAACTCAGTGACATATTTGTCACCTACAGCTCAGTGACTCTCCAGTCACCTATCTCAGGCACAAGACCCTACACTCAGGCTGGGAGGACAGCTCTACCTCAGATCAACACTTGGATCATACCTCAGAGAGCAGCACTCTCCTACCTCAGACAATTAAGCCCTACAACTCAGATCCACACTTGGATCCTACCTCAGTACCCCAACTGGGCGTCTACCTCAGTGACTAATTAGTCACCTACATCAGACACAAAGTGTCCTACACTCAGATTCAGATAAACTGAATCATACAGGAAGTAAATTAGAATGTTAAGAAAAATAAAACAACTGACTCAGAGACCTTATTGGACTGAGCATATTTCAGTCCAGCACACTTGCTGTAGAAGGAATTAGTCATCTTCTACAGCTAACACGTTTCTGCTGCACAGATGAACAACTATCAGCTTGCTGAATGGATGAATCAGCTTCTCTGTTCTGGAGAGAACTATCTTGCTGAGTTTGAAGAGCTACAACTATCTTCTTTTTCCTTTCAGGCTATCTCTGTTGGACTTGAGCTTTCAAGTTTGATGGAGAAGATGTCCAGCTGCCTCTAGTTTTCTCTTTTTATTTTCTGCGTTTGTTCTCCTATTTTTCATTTTTGTTTTCGTTTCCCTAATCCCTTTTCTTTTTCCTTTTTATATGTGTTGATTTGAATCAACGACACAATTGTATGTGGGCCCAGCCAAGGATTGGTGAGCCTCACCTTCTTCAGAAAAGGACAAAGCAGCTTTCGGCACCACTGCAGCTTTCCCGCAACGGTTACATGTAAGTTGACTTTGATGACGTCAGCAATGATCATCACCATCTGGACTTAGAAAATATTCCGGAAATCTATAAAGCGTTGAGTGATGTTAAGTCACTCAACGACATCTGTCTTGACACTCAACGCTTCTGGACTTGTGAATTTTCTCTGAATTGGTCTCAGTGGTCTTAGCGGTTCTTATTAACAGCTGAGACAAGCTTCTGTCTTAGTGCTTTCTGTCTCAGCGGTCTCAGCGGTTTCAGCTGTTTCTTATTAACAACTAAGACAAGCTTCTGTCTCAACGCTTTTTTCTCAGCGGTCTCAGCTATTTATTCTTAACTGCTGAGACAACCTTCTGTCTCAGCGCTTTCTTCTCAGCGGTCTCAACGCTTTCTTCTCAGCTATCTCAGCGCTTTCTTCTCAGCTATCTCAGCTGTATCAATGCTTTTTGCCTTTGTCAGGTTTTCTAGCTTTAGCTGCGTTCGACGATATATGGGCTGAGCTCGACGAACTCTGATCTTCTCAGCGGTATCAACGCTTTTGCCTTAGTCAATTTTTTTGGTTTTAGCGCGACAAGTGTTGAACTGAGCTCAACGATCTGTAAGCTGAGCTCGACGAACTCCAAACTGAGCTCGACGAACTTCAAGCTGAGCTCGACGAACTTTGAATCCTGAGCTCTTGAGCTTATCCCAAGGAATGTTGAGCTGAGATCGACGACCAGCGAGCTGAGCTCGACGAATTTTGAGTTTACCACCAAACTCATCTTCTTCACCTGTCCAATCATGGACTACCTGCATGCAATAACTAAATCACATATCAACTACATTATGCTCCTTAGCATAATTGATGATGTCTCTTCAAATCCTGAGGAACATTGTAAGACACAATTCCCAACAATCTCCCCCTATTTGAAGAAGGCAGAACACCCGTCCATGCTAAAGTGCATCAATACAAGAAATATCATGATAGGTCTAATGAAACATTATCATGACAACTAGCCATCCCAGTACAAGATAACTCCCCTAGATGAGATGACTTACTACTATGATTGAAAGATCAACGGTAGAGGTGAATTATCAATCATTGACAAAGTGATAGTATGATTAACAACAAAAGTTTTTTTAATCATTTACAAGGTACACATTTTGATTAAGATCTACCTAATCATTAACTTAGCCAAACAACAGTAACAAACTTGTGATTACAAGATATCTATGAAAGAACAACATATTTATTTATTACAAAAATACAACAGAGAGTTGCATTAAACATTTATCACAACAATATAGCTAGGGCCAACTCATATTAATTTCATTGATAAAGATTTGATGTTGCTACATTATTGGTATTCATTACAAGACATTGAATAAATGTTTAAAGAACCCTAAGTCTTGCAGCCTCATATTAGTTTTGTTTTGATGAACTAGAATCAGCATCCTTGGAAGCAGCAGTCTTTTTCAAGTTTTCAGCTTTGTTCTCCTGTCTCTTGAAGTAAAAGAATGACTTTGGAATATATCTGTGAGGTATTTTCTTGTGGTTGCTCTTCCTTACCAGATTCTCTTTGAATATTCTTTCCCTTAGAGAATTTCTTTTCAGATGTTTTATCCATTCCTCAGAAGGGTATACACTATCAATATTATTTAAGATTTATCCATGACTTACTCAAACATTGAATGATGGATTCAGAGGCATCACTTAGCTGTTCATGATCTGGATCATCTCTGTTCTCAGCTCTCCTCTTTGTCATGAACTCTTCAGCCAATTGAGTTCCTTCCCTTTTTCTTCTGGCAGCAAGCTGTGTATCCTGTGCAATTCTAGCTTGTGCTGGGATGTCTAGGCCCTCTGCCCTCTTTCTATCCAGGAGGGGCAGGTGTAGTGCCACCCTGGTGCCTTGAATTACATTGAAGGATTGATCTTCAATGAGGGCTGCTGCCTTAGCATGACAACTCTCCCCCTTTCTGCCTTCTTCAGAGATGGTCTTTTGCAGTAAGGAGGTGTTGGTTTCATTTTTGCTTGATGTAGAATTGAATATTCTCTCATTGTCAGCAAGCAGCTCATCTTTCAGAAGTATTGCCTCCTTCATAGATTGGAAGACAACATTGGTGACATGCTGATTTACATGATCTGCTGCACCCTTGATCACCTCATCAGTTGCACTTACATAATTCTTGACATATCCTATGTCAGCTGCAGAGAGTTTTTGGCTTGTGTCCATGGATTGCATGAGGGTGGTCAGTTTGATGCCATCAGTTCCAGCCCTATCAAACCAGGTGGTGACCTGTTTGTTTTAGTGAGAGATTTTTTCTTTATTTTCATTGACTTTGGTTGACAAGTTATCCCTCAGTTTGACAACTGATTGATCAACATACTCCTTGAGGGTTGTGGTCTGAGCATCCAAGAGTGCTTTGATTTGGTTTAGAAATTCCTCATTGGAGATATGGGTAGATGAAGTATGTCTCATAGGAGTTGGTACAACATTCTGAGCAGGGATCTGAGAAGGCTCCCCCTCAACTACAACACCTATAGTAGGAAATATTTCCTTAGCTAAAGCTGCATTAACACTACTAATTAAGAGGGTAAGGGTATTACCTGTAGTGGGTGCAGATTCAACTATTCTGTTGACGACTTGATCCAAGTTTGTCAAATCCATCTGATCATGCTCCCCCTCAGACTGAGCATCCTTCTCTGGGCTTGACCTATCAAGATAAGTATCTAAAACTTCATGAGGCTCATGATTATCTTCAGTAGTAGGCATATTATCAATTGCAGCTATATCATCAGTATCTGTCATATCTGCCTCATCTTCTGCTGCAACTTCTTCTTCATTGCCAATCTTTGACACTTGTCCTGACCTAGAGCTTGACATGGATTTTATCAACATGCACAACAGTGTCCTGGAGTTGAATGTTTGTAGAGGATTGACTGAGTGATAAGTCAACCTGCAGACCAATATCAGCTGGAGAGGATGATCCAAGCTCTGGTTCAGAGCTGGAAGTTCTTTCTTCCTCAGTAGGTTTCTTCCATGTACCCTTAGAGGAGTCCTTTATTCCTGAAGGTTGGCTTATTGGTAAGACCTTAGTGAATCTGTCCAAAGTCTTTATGTTCATTTTTTTTAGGTAGTGACTATTTACCCCATGTTCCTGTTTGAAAGTATCAGGATATGTGTTCACTAGGTATAAGGAAAGAATTCTGCCCATGTTTGAAGAGGGTATACAGTCTACTAATCTATGATAGATGAGAGAAGACCATGAGGTATTTCTATTCAAGATAATTTTGGTCATGACATCAAACATGAACCTGGAGATAGTGTCATGTGAACCAGGTTTGCAGATAAGGGCTATCCCTACAATATCTGCTAGCAGTTTGCCTCTCTGATTGAAGAATTTCCTTTTAAGAGACCCAGTTTTGGCCTCATTGTATCCACACCATCTGAGAACACTGTCTCTGTCCGTGACGGCGGGCTCTTCTTCCTCGCTAGGGTTGATAGAGGGTATATGAAGGGCCTTTCCTAGTCTCTTAGGGTTTACCTTTATTTTGATATCTTCAATCTTAGACTTAAGAAAGTTTTGAGAGAAGGAAACTTTAATGTTCGAGAAGAATTCCACTAACTCCTTTTTAAGAATGGTGGAGGGTTCGAAAAGGGTGTATTCCAAGCCTGCGACCTCAATCATCCTTAACACAGCCTTTATCTCAGGGGAGGCATGACTGAATCCATCCCATACAATTTCGTATCCTTCCTGGAGCTCCTTGATGACATTTGGCGCCATTGAAACAATGCGGCAAGACGCTGAGAGGGTTTCGGTCTCGACGGCTAGGGTTAAGGCTTTTAAAGAGTGGAGTGACTTTTCGTTTCTTGTTGCCTTTCTATTTATAACAAAAAGGTTCAATTATCAATTAAGCATTTTAGCCTAAAACTTTTACATTTCGTTTTAACGGGTTGCGTTACGCTTCCTGTTATGAAACAGGAGATTTAGTGCTTTGATTTTTCTACCTCTTAGCTTTTCTTCAACTTATTCAAATCATGTTTAATTTGTGGTTTCCCTTACTGATTGGATGTACAATCTATTTGACTTAATAAAAATTTAATTAGTTTTAAATAGAAAAGGACATAACATGTTAATGAGCCAGTTCTATTTGCACTCCAATTTATGCATTGGTTTACCTTAAAGCTTGCTAATAAGTTATTTGAATTTTAGAATAAGGCTTACAAAAATTAACAGTGTAGATAATTGAATCACTGTTTTCTATTTGGCGTGCTTGATTAGGTTCAGCCTGAGCACATCTAACATAACTAACAATTAGCAAACTTAATCTCTATATAGGAGAGAGACTTACCTTGATGCTTGCTTCCTCTAGCTTTTGAGGATTACATTCTTGACAGCCTCAAACTTAATTTGTTGCTTTTTTGGAGCATATTCCTAGAGCAACTATCATGTCCCTGACATTTGCCTGGAACACCCATTGTCCAAATATCAAGTCTCAATTGGACAGGTACTTAGACTATCCTGCAAAACAAAATTCATTTACCCTTAAGCACCCAATGATAATTGGGTTCTAGGTTCTTGTTAGCATTATAAAACATCTGCCCAACTCTCTGCCTGTGCTGAGCACCTTTCTGTCCACTGGCCGTATTCTGGTTGTGCCAACAATCAATGTCAAAATGACACACCTTCCAAAAGCACCAAATCTATGTATGTTGTACCTTCTCTTCATGACAACACAGAATTGCTGTCCATGAGAGAAGTGAGCAGCTCCAGATTTTGCTGGATGAACATAGTATGATGCTGCTTCCTTCTTCCTGAGTGAAGCTGCTGAGGATCTAAATACACCTGGTCCAGAATGGGCCAATTGTATTTTTGGAGCCTGCCATTTAGTGGACTCTTTCATCTCTTTACATAAAGTTTACTTAGATCCAAATCTAAAGAACTTATCATGAGGATTCTGGCTAGAGTGAACAACATCACTCCTTCTGAGATCATGTGTCTTTACCCCACTAGTAGAGCACACATTAGATTGATCCTTGAGAGGACATCCAACCTTGACAGTTCTAGAAGACGAATTTGCCTTTTGAAACACTGTCCTCTTATCAGGGAATTCAGATTTGAATTGATGAATGATGTGATTAATACCCAGCTTCTCAGGTACTTGACAAGTTGCAGCTTTTGACAACTGACCCTGTGACTGAGTAGAGTTAATCACAATCCCCAATCTCTCTGTGAACTTTTGTTCCAGGTATCTAATATGCTTTTTCTTCTCTTCCAGAAGCAAAGTCTGACACTCATGACTTTTCTTGAGTTCAGACACCTCATGACTTTTCTTATAGAACTCAATAGATTTATTGTTATAAAGAGTTTTTTAAGACATTAGGACTTCTATCTCCTTGACTTGCATTTTGGCAAGAATTCTGCTCTTCTTTAGAGCATCTAGGAGTAGCCCATACTTGTCAGTCAATTGATTGACATCAGTTTCAGATTCTGAGCAATCTTTATCATAGGATGAAGATGCACCAGTATCTGGACTGATCTCAAAGTCAGAGGAAGATGCAGAATTGAAAATAGGTTGTACCTTGATTGATTCTGAATCTGACTGTCTTCTTTCTTCTTCAGTCATTGCCATTATGCCATAACATCCATAGTCTTCTTCATCCTCCTCATTGTCACTGTCTGAGTGTGACAGAGGGGCCCTAATTCCTATCCTGGCAGCAGGATATTCCTCTTCTTCTTCTGGATCAATAGCAACAAATATCAACCCTATATAGGCTTCTTCTTCTTCATCTTCAGATTCTGAGAAGGAAGAATCTGTCCAACTTCTGTCCTTCTTAGCCACAAAGGACTTCTCCTTCTTCTTATCCTTATTGTGATGGTGATGTTTTTTCTTTATCTTCTCATCTTCTTCCTTTTTTTGACTGAGCAGTCAGCAATGACATGCCCAGTCTTGCTGCAACAACAACAGATAACATTAGAAGAAATCTGTTTATTAGTTTTAGAGACATACCTATCATCCTTGGATGACTTCCTGTGATAAGAAGATGAAGATGACCTGCTCCTCCAGTACTTCTTCTTTATGAACTTCTGAAATTGTTTGGAGAAAGCAGCTAGATCTTTATCAGACATGTGGTTGTCTGATGAGCTTGGCTCAGAATTTTCTGAGTTAGATTCAGCTTCCCTCATTGGTGGTGAGGGAGTTTTTCTTCTGTTTCTTCTTGGGGCTTCTGCCTTGAATGCCACAGATTTGTCCTTGAACTTGAATTGGCTGCTCTTCTCCTTTTCTTGTCTAGCAGTCAACTGCATTTCATAGGACTGCAGTTTTACAAAGAGTGTTGGTGGAGGAGTGTCTGCTAGCTTAGCCATTTCCCTAATAACACAAATTTTGGTGTCCCAATCTCTAGTGAGAGATTTAAGGAACTTGTCATTCAGCTCATAGTTGCTGAAGACCCTACCATAGGTTCTTAGTTCATTAACTGTCCTAAAGAACCTTTCAAAACAGTCAGCAATTTTTTCAGACTTGCTTTGCCTGAAGGCCTCATACTCTTGATTGAGCATGGACTTTCTATCATCTCTATCTTTCTCAGAGCCTTCCATGTAGACAACAAGGGTGTCCCACATTTTTTTGGAGGTCTTGCGGTGTACACGATTTTGGAAGGCTGAGTCATCAATGACACTGACTATAATATTTTGCGCCCTTTTGTCCATGGTGGACAGAATCACATCATCTCTGTCTATTTCTGAATATGCCTTAGACACTCTCACAGTTGGATCCATGGTGTAAGACTTTGTCCGGACAAAGGGGCCTTCCACGACTATTACATAGATCCTAGGGTCAGATGCTTCCATGAACAGTCTGACTCTTTGCTTCCATAGGTCAAATCCTTCCTGCAGATGGACAACTTCATGGTCCCTAGCTCCTTATAGTTCATTTCTGACCCCATAATTTTATCTTATAACTAACCTTGGAGGTATACTCAGATTGTTTAATCCTTTTTGAGCAACCTCCTTCTAATACCACTTGAAAGTTGTTTAATTGAAGGTTAGCTAATCACCTAGAGGGGGGGGGGGGGTGAATAAGTCTTTGAAATTTTATTGGTTCTTTTGATATTTTAACTTAATCTATGTATAGCTTGTCCTTAGATCCTGCAATAAGAATGAAAACAAGCAACACAACAAACACACAAAGATTTATAGTGGTTCCCCAATTGGGTACATCCACTTTCCCTCCTACCTATCCAACTTATTTGTTGGACTAGACACAAACTCCACCATTATGCTCCTCAGAGCTTACACCTTAGGCCTTCAGCCTTATACACAGATTATTCACATAATACAAACTCAAAACCACAAGGGTTCCTACCTCAGAGCCCTGCAGAGCTCCTACAGCTCAGTGATCCACTGATCACCTGCCTCAGCCTTATTTCTAAGGCCTACAACTCAGGCTCTACAGCCCTACAGCTTCAGGCACACAACTCTACTCTCAGAGTGCTGCAACACTCCTACAACTCAGTACCCTTTCAGGTACCTATAACCCAGCCTCCTCCAAGGCCTACAACTCAGTGACACACTAGTCACCTACAGCTCATTGACTCTCCAATCACCTACCTCAGGCACAAGACCCTACACTCAGGCTGGGAGGACAACCCTACCTCAGATCCACACTTGAATCCTACCTCAGATAGCAACATTCTCCTACCTCAGGCAATTAAGCCCTACAGCTCAGATGCACACTTGGATCCTACCTCAGTACCCCAACATGGCATCTACCTCAGTGACTAATTAGTCACATACCTCAGGCACAAAGTGCCCTACACTCAGATTCAGATAAATTGAATCCTACATGAAGTAAATTAGAATGTTTAAGAAAAATAAAACAATTGACTCAGAGATAAATCTCTGAGTCTACCTTGCTGGACTGAGCAGATATTAGTACAACACACTTGCTGTATAAGAAATTAGTCCTCTTCTACAGCTAACACTTTTTTGCTGCACAGATGAATATCTATCAGCTTGCTGAATAGATGAATCAACTTCTCTGTTCTGGAGAGAATTATCTTGCTGAGCTTGAAGAGGTACAACTATCTTCCTTTGCCTTTCAGGCTATCTCTGCTGGACTTGAGCTTTCAAACTTGATGACGAACAAGATGTCCAACCGCCTCTAGTTTTCTCTTTTTATTTTCTGCGATTGTTCTCCTTCTGTTTTTCATTTTTTTTTCGTTTCCCTAATCCTTTTTCTTTTTTCTTTTTATATGTGTTGATTTGAATCAACAACATAATTGTATGTAGGCTCAGCCAAGGATTGGTGAGCCCCACCTTCTTCAGAAAAGGACAAAACAGCTTTCAACGCCACTGTAGCTTTCCCGCAACGGCTACATGTAAGTTGACTTTGATGAAATCAGCAATGTTCATCACCATCTGGACTTAGAAAATATTCTAGAAATCCATAAAATATTGAGTGATTTTAAGTCACTCAACGTCATCTGTCTTGACACTCAACTCTTCTGAACTTGTGAATGTTCTCTGGATTTGTCTCAGCTGTTCTGTCTCAGCGGTCTCAGCAGTTCTTATTAACAGCTGAGACAAGCTTCTGTCTCAGCGATTTCTGTCTCAGTGGTTTCAGCCGTTTCTTATTAACAGCTGAGACAAGCTCCTGTCTCAGTGCTTTCTTCTCAGCGGTCTCAGTTGTTTCTTATTAACAGCTGAGACAAGCTTCTGTCTCAGTGCTTTCTTCTCAGCGGTCTCAACGCTTTCTTCTCAGCTATCTCAGCGCCTTTTGTCTTAGTCAGTTTTTCTGGCTTTAGCTGCGTTCGACGATATGTGGGCTGAGCTTGACGAACTCTGATCTTCTCAGCGGTCTCAACGGTTTTGTCTTAGTCAATTTTTCTGGCATTGGCGCGAGAAATGTTGAGCTGAGCTCGACGATCTGTAAGCTGAGCTCGACGAACTGCAAACCGAGCTCGACGAATTTCAAGCTGAGCTTGACGAACTTTGAATCTTGAGCTCTTGAGCTTATCCCAAGGAATGTTGAGCTGAGCTCGACGACCAGCGAGCTGAGTTCGACGAACTGCGAGCTGTGCTCGACGAATTTTGAGTTTACCACCAAACTTATCTTCTTCACCTGTCCAATCATGGACTACCTGCATGCAAGAACTAAAACACATATCAAATACATTATGCTCCTTAGCATGATTGGTGATGTCTCTTCAAATCCTGAGAAACATTGTAAGACACAATTTCCAACAGCCACTTTCGTTCTGTTTCCCTTGTCGTAGCAAACAAAAATCGTGAACACCAAATACGTTTTCGTTTGGAATTTTCGACGTAGCGTTCGTTGACAAAATTCGGGCGAAAACCCAGCAATGAGTCTATTATCCTATGAGAAAAATAGAGGCACACACATGGAAAAGAAAGAAACAATTACCCACGGAAGAGTCGTCTTCCGTATTCGAAGTCGATGGCGATCACGCGAGAAACTTCTCGTCATTTTCGATCTCCCACTCCGAGGTTGGGCGCTATCGCACACGGGCACCAAGAAATTAAATTACTCCCTCACACCAGATGGTTCCACAGAATCACTCAGCAAGTAAGGAAGACACAAACTAACACACTTAAAGTTGCTTGCTCTCCACACTTAAGGTGGTTCCACGAAATCTCTAAACACAAGAGTTAAATTTCACTCTTGTTCACAAAGGAGGCTCCACGTATTCTAACAAGCAGAACACTTAATTTTTGATTCCCAAACTTCAATCGACAGCAGCCCAAAGATATACTCAAACTCCACAATGGTTCGGAAGCAACTTCAAATATTCAACGTCAACAATAACTCATTCGGGAATCAAAATACTGCAGCTTCTAAACTCAACGCATTAGATTACACTGATCGCTATCTTTAGCATTAACTATAACTCTAAACAGGGAAGCAAAGTAGTTTCTAAACATCTACTTCAACTCCTACTACAGGATTCAGTAAAAATCGGCAACAATCAAGTTCGACATTCACTAACTCCTACAGCTATAACAACGGTTAGAGGGAAGCACTGTTCATCTTCATCAATAACTATCACACCGGAACTCAATAGCAACAGTAAATCAAGAACACAAGCAGCAATTAGGTTCCTCAATAATTACCTAACACCTATAATGGCTCACACAGAGCTTAATCACGCCTAATCTCTAACTCCTATTCATCTTCCCTCACATGGGAAACAATCGCCAAAACATAACAAAAGAAAATACAGACAAATCAAAATACAGACACACCTCCCTTATATAGGTCTTGAACATAACAGAAGAAAAGAAAAAAAAGGAAATGAGAAAAGGATGTGCGGCCATGGTCGAGCGATCTTGGACGTGGAGTGGAAACCGCCAGGAGGAGGGCTCGTGCATGCTGTAGAAGTGGGCAGACATCTCGCTGGAGCAGATCGTGGGCAGCGATGACCGATGTGGGGGAGGCGTGTGATTCCAGCGTCGTGGGGGCCGGACGTGGCAGGGGAATCAACGGGAGGCGCGCGCAGATCCGGTAGTTGCGGTCAAGGGGCTGAAACCCTATTCTGCGATCTGTACCGAACTCGGGAAGGAGAAAACCTGGATCGCTCCTTTAATGCCAGACTAGACTTGCTGAACCTATTAAACCATCGGGTATTTAATACCGTGGCTTGCTGGAACTGTTAACCCATCAAACTAGACTTTTACAAAATACATTTATATATATATATATATTTATTTATATATATTTGTTTTATATCTATCTATATATATATATATCCAAAATCCAAACACACAAAAAATTCAACATTGTAAAAAATTAAAAAATGCAACATGACACATAAAAATGCAATATCTCAGGGCCGAAAAAAAATCCGATCGGGTGCGGCGTCAGGCATTTTCCGTCGACCTGACCTAGATTGGTCTCCACCAGACTTCCTCTATACGATCTGACCTCCACTCAATGGTTTGAGTCACTAATCTACAACACAAGGCCACGACGAAGCTTCTCCTCAACTCAGCTAGGAACAACGACGTCGGAAACCCTAGCAAGATTTCTTCTTCGTCTCGAAATCAGCCAAGCCTTGACGATGCCCCAATTATGATCTTATCTTTCCGGTCGGCCAAACTTGCAAGCATAACTTGGAGGGTTTGACCGAGGAGGATGCTCAACAACAACCTTTGACTTTGACAAGAGAACTCCTCTACATCCCTCGGCAAACCACCAAGGCAGCATGCAATGGGAACCAATCGACCTCCTGGACACTAGGTTCGGCTGGATGTACAGAGACGGGGTGGACCTAATCAAACAAGAGGGGATAGGGATCACCGGAGTAGGAAGTTCACTGACCTCAAATTCGTCGTAGTAGGAGGCAAAATCGGTGAGAGAGGAAAGGGGGAGGCGACGAGCTCTGCGACCGGGAGACGGCGGCTGGTCTAATTCTCGAAAATGGGGGGGGGGGAGGGTGCTCGACTGATAGAATTTAGGTTTAAATTTTATCTCAACCTTGTATAAACCCGCTAATCACACGCCTCCACATTCTACCCTCACACGACAAATGAATTTTTTAAGTTTCAAATTATATACTTTGGGGCGTTACAATTTTCTCCCCCTTAATGAAATTTCGTCCCAAAATTTGATTATACAACTCGAGCATAAAGAAGTGAATGGTTATAGGTACCCCTCTAGCATGGATTGCTCTGAAATCACATTCACTTTAATCGTATTCATTCCACGAACCTCCAAAAGCTTAACCTCTACATTACGAGCTTCCAGGCCCCACATGCTTGAAGTACGTGGACTCAACAACCATCACCAAATTATATTCTTATTAGCTCGCTGGTCCTCTACATTACGAGCTTTTGGGCCCCGCATGCTTGAAGTATACGAACTCAACACCCATCACCAAATTATAATCTTATCAGCTCACTGGTCGGCCTAACCACGACACTAGGCTCGAGCAATGCCTATCTCAATGTCAACACGCAAATCATGCCATGTATTCCATCAAATTATTCCGACAATGTAAGACGATGAGCAGGCTCGTATAAGCACTCTAATTTAAAATGTGCCCCAAGCATATCTTGGGCTTAAATTCTTCAAATAATGAATTCAGATCACGCTCTTGAAGGGTCTGAACTACCAGTGAATCGAAACTCACACCGTTAACACCCTCATTATGATGCATAAAACATGTAGCTCGTCAATGTAGTTCATTGTCCGCCCCACAAGGGTGATTTTAATACCACCATACACATCAAATATTTCTCTTTTTATTATCCATGAATCGCATGGAATTCCCTGCATACACTACCTGTCACATAATCCCGATCTACATCATGCATTTTGAACCTCGAGCATATCTATGGGGAAAATTCCAAGGCTACTCTCCCAAAATTTTTTTCATGAGTTTTAACCTCTCACGACTCACTCTGTTCGTGCTAGGGCATTACTCTACATACAAGAGGGAATAATTCAAATTATCAAAATCTTATTTTAACCACTGGGAACCGATCATAATTAATATATCATTCCGCCAATAACATCAACCCTGTCAATCTGTCATAATCACCATAAGCATCACATTGTCCTATTATAACTGGAGGACGATTCCAACAAATGAACAATCAAACTTATATATAACCATCAATTCGACAATTTATTCCATCATCGGGAACCCGATTTAAGTCGTTTCCAATGTTTCGCACTATGCACTAGTTCCAACGGATCCATCTCTAACGGGGTAAAACCTTTTTACACTCGATTCATGTCAAGAATTTCAAATCTGATAGATGATTCCCCTAACATTGACTCATTCTACCATTAAAGATTCTTAGCTGCGTTGAACTAATTTATTCATGAGCAAAGTTCCCAAATTTACGAGTTTTAAATTTTGAAACTCGCATTGCTTGGTGAGTTATATGTCAAACACACGATCATCTATACGTCAAGTATGTTATACATAATCAACTTTTAAATGAGTAATTTTCGTTATGGTCTTACCAACCCGAATAATTAGAACTTCAAATTTTCTAGCCAACGCTTCAATATTAATCAAATAACCAAACAAGATTCAAATATCCACACATGGGATATCGTCGTTCTTGTGTCCAAAACCTCAATTTTCAAAAGGGTTGCCCTTGATAAGAGTCAGCATAGGCGAACAATTCACTGCATGAGAGGATTACCAAGTGAATTATTAATCATACTAGATTTGTGCTGCTCATTAAAGTAAACATGCCCCCTTTTTTATTTGCAAAAACACGACACTAATATATAAAATCAGAATGCGCGGCTAAATTGTTGCGAGCAGCAATATCTAATCCATTAACATTAATTAGGGGCTACTTCATATGTTCATTGATACTTATGCTCAATCACAAAGATGCTAGTAAAGACATGCATAATACTTGTCAAAATGACCCCAAATTTCACTAATCTCATCAGGGTTCAAGCAAAAAAGTTCATGATTTGGACAGTCATCAGTGACCTATGATCGAATGAAAACTCATGTTTACATTCAAGAGGGTTCGTTATTTGATTCCAAAATTCAATTCATCAACCATACTTGTAATACAACCATAAGCTTATGAATATTGTAGAAAAAAGAAGGGAAATGGAAAGTGCAAGTTTTATTCATCCACATAGGGGCAATATATAGGAACCACAACATGACACCCAACACCGATAGGCGGTGTGGGACTAAACTCAACATATAGAAAATACTAACTCTAACACTCCCCCTCAAGCTGAAGGGGAAACCTACAGCTTGGACACAACATTAAATAGAAGGTAAAAGAAGGAAGGCAGCGTGAGACAAAAGAACAGCCACCGAGGCCCAACCGCGTATCACCGGGGATACTTCAACCGGGCAAGAGCCACATGACGTTGGTCCGCAAACCGACCATGACAACGCTGGATACACTCGGAGCGGAAACAAGGTCAACCACGCAAGACCAAACCAACCCTTGTCTGAACTTAATGCATGAACTGCAGTCCTAAGGATAGTCGTCAATCACACAGTAAAAATTATCAGAAATAAAATAATCTCACCACAAATAACCTCATTCTGTCTGTCATACTAGACTCACTGTCTCTTCTATAGAAATGACATATCAGAGGAGCCACATCATGACAAACAGTTTGATGTTTGTTTGGTTCAACCCTAATCTGTCTCTCAGATCACCGTGTAAACGACAATCGTTCCAATAGATCCGATTTTTCCTACCGAGAGACGGTTGTCATTCCAAAGGTTTGACTTTTCCTACCGTAGTACACTGCCTCCCCAAGACTAGTTCACGTCGATTCCAAACAAAAGCTTATAAAGATATAATCATGCATGCTACACAACCATCGTGTCTACTGTCTACTACACACCAGGTAGAAACCTAACCTTCCTCAAAAGGATCCTACAAGACTACACGTGCATCGAGTCAAATATTTAACACAACCTCCATCAAATTCAAATTCAACATAACATTGGTAACTTTACGTGTCCCATAAGTTGCAAGATGTTTGTAATCCGTTACGGGGACTTATCAATTCCATCTCAAAATGAGGTTATACATATCCTTTTGATTCCACATTCCAAAATCAATGCAATAATATCAATATCCTTCTATATGGGTAGCGTCATGCGTATGAGATAGTATTTAACAATATTGGTTCTCTTCGCACATCATGTCATCACATATTACAAATGATATTTCAAGATATTGTCTCAATCCCGCAGTTATGATGTCATGTCTTTACACTTCATCACGAGGAATTTATCAAAAATTAACATCATCAGTCATGACTCGTAATTCATCACCACCATTGGCATAGCGTGTTATTACCCAATCATCAATCTTGAGTACGAACTTCTACACTCATTTGCGCACTTCGAGGTCATACCACTAATCATAAGGGTAAATCAATTGATCGGAATGCTTATGCCCCTTCTGACAAGTCAAAATTAATTTCACATGATATGTGTAATCCAACAATTCCAACCAATAAGTCGCCAAAGATTTGACACCATCTACATTAATCCACTATAGTGTCATGTGAAGCACTACAATAAATCTCGTATCTTAAAGGCCATGACTTTTTGTCTCACTTGTTCATATAAGGGTAGCCACTAGGGCTCACAATACTTACAAAAGCACTAAGGTAGACATCGCCTAAGCTATGATAACACCCAAATAATATTTACAATTCATCTGACATTCATATTCTTTTATGAGTAATCACTAAATCCATTTTCAATAAAGCCTCGCTTGGAGGAATGAAGAACAAAATGCACTTAGTCACTCATCACTAACGCTTACACATGCAAAACACATGATCTAGCGGTCATAAACGGGGAAAAATCACCAAGTATGGAACACTCAAGTTCCTAAATATGTATGAAGCATGACAATTTTGGTCACTCCTAAGTCAACATTCTGCTTAAATTTATCGGTTTAGGATCTTGCACTACATGTGCTCACCATCTACTAAAAAAGGTTCGTCCCTGTAGAGAGAGCTCAAATCTTGTAAGTATGTATTCAGTATCAAAATACAATGAGAAAATACAAATATATAGGAGAGAGAAGGTGAGGAGAAAACCTATACAAGGTGTGGGACTAAGGAAAGGAGGAAAAATAATAAAGGGGCCCAATAACGAGCCCATTACATGGGCTTTTCTAACACTCCCCCGTAAGCTGGAGCGTACAAGTCGTATGCGCCAAGCTTGGATATACACTGATAGAAGAGGGTACTAGGTAGAGCCTTCGTGAGGATATCGACAACTTGTTCAGTACCCGGAACATGCTTCAGTTCAATCTTCTTCATGTGAACTTTCTCCCGGATGAAATGACAATCTACTTCAATATGTTTTGTTCGTTCGTGAAAGATTGGGTTCTTGGTTATATGTCTGACATCTTGACTGTCATAAATGAGGAGAGCTGGTGAAGAAAGTTTGACCCCAAGGTCAGCAAGAAGGCTCTTAAGCCACGTGAGTTCCGAAACCACAAATGTCATTGCCCGATATTCTGCTTCAACTGATGATCGAGCAACCACTGCTTGTTTCTTGCTTCGCCAGGTGATCAAATGCCCTCCAAAATATGTGCAAAAACTGCTGGTTGATCGTCGATCATCAAGGGAACTCGCATAATCAACATCAGAATATGCCACCAATGTTGGGGTTGAAGAAGAGGTTTTGTATACTAATCCTTGGCCAGGAGCTGTTTTAAGGTATCGAAGAATCCGTTCAACGGCCTGGAGATGAGAGCTTCGAGGAGAATGCATATACCGACTGATGATACCAACAACAAATGATATATCTGGTCCTATTACCGTTAGGTAGATCAGTTTCCAACAAGACGGCGATAGTATTCTGGATTTTGAAGCAGAAGATCAGAATCTGAGGCCTGAGCACATAGCTTGTGATTTACATCCATTGGAGTGTTCATAGGCTTACAGCAGGAGTAGCCTGCATCATGAAGGAGATCAAGACAGTACTTTCGCTGAGAGAGGACAAGGTCATCTGGTCTTCTAACAACCTCCAAATTCAAGAAGTACCGAAGGTTCCCCAGATCTTTTGTTTGAAATGCGGAGCTCAGATGTTGTTTGACCGCCTGTATTCCATTAGAGTCGTTGCCAGTAATGATGATGTCGTCGACGTAAACTAATAGGAGAACCGGTCTCGTTGCCTGGTGGCGAGTGAATAACGAGAAATCTGCCGAGCTCCGAGTAAAGCCAATTTCCCGTATGGCCTTACTAACATGTCAAACCATGCCCGAGGGGATTGTTTGAGACCATAGAGAGACTTCAGATGACGACAAACCCGAGACTCCCCCGTGGTCTCAAACCCGGGAGGTTGCTACATGTAAACCGTTTCTTGGAGATCACCATCCAGAAAGACATTCTTTATATCGAGTTGAAGTAAGGGACACTTGTCACAACCCGCATTTTCACCGCATAGAAACAGCTTATCAGAGTAAGCGAAAATGCACGTCATGATGCCACGTCAACAGGGGATAACTGCGGACGCTCAGATAGACACCAAACTAAACATGAAGAAAGGTTCTTTTTAAGTTATTTTAAGGGAAATCAGTTAGGTGCAGTAGTTAGCCGTATCCCTCGACTTAGTGGCTCATGTAGTACACGAATCAAAATATATTATACGCTGCGGAAAAATACTTGATTAGATTAACTCAAACATCCTACATGAGCAAAACGTCCCAAAAGGACAACTCATGATATGCAAGACTCTAAATTTATTATAGTAGGAAAGATAGCTTTTACGGTCGCTAAAAATAAAAAGTTAGAGTTTCAAATTATGCAATGCATGAAGTAATAGTAGTAGATTTTATAGTTGAAAATACCTAACATGCATTTCTAACATAAATCCTCCCAGAGAACAAGTAATCCACATCCAAATTTAAAGAAATGAGCAACTAGCAAATATCAAACAACTAACAATTCAGTGGACGCCAACAAACTGACACGAACCCACGAACAAAAGTATGTCTGAACTAGTAAAACTAAACAAATAACAAACTACCTCGCTTAGACGAGGCAACAACCACGAACAACACTGCCGCCCAGAAAACTCCAAAACCAGCACTGCTAACTGCTACTGCTCTGAACCTGAGGCATTCCAAAGACAGAATACCTCAGTAAGAAGGTTCAAATAGTGACAGAAAAAGTAATAAGCCAAAATAAACAAAGGTCAACAGGAGTACCTACCCAAGACCAAAATCACTGAAGTAAAATACAAAAGAAAACAGAGCATCAACAGCAAAAAAACTCCTACGTGATTTGTCACGTTCCACAAGGGTACACCAGACGCACAAGACTATAAGGTGACTACATGAATATTTCACCAGAAAGAAAAATACAAAACCTTTATTAAGCACCTGTGGTCGACTCTACCCAAAAATACGGGCGAAGTGGTCACTCTTGGACACACCACCCAAAAACACGGGCGAAGTGGTCACTCTTGGACGCACCACCCAAAAACAAAACGGATATATAATCCGTCTAACTGCGAGGGAGTCTCATACTCTCCACCATACACCGCAGACATCCAAAAATCAGGTAGACTTCCACAGGGCACTAATGAAGGTAACAAACGCTGCGGAGGTGGAATCGTCCACTAACTCCCGCATTCAAGAAACCCAAAGAAACCACAACACAAATATCTCGAGATTTGACTCGACAGATTCTATTTGACATTACGAACTCAAGACGCGGTTGATCAACCTCTAGGAGCAATTTACAGTCCTAAATAAATTCTAACGCGCTAAATAACGAAAGCTAAAACATGCATAACCATCTTTAAGACACACCAGGAACAATTAATCAAAACCAGACAAAATCGGGCTTTCCAAGACAACACTGTACAATAACAAAGGAACGTTGAAACGATTAATCATCACAATGACTTGGAAGAATAAGCGCAGAAAATTTAAAGAACATGAAAATATAGTCGTTACCATCAGATCGGACAAAGAGAAACGAGGGGAAACCACCACTTGCCTTGGTTTTACCGGAAAAGTCCTCTGAAACGCTCCACGCCGTAGATCAGGGCAAAAGACTGCGGGAGGAGTTGAAATCTAGACAAAAAGGGTCGAAATATGGGATTAGTGACGAAAAACCCTAACGAGAGATCTCAAGAAACGGGGAAGAAATTACCACGAGAGCGCAGCTCTCGACGAGAGCTTTCCAGATCTACGATCGGTTTGAAATTCCGAGCACCGGAGCACCGTCAACGGCCACCGGAAGGATTAAGGACGAACAACCTCTTTCTCGCTCACGCCGTTCTGGTTCGGGAGGAAAAAGAAATCGGAGAAGATGATGAAGATATTTATACTAAATGTGATAACAGGGAGAACAACAAAATAAATCGGGTTCAGCTGAACCAGTTTTCCCGAGATAGAAGGAACGGATTACTCGAGTACTAAGGGAATTACACGAGTACATCACAGGGATTACTCGAGCACTAAGGCACTTACTCGAGTACAGCAAGGGAATTACTCGAGTACTAAGGACTTACTCGAGTACTAAGGACTTACTCGAGTACTGCACGGGGAAACTACTCAAGTACAAGGGTTACTCGAGTACAACACAGGAAAACTACTCGAGTACAAGGGACTTACTCGAGTACAAGGGAGGATCCACTCGACGAAATTTGTTCGAAAATCGTCGAACGCAAGGCCTGATCATTGAACCCAATTTGAAAATCGTCGAACTCAATTCGAAGGGTCAGATCGTCGAACTCAACACGAAGATCCGCTAGACCTACAACAAGCTCTGCTCGACGATCGTCGACCTCCAGACAACGCCCAGAGAAGAAAAACAATCGTCGAGCTCCGCTCGACGATCGTCGACCTCAGACAGCGCCCAGATAAGAAAACAATCGTCGAACTCGACACAGCGCCCATAAAAGAAAACAATCGTCGAGCTCAGCTCGACGATCGTCGAACTCGACACAGCGCCCAGAAAAGAAAATAATCGTCGAGCTCCGCTCGACGATCGTCGAACTCGACACAGCGCCCAGAAAATAAAATAAAATATATTAAGGTTGGTTCGACGAAATCTCAAACCTTTAGAAGGGCTTCCCGAGATTCAAATCAAGCAGTCAATAATATAACAATTATCGTGTTCAGATAGTTGAACAAGGAACTATGAGATCAAAACAAGGCTCAAACGCGCCGAATTAAATGAAACTCACGCCGTAAGCGAAAACTGCTGCTACGGACACAACGACGAAGTCAAAACCAAAATCATACGAGCCATTCCCGAGATATTAACCGCCAAAACATGCGGCGAACAAAAACAAAACCCAAAACTTCGATCGCGCGCCGAGACTCCAAAAACGCTCGAGTTGCGATGAAACTGGACGAGCACGTCCAAAACTACTCAAATCCAACACTCGACGTTAAAAGTAACGTCACGACGTCATAAATCTGACGTTGCCCAAACAAATAAAATCATCGAAAAATCGGGGGCTTTACAGTCACTCCCCCTAAAAAGAAGTTTCGTCCCGAAACTTATCACAACTCCAACACCAAACCAAAATTGATAAAACCATGCATAACTGAAAACATAACAACATACCCGAAATTAAGAGAAGAGGTGCGGATGAGATTCCCTCATCGCCGATTCCCATTCCCACGTCGCGCTCTCGACGTCTTGATTCTTCCAAAGAATCTTGATCATAGGGATGGTCTTTCTGCTCAACACACGCTCTTGAGAATCCAGGATACGCACAGGTTCTTCCACATATGTAAGGTTGGGCTGAATCTGGGGTATCGAGTTGAGGACTTAACGATCACTATGAATACACTTCCACAACTGGCTCACATGGAACACATCATGGACACCAGGGAAGGTCGCAGACAATTCCAGCATATAAGCTGACACTCCGATGCGCTCAAGAATCTGGAAAGGTCACACATACCGGGGGTCTAACTTGTGGTTCATTCCAAACCTTTTAACGCCAGACATCGGGGAAACTTTCAGAAAAACCAAGTCCCCAACGACAAATTCCAGATCGACCCTTCGTAGATTAGCATACTTCTCATAGCGCTCTTGAGCCACACGAAGATTTTCCCGAATATGAGTCACGACACAATTCATCTCTTTAAGGGCTTCCAGACCTAACAACGGTCTCTTACCAACTTCAGCCCAAAACAATGGAGTTCTACAACGCGTCCCATACAAAGCCTCAAACGGAGCCATCTGCAGACTCTCTTGATAACTATTATTGTATGCAAACTCCATGATTCTGAGACGCTCATCTCAAGCACCACCATGATCCAAAACATAACACCTGATCATATCCTCTACGATCTGATTTACCCTTTCCGTCTGACCATTAGTCTGCGGATGATAGGCGGTGGAATACCTTAAATCGGTACCCAACCCCTCCTGTAAACTCTTCCAAAAACGAGACGTAAATCTAGAGTCCCGATCTGATACGATACTAACCGGCACACCATGTAACCTGATGACCTCTTCAAGATATAACTCAGCTATCTTCTTCATCGAGTACCCAATCTTAAATGGAACAAAGTGAGCACACTTTGTCAGTCTGTCGACTATCACCCAAACAGAGTCGTGCCCACGGGGAAATTTTGGCAGACCGGTGATTAAATCCATTGAAATACTCTCTCATTTCCAACTTGGAATATCAAGCGGTGTCAATTTACCACCAGGCCTTCTGTGATCAGCCTTAACACGCTGACATGTATAACATTCCGATACAAAGTTTGCGATGTCATTCTTCATCCCTGACCACCAAACAATTAGCTTTAGATCTTTATACATCTCAGTGGAACCAGGGTGGTAGGCTACACTTGAATCATGAGCTTCAGCACAGATCTTAGCTCGAATATCGCCAACGGCGGGGACGCAAAATCTACCCCGATACTTCCGGGTGTCCAACTCGTCCACAGAGAAATCGGGTAGCTCTCCCTTCAAAGTTCTATTCCGGAGGTGCAACAAATCAGGATCATCCTTCTGATGTGCTCGAGTAAGGGAAATCCAAGAGGGTTCTTCTGCTTCTAGACTAGCAGACACAATACTACTCTCAACCTCAATATCCATCAACAAAAATTCTTCTATCAAGGACTGCACCGACAGATTAAAAATCTTAGCGGTCTTTCTACTCAAGGCATCGACTACTACATTAGCCTTTCCTGGATGATAAAGAATTTCCACTTCATAATCCACCACATATTCTAACCACCGACGCTGACGCAGATTTAGTTCTTTCTGAGTGAAGACGTACTTCAAACTTTTATGTTCCGTATAAATCTTGCACAATGCGCCATATAATAAGTGTCTCCAAAGCTTCAGCGCATAAATTACGGCAGCAAACTCCAAATCATGCGTAGGATAGTTTCTCTCGTGGATCTTTAGTTGCCTCGATCCATACGCGATCACCTTACCATCTTGCATTAAAACACAACCAAGTCCGATGTGTGACGCGTCAACATACACAGCATACTCAACTCCTGCAGTAGGTAAGGTTAAAATCGGAGCAGTACATAATCTCTTTTTCAACTCTTGGAAAACCTCTTCGCACTTATCACTCCAAATGAAAGCAGTATTCTTCTGAGTAAGTCTAGTTAGAGGAGCAGACAACATCGAAAACCCCTCTACGAATCTTCTATAATAGCTAGCCATGCCCAAGAAACTCCTAATCTCCTTGGGTGTAGAAGGTCTCTCTCATTCCATCACAGCAGAAATCTTGGTCGGGTCTACAGAAATACCGTCCTTGCTTACCACATGACCCAGAAAGGACACCTGAGGTAAACAGAACTCACACTTGCTCAACTTCACATATAACTTATGCTCCCTCAGGGTCGACAAAACCAGACGCAAATGCTGAGTATGCTCCTCAACATTGCGGGAATACACCAAGACATCATCTATGAACACAATAACAAATCGGTCCAAGAAATCTTTAAACACCCGATTCATCAAATCCATGAAAGCAGAGGGTGCATTGGCTAAACCAAAAGACATCACCAAAAACTCATAATGTCCATGCCGAGAACGGAAAGCAGTTCGGGGAATATCTGCCTCTCGAATCCTCAACTGCTGGTAGCCTGAGCGAAGATCGATCTTTGAAAATACCGCGCTACCACGCAATTGGTCGAACAAATCATCAATCCTTGGCAGAGGATATCTATTCTTAATGGTTACCTTGTTCAATTCCCTATAATCGATGCAAAGTCTCATCGATTCATCTTTCTTCTTGACGAACAAAACAGGAGCACCCCATGGAGAAGTACTTGGTCTAATAAAACCACAACTGAGCAACTCATCCAGCTGAGTACGCAACTCGTCCAACTCACGCGGAGCCATACGGTACGGTGCTTTAGCAATAGGACGAGTACCTGACTCGAGGTCTATCACAAACTCTATCTCCCTTTCCGGAGGAAGTCCTGAAAGACTATCAGGAAAGACATCTGGAATCTCTCGCACCACCGAGACATCCTCAAGACGTGGCGTAACAAAAGCCGTCTCCAGAGCAGAAATAGAAACCAAAAACGCCTTGCAACCAGACTCTATAGCACGACAAGCACGTACCGCAGAAATGACAGGAGAAACTCTATCCTGAAATCCATAGACGCTCATAAGTTGTCCGTCGTCCATTCTGAAATTTAATCGCTTAGCGTTGCACTGGATGACCGCATCATACTTGGACAACCAGTCCATGCCCAGAATCACGTCAAAATCAGACAGATCCAAAATCATCAGATCTGCAAAGGCCAGAAAATTGCCAAGATAAATAGGACATCTCAGAACTCCTTGGTTAAATATCACAGAATCACCGGAAGGGAGCTTGACATTGAAGGAGCCTCCCAAGTGGTCCACACTCAGGCGATGTTTATCAACAAATCTCTGGGCCACAAAGGAATGGGTGGCACCCGAATCGAAAAGAACGTGGGCCCACTTATTCCGCACCTTAAACTCCCCTAAAACCGTAACATACATAACTAAACGAACGATAACTAGGACAACAACGATAACTAACAAGGATAAATTAAACTGAGGCTAACCTGATATCACTTGCGTAGAGGTTTGGGCTTTCTCGCTGGTCATCACGTTCAGCTTTCCTTTTCCTTTATCCAGGTTTGGTGGCGGTGACAGAGCTCGAAGTGGGGCAGGCTGCAGCGGGGACTGAGCCTGGGGGCATGAAGACTTCTGGTGTCCCTTCTGCCCACACTAGAAGCAAATCCTTTCTTTCATCCAGCAGCGAGTCATGTCATGACCCTTCCTTGCACAGAACGAGCACACAAGCTCTCCCTTGGGTGCACCTTGGATGACGTGCACCTGCTGCTGCTTCAGGGTGGCACTCCTCTTGAAGCACCTTACGTAGGGGTGGCCAGGACGACCACAGAAGCTACACACTTCCTTACTTTTCTTCTTCGAAGAAGGGCCAGATGCCCTGAAGCTACCATCCTCAACGCCTTTTCTTTTCTCCTTGCCGCAGCACCGCGGTTCTTGGCGTTTTCAATCGCCTCCACTTTTAAAGCGGCTTCCACTGCTTTAGCATAACTTTCAGCTTGGTAAGCGCATGCCAACTGCTGAACATCGCTTTTTAATCCTCCCAAGAAACGTTTCACTCTACCCTCCTCAGAAGCTACCAAGTCAGGAGCAAACCTGCTCAGTTTGCTAAACTCAATCTCGTACTCGCTCACGGTGAGCTGTCTCTTCTTTAGATGCAGGAAGTTATTCATCAGACGGTCTTGCTCGACCGAGGGTAGAAACTTCTTCAGCAGCATCTTCTTAAAAGATTCCCAAGAACAACCTTCCTTCAGACCCTCTCTTTCCCGAATCCACCAACTCTTCGCCAGACCTTTTAACTGATAGGCTGCAATCATCACCTTCTGGGCTTCTAGAATTCCAGAATACGAAAACATCTCCTCGATTGAGATTATCCAATCATCTATAATCACAAAGTCAGCACTCCCGTCGAAGGTGGGAGGCCCCAACCGCTGGAAGTGCGATATGAAATTCATTTCTGGTGGTATCGCCATCGGGGGCACCAGAGGAGTAGGGGTATCGGGCACGGCTTGGCCCGAGGCGTGCTCTTGCGCTGAAGGTTGCTGCGCGGGAGCGGCAGACAACAAAGACTCAATTTGCGATTGCATCGCAACCAATTGTCTCGACAGAGCCTCATTGCTCTGACGTAGACTCTCGATAATCGCGTCACTTTGCGCACATGATGACTCACCCTCCGACTGGGGAGTCGACCTCGTTGCAGGACGCTTTGGCGGCATTTTTAAAAAACAAACGAACAACTCATCAAAATCCTAGCTTCCAACAAAGCTACACGACTAGTTCAGACCATACTTAAAAGACACTTGCTTACGCTGCAACTTGATCTGAGATTTTATAATGATGCTATGTCCTACTTAAGATGATATCCTCTCATCCTATTGACTATTGTGCCTATGACATGAATGCATGTATTTATATTCATTTTCTGATTTAAAACCATGTGTGTACATATGTCATCCCGCAAATCTTTAGCTTGACACGTGCTTATGCAATGTTATGCTCTGCATGATTGTGCTATGCATTCTAAAAAGGCCCGAATGCATGTTATGAGCGGCGTACGCATGAAAATGTTATGCATCCCATACTACATGACATTCTCATGCAACGAAAAAGAAACGTGCTAGTCGCATTCATATGGTGGGGTTATGCATCCCATACTACATAACCCCCATATGTTGCCCCTATGGTGGATCCATATACAGACACATATTATGCATCGCATACTACATAATATGCCCCGTATACTTCATGTTATGCTATGAGTGTAGTGTTCGTGCTTCAGCCAAGACGTGCTGATGACATATCAGTGTGTGTATGATATGATGCTAAACACCTAATACCAACAAGGAAAGGTTGCCCGACAGATTGTCAAGCAACCTCCCTCTGATACCAACTGTCACAACCCGCATTTTCACCGCATAGAAACAACTTATCAGAGTAAGGGAAAATGCACGTCATGATGCCACGTCAGCACGGGATAACTGCGGACGCTCAGACAGACACCAAACTAAACATGAAGAAAAGTTCTTTTTAAGTTATTTTAAGGGAAATCAGTTAAGTGCAGTAGTTAGCCGTATCCCTCGGTTTAGTGGCTCATCTAGTCCACGAATCAATATATATTATACGCTGCAGAAAAATACTTGATTAGATTAACTCAAACATCCTACATGAGCAAAACGTCCCAAAAGGACAACTCATGCCATGCAAGACTCTAAATTTATTATTGTAGGAAAGATAGCTTTTACGGTCGCTAAAAATAACAAGTTAGAGTTTCAAATTATGCAATGCATGAAGTAATAGTAGTAGATTTTATAGTTGAAAATACCTAACATGCATTACTAACATAAATCCTCCCAGAGAACAAGTAATTCACATCCACATTTAAAGAAATGAGCAACTAGCAAATATCAAGCAACTAACAATTCAGTGGGCGCCAACAAACTGACATGAACCCACGAACAAAAGTATGTCTGAACTAGTAAAACTAAACAAACAACAAACTATCTCGCTAAGACGAGGCAACAACCACGGCCAACACTGCCGCCCAGAAAATTCCAAAACCAGCACTGCTAACTGCTACTGCTCTGAACCTGAGACATTCCAAAGACAGAATACCTCAGCAAGAAGGTACAAATAGTGGCAGGAAAAGTAATAAGCCAAAATAAACAAAGGTCAACAGGGATACCAACCCATGACCAAAAGCACTGAAGTAAAGTACAAAAGAAAATAGGACATCAACAAGAAAAGAACTCCTACGCGATTTGTCACGTTCCACAAGGGTACACCAGACGCACAAGGCTATAAGGTGACTACATGAATATTTCACCAGAAAGAAAAATACAAAACCTTTATTTGGCAACTGTGGTCGACTCTACCCAAAAACACGGGCGAAGTGGTCACTCTTGGACACACCACCCAAAAACACGGGCGAAGTGAACTTGGACACACCACCCAAAAACAAAACGGATATATAATCCGTCTAACTGCGAGGGAGTCTCATACTCTCCACCATACACCGCAGACATCTAAAAACCAGGTAGACTTCCACAGGGCACTAGTGAAGGTAACAAACGCTGCGGAGGTGGAATCGTCCACTAACTCCCGCATTCAAGAAACCCAAAGAAACCACAACACAAATATCTCGAGATTTGGCTCGATAGATTCTACTTGACATTACCGAACTCAAGACGCGGTTGATCAACCTCAATGAGCAATTTACAGTCCTAGATAAATTCTAACGCGCTAAATAACGAAAGCTAAAACATGCATATCCATCATTAAGACACACCAGGAACAATTAACCAAAACCAGACAAAATTGGGCTTTCCAAGACAACACTGTACAACAACAAAGGAACGTTGAAACGATTAATCATCACAATGACTTGGAAGAATAAGCGCAGAAAATTTAAAGAACATGAAAGTGTAGTCGTTGCCATCAGATCGGACAAAGAGAAACGAGGGGAAACCACCACTTGCCTTGGTTTTACCGGAAAAGTCCTCTGAAACGCTCCACGCCGTAGATCACGAGGGCGCAACTCTCGACGAGAGCTTTCCAGATCTACAATCGGTTTGAAATTCGGAGCGCCGGAGTACCGTCAACGGCCACCGGAAGGATTAAGGACGGACAACCTCTTTCTCGCTCACGCCGCTCTGGTTCGGGAGGAAAAAGGAATCAGAGAAGATGAAGAAGATATTTATACTAAAGGTGATAACAGGGAGAACAACAAAATAAATCGGGTTCAGCTGAACCGGTTTTCCCGAGATAGAAGGAACAGATTACTCGAGTACTAAGGGAATTACACGAGTACAACACAAGGATTACTCGAGCACTAAGACACTTACTCGAGTACAACAAGGGAATTACTCGAGTACTAAGGACTTACTCGAGTACTACACGAGGAAACTACTCGAGTACAAGTGTTACTCGAGTACAGCACGGGAAAACTACTCGAGTACAAGGGACTTACTCGAGTACAAGGGAGGATCCACTCGACGAAATCTGTTCGAAAATCGTCGAACGCAAGACCTGATCGTCGAACCCAATTTGAAAATCGTCGAACTTAATTCGAAGGGCCAGATCGTCGAACTCAACACGAAGATCCGCTAGACCTACAGCAAGCTCCGCTCGACGATTCGTCGAGCTCAGCACGACAATCGTCGACGATCGTCGACCTCCAGACAGCGCCCAGAGTAGAAAAACAATCGTCGAGCTCCGCTCGACGATCGTCGACCTCAGACAGCGCCCAGAAAAGAAAACAATCGTCGAGCTCCGCTCGACGATCGTCGAACTCGACCCAACGCCCAGAAAAGAAAACAATCGTCGAGCTCCGCTCGACGATCGTCGAACTCGACACAGCGCCCAGAAAAGAAAACAATCGTCGAGCTCCGCTCGACGATCGTCAAACTCGACACAGCGCCCAGAAAATAAAATAAAATATAATAAGGTTGGTTCGACGAAATCCCAAACCTTTAGAAGGGCTTCCCGAGAATCAAATCAAGCAGTCAATAATATAGCAATTATCGTGTTCAGATAGTTGAACAAGGAACTATGAGATCAAAACAAAGACTCAAACGCGCCGAATTAAACGAAACTCACGCCGTAGGCGAAAACTGCTGCTACGGACACAACGGAGAAGTCAAAACCAAAATCCTACGAGCCATTCCCGAGATATTAACCGCCAAAACATGCGGCGAACAAAAACAAAACCAAAACTTCGATCGCGCGCCGAGACTCCAAAAACGCTCGGGTTGCGACGAAACTGGACGAGCACGTCCAAAACTACTCAAATCCAACACTCGACGTTAAAAGTAACGCCACAACGTCATAAATCTGACGTTGCCCAAACAAATAAAATCATCGAAAAATCGGGGGCGTTACAACACTGGCGGTGCACAACCATGGAGATGAGGACACGAACCGTGCTGAGCTTGGCCACAGGAGAAAAGGTTTCGTCATAGTCGAGACCTTGTTATTGGGTGAAGCCGCGATCCACCAGATGTGCTTTGAGTCTGTCAATGGTCCCATCAGCAGCATGCTTGATGACAAAGACCCATTTGTACCCAACCGGTTTCTGACCAGGAGGAAGGGGTACCAGGGTCCAAGTCTGGTTTGCCCAGAGAGCAGCCATTTCCTCGTCCATGACGACGCGTCAACCAGGATGTTGGAGAGCCTCCTGCACAGAGTTAGGAACAGAAATCGAGGACAGTGAAGTAGCAAATGTCCGAAGGTGGGGAGAGAGGCGATGTAAGGAGAAAGTTCGCCATCAGATGAGCAGTGGAGGCGGGCACCAGATCTGCAGGGCTCGAAGAAGCCGAGGTCGAGGCCGACTGCAGAAGGGGAACGGAACGAGGAGGGCGGCTATTGTAGACACGGATAACTGGCGGCTTGGAAGGAGCAGGAGCGGAGTCAAGAAGAACTTGTGGAAGAGGCGCAGTGACGGGGATGACAGGTCGTGGGAGGGATGGTGGTGGAGGTGTCAGTGGTAGAGGAGTGGGTAGAGGAGGAATGAAGAAAAGTTAATCTTCCTGGAAGGTAACATCAGTGGACACGGAGACCTTCCGCGTAACCGGAGAATAACACACATAGCCCTTCTAAGTACGGGAATAGCCGTCGAAAATATGTTTAGCCGCCCGGGGATCCAACTTGTCCGTGGACAGACCCAGAAGGTGAACGAAGCAGGTGCAACCAAAGACCCTGAGTGTGAGTGGGAAGGCCGGAGTGGAGGGAAATAGGAGGCTGAACGGAGTGACATAGTGGAGAACAGAGGAAGGGAGACGGTTGATAAGGAAACAAGCAGTGGAGACTGCAAAGTTCCAGTAGACTTTGGGAACATGCATGTGAATCATGAGGGAGCGGGCCACGTCGAGCAGGTATCGATTCTTTCGTTCGACAACGCCGTTTTGCTGGGGGGTGTAGGCACAGGATGTCTGATGAATAATATTGAACTCGACACACAGATTTGCAAATTCGTGGCTAGTGTACTCGCGAGTATTATCAGTGCGCAATGTTTTTATTGTAGTGGAGAATTGCGTACGAGTCTCTAGCACAAAAGCCCGAAACACGCGAGGAAGCTCGGAGCGATCATGCAGTGAGTACAACTACGTCATGCAGGAGTAATCATCAATAAAAGGTGATAAAGTAGCGATAACCAAAAATAGTAGTAATTTTGAAAGGACCCCAAATATCGGAGTGCATTAGATCAAAAGGAGCCGAACTCCGAGTACAATGTGCGGGAAAGGAAGAACGCGACTGCTTGCCGAAAATACAAGAATCACACTGAAAGGGAGAAAGAGATACATCAGGAAGCGCCTTCCGGAGGACCTGATGAGGGGCATGCCCAAGACGACGATGCCAATCAACGAAGGAGACGGAGGAGAGGACGGTAGGAGAGGCATCGAGAAGGTAGAGCCCGTTTTGCAGTCTACCCCTACCAATGGTAATCTGCGTCTGCCGATCCTGTATCAAAAAGGCAGAAGAGGTGAATGTGACAGAGCAATTCATATCAGTAGTAAGACGAGCAACAGACAGTAAATTAAACCGGGAGCCCGAAACATAAAGAGCCGAGCGAAGAGAGATGGAGGGGTTGAGAGAGGTCAGCGCAGCCGGAGACCGGAACAAGCGAGGTGATGTCATTAGTGTCACCCGAGTCCAAGATCCATCGCGGTCTTGAGGATAAGCAAGCAGTACCTGCAGTGGAGGTGGAGGCATCAGAGGCCAAAGGAGGGCTGAGCAGTCCATGGAGTTGTTGTAGCTATAGGCGAATGGCCTCAAGGTCGACACTTGGGGCAGAAGAGTCGTCAGCTGCAACAACAGCAGTCAGACGAGGAGGGTAGCCATGTTTCTTGTAGCAAACTGCCTCAGTGTGGTCGTCCCGGCCGCAATAGGAACACTTAGGGCGGCCTCGACCACCACACCCCCTTCCGCGGGAGCCCGAACGTCCACCACGAGCAGAAGACGGTGGAGGAAGTAAGGGGGGAGGGTCTGCTGGAGAAGGGCTGGAGAGGAGGGGGCAGGAGTATCCGGGGGCGGTGACACTCGAAGGAGCATAGAGCAGACATCAGATAAGGAAGGAGTAGTAGCCGAAGCCAGAACCTGAGCCCGAATACTCTGAAGGTGTTGCGGGTCACGTGCCATCATCATGGTGATGCAGACAGCCTCCTTTTGAGTTCGCTGAGCGACAAGATCAGTGGTAGAGGGCTGATGCTGGATCCAGGCTTCTGCAAAAGTCTTAGCACGAGCAACAAACGAAGTCATGTCTGCAGTCCCGCTAGCGTCGAGAGCCTGAAGATCAGTAATAATGTCATAGAGGTGCTGGAGGCTGTCCTTGCCGGAGTATAATGAGTGAAGCTCATCCCACTTAGCTTTGGCCGTCTCATGATACATGACCATCTGGTAGGGCTCACCCTCCAGTGAGTTGAGGAGCCATGCTTGAACGCGACCGTCATTGCACAGCCAGTCGTCGGTAGAAGGAGATGGAGGACCCTGAGTGAGATGAAGCACAAGGCCCTTAGCCTGAAGAACTCTGCGAACCGAGTGCACCCATGAGATGAAATTCTTCTTTCCAGACAAGACAATTGTGGTGATCCGCAGCTTATCGCGGAGGAGCCGGGCGGTCTGCAGAGGAGGTAGCCGCTGGGCCGGTGGAGCCAACGGAGGAGCCCATAGAGACCGAAGAGGCCGCAGCGAGCAGGAAAGGGCGTTGTGGTTAGAAGAGGCTGCCCCGGGTTGACCAGGTCGCCGCGGTTTGAAGATCGCCGCGGGTTGATGAGGTCGCTGTGGGTTGACGAGGTCGCCGCAGATTGAAGATGTCGCTGCGGGTTGACGAGGTCGTCGCGGGTAGAAGAGGTCGCCGTGGTTTGAAGAAGTCGTCGCGGGTTGACGAGGTTGCCGCGGGTAGAAGAGGTTGCCGCGGGAGATCTCTCTTGTACGACAAGCCGCACGGTTACACGAAAGGACACAGCGGTAGTCAAAGCGACAAGAGCAGCGGAGAGCAAGAGAGAGAGAGGGGGGGAGGCCGCAACCTAAATGCGGAGAAACAGACCGCACGGTCACAGTGAGCACACTAGCGGCCAGAGAAGGAGCGACTAGAAAGGTCGGCGCAAACAAAAATAGAGAGAGGTCGCAGCGGCGAGGGAGAGACCGCGCGGGAATACAAGGAGAGCTAGCGAGAAGGAGAGGCCGCGAGAGGACTAGGACGCGAGTAAGAGAACTCGAGCGGCAAGACCAGGCAGCGGCTAGCGCCGAAAGAGCAAGCGACTAGTGAGAGAAGGCGATGCCCAACGAGCAGCAGGAGGAGAGTTCGCATCGGGTAGAGAAGAGGTCGCGCGGTTAGAAGGAAGTGAGAGAGAGCCCCACTTGTCAGAGAGAATCCTAGAAAAAGGAGAAGGAAGCAGAAGTGGAGGCCACATGAATGGAGGAGAAGAGAAGCGGGTAGAATTTTCTAGCCGCAGGGGGGCGGGTAGAAAAGCAACTATCTGCGCCTTGCGCGGGAAGGGAAAACCGGGCGGTTAAGTAAATGCTAGCCGCAAGGAGAGATCGGGCGGTTAGCAGAGTGCTAGCCGCAAGGAGAGACCGAGTCCCTCTGATATCATATAGAGAGAGCTCAAATCTTGTATGTATTCAGTATCAAAATATAATGAGAGAATACAAATATATAGGAGAGAGAAGGTGAGAAGAAAACCTATACAAGGTGTGGGACTAAGGAGAGAAGAAGGAAAAATAATAAAGGGGCCCAATAATGGGCCCATTACATGGGCTTTTCTAACAGTCCCGAATCCTAAAGACAAGTGAATCGCAAAACCTAAAGTCCGATACCAATTATAACATCCCTGACCTGCATATAATATCTAGCATGGGTCTCGTCGGGCCCCCACGACATACAATATCCACAAATTTTAAATGCTAGTAAAAGGTAAACAGAAAAATACAAAACACCTCAGTGTTTACAAACAACGTACAACAAAAGCTTATTACAAAAATTCCAAAGTCTGAATATCCACTAGTAAGTTTAGGAAATAAAACAATTGTTCGTCCTTAAAGCCTTACATGACTTTCAAATAGCATAAAAGTAAAACTAATGAAATACCAAAATGGGAGAAGCGTTCTCTAGTTCCTTAGCACCGCTTGGGCTTCGACCCACTACAGTCCACTACAAGCTACGCCACATGAAACCAAGAAGACACGGGTGGAAAATGAAGGTCAACATGGGTCCGACCAACACAACGTAACGACCCCTCCCCCCGACTATTCTAAGCAAACTCCGGGGAGAGTACATCACTCTCCTGCAAGTACACACGTAAACCAAAACATGCAAAACAAAGAACAAAGGGACACACTAAACATCACCTTAACCAAACCATCAAGCACTTGTCGTGGACACCCAACAATTGCACGACCTAAGCTCTAAGGATAGGCAAAGCAGTATATCCACGATGTGAGGCGTGAGATAACCTTTCATTCTCAATCATAGCGCTTGGAGGGACAAAGCCTACAACTGCTCTATTAAAAGTGACAGAGGACTGGTTTGGCCCGCGCCCTCGAACGTAACGACAATGGGGCGATAAAAACCTACAATTTCTCTATTAGAAGTGACAAAGGACTAATTTGGCCCACGTCCTTGAACGTAGTGACAGAGGGGATCAAAACCTACAACTGCCCCTATTAGAAGTGACAGATGACTGGTTTGGCCCGCGTCCTCGAACGTAGTGTCAGTGGGGAATCAAAACCTACAACTTCTCTATTAGAAGTGATAGAGGATTGGTTTGGCTCGCTCCCTTGAACGTAACGTCAGGGGGGATGAAAACCTACAATTGCCCTATTATGAGTTACAAATGACCGGTTTAGCCCGCACCCTCGAACGTAGATTCCAAGTGTAGCCCTACGCGACTAACATACACAGACATGTCGTAAGATAAAAAACTCATAAACGTTATTATAAGGTGACGGTAAAATCGCCCATCCCCCAAAATTGACGTCTACCAGGCCCACTGCAGGCCCACCTAGGATCAGGGCCTTCAAGAAGAAAACTCACAAATTTCCGCAATCACTACGACGAAGGGTACGAGACATTCCCGTTTGCGCACATAGGGCTAATTGCGATGCACATTACATAAACATCACCAATTCGGGCTTATCACCACGAGTAGACTTCACACAACATGCCTAATTCCAGACATACGCATCGGATCACTAATGCACATTTATGATGGGGACAAACACAATTGACCCGGTGGTTCGCAATGAACCGAGGGAAAACACTCACTGCTGCTTATTATCGACGGGTGGTCCTTCTATGCAAGAAAAATAGAAAAGCTACACCAGGGTCGCAATCTTGCACCCCGACAGAGTCCCCGCTCTCTACATGCAATTCACACAAAACATACGCCTGGGTTGCAATCTTCGCCCTGGCGTAGTCCCTGTTCTGAACCAAAATGACATGAGGGCACTCTCATTGTACATAAAATATCAAAACACACAAAAGCACAAAATAACTGTCCTCAGACCTGGGAATGAAGTAGTTACCCTTGAAGCACGCCTCAGACACATTGGATTTTCACAAAGACGGTAGAGCATGGTTATAGTTGCTTCCCCTACACGAATCCATCCTCCACTCGACGGTTCAAGGCGCTAATCGATAACACAAGCCCACAACGAAGCATCTTCTCAACTCGGTTAGGAACAACAACGACGGAAACCCTAGCAAGATATCTTCCTCTTGAAGTCGTTTACGCCTTGACGATGCCCCAACTATGATCTTCCTCACCTTCGTGGTCCACTAAACTTGCAAGCAAAGCTTTAAGAGTTTCACCAAGAAGGAGGATGCTCGACAACAGCCTTTGACTTTGGTAAGAGAACTCCCTTACACCCCTCGACAAACCACCAAGGCAACAAGAAGCGATGGGAAGCAATCATTCTCTTGGTCACTCCTTTCGGTTAGACGTAAAAAGACAGGGAGGCCCTAATCAAATGACAGGGGAGAGGGCTCGCCGTAGTAGGATGTTTGTTGGCCTCAGATTCACCCGAGGCAAAATCGGTGAGAGTGGGGGTTACGGTGAGCTCTGCGATCGGGAGAGGACGAAGGGATTTAATTCGCGAAAATGGGGGGGGGGGGAGTGGACACTCGACTGATAGAACTTTGGTTTCGGTGTTTTTTCAACTGAGCATTAACTCGCTAATCGCACACCACCACATTCTATTCGCACCCCACAAATGAATTCTATTAAGTTTCAAATTATAAACTTTGGGGCGTTACACATCACATCTTCCTCTTGAATATCTAGCCTAGAATGAAGGACTCAAAATTTGCTAGTGTACTCGTCCACTGATAAACCCCTCTGTTATAGATTATGGAATCTACGGTACATAGTGTACAACCCCATATTCGCTGAGTAGGACCAAGATCCTCCACGGACCAGGATTGGGCTTGATTTGGACTTATAATTGGATCAAGTAAGAAAGCGTGCGGGAGCGCTCTCGCCGTAGGTAACCGGGTGGGTTCTCGCCCAGGGGTTGAGTAGTGTCATTTCATCGAGCGCCAGTACGTCGAGCCCAATCTCTCAAGCTGGAGGCGTGGTTCGTCGAACGCCAGTTCGTCGAGCTCAACTCGTCGAGCTGGGCCTTCGACTTATGGTTACGATTGTCATACGCAGAACTAAGGCTCAGGCCGTGGTGGATTCAGGGCAGGAGGGAAGGCTCCCGCCCCGGGCAGGTGCTGGGGCTCGCGCCTCAGGATGGTGGAAGCCTATGGGCCCTTGGCGTTGAGAGATGCTTCTCCACTCAACGCTCCCGCCAGCACTTGGTGTTGAGTGATGCTTCTCCACTCAACGCTCCACCAGCCCTTGGTGTTGAGTGATGCTTTTCCACTCAACGCTCCAGCAGCACTTGGTGTTGAGTGATGCTTCTCCACTCAACGCTCCACCAGCCCTTGATGTTGAGTGATGCTTTTCCACTCAACGCTCCAGCAGCCTTTGGCGTTGAGTGATGCTTCTCTACTCAACGCTCCACCAACCCTTGGCGTTGAGTGATGCTTCTCCACTAAACGCACCAGCAGCCTTTGGCGTTGAGTGATGCTTCTCCACTCAACGCTTCCGCCAGCCTTTGACGTTGAGTGATGCTTCTTCACTCAACGCTCCAGCCAACCTTTGGTGTTGAGTGATGCTTCTCCACTCAACGCTTCCGCTAGCCTTTGGCGATGAGTGGTGCTTCTCCACTCAACGCTCCCGTGAATCTTTGGTTCCCGCCCGGGGTAGGCGTGAAGGCTTGCGCTCAAGGCAAGCCGGGTTCCCGCAGAGCTCAGCGGGAAGAGCTTACGCCAGGTGGGACCCAGACCGGAAATTACCTAAATACCCCTGGTCTGCATTTACCTTCTCAAAACATCAGAGTTTGGCTATTGGCAGACCAGTCTAGGGGCATTTTAGTAATTTTAGGGCAGCAGAAGTACGTTTTTTGCAGACGAGATATTGAAAATCTATAAATATACCTACAGGATATCTCAGAAGGCAGAGTCTCATACTCTCATTTTGCCTTCTAGAGCTTTCTGAGGTACTCCTAGCCCATCAATTGGCTTCGGAGGGGAAGCGCTCAGAGAACTTCCGGGTTATTAGGAACCTCCCAGCTGAGGCTTAATGTCAGTTTCCAGTTCTTTGTGGCTAATCTTGGGTCGAGGTTTGGGAGAAGTAGGTGTCGGCCACACCCAATGTCCGAACTCTCGTTGAGGCCAGTTTGTGCCTTCAACATTTCTGGTGCGGTGAGCCTGGACCGTGGCTGATACAAGAAAATTTCAAGTCAAGTCTCATGGCTGGATGTGAAGGAGAAGGAGTTGGCTCGGGAGGTTCTCCCTCTCGGGGAAGTGGGGTGACGTTGGGGATGTTGGAGGACTTCAGGCGAGAAGTCTTGCAGACCATCCACTTGGCCTTCTCGGCAAGAGGCGAGTGGGAGACTCCTCAGGTCCCGGTGGCGGCTGCTCCGTCCTTGGGCGAGAACGCTCCCGGACAGCGCCCTAAGAAGGAGGTTCCGACAGAACGGCGGAAAGGGATGTCCCCAGGCGGGAGCTGTTCCCGGGACAGACCAGTGCAAACAGGGCGAGCGAGCCGAGGTCGCGCGAAGAGCCCTCTCGGCAGGCAGGGGGCGGGAGTCCCTTCAGTGAGCTCATCATCTCAGCTCTGGTTCCGGAGGGTTTCCGGGAGCCAGCCATGACCTACTACACAGGGAGGGACAACCCCACGCAGCATGTGCAATGGTTTGAAGACGTCGTCTCCATCAGGAAAATGTCAGATGCCTTCAAGTGCAGACTCTTCTCAATCACTCTGAAGGAGAAGGCCAGGGACTGATTTCACCAGTTGCCTGCAAGCTCGATTTATTGCTTCGAAGATCTGCGATGCGGTTTCTTGCCGAGGTTTCCAACATTCAAGAAGAGGAAGAAGGGAGCAGAGTGCTTGTTCGCCATCAAGCAGAGGTCGGAGGAGACGCTGGGACGCTATGTCGACAGGCTTCAGGAGGAGATCCTGCAGGTGCAGGAGATGCCGGGGTACACTGTGATGCTTGCCTTCACCTTGGGGTTGAGGCCCAACTTCTTTAGCATGGAGCTGAAGAGAGTTCCCCCCTCCTTCGAGGAGTTGATGGAGAGGGCGACGAAGGAGATCGAGATCGAGACGGCCAACCCGGCGTTCGCCAGGAGGTTGGCCAAGTTGGTAGAGGAAGATGGGAAAGAGCCGGGAGCAGGGAAGCAGAGAGAGCAGAGGGAGCAGAGAGAAAAGAGAAGGAGAGAGGAACCCCGAGGACAGGGGCAGCAACAAGGTTGGGGGCCAAGAGAGCCGAATAACAGGTTGGGCTGGAGGCCCCAGGAGGGTCACCCTCAGGGGCAGGGTGGTGGTTTCCAAGGTAGAGACAACCACCGCGAACAAAGGAGGTTCAACTAGCCGGCCTGGAGGCAGGGACAAAGGGTCCCTCTCCCGCCACAGCAGGAAGCGATGGAGATGGTGAGGAGAAGAGGAGGAAGGAGAGGAGCTCGAGGAAGAGCAAGGAGGAGAGAGGGCAGGGTGGTGTTGACCTTCTGTGACTTTCACCAGGAGGGTCATGCAACGACCACCTGTCCAGAGTTTTTGGAGATGAGGGGGGCAAGGGGGCAGGCCCAGCAGCAACCCCCCTTGAGGATTGAGGAAGTTTTGCCAGGAGGAGGAGATGATAGGTGTGAGGACCGGGTGGACGTGGGGGCCCGGGGAGGGATCAGAGTGATCCATGGGGGTGTGGGGATCAAAGCCACCAGTAAGGGGAGCTTTCAGACCATGTTTCGAAGGAGCGTCGCCTCGACCTCCCAGCCCCCCCCCCCCCACACACACACACAGGAGGAAAAGGTCACGTTCTCGGTGAAGGACATGCCACACTATAAAGACACGTTCTGCGATGCCTTGGTGATCCAGACGGCGGTGGAGAATTTCACGGTCTCCCGAATTCTGGTGGGCAACGGGAGCTCGGTGAACGTAATCTTCAAGAAGACCTTTGATGAGCTGAAGGTGGAAGCTCGGAGGGTCCTAGCCTCGGATGGACCGTTGTTCGGGTTTTCGGGGGAGCGGAAGGAAGTTGAGGGAGGGGTAGGGTTGCATGTGACGTTGGGGGGGGGGGGTCGAGGAACTATCGGTTCGTTATCGTTGACGCTTCGAGCAGCTACAACGCAATATTTGGGCGTCCTCTCATCAGCGCCTTTCGTTGCGTCCCATCGTTCCATCAGTGCCTAAAGTTCAGCAGCGGAGGAGTGCAGGTCAGGATCAAGGGGGATCCGAAGGTAGCAAGGCAGCGCTACATGACTGCCGTTAATACCATATCTTGGATGGCGGAGATGAAGAAGCTAGGAAGGGAGATGAAGAGGAAAGAAGAAGCTGCAGGGGAAGGGGCGATGGACCTAGGTGAGGCCGGGGATAAGATTGGAGAGGAAGCTGTGAGGAAGGGAGTAGTGAGCCTGGATGAGGCTGGGGATGAAGTTGAGGAGGAGGTTGTGGAGAAAGAGGGGGCGAGCCTAAGTGAGGCGGTATCGAAGGCAGTGGGGGAGCAAGGGGTAGTCGTAGAAGCAGAGGGGGAGTCCCAGATGGGAGAAGGAGTGGAGTTGTCTGGAGGGGGCCTGTTGGAGGCAATGGAGGTTGAGGTGGTAGAAGGTGAGGCGGAGCTGAGAAGAGAGGAGGAAGGGGCCGGCAGGGAGCAGTCTCGGCTGGAGCCGGCAGAGGAAGTCGTGGAGATGAAGGTCATCGGCAAGGCAGGGAAGGTAGAGAAGGTGAGGATCAGCGGGGGCTTGCGCCCCGAAGACCAGGCAAGGATGCAGGAGTGCATCCAAAAGAATGTTGACATCTTTGCCTGGAGCGCGGCGGACATGTCGGGCATTGACGCTGACGTGGCCTGCTACCGCTTGAACATGGACCCGAAGACGCGCCCCATTCGGCAGAAGATGGGGACCATCACCACCAAGCTGGAGGACCCCATCCGTGAGGAGGTGAAGAAGTTTCTCGACGCTGGTTTCATTTCGGAGATGCAGTACCCAGGCTCGGTCTCCAATATGGTAATGGTAAAGAAGGGTGATGGAAAGTGACGCATGTGTGTAGACTTTTCTTTATTGAATAAATCATGCCCTAAGGATTGCTACCCCCTGCCTCGGATCGACGCGCTGGTTGATTCAGCCGTCGGTTTTTCTGTTATGAGTTTTTTGGATGCTTTTTCAGGTTATCACCAGATCCATATGCATCCCCCCGACGTCAAGGATGTCTCCTTCATCACGAGGGAGGGATGCTACAGCTATAAAATGATGTCCTTCGAGCTAAAGAATGCGGGGGCTACATACCAACGAATGATGGATCAGGTGTTTATAAACCAAAGGGGAAGGAACCTGGAGGTCTACGTCGATGACCTCATGATAAAGAGCAGGGATGTGGAGTCACACTTGCTTGACTTGGAGGAGTCGTTCGTGACCCTGCGGAGGTTCAAGATGAGGCTAAACCCCCAAAAGTGCGTCTTCGGGGCAAGCCGAGGCAAGTTCCTCGGACACCTTGTAACCCCGGTGGAGGTCGAGCCTAACCCAAATAAGGTGAAGGCCATCGTGGAGTTGGAATTGCCTTGCAACGCCAAGGAGGTTCAACGTTTGACGGGGAAGTTAGCCGGGTTGAGTCGGTTTCTCTCTCGTGCCGGGGAGAAGTGCTCGCCTTTCTTCAAAACGCTTCGGGGGGAACAAACAGTTTGAGTGGACGGAGGAATGTGAGGAGACATTCCGGGCGTTGAAGGCCCAACTATCTTAAGCGCCGCTCCTGCAGGGCCCGAAGGAGGGGGATGACTTAGCCTTGTACCTTGGGGTAGGGGATGAGGCTGTGAGCTCTGTGTTGGTAAGAGAAGATGGGAAGAGGCAGTTATCCGTCTATTATGTCAGTAGAATCTTGAAGAATGCTGAGCTACGCTACCCCATCCTGGAAAAGTTGGCTTTCTCTCTAATCGTCTCGGCCAGGAAGCTCAGGTCATACTTCCATGCCCACTCGATCAAGGTGGTGACCGATCACCCACTGCGCAAGATCTTTGAAGGGGTGAAGCACTTGGGGCAGTTGGCCAAGTGGTCCATCGAGCTCAGCGAGTTCGACGTCTATTTCGTGCCGAGGCTCTCCATCAAGACGCAGGCGGTGGCAGACTTCTTGGCCGACTACGTCATAGAGCTGGAAGGGGAGGAAGCACTGCCAAGGGAAGCGTGAAAGATGTACGTTGACTGAACTTCGGGGAAACATTCCCTTGGGGGAGGGGTAGTGTTGGTGAGTCTCCAGGGGGTCACCATAGAGCAAGCAGTGGCGCTGCACTTCCTGGTCACCAACAACCAGACAAAGTATGAGGCCGTCATAGCCGGGTTGCGGTTGGCTAAGGAGCTCGGGATTCACGCTGTGGAAGCGTTCACAGATTCACTGGTGGTGGCGTCCCAAATCAGGGGGGAATATGAAGCTCGGGAGTCGACCCTCCAGAGGTACTTGGCCAAGGCGAGGGTGATCATTGGTGGGTTCCGAGCCTTCTCAATTCAGCATGTCCCCAAGGAAGAGAATGAATCGATGGACCGATTGGCCAAGCTTGGACCCCGAGGGGGGGGGGACCTTGACCGGGCTATTTCATCCGACAACCGAGGGGGGGGGAGCTGATGGAAGTGGATCGGCGACCCTCATGGGTTGATCCCTTCGTGACCTTCTTTGCCACGGGCAGCCTCCCCGAAGGGGTCAAGGAGACAAAGGGATTTCGTCATAAGGCGGCCCACTATCTCATGCATGAAGGGACCTTACATCGAAAGATGCTATCGGGCCTTCTGACGCGATGTGTGGTGGAGGAAGAGATGCCAAGGATTTTGGAGGAGGTGCACTCCGGGGAGTGTAGAAGCCACTCAGGAGGTAGAACGCTGGAGGCAAGGGTGGTAAGACAGGGATACTTCTGGCCCACCGTGAGGAAGGATGCGACAGAGTTTGCGAGGAGGTGCCAAAAGTGCCAGCTCTACGCCCCCCTCCAGCTCCTGCCCGCTCAGCGACTTCGAAGCATCACGACGTCATGGCCCTTCGCCATTTGGGGAATGGACCTAGTTGGGCCATTTCCTCTGGAGAGTGGGCAGAGAAGGTTCCTCTTGGTCATGATCGACTATTTTTCAAAATGGCTGGAGGTCAAGGCGCTGACCATGGTAACCTCCCAAGTCATCAGGAACTTCGTCTGGGGAGAGATCATCTGCAGGCACGGGTTGCCTCAGGCAATTGTCACGGACAATGGTCCACAGCTTGCAAGCGAGGAGTTCATAAGCTTCTGCACTCAGCTGGGTGTCGACCTCAGGTTTGCCTCCGTTCACCACCTCAGGAGCAACGACCAGGTGGAGGCGACAAACAAAATTATAGTGAACCTGCTCAAGAAGAAGGTGGAGAACCTAAGGGGGAATTGGGTGGAGCAGCTCTCCTCGGTGTTGTGGGCTCTGCGAACAACCCCAAACACGGCCACTGGCGAAACCCCCTTCAAACTCTCGCATGGTTGTGAGGCGGTCCTACCTGTGGAATTTGAGGTTCAATCCCCACGGGTCGCGGCCGCTGGCAGAGGAGGCGAGGCATGGAGGGAAGGGAATGAAGCGGAGCTACGACTCTCATTAGACATGGTGGAGGAACTTCGCGACGTGGCCGCAATCACGTAGGAGGAGATCAAACGAAGGATGACCAAGTACTTCGACAAGCATGTCAGGATAAAGCAGTTCAAGGAAGGAGACTTGGTCTTGAATAAGGTCGACACCGCGGGAAGGTCAGCGACCGTTGGTAAGCTCAACTCCAACTGGGAAGGACCCTACATTGTAGAAAGGGCCATGGGGTCGGGGGGATACCACTTCCAGAATGTGGAAGGGGAATCCATGAGTCATGCTTGGAACGACGACGACCTGAAGCGCTTATACCCTTAGTGGGGGGCAAGATTGTAAATTTTATTTTGTAATAATAAATTCATCAAGATTTCTCATGATTGGTTTCTTCTGAACATTGGAAAAAGAGGTTGGAAGTTAGCAAGACCCCGAGAGGATCCCGCTACTCAGGCTCCCACTAGCTGGCAGGTCTGGAAGGCGCACTCGGCCCCGGGTAGACCCGCTGCCAGGCTCTCACTAGCTGGCAGGGCCGTAGGCTCGCCTAGGGGGTAAGGCAATACCTCGAGTGGTGATTCCGCTGCGCAGACTCTCCTAGCTGGCAGGGCTGGAAGGCACGCTCGGCCCCGGGTAGACTCGCTGTCCATGCTCTCATTAGCTGGGCAGGGCTGTAGGCACACCTGGGGTGAAAGGAAAGGAGTTCGGGGAAAGAGTTGGGAAACTAAGCAAGACCCCGAGAGGATCCCGCTGCTCAGGCTCCCACTAGCTGGCAGGTCTAGAAGGCGCACTCGGCCCCAGGTAGACCCGCTGCCAGACTCTCACTAGCTGGCAGGGCCGTAGGCTCGCCTGGGGGGGTAAGGGAATACCTCGAGTGGTGATTCCGCTGCGCAGACTCTCCTAGCTGGCAAGCTAGAAGACACGCTCGGTCCCGAGTAGACTCGCTGTCCAGGTTCTCATTAGCTGGGCAGGGCTGTAGGCACACCTGGGGGGAAGGAAAGGAGTTCGGAAAAAGAGTTGGGAAACTAAGCAAGACTCCGAGAGAATCCCGTTGCTCAGGCTCCCACTAGCTTGCAGGTCTGGAAGGCGCACTCGGCCCCGAGTAGACCCGCTGCCAGGCTCTCACTAGCTGGCAGGGCCGTATGCTCGCCTGGGGGGTAAGGGAATACCTCGAATGGTGATTCCGCTGCGCAGACTCTCCTAGCTGGCAGGGCTGGAAGGCATGCTCGGCACCGGGTAGACTCGTTGTTCAGGCTCTCATTAGCTGGGCAGGGCTGTAGGTACACCTGGGGGGAAGGGAAAGAAGTTCGGAAAAAGAGTTGAGAAACTAAGCAAGACCCCGAGAGGATCCCGCTGCTCAGGCTCCCACTAGATGGTGGGTCTGGAAGGCGCACTCGGCCCCGGGAAGACCCGCTGCCAGGCTCTCACTAGCTGGCAGGGCTGTAGGATCGCCTGAGGGGGGGGGGGGGTAAGGGAATACCTCGAGTGGTGATTCCGCTGCGCAGATTCTCCTAGCTGGCAGGGCTGGAAGGCATGCTCGGCCCCGGGTAGACTCGTTGTCCAGGCTCTCATTAGCTGGGCAGGGCTGTAGGCACACCTGGAGGGAAAGGAAAGAAGTTTGGAAAAAGAGTTGAGAAACTAAGCAAGACCCCGAGAGGATCCCGCTGCTCAGGCTCCCACTAGCTGGCAGGTCTGGAAGGCGCACTCGGCCCCAGGTACACCCACTGCCTGGCTCTCACTAGCTGGCAGGGCCGTAGGGTCGCCTGGGGGGTAAGGGAATACCTCGAATGGTGATTCTGCTGCGCAGACTCTCCTAGCTGGAAGGGCTGGAAGGCACGCTCAGGCCCGGGTAGACTCGCTGTCCAGACTCTCATTAGCTGGGCAGGGCTGTAGGCACACCTGGGGGAAAAGAAAGGAGTTCGGAAAAAGAGTTGGGAAACTAAGCAACACCCCGGGAGGATCCCGCTGCTCAGGCTCCCACTAGCTGGCAAGTCTGGAAGGCGCACTTGGCCCCGGGTAGACCCGCTGTCAGGCTCTCACTAGATGGCAGGGCCGTAGGCTCGCCTGGTGTGTAAGAGAATACCTCGAGTGGTGATTCCGCTGCGCAGACTCTCCTAGCTGGCAGTGCTGGAAGGCATGCTCGGCCCCAGGTAGACTCGCTGTCCAGACTCTCATTAGCGGGGCAGGGCTGTAGGCACACCTGGGGGGAAAGGAAAGGAGTTCGGAAAAAGAGTTGGGAAACTAAGCAAGACCCCGAGAGAATCTCGCTGCTCAAGCTCCCACTAGCTGATAGGTCTGGAAGGCGCACTCGGCCCCGGGTAGACCCGCTGCCAGACTCTCACTAGCTGGCAGGGTCGTAGGCTCGCCTGGGGGTAAGGGAATACCTCGAGTGGTGATTCCGCTGCGCAGACTCTCCTAGCTGGCAAGGATGGAAGGCACGCTCGGCCCCGGGTAGACTCGTTGACCAGTCTCTCATTAGTTGGGCAGGGCTGTAGGCACACCTGGGGGGAAAGAAAAGGAGTTCGAGGAAAGAAGTGAGAAACTAAACACGGCCCCGAATAGACCCGCGGACAGACTCTCACTAGCTGACAGGACTGTACGATCTCTCGGGAGGAAGAAGGAAAAAAGAGATTATTTGTTTAAGTGGTCCCGGGTGGACCCGACAAACAGGTTTACATCAAGCAGACAAGACTGTTGAAATCATGACGGAGTCACGAAACCCATGTTACTTGGTTTACAAACAACTAACTTCAGTCCTAAGCAGTGATGGGATGGCTCAAACCTCTCTCGGCAGGGACCTCAACATAACCCTCCCGGCAGGGCTCTCGGCAGAGCCCTCAGCATAACCCTCCCGGCAGGGCTCTCGGCAGTGTTCTCGGCATAATTCTCCTGGTGAGACTCTGGGCCCGGCTTTCGACAGGGCTCTCGACATAGCCCACTAGGTAGGGCTCTCGCCATAGCTTTCTCGCCGGGGTTCCCGGCAAGCACCTCTCAGCGGGGTTCTCGACACTGTCCTGTTGGCAAGGCTCTTGTCAGGCCCCTTCTGGCAGGTTTTACTTGACCGACTCTTTAAGCGAAAGGTCGTCATCTCCTAGGATCCTAAGAGCCTAGGGTTGGCGCAAAGGTAACAAACATTCCAGCGACAGCAAATTTTATAACACAATATAAAAAGAGGTAAGTATCAGCGGGGAATCTCGCCCCTTACAAACGTTACAATAGTTACAGTTCACAAAAAACGAATGTACAAAAAGAAAAACAAGATTACAATGGAGGCTATTGAGCTGTTTCACTGGAGCTCCCGCTGGAGGTTCCGCTGGAGTTTCCGCTCAGGGAGTAGCCGGAGGATTCGCCGGGTGAGCTTCCGCCGGTTTCCACGTTCAGGACAAGCTCCGCCGCATCGTTGGTCGGAGAGTCGTCCTCTCCTGCAGGTTTGGGGATGGGCTCGAACAGTCAGGGCAGGATCCCTCGCGTCGTGAGGGTCTCGCCTCCTTCGTTCAAGAGCGCCGACTCCCGCAGCACCTCGATGACCATCTTGGCGGTGGCCTGCGCGTTCTCCTGAACGATCACGTCAATTTCATATGCGGAATAGTGGCGGCACTCGACCCTCTTATCCCGCGACGGCCGGGCTTGGGCCAGGGCCAGGGCCTCCTCCAACTGCTTCACCTCGGCCTGCAGCAGCTGGTTCTCGCCCTCGACGCGGGCCACTCTCGCGCGAGAAAGCTCGGCGTCCGCGGAATCCTGCGAGAGAGTCCGGTTAAGCAAATAGTATATATATATGAAAAAATAGTAAAGGAGAACGAGAAATATTGAAGGATCCCGCTTACCTCGGCAGTCGGGCGTGTGGAAAGAAGTTGTTGGGCGGCAGCCAGGTCGGCCTTCAGGGTGGAGGCTTCCGACGCCTAGGCATCCCTCGCCCTGAGCATATCGACGAAGTTGCGCTCTATGGCGAGGGTGCGGCGCCCAGCCATGTGCGAGAGCTGGACCGTGCGAAGCTGAGCATGGGCGGCGTCAAAAACGAGGGCCCGGGTCGTTGTCATGTCTAACGTGTCGGCATCCTCCCGGCTGTAGAGGCCGTAGCCTAGCTCGAAGTCGTTGCCGGTGACTGAGTCTCGCTCCCTCCAGGAAGGGAGAAGGGTGGAAACTGCGATGCGGTTGGAAGTATGATCCCACTGGAAGAAAGGGAGGCCCTCCGTATCCTTGTATTTATCGCCGAAGCCGAAATTTCGGTGCCCTCTCGGCACCGACATGCGAGAGGACTCGACCGGGGTCTCAGCGGCAGGCTGGGGGACACTCGTCTCTCCTGCAGCTAAAGAGGTCTCGGCAGGGGCCACAGCAGCGGGCTGGGCGGCACCCGCCTCGCCGGCAACTGAAAGGGTCTCGACGGGGAACTCAGCGGGGGCCGGTGCAACAAATTTGCCCTTGTCCGCGGCTGACGGGTTTGATTTTTTTGAGAGGAGGGGCTGGGAGGGAGCTCGGTTTCTGCTTCGGGGCGCTAGGCACGGAAGAGGTTCTCGGCTCCTCCAGGCAAGCGACTGCGGCGGACGTGGCGAGAGCCAAGGGGTCGGCGAGTGGCTTGGTTTCGTCAAAAGGCTGGTGCAGGGGAATATCGCGCTCACCTGCGAGTCTCATAGCTGATTAGCCCCATCTCTCGAAATGAAGGGTTACAGGTTAAGACTAGAAAGTTACCTTCGCCGGGGGGTATCGGTTGGAGGGAATCCAGGTCTCGCCGCAGGAAGGGGAGGTCGAAAACCTTGGTCCCGAAGAATTCGACGAGCGCACCCTCGCGCCCCCCGAGAGCGGGAGGCTTGTAGGTCGCGTCGTCATATTGAACTGGCGCAAGCGGAATGTTTCCAAAATCACCAGAGACAAAGACGAATCTCTGTCCCCAATGATTGTTCTTGTTGGCGAGACTACTTGTCTTCACCAATTGTCATGAGAAGAAGACCACCCCGCCCATCGCGCGAAAGTTGAATAACTTCCGGAAGATGGGTAGGCTCAATTCGATCCTTTCCGCCCGCATGTAGCAGATAAACGCCACCTGAATCTCGACAGAGTTTGGGTTGAGCTGGGCCGGCACCACCCCATAATACCGGAGGGCCTGACGCGCTTCCGGCCAGAGGGGGAGGCGGAAGCCCACCTCGAAGTGCTCCAGGGGAATGGCGAGCTCCCCGGCCGGTGCGAGGTTAACTCTATCGTCGTTCACAGGGTTCCGCGCGGTGAACCCCGTGGGGATGAAGTTGGCGACTATCATGTTAAACTCCTCCAGGGTCAGCCGACAAGGGGGGAATGAGTGGTCCAGGAAGGCTTGCACACCCTTGGAACGACCTTCGCTCTTTGCCTGACATCTTGAAGAGAAAAAGAGAGGATAAAAAGTCGGGGAGGCGAGAGCCTTTGCGCCGCAGAGATTGACAAAAACAGTTGGCAAGGGGACAAAGGTTCGGGAGGAAGTAAATGCTGGGGAGTAAATGAGGTAGGTGGATCGGCGTATTTATAGAAGATACGGTAATTATGAGTTCTCTTTAACAAAAATACGGCGGGAGAACGGTCAACGGGTCAACAAATCCGGACGTCTTGACTCCTCGATTTTTGTCCTGTCCCGTCAACTCTCCTTGGCAGGAGGCGAAAACCTCCAGGGAGGGCTAGGAAAAAAACAACCTCAGTGCGCGAGAAGTATTGAGCAAGGCGTATGAATCAGCCATTCGCAAAATGTCGAAGAACACAGATATAAAAGGGATCTCGCCGGGCGAGAGTCCCCAAATGACAATACCAAGAATGATAATAATAACAATGATAATAACAAATAACCCTTATGATAATTGTCTAATGTCAAAAGGCGCAAGGGGTACAAAGGAGAAGGGTAGGCTGGGAGGATGAGAAAAGAAGAGGTTAGCCCCAAGGGCTCAGTACGACACCCACCGCCAACGGCCTGGTTCTCGCTTGCCAGACCTTGGAGGGTCTCGCGGGTCAAAGAAAGCAGTCAGGGTGGTTAGCCCCTGGTTGGCCAGGCGGAGCTGATCTCGAATCCGCGCGACGTGTCTTCCAGGGGAGGTTTCGGCGGAAAGCGTATCCTGGGATTCCGCCCCGCCAAGGAGGTAGGCGCAATCCCGTTCAACGATCGCCAGCCGCCGCTCCATCGTCTCGTGGATCCTCTTCACCGCCCCGGAATTAGCCCGTTGCTTCCGCGCGAGCTTCGACAGTACTCCCGCAATCCTCTGCCTCCGCGCCCTGCCGCTTCTGGAGGCCTCGAGAAAGTCTTCCATCTCACTGGCGGAGGGGAGGGGCGAGTCTTCCCCTTCTTCTTCTTTTTCTTCTTCCTCTTCATCTCCTTCCACTTTGGCTTCTTGCTCTTTCGGTTCTGGAGGACAAAGTTTGGTCAGAATAGGAGAGGAGTGAAGGAAAAGCTGGGAGGTTCTCGCATACCTGAGGAGCGATGGATGCCCTCCCCCGATGGTTGGCGAGAAGGGCCTGGCTGGCCCTCGGTCTCGCCCAGGGGGAACAGAGACGCCCTCTCCCGGCGCGGGAGCGGATGGCTCAGAGATAACCCCTCCGACAGGGATGGCGAGATCGGGCGCCGGATCGGCGTGATCGGCCGGGGAATTGTGCATGGCAGCCCCCGTGACTGGCGGTGCAGCCCCCGAAGCGGACAGTGTACCCTCATCGTGGAGGCTGGTCGCCTCTGTGTCCGCTAATGGAGAGTCGGCGACATCTCTTGGTACCGTCCCCTGCGAGAAGAGCGGTACTTCAGTATGCAACCATGTTCAAGCTTTTTAACATTCCGCACTGACAAGAAGGGCGAAAGGCGAGAAGGGTACCTCCGGCAGAGAAGAAGGGACCTCGTCACGGTAAGGAGTTGGGTTAGGCGGTGCTCGGTTCTCCGTCGACAAGTCTCGCCTGACGGACTTGGCCTTCTTCTTTTTCTTCTTTGGGCGGGAGCTCTCGCCGGCTGGCTTCTCGCCCGATGGCTTCTCGCCAACGGATTTCTCCCCCACTACCTTCTCGTCGGCGGGCCTCTTGCCCATCAACGAAGAGGCAACTTTGGCATAGTTGGCGCGAGCTCGCGCCTGGGCCGCAGCGAGGCGGGCCTAGAGCTCTTCCGAGAGCGGCTTCTCAACGTTTTTGGCACGCATTTTCATGACACGGCAAAGACTCAAGCAGAGAGTAATTACAGCAAAGAGGGCCTGAGGGACAAACTCAGCTGTGTATTTATAGGACGAAGGTGGGGTCTGCAGAAAGATTCCCTGCCATGTCAGCTTGTACTCACCAAATATTTGGGGTTGGACGTGTCTTTCCGAGCGCAAGGCTAGCTCGCAAAGAGCAGGGATTGTGTACAACCCCATATTCACTGAGTAGGACCAAGATCCTCCACGGACGAGGATTGGGCTTGATTTGGACTTATAATTGGATGAAGTAAGAAAGCGTGCGGGAGCGCTCTCGCCGTAGGTTACCGGGAGGGTTCTCGCCCAGGGGTTGAGTAGTGCCATTTCGTCGAGCGCCAGTACGTCGAGCCCAATCTCTCAAGTCGGAGGCGTGGTTCGTCGAACGCCAGTTCGTCGAGCTCAACTCGTCGAACTGGGCCTTCGACTTATGGTTACGATTGTCATACGCAGACCTAAGGCTCAGGCCGTGGTGGATTCAGGGCAGGAGGGAAGGCTCCCGCCCCGGGCAGGTGCTGGGGCTCGCGCCTCAGGATGGTGGAAACCTATGGGCCCTTGGCATTGAGAGATACTTCTCCACTCAACGCTCCCGCCAGCCCTTGGCGTTGAGTGATGCTTCTCCACTCAACGCTCCACCAGCCTTTGGTGTTGAGTGATGCTTCTCCACTCAATGCTCCAGCAGCCTTTGGCGTTGAGATGTTTCTCCACTCAATGCTTCAACAGCCTTTGGCATTGAGTAAGGCTTCTGCACTCAACGCTCCACCAGCTCTTGTCGTTGAGTTATGCTTTCCACTCAACGCTCCAGCAGCCTTTGGCGTTGAGTGATGCTTCTCCACTCAACGCTTCCTCCAGCCTTTGACGTTGAGTGATGCTTCTCCACTCAACGCTCCAGCCAGCCTTTGGCGTTGAGTGATGCTTCTCCACTCAACGCTTCCGGCAGCCTTTGACGTTGAGTGATGCTTCTCCACTCAACGCTCACATGAGTCTTTGGTTCCCGCCCGGGATAGGCGTGAAGGCTTGTGCTCGGGGCAATCCGGGTTCCCGCAGAGCTCAGCGGGAAGAGCTTCCGCCAGGTGGGACCCAGACCTGAAATTACCTAAATACCCCTGGTCTGCATTTAGCTCCTCAGAACAGCGGAGTTTGACTATTGACAGACCAGTGTAGGAGCATTTTAGTAATTTTATGGCAGCAGAAGTATGTTTTTTGCATATCAGATATTGAAAATCTATAAATAAACCCACATGATATCTCAGAAGGTAGACGGTCTCATACTCTCATTTTGCCTTCTAGAGCTTTCTGAGGTACTCCTAGCCCAGCAATTGGCTTCGGAGGGGAAGCGCTCAGAGAACTTCCGGGTTAGTGGAGGGACCTCACAGCTGAGGCTTAAGGGCAGTTTCTAGTTCTTTGTGGCTAGTTTTAGGTCGAGATTTGGGAGAAGTAGGTGTCGGCCACACCCCAAGGTCCGAACTCTCGTTCAGTCCAGTTTTTGGCTTCAACACACAGTTTGGAGGTAGTCGGAGTAAACATATTGTTTACGCAACTCTGTTTTAAACTCAACTTAGGTAGTGACGGGAGACAACCATAACTTATCTCTCATTTGTTCAAGTTGTTTCCACCACTTTAATGTGCGTCCCTTAATTCTACAAGTCACATTCTTGACTTGCCTACTCATGGGTAGTTGATTCCAGCTCATGAAATATCCCATACTGTAACACCAGTCTGAACAACCCTCCAGCCCGAGAACTTAATCAAAATCGATTGGGTGTGTAGGTTCTAAGCACATAAGGTTAGGAGACTGCGTGTTAGGAGACTGCCATGAGTGTATAGGAGACTGCATGTTACTACTTGAGGCGTGCACCCCTTTTTAAGTCATCTCTTATATTTGTGGTGAGAGATTAAAATTTTTTAATTTGAACATTTAAATTTTTCGCGCAACTCTCTAAACCTACATGGTTTTCCATTAATTCTTTTAATACATGAATATTTAAAATAGATGAATATTTTAATGAGAAGAATATTCAAGTTAGAATATTTGAGATAATTAAATTTTTTATTAGCTTAGTTATATCATATTTTTTTTAATGAGAGAGAATACATTTTTTTTGAAACTCGAAAAAGCATGATAATTTTTCGTTTTTTTTAAATATAGATCTTAAATGAAAATGTTTTTTTAACTAAAAAAAGTGAATAATTTAAGAGAAAATGTTTTTTTGTTTTTTTAGGGAGAAAATATTTAAAATTATTTGAAGGAACTCTAAATTTTTTAGAGCCACCTTTTTTTAAAGGAGACTTTTTTCTTTTAACAAACATTAAATGTAAACTTTCTTTGGACACCTTTTTAGCTAAACAAAACAAGAGAACATGAGAGAAAATATTATTATTATTATTATTATTATTTTACTTTAAAGGATCCACTAATTCACACGAGAAATGAATTAAAATGCTTTGATACCAGACTGATGTAATCTAAAATGACAATTTAATTTTAAATAATGAATTTGGGATAAATTTATATTTAATAACAAAGCTCAACTCTATAAACAACAAATTGAGTTAATTAAATCAAAAGTCGCATAAGACACGCACAAGGATTTAGCAATCAAACATACAACATGAAATAAATTATCCACAAGCGTAAAATAAGACGAACAATAGAGTTTTTCGACTTTACAACAAATAAGTAAAGTGAAAATTAGGGAAAGCACATTCTAAAATTTTAGATCAACTAAATAAAACATTAAATTAGTAAAACTATAAGTAAACGAGGGAGTAGTATACCATCTGCGCGTAAGTGCAGACGAAGAATTTGTAGGGTTTCAGGATAAAGGAAAGGTGGCTCAGACGGTTTGGGGCCAGTGTATTTGTTGTTTGGCAATCGAGGGCAGGGGATCAACTGTTGGTGAGCTCCTGTAGGTAGTCGACGGGCTCTGATAAAAGATTCACCAAAGCTTAGGGGAATGGAAGGGAATAGGTTTTCGATGCTCGTGGAGGTGGTTGCCAGTAGTGTTCGATTGTGGAGGTGCAACATTGGGTGGCTAGGAGGACGAACGAAGCTTGCGAGACTTGAGATCGGATTGGACTTCCGAAACTGAGAGAGATTTCTCGGTTTCGATTTGTCCAAGCTTTATTTTTAGGGGTGGAGGGTTGGGGGCTGAAGGAAGAACTCAAAGCTTGTATGTATTGATGGAGTATGTAAATACAAGGAGAGAATACAAATATATAGTAGAGAGAGAGAGAGAACAAATCCTATACAAGATGTGGGACTAAAGGAGAGAAAACATAAATGGGCCTAAAACATGGACCCCAATACATGGGCTATTCTAACACTCCCCCGCAAGCTGGAGCGTACAAATCGTATGCACCAAGCTTGGACAGACATTGATAGAAGGATGCCTTGAGAAGAGCCTTTGTGAGGACATCCGCAACTTGTTCCGTCCCTGGAACATGCTTCAGATCGAGCTTCTTCATTTGAACTTTCTCTCGAACGAAGTGACAATCGATTTCAATGTGCTTCGTTCTTTCGTGGAAGACTGGGTTCTTGGCGATATGTATAGCCGCCTGGCTATCACAAAGAAGAAGAGTCGGAGAAGGTAATTTGACACCCAAATCAGTGAGGAGACTTTCAAGCCATGTCAGTTCTGATACAACAGATGACATTGCCCGATATTCTGCCTCAGTTGATGATCGAGCAACGCCTGCTTGTTTCTTGCTTCGTCATGTAAGCAAGTGGTCCCCAAAGTATGTGCAGAAACCACTAGTAGATCGCCGGTCATCAAGAGAGCCAACATAATCCGCATCAGAGTATGCCACTAAGGTAGGAGCAGACGAGGAAGTCCGGTAAACAAGTCCTTGACCCGGGGTTGTTTTTAGGTACCTGAGAATGCGTTTAACAACCTGAAGATGAGATTTCCGAGGAGAGTGCATGTATCGACTGACAAGACCAACGACAAAGGAAATATCTGGTCTGGTAACCGTGAGGTAGATCAATTTCCCAACTAGTCGTCTATAATATTCAGGATTCTAGAGAAGTAGATCCGAGTCAGATGCTTGAGCACATAACTTGTGGTTTACATCCATGGGGGTATCACTTGGCTTACACCCTAAAAGACCAACATCATGAAGAAGATCAATACAGTACTTTCGTTGAGATAGAATAAGCCCGTCCGGGCGCCTGACAACCTCAAGACCCAGAAAGTATCGTAGAGTTCACAGGTCTTTTGTCTGGAAGACCGAGTTTCGATGCACTTTGACGGCATGTATCCCTTGTGAATCATCTCCTGTAATGATGATGTCGTCAACATAAACTAACAGAAGGACCGTCCCTGTTGGTCGGTGACGAGTGAACATCGAGAAGTCGGCCGAGCTTCGAGTGAACCCGATATCACGAATGGCCTTACTGAATTTATCGAACCAGGCTCGTGAAGATTGTTTGAGACCATGCAGAGCCTTAAAAAGGCGGCAGACTTGAGACTCCCCCGTGGTCTCAAACCCGGGCGGTTGTTGCATGTAGACCGTCTCCTGGAGATCCCCATTTAAGAAGGCATTCTTGATATCAAGTTGAAAAAGGGGCCACTGTCGATGAACAACGACAGAGATGAGGACGCGAACGGTATTGAGCTTGGCGACCGGAGAGAAAGTTTCCTCATAGTCGAGCCCCTGTTGCTGGGTGAAGCCGCGAGCCACAAGACGAGCCTTCAGCCGGTCAATCGACCCATCAATAGCATGTTTGATGACAAAGACCCATTTGCACCCAACCAGTTTCTGACCCGGAGGAAGGGGTACAACGGTCCATGTCTGGTTAGCCCAGAGAGCAGACATTTCCTCCTCCATAGCGGCCCGCCAGCCCGGATATTGAAGCGCCTCCTGCACAGAGTTAGGAACAACAATCGAAGAGAGAGAAGTAACAAAAGCGTGCAGAGGGGGAGAGAGGCGATGAAGAGAGACGTAGGCATCCATAGGATGAGCAGTGGAAGGCGTTACCTGATCAGAAGGACGCGAAGTATCTGTGGTGGAAGTCGGCTGCAGAGGGGCAACAGAAACGGGAGGGCGACGAATGTAGACACAGATGACAGGTGGTTTGGTGGTAGCAGGAGCGGGGGCACGGTAAACGGGTGAAGATGGTGTAGTAGCAGGAATAACGGGACGTGGTAAAGGTGGCGGGAGAGGAGTCAGTGGTAGCGTAGCAGGAAACGGAGCAGGGAAAAACGGTTGTTCTTCCCGGAAGGTAACGTCAGCAGAAACGGTGATCTTGCGAGTAGCGGGTGAGTAACAGACAACCCTTTTGGGTGCGTGAGTAGCCGACAAAGATATGTTTCACCGCCCTGGGATCCAATTTATCCGAGGAGGGCCCGAGGCGGTGGACAAAGCAGGTGCTGCCAAAGATACGAGGTGGTAGAGAGAAAGCCAGAGTGGAGGGAAACAATATGCTAAACGGAGTATCATAATTGAGGACAGAAGAGGGGAGACGGTTGATGAGAAAGTAGGTAGTGGAAACCGCGAAGTTCCAGTATGTCTTGGGCACATGCATTTGAAGCATGAGAGAGCGGGCGAGATCGAGTAAATGGTGGTTCTTGTGTTTGGTAACCCCATTTTGCTGGGGTGTGTAAGCGCAATATGTTTGATGTAGAATCCCGTATTCCGAACACAAAGTGGTAAAGTCGTGGCTGGTGTACTCACGAGCATTGTCAGTGCGGAGGGTTTTGAGAGTTGTGTGGAATTGCGTCCGGGTCTCGAGGACAAAAGCACGAAAAACCCGGGGAAGCTCAGAGCGTTCACGGAGTAAGTAGAGTCACGTAGTGCGAGAGTGATCATCAATAAATGTAATAAAATAACGAAAACCACATATACTAGGAATCCTAAAAGGACCCTATATATTCGAATAACTAGATCAAAGGGAGCTGCACTCCGAGTACAATGCGAAGGAAAAGAAGAACGCGGCTGTTTGCCGAGGATACATGAATCACACTGAAAAGAAGTAAAAAGAATATCAGGAAGAGCCCGCTGTAGAACCGGTAGAGGGGCATGACCAAGTCGGCGATGGCATGCAGTGGAGGAGACGGAAGACAAGATGGTGGGAGATTCATCGAGAAGGTAGAGCCCGTTCCGCAGCTGTCCTCTACCAATGGTAGTCCGCGTCCGCCGATCCTGTATAACAAAGGAAGAAGAGGTGAATATAACGGAACAATCCAGATCATTAGTAAGACGCCCAACAGATAGTAAATTAAAGGGTGAACTCGGAACATGAAGAGCCGAGCGAAGTGGGATGGATTGGGTGAGAGAAAGATCTGCCGAGCCGGAGACGGGAACCAGCGCCCCATTGGCCACAGTGATAGACTTCGGATAAGGAGACTCCGAGTACTTTGCAGGCCGTTGTGAAGTAATGTGATGAGTGGCACCAGAGTGCACAATCCAACCCGGGCTGGTGGAGAGACAAGCAGTACTTGTGTTAGAGACGGAGGCGACGGAGACCAAAGGTGGGCTAAGCAGGCCCTGGAGATGCTGGAGCTGAAGACGGACGGTCTCAAGATCAGGAGAACTGACGTCAGTAACAGCAGAAGCTGTTGGGAGAGGGGGGTAGCCGATTTTTTTATAGCAGGTCGCCTCAAGATGACCATCTTTCCCGCAGAAGGAACACTTTGGCCGGCCCCGCGAGCCCGAACGCCCCCCCCCCCCCCCCCCCCCCCCCAGCAGAAGTGGGAGGGGAGGGTAATAGCGGAGGTGCCTGCTGAAGAAGAACCAGTGGACAAGGAGCTGGAGGATCTGGAGGGGGGAGACATAGAGAATCATGGAGCAGACATCAGAGAAAGATGGGGTAGTGGGAGCAGCCAGGACCTGAGCACGAAGACTCTGAAGATGAGGTGGAAGGCGGGCCATGATGATGGCAATGCACGCAGCTTTCTTCTGAGCTCGCTGAGCAGCATGATCATTTGTGGGCGGCTGATGCTGGATCCAGGCTTCAGCAAGAGTTTTAGCCCAAGCGACAAACGAGGTCATATCTGAAGCGCCGCCAGTGTCGAGAGTGAAGAGGTCAGTGAGGATGTCGTAAAGATGCTGAAGGCTGCCGCGACCGGAGTAGAAAGAATGTAGCTCATCCCACATAGCCTTGGCGGTGTTGTGGTATATAGCCATTTGATAACGCTCACCATCCAAGGAATTTAGAAGCCAAGTCTGAACGCGTCCGTAATTGCGGAGCCAATCATCCTTAAGGGGAGAGGGGAGTGCCTGAGTAAGGTGCGACAGAAGTCCCTTAGCCTGAAGAACCCGCCGAACTGAATGTACCCAAGGAATAAAGTTTTTCTTGCCAGAAAGAGAGATGGTAGTGATCCGGAGCTCGTCACGGAGTTCGGCAGAACATGACGGGCGGTCTGGCGGATAGGCCGGGTGGACAGTAGGCGGGATGGCCACCGAGCTCGTAGAATTACCAGAAGAAGTCATAGAGACAGGCCGCAGACCGGGGAAGATAGGAGACCGCGACCAAGAAAGCGGAAAACAAACTAGTCCGCACGGTCTAGGTGAGCACAGTAGCAGTCAAAGCACAGGAGACAGGCCGCAGCGGACAGGAGCAGTCCGCAAGAAGGGAGGGAGAGGTCGGCAGAAAAGAGCAATCCGCAAGAGAGGATAGCCGACGCGACTAGAGCAGAAACAACCCGGTCAAGGTGTGAAACACACAAGCGGCTGGATGAAGCCACGACCAAAGGCGAAGCGGACAGGGGAAGAAGTCCGCAGCGGGTAGAACCAAGTCGCGCAGACAGAGAGGAGAAGAGCAGGAGACCGCGACCAAGACGCGAGTGAGAAAGGAAACAGCCCGCACAGTCAGGCAGATCACAGCTGCGAACAGAAACAAACCGCGAGTAGAGAGACAGGCGGATTTGGGAAAAACAGAAGCCGTCGAGCTGGAACAAGTCGCAAGCAAGACAGTCCGCAAACAGGCAGAAGCGGAGAGCAAATCGGCGGACTGAAGACAGGTCGCTGCGAGTAGAGAGTCCGCAGCGGACAGAAAAGAAGGTGGCCCCACGGATTAGGAAGGAGGAAAGGCTATAAAAAGCGACGGGGGGGGGGGGGGAGGTGGATCCACGTGAGAAGAAGAGCAACAGGACGAACCTGAAAAGAAGCGGACTGAGAGGGGGCAGGCCGCAAAGGCAAGCGGATAGAGACGAACAGTCCGCTAAGGCAGGCCGCGAGAGAGGTCAATAGGTGCGGTCAGAACAGGGGAGACCGCGAGAACCGGAACCTGGCTCTGATACCATGAAGGAAGAGCTCAAAGATTGTATGTATTGATTGAGTATGTAAATACAAGGAGAGAATACAAATATATAGGAGAGAGAGAGAGAGAGAACAAATCCTATATAAGATGTGGGACTAAAGGAGAGAAAACATAAATTGGCCTAAAACATGGGCCCCAATACATGGACTATTCTAACAGGGGCCAATCTTCTTAATAGGGGAAAAGATTTTAAGGAGAATCAAAGTGGTTTCTTTTGTTTTTGATAGAAAATTTCTAATGATCAAAATAGGAGGGATTTCAAAGTATTTACTTTCTTAATATTTCACAACATAAATCAAAGGGATTTCCTTTTTTTTGTCGAGGAAATTTCTAATGATCAAAATAAGAGGGATTTCAAAGAATTTACTTCTTCATATATCACACCATAAATAATTTCCAAAATTACAACTTAAATTTTATTTCAATATTAATTTTGAATATGCTTCATCTTAATTGATCTTTTTTGGGTGTGCTCGTCTTAATTAACGCATTGCCTCATTTGACGAATCATTTCATTCAGGTTTTATTGGGAGATCACTCTAATAAGTTGTAACAACGTGCGCAAAGTAAAATAAATGTGTGCTGAAAGCATGTGCAATACAATATGTGGATAACATAAAATTTAAATGTGATGCATGTTACATCAAAGTGTCTCTTGATGGAAAGACTGTCCCGGTGATAGGCAGAGCAGTCCTTTTGTGGTAGAAGAGAGGAGTATCCTAAATTTGCATATTATGTGTTACTGCTCTATGACTTAGTTTTAGTTTCTGCATTTATTTTACTGCATTAATCTTTGATTCAAATTGTTGATATTAGAATTACTGAACTATTTTAATACTCGTTTCACTCTCTCTTGAGTAATTTGTGTTAATATTTTCTTATTATTCTGCACTTTCATAATCTGTCACCTGATGATCCTTGGTTGGATCTCTCTATTGTAGAAGAGGTTGATGAAGTTGATCTCCTTGGAATGGAAGTTTAAGTTTTAAACAATTGATATTTTTGTATGCCAATGTAATGATACAGTATTGTATTGATGCAGTATATTGATACTTAAAGTTTTTTCAATATTCCTTATAATGTAATATGACTGTGAATGATATAGAAGTTTGAAGTTCTTACTTTTTATACTTCTTATTTATGTTGTAGAATTCTCTTTAAAAAAAAAAATTCAACATGTATACTCTTTGTTTGTTGTTATATGTGTGTTGATTGGGCAATCTGAGATTCAAACTCGGATCTCTCACAAGCTAGCAACATATCATTTAGACCAAATATTCTTCTTATACTTATCAGTTATCACATCCCTTATTTTCATATTAATTGATACCTATATTCAAATAATCTGAAGTTTTAAAATGCATATCTTTTATCCTTGTTTGTAAGATCATGTTTCCTGTGTGAGTTTTGTTTCATATCCTGTATCTCGTCCTTGTCCCTGTGCAACATAGATCTATATTATGCCTCATTATAGTTTTTTCCACTCAAAACAAACTTATCAAAATTCGACTTGAATTTCATCTCAATTAATTTAAGTTGATTTGTTTGATGAAAAATCTAGTAATTTCTATATTAATTGTTGTTGATGATTTGGCATTATGTGATAAATTGCCTAATTGGGCAACTCACCAAAACTCATTATAAATCTGAGCTAGCAGCACGCATTTGTGATGAGCTTTGGAGGTCCCAAATTAATGGACTTTGGAAATTGTTAAATTCGTATATAACTGAAATTGACTTTAGTTTCATATTAGTTTAATTATTTGCTTTATGATGCCAGTTGTAGTTTTGGTTTTTATTAAATGTTAAAATTTCTTTTCAGTGCACCTGCCCTGTCATCAAGAGGATCACACAAATCAGTACTTCAAACATCTATGGATGATGCATCTTCAGAAGGCCCATGGAACACATATTCCAATGGAGAACGGTCCCCAAAGCCTAATTTTGATGATTCAATGGGCTTTGGAGTAGCGACACCACTGCTAAAGTCCTTAATGACGCAGGTACCAACGTTTCCTGGCAGGAATTTTTAGCAGTGTTCGGATTTGTTTAGATTTATATCTTAAATTAGGAATACAACTCAATATTATCCTAAATGAGAGCTCCCGTGAGTGCTCTGCTTCGAAATGGAATAATTTGTTATGGATTTGCCTTGGCTTTCAAGTGAATATGCCTACCATCCAAACCCAATGTTCCTTCTTATACCTATCATATCAATCCAATAGTACTTGAACATAGATTAACTAATTTTAATTTAAACTGGTTATGCTAGTAAATGTTCCAGGTAATCACTCCATGTAAAAGTTCCAAGATAGCACTACATTATCTCAGTAATTTATCTTACATTAAATAGAGCTAATTTTAAAGTACGCCACGGGATGTTTTCTTTTAGACATTTGTAGTCCGATGTCTTTTAGTATTCGTAGAATGGAAAGATAGCATTTTCTTTATTTGTGATCCGTAGTGTGTAGCAAGTATCTAATGGAGAATATTCTAAGCACAGAATATAGCAAAATTTCTTTATTTCAAAATTTTATATCGAATATAGCTAAATTACTTGAATTTTTATTTAATGCACTTTGGGGTCATCAATAAAGTCCTCCTTCACGCTATACTCTTTGATGAGGCTAGACATAATTTATAGAAAAAAAGGTGTGCAAATAGCCAATCACTCATGATCCCCACTAACATGGTGAGGATCATGGAAATAACCACCGCGCACGCGATCGTTGCGTGATTTGCACGCAAACCGCCCACTGCCGGCCAAGCCGCTCTTCAACGGCCGACCCCTTCAGGTCGGGAGGCTCCCGGCCGGCCGTGGCCGCGCCGCGCGGAGAGCGGCCTTCCCGACCGACTGGCGCTGCCAACCCTGCGGCCGCAAGAGGCGTCCGCGCGCCACAGTTGTCCGTGCGCATCTTGTCAGCTGCACGTGCTGCGGGAGGCCGTCTCCAAGGCCGGCTGGCTGCGCTGTGACCGCGAGGTGCGACCGGCACTAAGGCCGGCCGCCCTCCTTGCTCACCTACGACCGACCGTTCCACCGACCACGACTCCTCTTCCTCCCCCGGTGGTTGCCTGCCGCCAAGTGGTAGCCCGTTGAAGGCGATCCCTCTCCACCGTCCGATCGTTCCATCACGATTGCTTCCGCCGGTTACGTGGGTAACCACCCACGTAACCACCCGCGTAACCACCATTGTTAGTGGGAGATTCATTTATTTAATTACAGTCTGCACGTAAAGAAATATTATATAAATAATACTTGTTTAAAACTATGCTAAATATTTTCTGCACCCAGTAATTTGGGTGATTACAATGTGCGGATAGCCGCATAAACTATCATAACCACCACCTGGAACATATAAAAAAGTCCCGAGACCCCATTCATTTCTAACATTTTCTCCTCCCATCTTTCTTCTTCCTCAGGCCAGAGCTCGGTCTAAATCATCCTACGAGCCACCTCCTCCCGTCGAGCCACCCAAAAATTCATCTAAGTTCACAACGCTCCAAGGAAGAAGACGTTTTGCCGACACTCCAAGAGGCCAACTACGTGCACGACCTATTTTTGGATTCGATAGTGGGCCCATCTGTAACGCCCTAAGATTTTTAAATCCGAAATCAAATAAATTAAATCTGATTTTGGGGTGCGGTTAGAGGGCTTGGTCTGCGGATATGGATTTTGATCTAGGGTTTTATATAAAACCTAAACTAAGCTCTCCCTCTCCAAACCCTAAGCAGCCACAACATCCCCCTTCCCTATCTCTCCCTCTCTCTCGGTCTTTTTCTCGCGCGAAATAGCCATCCCCGCTCCCTCTCTCTCGTTCTCCCTCTCTGTCTCGTGCTCCACCTGAAAGGAGGAAGAGGCCACCCCCTCTTCGACATCTCGCCCTCGTTGCCGCTACCGAGCTCTGGCCGTCGTCGCATGTTGGGAAGTGGAGCCACTCCCGACCTCTTTCCCTCTCTCTCTCTCATTCTCTCGTGAGCCTGAAAGGAATCGACTGGGAGGAGGAAGAGATCCTCCCCCTTCCACGGTTTCTATTTTTGGTGGCCGAATAAGTGGGGGACAGCGATCCAGATTCCGTCTTCGTGGTGTTGGGTGCTAGCCGTGTGGGAGGAGAAGCCATTTGTATAAAGCGGTGTTGTCGGCCTAGGGCCAGCCACCATTTGTGATGTTTGTGCATATGTTGATTATGATTGGCATGTTAGTAGTTGCGCCTTCCTTTTTATAATAGGGAAGAAGTACCACCACCCCAGGAATGAGGTGGGGTTGTTACACCATTGTGGTCAGCTAAAACTGATCATTGTTTTTGTTTTTGTCCCGTCTTTGTGGATTGTACAAGTACAGGTGTCGGCGAGACGAGAGGAGAATAACGGTCAAGAAGCCCTATGCTGCGCCGTCCCTCGAAGGCCAAAGTTTATATAGCTTTTATGCATTATCGTCCTGCGTGCTGATGTGTGTAAATCTTGTAGCGTACGAAGCGTTTGTGGTGAAAAGCATGTAAGACTTTAAGGCCGATCACCTCTTTTTCTTAGTGCGTTTCATTCCTTGTAGATGTGGACATTTGGGCCCCCTTGTTTTGGATTTTTCTTAGCTTTCGTTGTAGGTGTGTCCGTGTATAATCTGATTGGTTTAAGTAGTTTCCTGTAGCAATTAATAGCATTTTAGATTTGTGGATTTTGTATGTCGTGGGGCCCCGGCCGGACCAATGCTATATACTATTTGCAGGTCGGTTGTTTTAATTGGTATCAGAGACAGGTTTCGTGATCCGCTAGTGTTTAAGTTTCAGGACGAACCCGTTTTAACGGGTGGTAAGCACTACAGTGCAAGAGCCTAAATAGTTGATTTTAAGCAAATTGTCCACTTAGGAATGACCAAATTCATTGTTTTCGTGCACATTTGGGAATTTAAGCATCTCATGCTTAGTGATCTTCCCTATTTACGATTGCTAGAACATGTGTTTCACACGTGTAGGCATTAATAGTGATTGAATTAAGTGCTTTTGACCTTCATTTTTCCAAGGAACGCGTTATTGGGAAATGAAATTAGTGATTACCCGTAAAGGAATACGAATGTCAGGAGAATGACCACTACGATTTGGGTGTTTCCATAACTTAGTCGTTGACCACCTTATTACTATGATAGGTGTTATGAGCCTTCGCGACTGCCCTTATGCGAACATGACTAGTGGAACAAAAGTCATGGTCGTTTAGATGAGATCGGTGGTAGTGATTCACCTGATACTGTATTAGATAACTATGAATAATGTCAAATCGTTGACGAGCTATTAGTTGGAACCGATGGATTACACATATTCCGTGTGAAATTTAGTGTGATATATGAAAAGAGGCGTCCGATCATTTGGGTTAGCCTTGCGCTTGGTGGTGTGACCCCGATATGCGCAAGCAAACGTATCATTTCACACTAAAGATTGATGATTACGTAATGATGCGTTATACTAATAGCAGTGATGTATTATGATTTCTGAGAGATGAAGTGTAATGATGTGATGAGTGGATTTCACATCACGTTGTAGTCGCTTGTACTGACCTATTACTTTAGGTTAGGTCACTCGTATGTTTTAGAGCCGTTTTAGGTTGCGTTGGGAAAATATCGTTTAAGATTGGAGGCGAATTCATGCCTCCTGTCGCGATGCTTCAGGACTGGAATTAATGTTACCCTTCCCGTCACGCTCTTTTTGGACAGTTGCGGGATGCTCCTCTCTATCGCGCTCTTTTAGTTAGATGCGAAATTTATTTCCCTTATTGGTGTGCTGAATCATGAGATAGACCGTGAGTTTGGCTTGAGAGTTCGGATTGCTAAGAGGTTTAGTGAAATTCGGAGGTAGAATGACTAGTGATGTATAAACATTGACTTGTCATCCTTAGTTACTGTGATATCTCTAACACATGAGATTATAGGAGTATTTGACCCCTATAATGGAAAATTGTGAAGGTTATATTGGTACGAGAGTGGCTAATTGGAAGGCTTACTCGAATTAGAACCTCGAGGTAGAAGAAAATCGTCGGCGTAACGCGACTTCAGACTTGGTGCCAGTTTTGTGTGGAGCCCTTATGGGTCTGAAAGTATGGAGAGTTAAGATAAGACGCTCTAGTGAAATGAGGATTCCTTGTGTAGAAAAGCCTTGGGTGATTTACGGAATACACAAGTCATGTCGTGAATTAACGATTATGTCGCTACATATCAACGTGTAATTAACGTCTTGACATGTACATTATCCCTTTTGTAGGTTTGATAAATTTAGTTGTTATTTGCGGTACATAAGTGTGTCGTGTTGCTGAGTTCTTCTGTCATTCTATTAGGTGATTAGTGAAGATGGTGGCCCCACTACATTACAGTGTACAACCACAACTAGTGATGCTGAAATAAGTGTGATAGAAGACAAGTGCATCAGTGTGACTGTTGGTGGGACACACATCCCTATGGCACCTGTGCCCATGTCTGTTGGTGAAGAAGCAACCTACGAGACCCGTGATTGAGTGGCTTACTTCTTGCGTTTCCATCCACTGTTGTTCAATGCCGTTGAGTCGCCCACTTATGCTCGGAACTGGTTAAAATGGATTAAAGACCTCTTTTTGGTCTTAGAAGTGTCGTCGGAGCTGAGGGTCACTCTTACCTCTTTTGCGCTTTTTGGAGAGACTAAGAAATGGTGGCATGAGGAGTGGCACGAACGTTTTGCCCGACGCCCTTGGTCCCAAATCTCCGTGGAGGAGTTTGCTTCAACATTTTTGGAACATTTCATTACAACAACTACCCGCCTTATACTGCGAGATGATTTTTTGATGTTGTGGCAGGAGTTGTCTGTGGAGGCTTACCTCCAAGAGTTTTTGCGGCTGAGCCGTTATGTTGAGCATGTCCTGGTGAGTGATGAGGACAAGACACGATATTACTTTAAAGGCTTACGTGAGGAGTGGAAGCCAATAGTGTGCGCAATGACATCTATTAGTTTCCCTATTTTGATTCAAGCGGCCCACACCGTGGAGCTTGTCATTCGTCTTGTGCAGAGTGCAGCAGAGGAAGAGTTTGAAAGGAATAGATTGCTAGTTGCTGAATCAAAAAGAGCACCTGCCTTTGAAGAAGTCAAAACCGAAGGTTCAAGGAAGAGGCAGGAGTCACCTATTGTCTGCTTTCATTGTGGCCGTCAAGGTCACGTTGCTCGTGGGTGCTGGTTTAGGCCCTGAATAAGCAGTGGTGATGACCTCTTTTACCCCTCCCTTTTGTGCAAAGTAGCATGCTTAGAGGTATGTGTGCACATGTAGTTGCATGTATGAGCAACAAGTTGTTACATGTGTTAAGTTTTTAAACCACCTTCTATTTTGGACTCCTTTTTGGAGGTTAACTATCCTCGCTTGTGACTCTTATTGTTGAGCCAACTTTTGATGTTATGGTAGTTTTGTACGTGGTGCTTGCGAAGCATTAACATGATTGATAACTATAACGAACGAGCCAAAATTTGGTTGTTGTGTAGCCGTGGAGTTATGATCTTATATGAGTCTTACCTCGTAACGTGTTAATGATGAAAATTGATACCAGTGTTACTTGGTATCTAGCACACTCGCGAAGAGTCGTCAGTCAACCAAGATAAGCTGGCAATTATTCATTCAAAGTCGAGTTGTTGGCACGATACTATAAAATTTATATGTTCTGAGGCTTTTCATTGTTACTGTGCTCCTGTTTATTTCATTGTTTTGTGGCTTTTTCTTCTTGTTTTGGAATTGCCTTAGCGTTCGTGACAGTGCCGCCAGGTCCTTGAGTCCGATCAGCATTAAGTTCCAGGTTCTATGTTTTCATTTCATTTTCTTTACTGTCAGACATTTCCTTTATCTAATAATAATGATCAGTAAATCATGCACGATTGCTAGGCTATATTATGTGTTAAATTTAGAATCATTTGCATGTTCATTTATCTGAAATTGACATCGCGTGAAAATCTGTATCAATACTTGTACCATGGGTTTTATTAAAATGCATGTGCACCTGTTACACACTAGCATGTTTTAAAGCTTCCGCATAAAAATAAACTGTTTCCCTCTAAATTAATTGTTTTTAAAACTATTTTCAGTTTTCTCTATTTCCGCCTTAGCAGACATGATTTTCTTTCCGCTCATGCCCGTGACATCACGACCCGCCCGAAGCGCACTCTGAATTTCGTTGAGACGGGTCGTGACATCCCCACCCTGCAGTGACCTTGGACGCAATCAATCATCATTTTTTCACCTCCTGCACGTGTAAGTTGTATTTAGTGTTTTATTTCCAATTATTGTGTACTTGGCACCACACCTTTAGTGAATGTCATTGTTATTTGCTATTAGTGCCAGACTTCATATGATTTGCATTGATTATTCTGCACGCGCTTAAAATATTCGCGCCTCGGTTGCTTTTTGTGAACAAAACTTGTTTCTCTTTAACTATAGTTTTTGATTGCTTGTGTTTCTGTTAGATTTATATTAATTAATTATTGTGCTAATTTTACTGGACATTCTCTTGCATTCACTTCATATCACATCATATAGGATCGCATCTAGAGTGTTCATCTCGAGTCGACATGCCACTGCATCCCTTCTGTCCCTCCCACCCGCTCCATTCCCCTCCTCCCTCCCCCTTCTCTCTCTCCCCATTGTCACTCAAACTTGTTGCTCTTCAATACCGTGTATAGTTGTCCCTCAACCACTCATACGTTCACGTGTTGCTCAGCTTGATGTCGTTTGCTACTCCTCTCTCAATTGTTACTCCTCCACCCTAGTCGCATGAACCCCAGTCACTCCACCCTGAACTACCCTGTTGTCTCTTCTTCTCTTTGCAGCCACATGCAGCTATCCAAGCATCTTCTGCAGCACGTGCAATCTCTCTATCAGCCCTCATATTGAAAGTCCTATGCATTTGTGATGGACAATTAAATTTCCAATCCTTCGTCATCCTGGTTAAAAATCATCATCCTTTTTCACATATAATCCAAATATTATCACTCAATTACCACATGGACAATGACCTCCTTTCCTTTTCATTGCAAATCTCAAATTAGATAGTTATTAAATAACCATTGAGAATTTCAACATTTTTGATAGCTCCATGCACTGATCATTGGCTGTTGAATTATTTTTCGTTGGTGGAATGCATGTTGAAAAATAGTACTTATGCCCATACTTCCTTTACTGGCCCAATTTATGGCGCATGGATCTGTGATGAATCTGTCATCACGAGCATGATGACTATGACAACAACACTCAAGCCTTTATCCCATCATAGTGGGGTCGGCTGTATGGATCATTTGTCGCCATCGTTCCGTATCTTTAGTCATAATCTCACTAATGTCTAAGCACATCATGTCTTTCCTTATAGTTTCATTTGAAATCTTTTTTGATCTACCCCACTCCCGTTTAACATGCCTAGTAGATAAACTCTCACAACACCTAACAGGTGCTCTAATCGTCTGTTAGTTCCATCATGTGTTATCTTTGATTTGTTAAAGAGATTTAGGAAACTCTCTACAAGTCGTCATTCCTTCGTCAATTTTCAAGAGATCCATGATATAGAGCAAGGTGATTATATTCATGTTTTTATTCCTTATTTTACTTTATTCCTTAGGAGTAGATTATCTATAGTCCATACACATCGGACCACGTTCTTCGGGAGTCCCAACAACATGCTGATGTGGAACAGCCCACCCGACCGTCCAGGCCTACTTATGCTACTTCGAGCACAGTGGAGATTGGGATCGCTCATCATGAGCGAATCACCGACCTTAGTGTTAACTGTTTTATATGTTTTTTATTTCAAATTGTATTTTGTTTATTTTGGAGATCACAACGATCAACAAATCATGGTCGTTCGTTTCCCCCTCGTTGTTGGAACATGTGTTTTGCATCTCTCAGGTTTGATAATAACAAATCTCATGGTTTATTTGATCATACATGTTTTGGGTATAATGTGCAAGTTTATGTCGTACACAAACTACAATGTTGTACCGTCGTCGCTAGAGATACCGACTAAACTTGCCCAATACTAAGGTAAATGTCGACTAAACAAGTTTCATGTCGACTAGACAAGTCTCATGTCGACTAGATAAGTCTCATATCGACTAGACATGTCTCATATCGATTAGACAAGTCTCAAATCGACCAGACGGCTATGTCCAAGGAGCATGTCGACTGGACAGTTCATGTCGACTGGAGAGGCAAGCTACCGCTGGCATTATCCCTAATCTCGAGCGCTAGCTGTGTCGACTAGAAGGCTGTATCGACTTGAAGATTGATGTTGACTTGAAGGGAATGTCGGCCAGACAGCACTTGTCGATTGGATAAGAGAGCTACCGCTGGTGCTAGCCCTACTGCCGAGCGCTAGCCATGTCGACCACAAAGAAGGATTGACTGGACAAGCTTGTGTCCACTATACGTTGCATGTTGACTGGACGATCATATCGATTAGACCAAGCTCAACGACTACCGCTGCACGCTACTGCTAATGCGCCACACTACCTTTGAAGTCCACGTGAGCGATCCATTTGCTCAACACGAGAAAGTGGTGGCGATCACAAAAGGACAGATCACCACCGTTCCGCGGTAGCACCTACCGCTTCGCGATAACAGTCTTGCAAGGAATCCAGTGCGTCCACCTATCTCCTACACGGAATCCTTAGCTGCATGCTTCTTTCGCTCCCGAGACCTGTGTCGCCTCTTCCTGGCTATGCTATTAAAGGCACAAGGCGCACTTAAGGTGCAGGCGCGCGCCTGAGGCACGTAAGACGCAAAAATGAGAAAAAAAATAAAATCAGTTAATTGTGCGCCCAATTCATGAAAAGTCGGCGAATTAGCCGCACATTTTACTCAATTTCAGCGAATTGGACGCCCAATTTGCTCAATTTCAGTGATTTGGGCGCCCAATCCGCTCAATTTCTGCGAATTGGGCGCCCAATCCGCTCAATTTCTGCGAATTGAGCGCCCAATCCGCTCAAATTCAGCGAATTGGGCGCCCAATCCGCTCAATTTCAGAGAATGGGTGAGCCTTGGGTGCACCTCAGGTGTGTCTCAGGCACATCACCCGCCTAAGCCTTGCTGAGGCGCAATAAAGTGCACCCGACGCCTCAGGTGTGCTTAGGCACACGCCTTGATAACACAACTTCATTGTATCGAGCACCTCCCCCTTTTGTCTGATTCATCATGTGTTCTTTTTTATTATTTTCCAGCTCTGCCTCTCCTAGCTACATGTTCCCCCTACTCATGTTTCCCACTTATTTATTTATTTTATTATTTTCATAGCCCCTTTCAATACTCCCTTATACCCCATGAATCACTTCATCTCTTAATCCCTCCCACCCAACCGCAGCCTCAGTCCACCACATTTCTTTTTGTTTCATCGACTTACCCCTTGTTGTGGCCGACATCCTCTCATGCATCGTGGCCCCACTTAACGCCCCCACCACTTTCAAGATTTTTGCACGCATTATTTTTGTACATACAAGCACAACATTTTACGATGAATTTATTCGTTGTTCTTCCGCTTGGCACAACTACGACCACTTCCTTGGCCCAACTGACGTGTTTTGGTCATTGTGTCAACCTGCATGTCCGCCACCTCGCTTGACCTTGAGGACAAGGTCAATTTTCAAGCCAAGGGTATTGATACGTATACCTCTTGCGCACATGCGCTCAGAAGATCGTCCTCACTTCACGAGATCTCTCCCGGATATGCGGCGACCTTTATGGATTATCTTATATTTCATAATTAACAATGTAATTGCCCTTGATGTACTTCTTCATGTAGTGTCCTCTTCATGTAGTGGAGTCTCCATCTATTTAAGGATCCCTTAGTGTCTTGGGCTCTCTTTGGAGACACGAATACTTGGAGGACTTAGCCTCCCGGTGCTTGGCGGAAGCATGTCTCTCGAGTTTTTTTTCTTTAATTTCATGCAATGCAAGTTATTGTTCGTGTGTTTGTTCTCGTTTCGGCTAGCTAGCTCGTATCATTACTCTTGACCATCCTTTAGTGGCCTAATTTTTGCCACAAATCTGTGATGGTGCCATCATCATGAACATGATGACTGACATTATAAAAAAATTGTTAGTTACATCATGTGATGTATCTGATTTGCTAAAGAGATATAAGATGTTCCCTAAACTTACATAAGATACTCTCCAAAGTCAGTATTCCTCCAACAACTTGTAACTGTGTCATGCCATTTTTCAAGATATCTACGATGTAAAGCAAGGTAATGACATGATAGCTTCAGCTATCGTTGAACAATGATGCAAGATATTGAAACAAGCTCGATCCAATCTCGAGGTCAAAATCCCTCTAAAAGCCTACTCTTCAAGAGAGTCGAAAATACCTAAGTGATTCAGGATAAAAATTATTCTTCAACCAAGGGATCCTTGTATACCTCATCCTCAAAATCGACCTTGTCCTCAAGGTTGAGTGAGGTGGAGTTGATGTGAAGGCCTCTAGGGAGGTCAAGACATGCTAGTTGGGCCAAGGTTTCAGCCGGAGTTGTGATGATATGAAGAAAGATAGAGCAACTTCTCAGGTGCTATTGCGATTTTTTCGAGAAATTGTCGCTAAACTATGTTGTTAAAGGCGCGCCCCAGGCTTGCCTATGGCTCAAGGCTCATCAGGCTCAGAGGTTTGCATCTTTGTGCTCTTTTTTGCCCCTTTGGACATTAAAGGCATGCCTGTGTGTGATTTTTGTTGTAAACCTTTTAAAAAAAATAATGAAAAAAATGCAAAAACTCAATAACATTTGTATGTTTTAGTGTTTTTGAAACATAATCGATCTTTAAGACTTAGATATGATGCAAGCGATCATATTGATTTTATTTTGTAAGAGATATAAATGATAGTAATGAATGATTAATTAGTAGAATTTATGAAGAATCTGTTCAAGAAGATGAGTTGATGTTTCATGTTGATTATTTGAAATGAATGTGGTTGCGCCTTGCCTTTTTTGGCTGCGCTCCTGCGCCTTGAGCCTTGCGCCTAGTCTCTAAGATCTCTTTACGTCTTGGTGCGCCTAGGTGCGCCTTGGGCCTTTAATAACCAAGATGATATAATGGTGGTTGAGTGATGCCAGAATAATTGCAGGGAGGGAATAACACGGCGAAAGGAACAAGGAGACATGTGATTGGTCAGTGAGTGGCGGGTTGGGTGGACATGTATGAGATTTGAGAGTGGATTCATTTATGATGAGAAAGGATAGATGGGGTCCATGAAATTTGAAAACTAGTAGATGAGTGTGGGGCATTGTAAATGTTTGCAAGTGAGTTTTTTTAGTAAACTAAGATTAGCTATGAATTTGAGTGGACGGGAGAGATCGTGGTTGCCGATGGATAATTTTATGAGGGAATATCTTGTCTCATTGAGTTGAGTAGTGGAAATATCTGCTAAAGGCAGTGGGGCAAAATAAAGGACATGCACGCTCTACTATCGGGTGATGGAAGAGCGAGGCATGCTCGTCGCCTTGGGAACATGATGCTCGAGGGCGTGGGTGACAGAATCAGAGCTGAAGGGCGAGGGCACAACAACCTAGGTCATCGAACTTGTAAATGAAAGGGAGAGTAGGTGTCTCTATGGGAACTAGTCCCATTGCAAGGCATCGATGCATGACACAGTATGTGGGAAGGTTTGTGAGGGTAGCACCGGAGGTGATGAAGGGGTCTGGAGACCAATGGAAAGTCCGATCATGGTGGTGGTTGTGATTGGATGGAGAAGAGGACTGGTAGGTTGGGTGGATGGTGGAGTTGGAATGTTTGAAGGGGATGGTAGATGGCATGTGTGTTGGCAGTGGTGTTGGAAGGGTTGTGACTATCGTTCATTGTTAGTGGAGTTATCAACGGCGATTCTTGAGCTGTTGGGGAGTTGTTAATGGCATTAGAGGGATGATGAACCGTTGGCGAATTGCGTGCGCCATTCAGAGGAGTTCGGCCATGGTGGTATCAATCTAATTGAAGCACCCGTGTTGTGAATCTGCGACCTTGGACATTGCTAAGGGGAGGAGGAAATTGGAACCGGACAACTGATTTTGGATGGCTTGCGGAGGTGGCAGGTCAAACCAGCTTATAGCTTCGACTAGCATCGAATTTTAACCATTGATTAATATTTTGAGAGCAAAACCCCCCTATGACCCTACTTTTCAAGAGAACCAAAATACCTAAATGATCCAAGATAAAATTACTCTTCAACTAAGGGATCTTTATATAAGGTGGAGGTTCCATGATAGACAAAATATACTAAAGACAAGGCACATTATTAATTATGAATATGATATTATTTGTCGACAGTGATTTCTTCTTTGATACATTACAAGCTACCCCGTAGAACGTCAGAGAGTTGTCGGAGAAGCGACCGGGGGTAGAGATGATAGTGGAGGAGGATACTATGAAGTCGGAAACAACTGCCAAAACCTTTTAAAGACAAGGAGAGAATGACTAATACGCATACTATTCCATGACTCCCGAGATCCTTTAAATAGACTTACAAAGAACATAGATGTAAATAAGTCTTAATACTTGAACTTACATAAAATACAACAAAAACAACAATCAATAATTGAACATAATAAAAAACAATATAATAAAGCTCCACTGGTTCGATTAAATATATCATAATAATTGGGTGTGAATCCCGTAACATCTTGTCACCAAATGGTTCAATTTGGAGTACATAATTGTTTTTGGCTGAACTTTTTTGTTTTTGATAAAGAAAATATTTGTTTGGCTCCTTATTTCTTTGGCTTCTACTAATTATTGGGCTCTTCATCGTATAGAGGTCAAAATTGCCTTCTTGAATGACAATTTAAAGTTCATTGTTTTATGTACCACCCCTTTGGTATTAAGAGAAAGGTGGAGAGTTTGGTATGCTCACCTAGTAAGTTTCTGCCAGCATTTAATGTCATGGCATCTTAAGAATATTCACACTCTGATAATGCAGTCATTTTTAAATATGATAACTGTAAAGAAATATACACAATTTATTTCTAAAATTGTCATAATAACAACACTCAATAATACTGATATTTAGATAAACTCCAAACCATCGGTCCGCCCTTTTTTGGTATTCTAATGATTATGTTCATAACGACGTCATGCTTGCTTTTGGTACTCCGGAAAAACAAATCTTAATTGAACCCATATTTTCCCAAGGATACAATCTGCTCATGGAAAGACTTCGTATGGGTTTGATGTACTCTTATCTTCAACGAATAGCCCAACATTCAATGCAGGTCGAAGCATATGGTTACCTGGTTGGTTGAATGCTATTAATGAGAATAGTAATTCACTTTTCTTAACAATAGGGCCGGGAGATTTCTTGGTTCATCATGCTATTGCTCTGGGTTTACATACAACTACATTGATTTTAGTAAAAGGTGCTTTATATGCGCGTGGTTCCAAGTTAATGCCAGATAAAAAGGATTTCGGTTATAGTTTTCCTTGCGATGGCCCCGGGCGGGGGGTACTTGTGATATTTCTGCTTGGGACGCATTTTATTTGGCAGTTTTATGGATGCTAAATACCATTGGATGGGTTACTTTTTATTGTCATTGGAAACATATAACATTATGGCAGGGTAACGTTTCACAATTTAATGAATCCTCCACTTATTTGATGGGATGGTTAAGAGATTATCTATGGTTAAACTCTTCACAACTTATCAATGGATATAACCCTTTTGGTATGAATAGTTTATCGGTCTGGGCGTGGATGTTCTTATTTGGACATTTTGTTTGGGCTACTGGATTTATGTTCTTAATTTCCTGGCGTGGCTATTGGCAGGAATTGATTGAAACTTTAGCGTGGGCTCATGAACGGACACCTTTGGCTAATTTGATTCAATGGAAAGATAAGCCAGTGGCTCTTTCCATTGTGCAAGCAAGATTGGTTGGATTAGCCCACTTTTCCGTAGGTTATATATTCACTTACGCGGCTTTCTTGATTGCCTCCACATCAGGAAAATTTGGTTAAATTAGTGATTTTTTTTTGATAGGGTACAAAATACAAAAATAAATATCATTTATTTCGCTGAAGAGAGGAGGTATCTACCTTCTTCTATTTTTCCATATAGGATCTGAACTGTATCATTATAGGAACTGAACTGTATCATTATAGGAACTGAACATTATGACAAGAAAAGGTTTGATTCAAAGGGAGAAGAAGCGCCAGAAATTGTAACCGAAATATTATTGGATTCGTCGATCCTCAAAAAAAGAAATCAGCAAAGTTCCCTCGTTGAGGGAAAAATGGGAAATTCATGGAAAATTGCAATCCCCACTGCGTAATAGTACACCTATACGTCTTCATCGACGTTGTTTTTTAACCGGAAGGCCTAGAGCGAACTATCGAGACTTTGGACTGTCTGGACACATACTTCGAGAAATGGTTCATGCATGTTTGTTACCAGGCGCAACAAGATCAAGTTGGTAAGGAGAAAATATTGTTTCCTATTTGGATAGATCTCTACAATCTATGATCATAGAATATAAGGGCCCCTTTACCATTTTGTATAAATAGACTATTCTATTTGTATAGATATGGTAGAGGGGGCTACCCAATCTTTCTTCGTCCATCAGTTCCCGGTTGTTTACCGCGGAGTAGAGCAGTTTGGTAGCTCGCAAGGCTCATAACCTTGAGGCCACGGGTTCAAATCCTGTCTCCGCAACATTTTTGTGAAACCCCCCTTTTTTGTAGTAATTAATTACTCTTTTTTTTGTTGGGAGGAAAGAAAGGGTGAAGCGGAATATATAATATATAACTATTATACTCTAATATACTAGTAAATATACTAGTATGTATAGGAGTCAACTATACCATGGGCGGATAGCGGGAATCGAACCCGCATCTTCTCCTTGGCAAAGAGAAATTTTACCATTCGACCATATCCGCATTTTCTTCGTTCCTGATACGTACGCATATGTCCACACATATATGAAATATATGATATATCATATATGCGTCTGGATCATATTTGCACAGGGCTAGATAGTAAGTAAAGTAAGATTCCAATTAAGATAAGATCAGATTATTAATTATCTATATATAATTCATAACAATAAAATGTAATTTAGGAACTCAGATTCCGTCTAAGCGTGTCTCACAATTTGAATTTCTTATAAGAATTGTCATTTTTGGATCGGGGAAATATCAAAGAAGTTCAAGAGATGAGAGAATTCAGGATAGCTACCAGAAAGACTAATCCAATCCATAATGATGTACCAGAAAATACAACATTTTTGTTACTTGACCAATCATCAGAAGAAGCAAATACAACTGGCACGCTAATCAGTAAGATTAATGAAGTTGCAATTAATGCAAAAACAGCTAATTGGAAAGCAATAGTCATGCTTGTCATCCTCCAAACTATCAACAAATGAACTATACCATTTGATCCCTCGTTTAGTAAAAATTGGAAAAAATGCATCATGAAGGGATTTGACATGAATGAATTGATTCATTAGAACTTATTACCACTTTCTTTTTATTCGGACATGAAGTTGAGCACATAGTTAATGTATGATCTTGTTGCATTCATATATTCGTAGGAAGAAAATAGAAATTCTATCTGGGAGAGATGGCTGAGTGGTTGATAGCCCCGGTCTTGAAAACCGGTATAGTTCTTAACAAGGAATTATCGAGGGTTCGAATCCCCCTCTCCTTTTGCTTGCTTAATAAATTACTTCTTTACTGGTTTGGCTTGGCTCCCTTTTTCATAAAGGGAATGGCTCGGCTAGGCGAGATAGCCGAGCCAGAATAAAAAAATATATATATAAAAAATAAAATCTCAGCTAAGAGGGGTCATGGAAAGAACAGGTTCCAAATCACGATCGATTCCTTTTTCAAACCCCACTGCAGTTGCACGCGCCCTTCCCGCATGCCACAAATGTCCCACAAATAGAAAAAAAATCCTAGAACAAAATGAGAGGTAGATAACCAACTTCTAGGAGAAACATAATTGACTGCATTTATCTCGGTAGCTACGCCACCCACGGAATTTAAAGAACCTAAAGGAGCATGAGTCATATATTATGTCGAACGCCGTTCTTGCCAAGGCTGTATGTCTTTTTTCAGCCTACTCAAGTCCAAACCATTGGTTGGGAACTAATGATTAATTTGAAGCAGCCAGTAAAACAAATCTTGTTGGAAAGAATGATACCTGTGTAATTATCATGTTTCCATTTGAACTTCAGTGAAGCAGCATAAATAAAATTCCACAGTGGCCTAGTAAATTTATGAAGGAAAAGATTGTATGTATTCATATTAAGCAAAAAACTGCTGTATCCATATTAAGGAAACGGCAGTTGTATCCATATTAATGGAAAAGACTTGTATCTATATTTTAGGGATAACATGTCATGGTTTTCTATAACTTCTTCAGCTCCCTACGACTCAAATAACTATGCTTATCATACACTGTAAACACTACTCTAGTTCATAATAATGAATTGCCTCTAGTTGGTAATAATGAATTGCTTCTGCACGTGTGAACCAGGTTGGAAGCAAATTCGGCGAGAGTACATCTCGTTGGGGGTCGATGCTCTCTGATGGGCATGTCGGTAAGCTCAAGGACAGATCAGCGGCTGCCATGTCGACATTCGGCGACCTGCTTCCTGGCCCAGCCGCAGGACTCCTCTCATCTTTTACCTCGACTACGTCAAGATTCGATTCTTTATAGGCCTCAAGAGCTCTCCGTGCCTTGGTCAGTTGAGAATAAAAAATTTCCGTGATCTCAAAGGAGGAAGATTTTTCGTGCAGTAGATAGAAACATGTTTGAAAAATCTGAGAATGGTTTGTATTTTTTTACTATTAGTTTCAGTTGGTTTTGTTCTCTATGTAAAGTTGAAGCATTAGGAGGTTGGGGACTGTATGTTTATTGTTATAGCAAAAGCTTCATAACGCTGGTGATTTTGCCAGTTTTGTAGTATATTGGAATTGGAAGGAAAATGAAGAAGAGATTAAACCCGTTCAATTTTGCTTTATTATTTCATCTCTTTGGATCTTTGTTTGATGGATTAAATTGATTGGTTGTAATACTGTTCGTTGTATTTGTTAAAGAGATGAAATTATATTATTAGCGCTCTTGAATTTTTTTGTTCAAAAGGGTGTCAGAAGTCCTTGTAATATTTTATACATGGAGCGTTGGCTCAAGGTAGCGCATTGTCACACGCACAAAACTTCAGCACATGGCACGTGTGACACTTGGCTATTTTTCTTCACAAATTTGTGCTAACCAAGTAAGTTTCGCTTCAATAATGTAGTGGAATGAAGAGAAAACGTTTGATTGTATTTCTGAACAAAGTTACAAACATATTTTGATAGACAGTTGATCAAAACATACAACAACAGCAAACATTAACATGCACACTCAACTCACATAAGAGAACTCCTCTTATGTCTCTTTTCTCTTCAAAATTTAAGAAGGTTCTGGATTTCTCCACACAAGGAGACTAGATTATTCTATATTATATGCCTTTTTATATTTCACATGCAGACTCTTCTCTACCATTATAGGATATTCTCAATATATTCATATTAGTCTAGAATAATCCTTCATGTATGATTAAAATTGGTCTGGGAGCAATTGAGTTAACCTTAATACCGTGACATTCTCCCCCACTGAATTCATGGGTCGTCATCGACGTGTCAATTATTTTGACCCTGTTTAACATTCTTTCATTATTTGCAAACTTTATTGTTGATATAATCTTCTTTTCTTGCCCACATAGTTTCTTTATCAACACTGAATAGGTAGTCAGGCCATCAATGTGATGCATTTCAGATGTGGGCAAATGAGAATTCCTTAAAATTGATCAGGAAAATTCATCTAAATGACAGCATCGTAGTCTTCAAAGTGAATAACTTCAATAGGTACCTTACTCTTCCATCCTGCAAGACGTGCATCCACATCCGGTGCAAGCCTGATAGTTTGTACTTTATGGGAATTATTGAATTTTATTTGTGTTGTTCCAAATTTCATTGGTAGTCCAATTCCCTTAGCGGCTGTCTTGGACATGAAGTCAATTGTGCATGTGTCCACCAAAGCTCCCATTTTTGTACCTTGTATTGTCACCTTTTCCATTATTTGGCCACTTATTATCATTTTTCTAGTATGGATTTGTCTTAAACTTCCCAGATTGAATATGCACTTTTCCCCTACTCGATCGATAACGATTCTTATTTTTTAAAGGTTGGGAAATCATTGGCTTTGTGCAGTCTTTCACACAAAAAACAACACAAAGATGAAGGACTTTTGTAGGACTTCTTGTTTTTCCTATCCTCCTCGAATAAACATGGCATTACAACGTTGCATGGTACTTAGTCTTCCACATCTTGTGGCTCATTCTATTTCCCACTTGTTGTCTCATCTTTTTTTATCAGAGCCGTCAAGGATTCAAGCTTTGGAGAATCATTCATATGATCAGGTACCTTCCAACAAAATAGGAGGTGACCTCTTCTTTTTCTAAAATCTCCTTTGATGAGTTCCCCAATGTTTTGATTCAACTTTAGTGCCTCCACCATTATCATGATGGTCTATTTCTTCTTCCAAGTAGAACTCGCTGAGTGATTCAACTACCACAATTGCCTCGTCAACAATGCGGGGTCCTCGTCGTCGTTTTGCCCATGTTTGCAGTTCATCCACAAAAGTATAACTGACGATCCTCCTCCATCATGTTGGGGATTTGTAATATAAGTGTTGTAAACTCATTAACATATTATGTTATTGTTCGTTTCTACTTCAGCTCCCTCAACTTTTTCAGTGCTTGATTCACGACATTTTCTTTGTAAAAATTGTGTTTGAGTTCCTTCTTGAACTCCCACGTGTCTAATTGGCACAGTTCTTTTGCAATATCAACCTATTTTCTTCGCCACCAAAAACAAGTAATTTTTCATCCTCCATAAGAAGCAGTTTGTACCTTGGTTTTATCATCTTTTAGATGGCATCCCTCGAACTAATTCTCCATCCTTCATAAGATGTTTTCAACTTTGTTTGCATCTCGTTTGCCAACAAACATGTCTGGCTTAGGGATATCCAATTTTGCCCTGAAAGCAATGGTATTACCACCATTAGCAGTAGTATTCGTGCAAATGACAAGCTCTTCCTCCTGGTGCTCCACTTTTCTTCTTAGCTAGCTAAATTGCTCCTCCAACTCATCGATACATTTATGTAATATTGCATTAGCTTCAAAAGCATATTGAACTTTCTTCTCTAGCTCCTCTAAAATTGCTTCCCACTCTTTTCGCACTAGGAGGTTATTGATTTCCAAGACCACCATGCATTTTTCCTTGTCCATCATACCAAGCTCTAAATGACTCTCTTTTAAAGCTCAATTTTGGTCATGCTTCTTCTTGCCAATATGTTGTCTAGTATCTCTACTTCGCTCCTCCATAATGTTGGAGTCTTCACACACTACCATTGGTTTTGTTGTGGCACCAATCACGAACTTGAACGAACCCATCTCTTGATACAAACTGTCACACGCAAAGAACTTTCATACAAGACGTGTGTGACACTTGGTTAATTTTCTCCACAAACTTGTCTTAACCAAGTAAGTCTTGCTTCTACAATGTAGCAAAATGAAGATAGAACTTTTGATTATATTTTTGAACACGGTTATAAGACAGTTTGATAGACAGTTGATACATACAAAGATCAAGACATACAACAAAACTCGGAACGAATAATTAGTACACTCAACTCTTTCAAGAGGAGCCTCACTACCACAACAAGCTCCAAATCATGGATGATTGAAATGAGGAGAGGTCTTTCTTTTATATAGGCCTCCTCCGTTTTTCTCTCCAATACTCAAGAAGGACCTAGATTTCTCCACATAAGGAAACTAAACTATTTCATACTCTTCTACACCACTTCATTTCTTCTCTACCATTCTAGAATGTTCTCAACATATTCATAGTAGTATAGAATAATCTTTTACGTATAGTTAAAACTTTTCACGGAGCAATTGAGTTAAATTTAGCATCATGATAGCATGCATAAACAGATTTTTTTATTGAGTACAAATGGGCAGCTTTAATTTTACATCAAATAGTATGTTTTTATTTTATATAATAATATATTTTAGTATTATTTAGTGTTATTAATACGAGGATAAAATAAGAATTTCTAATTTTACACTAAAGAGGGAGGTCCTCTTTTATATAAACAATAGATATATTTGATGCTCTTGTATTTCATTTTTTAAAATGTAGCTTTCATTGTTCTAAAATTTATGGATCAAATTTCAAGTTAGCTTGGAACTTTTGTAGTGAAGGGTTTATCATGAAGAACAAATCAATGTTTGAGTTTTAAGTCATCTTGTTTTTTTTTTGCTTGGTCCATCTTTGGAGTCTTGTGTTGGATCTCAATTTAGTTCAGATGGGTCATAATTGACTACAATATCTATATAACAAAGAACTTGTTTATCATGCTATTTTCATTCTTTACTAAGAGTTTTAGGGTTTAAGATATGTTCCATTTGAGGGATTTGGAAGGTCGGTTTAAAATTAGCCTTTTATAAAGAATATAAATTCCAGTGGTGTTTCTTGCTTTTTCTTTGCGGTTCTTTCTTGAAAATTTAAATTACTAGTTTAACTAACCCGGACAATTAACGTTTTCCTGTACCTAAAAAACAATATTGTAGGGGTTTTTAAAAGAGCGACGCTAACAACAACTCCTAAAAAGCTATTGGCAGCCCATTTATTTCCCCCACCCAAAAAAATCTATTAACTCCTCCAACCTATCAACAGCCCAACTCACCCAACAAACATGTGCCATAACACTCACGCGAATGCTTCCAGACGACGAGCCGCTCCCCTCCGCCGGCATCCATTCCTTTGGCGACGAGCCCTCCACAACTGACGACGCTCCTTCCACCATCGGCTACTCCTCTAGATCGCTTCTATCGAGGGACCCGCCACCAAATTTATCGTGTAACGGTCCGAGGTCCGCCACAATTTAAATCATTATTCTAAGCGGGTTTTTCACAATTAATTAACGCAACAATTCTAATATGTAAAGCACAGCTGTACCATGAGAAAACATAAAATAACTTTTTTTTTCATGTAGCATAATATACATCATAATATACATCATGTCTATCCCAGGGTACAGGAACAAAAAAAACTACTACACATCTGCCAACATCAAGTACTGACTGTAGTATATGTAATACATGTAAAATCAGTCAATAACTAGTGGAAGAACCACGTCTTCCCTTTGTCTTTGATCTGCCTCTGTCAATATCCCCATAGCAGGGTCTGGAACATTGGCGGTTTGATCCTAAAAATAAAAATTGACAATCAGTTAGTTTAGAAAACTAAGTGAGATTTTTACCTGTTTAACCACACTACAGACAACAAGAAGTGTCAACATCAATATGCAGTTAAAATTTGATATGAGCATATAACAGTAAGTACATGAAGTAAGGTACTAAACAACGAACTAATATATAGAAATAAATAAATTTTTATATTCATTATTATTTTTCTTGCATACGTATTCATTTCTATTCAGGAATCATATCATAATTTGTTCTTTTGAAATGTTGAGGTTAAATCTCAATTCCTGTCAAACATCTGGGTCCGTCAGCACATCACATCAATGTCTACTCTAGGATGCCTCCTAGAGTCGACATTTCAACATCAAAATCCGTAGGAGTTTACCCCCCCCCCCCCCTACTGGGAGTTCTACCCCCCTCCCTACTAGGTGTAGGAGTTCCCCCCCCAGGTGTTGATGTTTGTGGCTCACCCCCTACCAGGATTATCCTTAGTGGTTTGATGCGTCGAAGCAATTTCAATTTTAATTTGTTTTGTATTCGATTCAATTTCATTTCTAAATTTCCCCTCAGAGTTTCATCGATAGCTAATTTACGTTTAGCTTTTAGTGATTCCTTGTTTTCAATGATTTCAAATCTTTTCAATCCAATTCAATTCTTATTTCATTGCATGCAAGAAAATAACTCAGAGTAAACTAGTGTTCCGTGTTCATAATTCAAAATATACGTAATCAAAGCGGTAAAGACTCACCATAGCTTTTCCTTTAACTTTGTCCTCCGTAGGATTCTTGTTACGCCTATTGGCAAACGTCATCCTTTGTAGTATCAAGAAATCATTTACTTTAGGGTTGTGCAAAAAATAGTTACGAGCAGACTCCTAAGATAGCCACAACTACGACCTCTAAGAGTTGTCTAGGGGAGGACTAGCTTAGGTGACTCAAAAAGAACGCGTCTCAATCGAATTGACGCCACTTTACACTTCAGATTTCAGCCAATATGCAATCTCAATTCAACCACTATGTGACAACTAATATTTCAAGAGCTCACAAATAGCACCCCAATTCCCAAGCAATAAGGCAGCCAAAAAAACAAAGGATATCCCACCACATGGGATCAAAATTAGCCCAACAACATCACAACACACTGCTAAGAACAGCTCCAAGGGCTGCTGGAATAGCAACACCAAGGGCTGTCAATAGCAGCTCAAATTTCAAGGCAAAACCCCATCACAAATAGCCGAATAGTATAAGCTAAATTAGTGGGAAAAGGGGAGATATTATCAAGTATTCCTCCAGCAAAACATCACATAATAAACCCATAAAACAAAACTGCACCATCAATAAATCCTTCCCCGTCAAATTTAAAGCAACAAAATCTCAAAGGGGCTATCAAATTTCTACAATCCTAGATGGCAGAACCAGCCCTAGAGGCAGAGGAAATGATAAATAGAAGGGAGGAGCTCACAGTGGAGGTTTCTCTTGACGGTTTCTCTTATCTGACTCTAGTCTCAATCCTTTCTGTTCAGCTTGACGGTTTCTCTTATCTGATTCTCTTGTATCTCATTCTAGTTGGCTCTTAAGCGATCGCAGCACAAGCGAACTATCTCTTTTGCGAGGGGATCTTCTGGAGATACCACTTCCCAGCTGCTGAGACAGATTCGGGAATGTCTCACTTACCTAAAAGAGCATCGTCAAACTCCTGATCTAGCCTTTTATTTCGGCCGCACAGGGACAACTAGAGTAGCTATCACCACTGCCCCTCCTAGAGCCACCCCTCCTACACCTAATTCTGGAACGGCTCTCCTGTCATCACCCTAGTGACCCTACTTGTGTCAAGTCTGGCTACTCCTCCTGTAGTGATGTGTAATACCCCAGGTTTCTTATAACTGAAAACAATAGTATTAGGATCTTGATGCTATCGTTAGCGGTAGCTCGATACCGCCTGACAGTAGTGATCAAAACAATCAATTTGATGTAGTCAATGTAGGTGATGCAATCAATTTTGATACTGCTAGTGATAGCTCGATACTGCTTGCAGTAGTGATGTAGTCAATTTGATACCGCCCGATGATAGCTCGGTACCGCCGGCGGTAATGAGCCACGTGGCAGGCAGCCACATGTTAGTTGGTTGTGAATCGGTCGTTAAGTGGCCCTGACTTAGTCAAGCGGCCACCGTCCGAGATATTGCCCGCGGTAGCGCGATACCGCAGGTGGTAATGCTTGTGATAGAAAATATCAGTTTGATCACGACCATCCATTTCTATTTGTCACGCTTGGTGGATTGTCCTTGTGCAGGTGTAGGAGAGTCGAGCGGGAAGTAGCAGGTTGAAGCCCCTTTGTGCTATGCTGGCCCTTGAAGGCCAAGAAAAATTTTTACAAGTTTTCATGTATTGTCGACCTACATGTCGAAGTATGTAAACCACCTTGGTGCTATAAACATTTCATATATTATAAGATCTTAAGGCCTGACTTTGTGTATGACTTTCATTCCTGATTATATATATAATGGACATTCATGGTTGTAAGTTCTTGTTACTTAAAAACTTTCGCTATAATGTAACTATGAGTTAGGATACGTGGATGTTTTGATTTTAATTCGTAACTCCATTAACTTTCCGTTGAATATGGCGTGGGCTCCGGTCGAGCCTTCTGTTATATTCTTCGTGATGGATGGGGGGTTACGCGATGGAAGATACTCTGTTGTTTAAGAGGCTAAAGTTGTCATCCTACAATGACGATCGAGACTATTTCATCATTTCTAAGTAGCTCTCTCAGATGGAGAAGCATTTCGAGTATGTTGGAGTTGCAGAAGTCCAGAAGGTTCTCCTTACATCCTACCAGCTGACCGAGGATGCTTGACCTGGTAACTTCAGTGTCGTAGTCTCCAAAATTCTGCTTCCTTGACCTAGGGTCAATTTAAGGAATCTATCCTGGAGAAGTTTCTCTCTTCTATGGAGCAGAACAGGCTTTCAGAGAAGTTCTTGTCCCTCCAGCATCTCGGCAGGCCAATGACTAAGTATGAAAAGGAGTTCTCTAGCATATCCCTCCTTGTCACGAAGTTTGTTCCTGATGAGTTCAAGAAGACCAGTCGTTTCATGAAGGGACTTTGACATGATTTTCGTCAGCACGTGGTAGCTTGTGGCGCCACCGCCTATGCTGAGACTATGGGATCTGCCCTGCAAGTGGCTGTTATTGAGATGGATCGTATGACCAAGAAAGTCCATCATAGTTCTAGCAACGCCACCACTTCTGACCCTAAGCGCAAGGGCACTCTATCTCAGGAGCAAGGCCTCTAGTCCAAGGAGGTGTGTGCCTTTTTCCATAAGGTGGGTCATGTCGCCCAAGTCTGTCACACCCTCCTGAAGAAGCAGAAGGTGGTTGTTCCTACACAAAAACCTTAGTTGATGCTTGTCTCTGCGTCCACCATCTGTGCTTACTACAAAAAGGTAGGTCACTTGTTGAAGAACTGCCGTCAAAAGAATAAAGCCTGCTTCAGATGTGGACAAGTTGGGAAGCTCATCTAAGACGCCTCATGAAGGAAAGCCTAATTCTCTCTCAACCTCTGCAATCTGTTTCAGGAGCTCAGTAAAAGGGCAAAGTTGTGTTGAATGTCATCTATCAGGCCAAGGCGCTCGCATCTACCGACAACATCTCTGGTATGTATGCGTTGTTTTTAATTTTTTGCATCTTAGTTTATCTGCCTACTTTAATATCAAAACAATCATGATTTACGTTTGTAATTTCCAATTTTAGGGAGATTTATGGTCAAGAATAAGTGAATGCTAATTCTATTTGACTTTGTGCATCTCACACTTTCATCACTTGCCATATTATAAGCCTTCATTGTTGGCCTACTTTGCCACTTGAGGTCCTTTTTGAGATCTCTATGTCCGGTCCTCTGCACCTTTCAACTAGGGGCATTCTCAATTGTCCAATCTTGCTTGGTAAATTATAAGTTTAATCCAACCTTATAGTTCTGGATATGATAGTGTTTGATGTAATTTTGAGCATGAATTGGTTGGTTGCATATAAAGCAAATTTGGATTGTGTGTCGAATAGGGTCAATCTCAGCATCGATGACAAGAACTATAACAATCATGTTCAGACCAGAGGTCACCTGAAGGTAATTTCCGCTGTGTGCGCCACTCGTTTTCTTAGTCAAGGATTCTGCTTGTTTTGTATATGCTCCACTTTTAGATTTTGCCTCCCCTCAACTCGAAGCCATCTGATTGTTTCTAAATTTCCTGATGTTTGCCCCCACTGAATTTCTTGGAATGCCTCCTGATCGGGAAGTGGAGTTCTCCATTGACATAGATCCTGAAACGCACCTCATATCTAAATTTGCCTACTGTATGGCCCCGCGCAAACTAGAGGAGCTTAGATCACAATTGGACAAGCTGCTTGAGCGTGGGTACATTTGTCCTAGCTCTTCTCCTTGGGAAGACCCTGCTAACTTTGTAAAAAAGAAGGATAATTTCATGAGACTGTGCATTGATGATCAGGATCTGAATAAAGTTATAATCAAGAATATGTATCCCCTTTGGAGTGTGGATGATCTTTTTGATCAGCTCAAGGGTAGTATTGTCTTTTCCAGGATAGATCTCGGATCAGATTACCATCAGCTGAAGATCAAGGAATCTGATATTCCTAGGTCTGTCATCCAGACTCAGTATGGACACTTTGAATTCTTGGTGATGTTCTTTGGTTTAACTAACACTCCTGCTTTTATGGATATGCTGAACTGTGTCTTGTGCGAATATCTGGATAAGTTCATCATCATGTTCATTGATGTTATTCTGGTCTTTTTCAAGACTCATGAGGTGCATGCATCACATCTTAGTCTCACTCTCTCCACTCTGCATCAGTATCAACTCTATGCTAAGATGACGAAAAGTGAGTTTTGGCTATATCGTGTCGCTTTTTGGGGGCATGTCATTTCGGGAGATTGACTTTCTGTCGATCCTGTCAAGATTTCTGCAGGTATGGACTGGAAGCGACCTTCTATCCTACTAAAATTAATAGGTTTCTTAGATCTGATGGCTACTACCGACGATTGGTCAAGGGTTCATTGATGTTATTCTGGTGTTCATTGATGTTATTCTGGTCTTTTTCAAGACTCATGAGGTGCATGCATCACATCTTAGTCTCACTCTCTCCACTCTGCATCAGTATCGACTCTATGCTAAGATGGCGAAATGTGAGTTTTGGCTAGATCGTGTCGCTTTTTTGGGGCATGTCATTTCGGGAGATTGACTTTTCGTCGATCCTTCCAAGATTTCTGCAGGTATGGACGGGAAGCGGGCTTCTATCCTACTGAAATTAATAGTTTTCTTAGATCTGATGGCTACTACCGATGATTGGTTAAGGGTTTTTCCTCTCATGTTGCTCCTCTAACACAATTAACTTAAAAGCATGCCAGATTTGAATGGTCAGATTAGTGTGAGCATGCATTCTTGGATTTGAAGCAACGTCTATATTTAGTGCCAGTTTTAGCTCTTCCTTCAGAGGGGGCTGATTTTTATATTTACACTGACGCTTCCGGAGTTAGATTGGATTGTGTCTTGATATAGGATGATCGTATTATCAGGTCGAGAAAGTTGAAAGTTCATGAGCACAACAACCCCACTCCTGATTTGGAATTCACAGCGGCAGTGTTTGTATTGAAGCTTTGGCGACATTATCTCTATAGCGTGAAGTGTCACTTTTACACCGACCATCAGAGTTTGAAGTATATCTTTTTTCAGAAGTATCTCAATCTTTGTCAGAGGCGATGACTTGAATTCATAGCAGATTATGACTTACAACTCACGTATGTTCCCAGTAAAGCCATTTCAGTAGCAAATGTGTTGAGTGGACATGCTTCTTCTTCACTTGTGCACCCATATCGGCTACTCTTACAGCCTTGGTTGATTACCTCGAACAAATGGACATACCAGTCTCACCTGAGGGTCAAGAAGAAGTTTCTAGTCAGTTATGGGTAGAACAAGTAAATGACGTGCAGCCATTTGATATCGTACTTCAGCGCATTCACCAACAAGTTGAGCTAGAGACTCTTCCAGATTTCTCTATCTCAAACGATGTATTACATTTTCGAGGTCTCCTTTGCATCCCTGATATTCCTGAATTTCTTGATAGTATTTGTCGAGAATCTCATGAATCACGCACATCTGGTCACCCGGGCAACAATAAGATATATCATGACCTGAAGCAGTTTGTGTAGTGGCCTGGTATGTTGAATTACATGGCTTGCATCATTTCTTGATGTTTCATATGCTAGAAGGTGAAAGCTCAGCGTCAGTATCCTGGTGATCTTTTGTAGCCTCTGCCTATTCCAAAAAGGAAGTGGGAAGACATCTTTATGGACTTCATCATTGGTATGCCCCGTACTCCAAGAGGATATGATGCGATTTGGGTCATAGTAGATTGTATGACTAAAGTGGCCCACTTTATCCGGTACAAGTAAGGTCATTCCATCGAGAAGATGGCTCGGGTATATGTTTCACAGATTGTTATACTCCATGAGATTCTTTTGCGGATTGTTTCAGATCGTGACTTGAGATTTGTATCTCATTTCTAGAAGGGATTTCAGCAAGCTTTGGGCACCGAACTCGACATGAGCATACTTATCATCCGACGATCGATGGCCAAACTAAAAGAGTTCATTAGATACTTGAAGACATGTTTTAATGTTACATTTTAGATTATAAGGGAGCTTGGGATGAGCACCTACAATTAGTCGAGTTCGCGTATAACAATAACTATTAAGAGAGTCTCAAGATGGACCCCTTCGAAGCATTATATGGGCGTCGTTGTAGGGCCCATGTCTATTGGTCAGAAGTGGGTAAAAAGGTTGTTTTGGGTCCTTATTTACTTTAGGAAATGGAAAAAGCCATAAAGAATGCTCAACTTCAGCTAGTCATGTCATCGGGAAGCAGATGAAATATGTCAATCAACGTTGTCGTCCGTTAGAATTTTTCATGGGTGATCAAGTGTTCCTGGAGGTTTCCCCTTCTCCTGAGGTGAAATGGTTTGGTGACCTTCATAAGCTAAGCCTGAGGTTCGTGGGACCATATTTCATTTCAAAGTGTGTCTGAGGATTTGATTATTGTCTTGAGCTACCTGCTTCTTTGTCCGGTGTTCACGATGTCTTCCAAGTTAGTCAGCTTCAGAAGTACATTTGTGATCCTACCTGCATCCTTGAAGAAATTTTAGTGATTCGTGAAGCCAATATTTCTTATCCTGTTGAGCCTAGTAAGATCGTTGAGTATTAAGAATGCAAGCTTCGAAAGGGAACTATTCCTTTGGTCAGAGTGCTTTGGATGCATGGAAGGTCTAAAGAGTACACCTAAGAACTTGAATTTGACATGTGTGTTACAAGTATCTGCAACTCTTCCATTGATCTTTGTAAGTTTTTAAACTTATTATTCACGATATTTCATTATATTCATAGTTATCTTATATGCCTTAAATTACAAATTTTGTTGGGATTAATGTCATCTGAATCTTTGTCATGAGAGATCTCATTTAGAGAATTTTTTTAATGTTTTGGGACAAAACTTCCTAAGTAGGGGAGAATGTAACAATGTTTATGTTAAAAAAACATAACATTAATAATAATAATGGCAAGTTTGTAATTATGATTTAGGTTTCCCCCTTTCTATTACCTAGCCGGTCGGCCCCCCTCTCCTGATCCAGGTTTATTTCGGTCGTGCCTTATGTTTTCATAAATCCCCGCATGCGCCGACTCCCGCTTGTCTCCTGCATCCCATCTTTAGTGCTTCCTATCGCCACCGCCAACTCCTCCTCTCCTCCTCTTGTCCTTCCTATGGTCAACAACCGCCTTTTCAGCCTTGGTCGGCCACTTCTGCTCATCCCCAAGTAGCAGCAATCCTCTTCCTTCCCTTTCAAGGGGTCGATAACCTCTCCCTTCCTCTTCATTAGGAAGCCAGGAGCCTTCCTTCTCCTCCAAGAGCAGCAGTAGCCCCTCCATCCCTCTTCCTCTCCATTTGGGCTGGTGGATTTCAAGGGGGGGGACCTAAGGTTTGCTCAGAACCCCCTATACTCGGATTTTTGAGTCTAGATTTGGTTTCCTTGGGTAAGGAACTTCCCCAATCTCCTTTATTCAGATTTCCCTAAATTATTTTGCTAATTTTTGCACTTTCATTTCATATATTTTGAGATTCAAGTGTTAACCCCTCCTGCAATCAACTAATCTGTTGAAACCGGAAAATCGGTCTCTGTGGAGTTTGGGGTCCCAACAGGGGTGCGGTCTCACAATTACTTCCCTCGAGCTAGCACGCTAGACTAAAGACTCAGAAAACCAGGAAAAGAACCGAGATCCCAGCCATGAGGTCTCACCTCACACCCGGAAGATCTAAGAGCGCTTCCCCTCCAAAGCCAAAACTGAGCTGGGGCACCTTGGAGAATGTTCTAGGCTTGTCAAGAAAAGCCCAAGGAAGAAGAAAACAAGATGAATCTGTCTCTCCAAAGGTGCCCCCTCGGTTCTATTTATAGATTTCCAAACCTGGTCTACCAATAGCGCAACTTCGTTGTCCTGAATTACTAAGCGCGGCCCAATTGAGTATGCAAATAGCGTAACTCCGCTATCCTGAAAGGCTGTTTGCAGACCCTTAAGGGAATATAGGTCATTTTACCACTGCATCCCACTAGGCGAGTGGCCTATAGAAGCACCACTCGCCTGAAGCAGTGAAAGTGAGAGGAACCACGATTCGCCTCCAGGCGAGTCCGTGACTTACCCATCACTCACCCATCCTGGTGAGAACCTTCTCCTTTGCGCAACAAGGTGCCAACTTTAGGCGAGTGCGTGATGAATATTGTGCTCTCCTGAGGACCTGTCTTCCTCTTTCGGGCTGGGCGAAAGCTCCTTAGGGCGCGGGGCGAGTGCAGGCTAGCCTACCCCACTCGCTATTTTGTTTATCTGCCACTTGAAGATCGATCCTCCTAAAATGCCTTGAACTTGCAGAAGGGGCCCACTCAGCGAATACAAGGTTGTACACAATCCCCGCTCTTTGCGAGCTAGTCCCATGCTTGGAACGAAAAGTCCAACCCTAAGTATTTGGTGAGTGTTTGCTGACCTAGAGGGAATCTTTGGAGTGCCCCTCCACTGCACAATAAATATCCAATGACAGGCAGATGATACTTGCTCTTTCCAATCTCTTCGTCTCTCTCTCTCTTTCGCCTCCCACTCGAGTCACTCTAGAAAGAGGCTCAGGATCGCCTTGCCATCGCGAGAGTAGAGTTCAAATCCTCAGTCGCAGCATTCGCTCCATGGCTTGCTCTAAAAGCTCCGAGCTCGTCCCCCAAGATGAAAAAGGCCAAGATGGTTAGGCAAGACCTGACAAGGGACGAGTCAATCCCGCCGACTCCATCTACCATCACTCGCTCCTCCTCACCTCCGTCAAAGATGAAAGTAGGCACTGATGTTTCTATTCACAGATCCTCTCCAAGGAGAAAAATATCGGGGAGGGGACGATGAAAATCGGGACGCACTCGCTTGAAGCTGCGAGTGACAAGATGGCCCTCGAGATCGATTCTCAAACCAAACTAGATGAACTCCCGCAAACCCAGGGTAAGTTATCTTTTATCCATTCGCCTCTCATCAACTTGCCTAACCACATCCTTCGCAGCTCCCGTCTTTGGGACCACGAGAATAAGTGCTTCAACGTCCAAGTCTCCTGCTCGCCTGACGCCCCTAGATCCCGCCTCGAACCTGCCACCCCCAGCGGATGAAGCTCCCAACCTTCTACTTCAAGACAACATTCTTGCAGCCGAAAACTCAACTCTACTCCCAGGGCTCGGGAAGACACATATCACATTCGATACTCCCTTCGAGGGGCGGCCCAGCACTTCCCGCCGACACCCGGGCAAAGAAGCGGACACCGAGCCAGGTAACATACCGCACTCTCCTTCCCCTAAGAGAGCGAAGATTACGCATGACTAAAAAATACCAGTTGTGGGCTACCGCGAGATCTCGTCAACTGATGTTGACATCGATGAGGAGAAGTTCTCGTCTCCCCATCTCTTGACTCAATCGTCGCCTTCCTGGGTAACCCGAAGGATGCTGAGGTGCTAAAGCGACAGATGACTGAACTATTCCTGAAGCACACTTTGATGTTGTGCGAGATCTACAGTCAGGTCCAGGAGAACCAAAACTTTCCCGATGAACGACTTCTCTGCTTGGAGAACAATTGTACAGCCCCGTATTCGCGAAGAGTGGGCCCCAAACTAAGACAAACGCGTTTTTAAGCTTTTTGGAGATTTTGCACTCTCGGTGGCCAATTTTGCCTCTAGCTTGGAAATATACTATTAGGGGGAGGAAAAATTGGCCTCCCCCAATGGCTCCTTTGTTGGGGGGCGGGTGCGGCAAGTTGGCTAGCACCCGCCCCAGCCTGTTGAGTCCGAGGTAGGGGCAGGCGAGACGGTCGGGGGCCGGTCTCGCCCGGGCGGCCTGCTTGCGGGCGAGAAGGCTGGGGGCCGGTCTCGCCCGGGCGGCCTGCTCGCGGGTGAGACGGCCGCGGCCTGGCTCTCGCCGGGGCGGCCTGCTCGCGGGCGAGACGGCCGGGGGCCGGTCTCGCCCGGGCGGCCTGCTCGCGGGCGAGACGGCCGCTGCCTGGCTCTCGCCCGGGCGGCCTGCTCGCTGGCGAGACGGTCGGGGGCCGGTCTCGCCCGGGCGGCCTGCTCGCGGGCGAGACGGCCGCTGCCTGGCTCTCGCCTGGGCGGCCTGCTCGCGGGCGAGACGACCGGGGGCCGGTCTCGCCCGGGCGGCCTGCTCGCGGGCGAGACGGCCGCGGCCTGGTTCTCGCCCGGGCGCCTGCTCGCGGGCGAGACGGCCGGCGACCTGGTCTCTCCCAAGCGGCCAGCCCGGCGGCCTGGAACCGCCTCGGGTGTTTGGGGCGGGGTGTTGGCAGCGTGCTTTTACCGCTGTGCCCCTGGGGGTGTTTTTACCCCTCTACCCCCCGGTGTGGGCGTTTCCTATTGGCCCAATGTGTATTTGGCGTAAGGGTATTTCAGTCATTTTGGCCCATGGGATTTGGAAAACTATAAATAGACCCTCTTGGGTGCCTTTGGAGAGGGATTTTTGGCTTGCTTCCTCCTCCCTTAGCTTCTTCTTGGTAGAGTAGAGAGAGCTCCTCCAAGGCACCCTAGCTCGAGCATTGGCTAGGGAGGGTAAGTGCTCAGGTAGCCTTCCGGGTGTGAGGTGGGACCTCCGCGCTAGAGCCGAGGGTCTGTTCCTAGCTTCTTGATCCTTTGGTCCGCGACGTTCTCTTGAGTGTAGTAGGTGTGAGGTCACCCCTCTTTTGGGACCCCGAACTCCACAGAGACCAAGTTTTTGGTTTCAACACTTTGGTGCGGTGAGCGCGAAGAGTGACCAGCACAGAAGATCTCGAGAGAGTGTCATGACGGGAGGTCAAGGAGGTATTGATGATCTCGGCGAGCTCCCCAGCCCAGGACCCTTTGTGGGGAGGCAAGAGTTCATGACCTCCATCCAAGGCATCATGGAGATGCTGCGAAGCATTGCTCCTCAGGGTGGAAGCTCCACCCCGACCCCCCAGGAGTTAGCTCATCCCCCTCTCAACGAGTCGACTCCCAGGGGTCTAGGCGAGATGACCCCAGCGGGGGGAGAAGGAAGTGCACCAGGAAGAAGGCCAGGGAAGGAAAGGATGTGAGATGGGGTCGAGCGAGACCTCACCGGCCGGGAATTGTTCTCCAGCCCGGCGAGTGCCAACCTCCCAGGAGAGCAGGTTGTGCGAGAAGAGGTGGCGAGACCACCCCTTAGGGGGGTCACCCTTCAGCGAGCTGATCATCTCAGCTCCCGTTCCTGAGGGGTTCCGAGAGCCTGACATGGCTTACTACACCGGGAAGGATGATCCCGTCCAGCACCTACAGTGGTTCGAGGATGCCGTCTCCATCAGGCAGATGACGGACGCCTTCAAGTGTCGCCTCTTTGCAATCACATTGATGGAGAAGGCAAGGGACTGGTTCCATCAACTCCCGCCGAGGAGTCGCTGGCCCACTACGTTGACAGGTTCCAGGAAGAGATCCTGGATATCCAGGAGATGCTAGGGTATGCTCTCCAGATGGCCTTCACCGTTGGTCTGAAGGAGGGTTTCTTCAAGATGAGCTTGACCCGGAAGGCCCCCCTTTCCTTCGAGGAGCTGATGGAAAGGGCGTCAGAGGAGATTGCCATGGAGGCAGCCAACCCAGTGTTTGTCAAGAGGTTGGCGAAGTTGACGGAGGTGGAGTCAAAAAAGCAGGGTGGATCAAGGCATCAGGAAGGAAGAAGAAGACAGGAGCAGAGAGCTCAGGGGTTCCAAGGACAGGAGGGTCCGGTGTAACACCCCCTATCCGTCACATAGCATATAGCAGTAGGTCCGGCCGGGGCCCGACGCCATATACTACAGACAGACCGGGTGGTTACTCATGGAAACCATCCAACCAATCTCAACGTCCTACACAGAGCATTCTAGCGGAAGCAGTTTATAAAAGTTGTAACAAAGAACCCGGCATCAAAGCATGAATGTCCACTAATACAAAATAGGAATGTTATACAAAATACCCAAAATAAGCCTTAAGGCCTTACAAAATGTTTCACTTCAAATTACATGTTTTACAAACCACGGCACGCAGGCCGGTCATACATGAATAAAGCAGTAAACACTTCCAATTAGGCCTTCGAGGGCCGGCTTCGCATTCGGGCTTTAGCCCACTATTGACCGCTTGGTCCAGCTGCACCTGCAAACAACAATCCACCGCACGGTGGCAAAACAAGGCAACGGTCAGCAATGCTGACCAAATTATAACAATCCCGCCCCCAACTCGGGGCGGCGATGCTCCTTCCCTGCATTTCATTAGCATAAGCGAGCAATATATATATAACCATTACATCACAGACGTTAGCTCGCACGGCCACACGCCCCGTGCTCTCAGGGCACATTCTCGGTGAACCGGTCGATGTCACGACAATTTAAGCCATCGACATTACGGACTCACCACCGCCACTTAGACGGCCAAACCTATGAGCAATTTGTCTTCTTGGCCTGGGTCACGACAATTTAAGTCATCGACCGCCAAAGACCCTAATCTATGTCAACGACAAGTGCCACGTGCCTTTAGGTCTCTTTAGCCGAACGACATAGAATGGGTACGGATCCATCTAACCCGTGCTCACATCGCAATGACAATTTAAGTCATATGCGCGGGTCAAACTTCCACCGAGTCCCATTTCCATCACAAGTCACATAACCCGGTTATGTTCAAGTTGGCTCTCAGGCCACCAAGTTGGCAAGATCTCGTATCCGCCCAGTTTTCCGGGTGCACCTTTGGGTTAGTCCCCAAGGCTCCCTGCTGCAATCTACCGCGTAGAAAACCCGAAAAACAACCAATAGCACGAGTCTTCTCTGGCATTATGCAATGCAACATCACCGATCCAGACCAACATGTCCGGGTAGGCTTCACACATCATGCCTATGTCCGTTCTCGCTTACGGACTCTAAACAACGGGGACTTCACATATCTACCCGAAGGAACGCCTCCAACTCTCCGCAAACTCGCGAGAGCGGGCTTCCTATGCAAAGAAAGAGAGCTACTCATGCTCAAGATGAGGATCGTTACTCTAGAGTTCCTCTTTGGCGCCATTGAAAAGTAATCGGATGAAAAGCACCGCACTAGCTTTGCCTCCGTGGATCCGGAGTCGGCTCGCGATTTGGAGCTCCGAAGCTCCTCCAATGGCCGGATCTAGCTCCTTCTTCCTTCCTTGGCTCTCCCCTCTCTCTAAGATTTTAGAAAGATAACAAGTTATGAAAAGTGAGGGTTTCTATGTCCAATCCCAGGTATATCCCTTCAGGAACAACCCCCAGCCGTTGGATCTCAAAATAAGGAAACGAACGGCTTTGATTCGGGACTGAAATGCCCAATCTGGACCGAACACGGCCTGGCACACGCCCGTGTCCAGGGCCGTGTGCCTCATTCGCTGTCAAAATCGGCTCGCCTGGAACCTCACACGGGTATCGAACACGCCCGTGTTTAAGCTGACACGCCCGTGTTCCACCTCACACGGCCGTGTGGCCGGCCGTGTACCCCCAACATTTTTCCCCGAAATCAACCCGAGCACTGCACGGGTTCTAGGGCACGCCCGTGTCCTTACCCGTGTCACCTCAACACGCCTGGACCCCAGGCCGTGTACACGGTCTCGACACTCGACACTTCGTCGAGCGAAGATCGTCGACCTGTTGACACGGCCTTGGACACGCCCGTGTCCTAGGCCGTGTTCCTTGTCTCGACACAATGTCGAGACCAAAGTGTCGAATCCCCGGGACGAGTGTCGACACGGGTTGACACGCCCTGCGACACGCCCGTGTCGCAGGCCGTGTGCCATGTCTCGACACTTCGTCGAACGCAGAGTGTCGACTTCGCGGGCTAAGTGTCGACACGGGTCGACACGCCCTGCGACACGCCCGTGTCACAGGCCGTGTGCCCAGTCTCGACACAATGTCGAGGCCAAAGTGTCGACTTCCCATCTCAGTGTCGACACAGGCTTGACACGCCCTGGGACACGCCCGTGTCCCAGGCCGTGTGCCTGCAGCCAGAACCCAAACTGGCCCAAAACGTCCCCCGTCACTCCTTTGAGTTTCGGGGCGTTACAACTCTCCCCCTCTTAAAAGAATTTCGTCCACGAAATTATATAAAGGAAAGACATGTACAAAACCAAAATTTGTACCTGAGCGGAACAACTCCGGATACTCGTCAAGCATAGTCTGCTCTCGCTCCCAAGAGAGCTCCTCACGACCGCAATTGTCCCACCGGACCTTGACCATCCTGATCTCTTTATTGCGTAGCCGCTTGACCTCCGAGTCCTCAATCCGCACGGGCTTGACCTTTGTCGTTAGCCCACTATCCACCGGCACTTGATCAACCGCGATCACTTACGTAGGCTCTTGCACCGCCTTCCGAAGTACCGAAATGTGGAATACATCGTGTAAACCACCAAGCTCCACTGAAAGCTTCAACCGATAGGCCGCTTCACCAACTCGCTCCAAAACCTCGAACGGTCCAAGGTACCTCGGGCTTAGCTTTTTCAATCGCCGCACCCGCGAGACACCTTTGAACGGCTTGATCTTTAAGTATACATAATCGCCCACAGCGAACTCCACGTTCCTGTGCTTGGCATTATAGTACTTTGCTTGCCGGTCCTGAGAGATAAGCAACCTCTACCGAATGATTCTCACCAAAGAAGTAGCATCCTCCACTTTCGATCGCTTATACAACCTTGAATCACCCGTTTCTAACCAAGACAACGGCGTGCGACATTTTCTACCATAAAGGGCCTCGAAAGGCGCCATCTGAATACTCGCCTGGTAGCTATTGTTGTATGCGAACTCCACCAAAAAGAGGTGGTCTTCCCATTGCTTTCCGAAATCCAAGACACACATGCGGAGCATGTCTTCCATGGTTCTATTGACCCTCTCGGTCTGCCCATCCGTTTGCGGATGGAAGGCTGTGCTGAATTTCAGCTTTGTTCCCAACATTTGCTGCACTAGCCTCCAATCATTGGACGTGAACCGCCCGTCTCGGTCACTCACGATGCTGCGGGGCACACCATGAAGTCGTACTATGTTTTCCACATAAAGCTTTGCCAATTTCTCCACCGGATCATCCTTCCTATGCGGAATAAAATGCGACACCTTCGTTAACCGATCAACAACCACCCAAATGGCGTCGTTCCACTTTTGCGACCTTGGCAAACCGTGCACAAAGTCCATAGAGATGTCGTCAAATTTCCACTCCGGAATAGGCAAGGACTTAAGAAATCCTCCCGGCTTTTGGCACTCTGCCTTTACTAAGGCGCAAGTTTGGCACTTTGCTACGTATAGCGCCACATCCTTCTTCAAACCCGGCCACCAAAACAGTTTCTTCACATCACGGTACATCTTCGTGCTCCCCGGGTGAATCGAGTACTTGGTATGGTGTTCCTCGTACAACAACTCCACCCGTAAATTTCCCACACTTGGGACGCACAGACGACCGTCTTTCCAAAGTAATCCGTCCTCTACGACAAATTGGGAATTTGCCCATCCAGAGCCTCTACCATGAACTGCTTCATATGAGCATCCATATCCAAAGCCTGCCGAATACGATCAGCTAGGTCATATTGGACTTCAGTCCAATTCAGAACTGCTTCAGTTCTTGATTGTCTATCCACACAAACAATTTCCAACGCCTCCAACTCTCGCACCAACCGCTCATCATGCACCGATAGCCAATTGGCTTGAGCTGGGGCTCGGCGACTCAACGCGTCCGCAACCGCATTCCCTTTACCAGGCACGTAGTGGATCTTGAATGTATAGTCCCCCAGGAACTCCATCCATCTACGCTGCCGCATATTCAGATCCTTCTGATCAATAAGATACTTCAGGCTCTTGTGATCGGTGTAGATATCAATCTTCACACCGTACAAATAGTGTCTCCACAGCTTCAAGGCAAAAATCACGGCCGCTAACTCCAAGTCATGGACCGGATAGTTCCTCTCGTGCACTTTTAGCTGCCTCGAGCCATAAGCTATTACACTTCCATGTTGCAGTAGTACGCAACCCAAACCACTGCCCGAAGCATCGCTATACACCTCATAGCCTTCGGTCCCACATGGCGAACTCAGCACAGGCGCCGTGGTCAACCGACACTTCAACTCCTCAAAAGCTCGCGCGCACTCCGGCGTCCAAATGAACTTATGCTCCTTCCTCGTCAAGGTAGTGAGAGGCAAAGCTATCCGCGAGAAGTTCTCTACGAAGCGCCTATAATGGTCGGCAAGCCCCAGAAAACTCCGGACTTCCGCTACCGTAACAAGCTCAGGCCACTCCTGTATCGCAACGATCTTCGCCGGATCCACAGCAATACCCTCTCCACTCACTATATGCCCGAGGAACGCCACTGAGGATAGCCAAAACTCGCACTTCGAGAACTTGGCATACAACTGATTTCTTTCTTAGCATCTCCAACACCAAATGAAGATGCTTGAAGTGATCTTCCTCACTTTGCGAGTACACCAAAATATCGTCGATGAAGACGATCACGAAATGATCCAAGTACTCCCTGAAAGTCCTGTTCATCAAATCCATGAACACTGACGGCGCATTCGTCAGCCCAAACGGCATGACCGTAAACTCATAATGCCCGTATCTCGTACTAAACGCTGTCTTCGGGATATCACTCTCCCTTATTCGCAGCTGATAGTACCCAGCCTTGAGATCCAACTTCGAGTACACCGTCGACCCGACTAACTGATCAAAAAGATCATCAATCCGGGGGATCGGGTACTTGTTTTTCTCCGTCAGCTTGTTGAGCTCCCGATAATCAATACATAGCCTCAAGCTTCCGTCCTTCTTCTTAACAAAGAGGACCGGTGCGCTCCAAGGCGAAGAACTCGGGCGCACATACCCTTTCTCCAACAACTCCTGCAGTTGAACTTTCAGCTCCGCCATTTCCTTAGGCGCTAGCCGATACGGAGATCGTGACACAGGCTTTGCACCTGGCACTAGCTCAATCGTAAAATCTATCTCCCGCTGAGGCGGGGCTCCAGGAAGATCTGCGGGGAACACATCAGGGTATTCAGATACCACTGAAATACAATCCAACGCGGGCTTCGGCTTTGCAACCTCCACTAGTGTAAAGAACAGTTCTGCTCCGGCACGAACCGCCTTAACCACCTGAAGAGCAGACATCAGCGTCTTGCTCGACCCCTTTAAGCCCGTAAAAGTCGTTTCACGACTTGCTCCCAGCTTGACTTCCTTACTACCGCAATCTATGTGGGCCTGCTGCTCCGAGAGCCAGTCCATGCCAAATATGACGTCAAACTCCACCAACGGAAGTAAAGACGCCCGCAGGTCGAACTCCTGCTCCCCAATACGAATCTTAACATCGCAGATCCTATCCGCTCGCATCGAACACCCATTGGGCAACAACACATCCAACTTATCCTCCGCCATCGAAGAAGGGACTCCGATGCGTGATATAAATCCTTCGGACAAGAAGGAGTGTGAAGCTCCCGTATCGAAGAGTGCTCGTGCCGGATTTTCACAAATCAATACAAATCCTAAACAAGCAGTGGTAAGGTAACATGTGCATAACAAGTATTTAAAGAAATTGACTTGCTATAAATTAAACCGTACCTGTCACCACATCAGCTTGTTTGATGGCCTCCTGTTGGCCAAGATTGTAGACCCTTGGTTGGGCCGGAGCATAATGGGATGCGGTCGACTCCACCGCCTTTCCCTTCTCTTCATAAGTAGCTCCCGGCCTTCTCTCGGACTTAGGACGTCCGCTCCAACAATCACGGGCGAAATGCCCCGTCTTTCCACAAGTAAAACACGCGCCCGGGGTCCGACTCGTAGTCGCCCCAGAAGCACCAGAAGGAGCTGGACCCGAAGTCCTATGCTTCTTGAAAGACCTCCGATAGCCGGTCTTTGAAGTAGTCGGCACTTTGAATTCAGATTTCTTCTCACCCAAGCTTTTCTTTGCTTGTACATTCTTCATGTCCTTCTCCAAGGACCGGGCAGTATTGACCAAGGTTAAGAAACCCTGCGTCATCGGCCCCGAAAGTAGTAGTCTCAACTCATCCCTCAAGCCTTCATAGAAGCGATTAGTCTTGCGCTCCTCATCCACGATGGTGGAGCTAGCATAACGACTCAGACGAGTGAACTCATGGAGATATTCATCCACGCTCTTCTCACCCTGAACTAACTTCAGAAACTCATTCTCCAACGCTATCTTCTGCGTTGAAGGGAGGTATCTAGCCAAGAACAATCTCGAGAACTCTTCCATCGAGACATCACCAAGTTGCCTACCTCTCAATAAGTGCAGCTCCAATCCTTCCCACCACATTCTCGCTTCACCGTCCAAAAGGAACGTAGCGATGGTGGTCATTTGCCACTCCTCCATCTCCGTTGCTGTCATGACTCTCTTCACCCTGGAGAGCCAGTCTTCAGCCTGAGATGGGGTTCCCAACCCCGAGAATAACGGAGGGTTAAAGCTCATAACATGCTTAAGCTGCCTCTCAGTAGCCCTCCTTGGCACCACCGGTTCCACAACCACTTGCTCCACCCTCCTCGGCTCAGCCTCTCGAAGAGGTTCCTGCTCCATCACAGGAGCGGGCTGCTGCGCTTGCCTTGCAGGCTGCGCATTTATCACGGCCAACGCCGCTTCAGCCACCAATCGAATATTCTCAGCCGACAGAGGTGTTGCAGGAGCAACATCCGGTGCACTACTAGCCTCAGAAACTCGGCGTTCTGACGGCCCAACACCACTTCTGGTCACCTATAGTGGTACAAAACACCGTTAAGCGACCAAATAAATTGCAAAACAGCAATTATAGGAACACGCAGGTTCCTCAAACACGAGTATTTTCATTCCTAAGTGGACATTCATGGGTTCTTTTACCGTTATAACGATGACGCACACAATGTGCTCACCACCCCTTAAAAAGAATTCGCCCACGAATTCACTTTACGCCAGACCAAAACCAGTAGTCTGATACCAAATTGTAACACCCCCTATCCGTCACATAGCATATAGCAGTAGGTCCGGCCGGGGCCCGACGCCATATACTACAGACAGACCGGGTGGTTACTCATAGAAACCATCCAACCAATCTCAACGTCCTACACAGAGCATTCTAGCGGAAGTAGTTTATAAAAGTTGTAACAAAGAACCCGACATCAAAGCATGAATGTCCACTAATACAAAATAGGACTGTTATACAAAATACCCAAAATAAGCCTTAAGGCCTTACAAAATGTTTCACTTCCAATTACATGTTTTACAAACCACGGCACGCAGGCCGGTCATACATGAATAAAGCAGTAAACACTTCCAATTAGGCCTTCGAGGGCCGGCTTCGCATTCGGGCTTTAGCCCGCTATTGACCGCTTGGTCCAGCTGCACCTGCAAACAACAATCCACCGCACGGTGGCAAAACAAGGCAACGGTCAGCAATGCTGACCAAATTATAACGATCCCGCCCCCAACTCGGGGCGGCGATGCTCCTTCCCTGCATTTCATTAGCATAAGCGAGCAATATATATATAACCATTACATCACAGACGTTGGCTCGCACGACCACACGCCCCGTGCTCTCAGGGCACATTCTCGGTGAACCGGTCGATGTCACGACAATTTAAGCCATCGACATTCCGGACTCACCACCGCCACTTAGACGGCCAAACCTATGAGCAATTTGTCTTCTTGGCCTGGGTCACGACAATTTAAGTCATCGACCGCCAAAGACCCTAATCTATGCCAACGGCAAGTGCCACGTGCCTTTAGGTCTCTTTAGCCGAACGACATAGAACGGGTACGGATCCATCTAACCCGTGCTCACATCGCAACGACAATTTAAGTCATATGCGCGGGTCAAACTTCCACCGAGTCTCATTTCCATCACAAGTCACATAACCCGGTTATGTTCAAGTTGGCTCTCAGGCCACCAAGTTGGCAAGATCTCGTATCCGCCCAGTTTTCCGGGTGCACCTTTGGGTTAGTCCCCAAGGCTCCCTGCTGCAATCTACCGCGTAGAAAACCCGAAAAACAACCAATAGCACAGAGTCTTCTCCGGCATTATGCAATGCAACATCACCGATCCAGACCAACATGTCCGGGTAGGCTTCACACATCATGCCTATGTCCGTTCTCGCTTACGGACTCTAAACAACGGGGACTTCACATATCTACCCGAAGGAACGCCTCCAACTCTCCGCAAACTCGCGAGAGCGGGCTTCCTATGCAAAGAAAGAGAGCTACTCATGCTCAAGATGAGTATCGTTACTCTAGCGTTCCTCTTTGGCGCCATTGAAAAGTAATCGGATGAAAAGCACCGCACTAGCTTTGCCTCCGTGGATCCGGAGTCGGCTCGCGATTTGGAGCTCCGAAGCTCCTCCAATGGCCGGATCTAGCTCCTTCTTCCTTCCTTGGCTCTCCCCTCTCTCTAAGCTTTTAAAAAGATAACAAGTTATGAAAAGTGAGGGTTTCTATGTCCAATCCCGGGTATATCCCTTCAGGAACAACCCCCAGCCGTTGGATCTCAAAATAAGGAAACGAACGGCTTTGATTCGGGACTGAAATGCCCAATCTGGACCGAACACGGCCTGGCACACGCCCGTGTCCAGGGCCGTGTGCCTCATTCGCCGTCAAAATCGGCTCGCCTGGAACCTCACACGGGTATCGAACACGCCCGTGTTCAAGCTGACACGCCCGTGTTCCACCTCACACGGCCGTGTGGCCGGCCGTGTACCCCCAACATTTTTCCCCGAAATCAACCCGAGCACTGCACGGGTTCTAGGACACGCCTGTGTCCTTACCCGTGTCACCTCAACACGCTTGGACCCCAGGCCGTGTACACGGTCTCGACACTCGACACTTCGTCGAGCGAAGATCGTCGACCTGTTGACACGGCCTTGGACACGCCCGTGTCCTAGGCCGTGTGCCTTGTCTCGACACAATGTCGAGACCAAAGTGTCGACTCCCCGGGACGAGTGTCGACACGGTTTGACACGCCCTGCGACACGCCCGTGTCGCAGGCCGTGTGCCATGTCTCGACACTTCATCGAACGCAGAGTGTCGACTTCGCGGGCTAAGTGTCGACACGGGTCGACACGCCCTGCGACACGCCCGTGTCGCAGGCCGTGTGCCCAGTCTCGACACAATATCGAGGCCAAAGTGTCGACTTCCCGTCTCAGTGTCGACACAGGCTTGACACGCCCTGGGACACGCCCGTGTCCCAGGCCGTGTGCCTGCAGCCAGAACCCAAACTGGCCCAAAACGTCCCCCGTCACTCCTTTGAGTTTCGGGGCGTTACATCCGGAACCAGGCTGGAGGCAGCAGGGAGGACCTGCCCAAGGTCCAGTAAGAGCTCTCATCCAGGGCGGGGGGAACTTTCATGGGGGCCAAGGGAGGTATAACTTCCAGAGGCAAGCCCCAAGGCAGCTCTTGCCCCTGCCACAGTAGGCCTTAGCGATAGGAGGGGGAAGAGGTAACAGGAGAGAACGCCCAGCCCGCCGAAAGAGGGGAGAAAGAGCATTGTTGTACTGTGACTTCCACCAGGAGGAGGTACATGCCACGGCCACCTGCCCCGAGTTCCTGGAGGTGAGGGGGGCGAGAGGCCTAACTCAGCCTCAGCCGTCGGCGCAGGTTGGAGGAAATCTACCCCAAGGAGGGGGTGATGATGTATGCGAGGACCGGGTCGACGTGGGAACCCGAGGTGGAATAGGAGTGATCCACAGTGGAGTAGGGGTTGAGGCCACTCGGAAGGCAAGCCTCCAAGTCGTGTACCGAAGGAGCGTCGCCTCAACCTCCCAGAACCCGCCCCCAGAGGAAAAGATCACCTTCTCGGTGAAGGACCTGCCAGATCATGAGGATCCGTTCTGCGATGCGCTGGTCATCCAGACGGCCATCGAAGGCTACACCGTCTCCCGGATCTTGGTTGACAATGGAAGCTCCGTCAACGTCGTTTTCAAGAAGGCGTTTGACGAGATGAAGGTGGAGCCAAGGAGGGTGTTTTCCTCGGACGGACCCCTGTTCGGATTCTCAGGGGAGAGGAAGGAGGTCGAAGGCGGAGTAGGACTCCAAGTAAAATTGGGGGGAGTCTCAAGGAACTGTCGGTTCGTCATTGTTGACGCTCCAAGAAGCTACAACGCCATCTTTGGAAGGCCCCTCATCAGTGCCTTCCGTTGCGTGCCATCTTCCTTCCACCAATGCCTCAAGTTCAGCTCCGGAGGGATCCAGGTCAGAGTCACGGGAGACTCCAGGATGGCAAGGCAGTGCTACATCACGGCCGTCAACACCATCTTTTGGTTTGCCAGGCAGAGGAGATGGAGAAGGTCATGGAGAGCTTGAGCAAGATGGAAGTGCCCGAGGAGAAGGAAGTGGAAGACGGCCATCATGCCCAAACCCCCTGAGGAAGCCTCGCCCCGGCAGAGTCCTGTATGTATCTTATCTTGTAATGAGTCCAACCCCCGACCAACTGAGTCGGGGGGATCATGTAACCCATCTATTTTCCCCGTTTGAGGATGTAGGATTTGGTAAGGTTTGATTGTGATGCTCGGTCCCTTTGCTCTGATGATGATTCCGCGGCCAGGCTCCCACTAGCTGGCAAGGCTGGTTGATCTCTCGTGGTAGCCCAAGTCTTTTGCTCCGATGATGATTCTGCGGCCAGGCTTCCACTAGCTGGCAAGGCTGGTTGATCTCTCGTGGTAGCCCAAGTCCTTTGCTCCGATGATGATTCCGCGGCTAGGCTCTCATCTAGCTGGCAAGGCTGGTTGATCTCTCGTGGTAGCCAAAGTACTTTGCTCTGATGATGATTCCGTGGCCAGGCTCTCACTAGCTGGCAAGGCTAGTTGATCTCTCGTGGTAGCCCAAGTCCTTTGCTCCGATGATGATTCCGCGGCCAGGCTCCCACTAGCTGGCAGGGCAGGTTGATCTCTCGTGGTAGCCCAAGTCCTTTGCTCCGATGATGATTCCGCGGCCAGGCTCTCATCTAGCTGGCAAGACTGGTTGATCTCTCGTGGTAGCCCAAGTCCTTTGCTCTGATGATGATTCCGCGGCCAGGCTCTCATCTAACTGGCAAGGCTGGTTGATCTCTCGTGGTAGCCCAAGTCCTTTGCTCCGATGATGATTCTGCAGCCAGGCTCCCACTAGCTGGCAGGGCAGGTTGATCTCTCGTAGTAGCCCAAGTCCTTTGCTCCGATGATGATTCCGTGGCCAGACTCCCACTAGCTGGCAGGGCTGGTTGATCTCTCATGGTAGCCCAAGTCCTTTGCTCCGATGATGATTCCGCGGCCAGGCTCTCATCTAGCTGGCAAGGCTGGTTGATCTCTCGTGGTAGCCAAGTCCTTTGCCCCGATGATGATTCCGCTGTCAGGCTCTCACTAGCTGACAGGGCTGGTTGATCTCTCGTGGAAGCCAATGTGGAAACCACCCGTCACCACACATCTTCCCAAAACCCCAAGGTGATGGTAAGGGGGGACAGGGGTACATGAACACAAAGGATCGCCTGCTGCAGGCGATGTGGGACTAACCCCAACCACAGGACCGCGGGGATATTCCGCCACACAAGGGGGCCCACCGGGGTCAACACCCAGACCTGGAACGCGATGGGGAAAGCCCAAATATGCGGTCCCACACACACCCAATCCCGCTGGACCTTGGTTCTCAACACACCCCCGCAGCGGGATAGCTCTGATACCATGTGGAAACCACCCGTCACCACACATCTTCCCAAAACCCCGAGGTGATGGTAAGGGGGGACGGGGGTACATGAACACAAAGGATCGCCTACTGCAGGCGATGTGGGACTAACCCCAACCACAGGACCGCGGGGATATTCCGCCACACAAGGGGGCCCACCGGGGTCAACACCCAGACCTGGAACGCGATGGGGAATGCCCAAATATGCGGTCCCACACACACCCAATCCCGCTGGACCTTGGTTCTCAACAGCCAAGTCCCTTACCCGGAGGAGGTCTCGCCACCCAGGCTCCCATAGCTGGCATGGCAGGTTGACCCCTCCGGGAGGTGAAGTGTTGTTTACCCGGAGGGGGTCTCGCCACCCAGGCTCCCATAGCTGGAATGGCAGGTTGACCCCTCCGGGAGGTGAAGTGTTTTCACCCTGAGGCCGTCTCGTCACCCAGGCTCCCATTAGCTAGCTTGACAGGTTGACCCCTCGGGGAGGCTAAGTGTTTTCACCCTGAGGCCGTCTCGTCACCCAGGCTCCCATTAGCTGGCTTGACAGGTTGACCCCTCGGGGAGGCTAAGTGTTTTCACCCCGAGGTCATCTCGTCACCCAGGCTCCCATTAGCTGGCTTGACAGGTTGACCCCTCGGGGAGGCTAAGTGTTTTCACCCCGAGGCCGTCTCGTCACCCAGGCTCCCATTAGCTGTCTTGACAGGTTGACCCCTCGGGGAGGCTAAGTGTTTTCACCCCGAGGCCGTCTCGTCACCCAGGCTCCCATTAGCTGGCTTGACAGGTTGACCCCTCGGGGAGGCTAAGTGTTTTCACCCCGAGGCTGTCTTGTCACCCAGGCTCTCATTAGCTGGCTTGACAGGTTGTACCCTCGGGGAGGCTAAGTGTTTTCACCCTGAGGCCGTCTCGTCACCCAGGCTCCCATTAGCTGGCTTGACAGGTTGACCCCTCGGGGAGGCTAAGTGTTTTCACCCCGAGGCCGTCTCGTCACCCAGGCTCCCATTAGCTGGCTTGACAGGTTGACCCCTCGGGGAGGCTAAGTGTTTTCACCCCGAGGCCGTCTCGTCACCCAGGCTCCCATTAGCTGGCTTGACAGGTTGACCCCTCGGGGAGGCTAAGTGTTTTCACCCCGAGGCCGTCCCGTCACCCAGGCTCCCATTAGCTGGCTTGACAGGTTGACCCCTCGGGGAGGCTAAGTGTTTTCACTTAGAGGAGGTCTCGCCACCCAGGCTCCCATAGCTGGCATGGCAGGTTGACCCCGCAGGAAAGTTACACTCCGCGAATACGTTGGATTGGATGTTTCTTTCCGAGCTTGTGCCAACCTCGAAAAGAGCGGGGATTGTGTACAACCCCGTATTCACGAAGAGTGGGCCCCAAATAAGGCAAACACGTTTTTAAGCTTTTTGGAGATTTTGCACTCCTGTTGGCCAATTTTGGCTCTAGCTTGGAAATATACTATTAGGGGGAGGAAAAATTGGCCTCCCCCAATGGCTCCTTTGTTGGGGGGCGGGTGTGGCAAGTTGGCTAGCACCCACCCCAGCCTGTTGAGTCCGAGGTAGGGGCAGGCGAGACGGCCGGGGGCCGGTCTCGCCCAGGCGGCCTGCTCGCGGGCGAGACGGCCGCGTCCTGGCTCTCGCCCGAGCGGCCTGCTCGCGGGCGAGACGACCGGGGCCGGTCTCGCCCGGGCGGCCTACTCGCGGGCGAGACGGCCGCGGCCTGGCTCTCTCCCGGGCGGCCTGCTCGCGGGCGAGACGGCCGACGGCCTGGTCTCTCCCAAGCGGCCTGCCTGGCGGCCTGGAACCGCCTCGGGTGTTTGGGGCGGGGTGTTGGAAGCGTGCTTTTACCGCTGTGTCCCTGGGGGTGTTTTTACCCCTCTGCCCTCGGTGTGGGTGTTTCCTATTGGCCCAAGGTGTATTTGGCGTAAGAGTATTTCGGTCATTTTGGCCCATGCGATTTGGAAAACTATAGATAGACCCCCTTGGGTGCCTTTGGAGAGGACTTTTTGGCTTGCTTCCTCCTCCCTTAGCTTTTTCTTGGTAGAGTAGAGAGAGCTCCTCCAAGGCACCCTAGCTCGAGCATTGGCTAGGGAGGGGAAGTGCTCAGGTAGCCTTCCGGGTGTGAGGTGAGACCTCCGCGCTAGAGCCGAGGGTCTGTTCCTAGCTTCTTGATCATTTGGTCCGCGACATTCTCTTGAGTGTAGTAGGTGTGAGGTCACCCCTCTTTTGGGACCCCGAACTCCATAGAGACCAAGTTTTTTGTTTCAACAATAACTACTCGCAGCTGATTGCCGAGTTGGGGGAGCCAGTAGCAGGACGAACTTTCCTGGGATCCATATTGCCCCAAGATCAACTGCGTCTTGCACAACATGAGTTGCAGGCCATTCACGCACTTCAGTATTCCCACATACTGCCTAGGGTGGGTAGGAGAGGCGGGGGATGGTGGTAATGGCCCTAAGTGGGCTTACCAAAACTCGTCTTCCTGCACTTTCTTTTTCTAATCTACTTGTAATAATAATTCTGTTGGTTGAACTTGTGTCGAACGCGTATTCATATTATATACTTTGCATTGATCTCGCATCTAATCTTTCTGTTTCATTGCTGAACTGCTATTTTTAAATATGGAACACCACGCTTACCTCGATCTCGGCGGGGAGTGGGGGTAGTGGAATCGAAACAGGGTCCAAGGAGGGATGCAGCGAGTTGGCTATCCTCACTTTTCCCATCCGAGATAGTTTCCTGCCCAAAATTTTCTATAAATAGACCCCCACCCTCCACATTAACCAATGCTTCGATAGCTTCCAGCTGAAAGTCTTTGTTTTCAAGGTAGCTAATAACCTAGAGGGGGTGAATAGGTTTCTATGTCTCTTGTGACTTGCTTTTATTTTCGTCTTTAAGTGCTTAGTATTTTAATGGTTATCTGCTTTCAAGAACCTGCAATAAAGAAACAACACAACAAAAAAAACAAAGAATATATAGTGGTTCCCCAAATTATGGGTACGGCCACTCTTCTCCCACCTTTCTAACTTCTAGTTAGACAAGACATTTCTCCAAAACTCAGCTCAAAGAGCTTACACCTCAGATCCCTTAGGATCTCTCAGTCTCCTCTAAGACTTACAGCTCAGGAACTTAGCCCTACAACTCAGTGATCAACTAATCACAAACCTCAGGTCAAAATCCCTACCACTCAGGCTGGGAGGACAACCCTACCTCAGATTCCCAAAGGATCCTACCTCAGATAGAATAACTCTCCTACAGCTCAGGCACAAAAACCCTACCTCAAATCCAAAAGATCCTACAGCTCAGGCACAAGTGCCCTACAACTCAGAGAGAATGACTCTCCTACCTCAGGCTTAAAAGCTCTACAGCTTAGTGATCAAATGATCAACTACCTCAGATCCAAGATGGATCCAACACTTAGAGAGTATAACTCTCCTACAGCTCAAGCAAATTCTCCCTATCTTAGGCTCAAGAGCCCTACAGCTCATATCCAAAAGGATCCTACATGAATACAAGGTTTTAATTAATTTGACACAGACAAATTTCTCTGCGTCCGCTACTAGAGCTGAGTTAACTCAGCTCTAACTATTTTCACTGCAGCAGAAGGATGTTCGTTAATGAAAGGATACCTCTGCTGGAAGTATCTCAGAAATCTATTTCTGAACTTGTTGTAGAAGACTGAAGATCTGCTAGGTCTTGAGTTCTTCAAACAGCTACTGAACCTGCAGAAGACTGAAGGCTCTCTTCTCTTTCTTTATCAGAAGTGTTTCTGAACTTGCTGTATCAGAAGAAAAATTCTACATCTAACTAAACTTTTAGTTCCGCTGATTGACTTCAAACTTTTTCACGGCAGTAATGGTGAGCAAGAAGAAGTGCAACCGCTCTTTTTCTTTTTGAAACAAAATCCTAAAAGTTTTGTTCAACATCCAGTAGCCGCCCCTTTATATCTTCCATCGATTAATGGCTCCAAGAAGTAGTGGGAACCACCTACATCTGACATCTTCACCTTGCTTTAACGGAAGAAGACATACAGTAGACCACCAGCAATATTTGTCATGCTCTGTAGCTTTCCCTCACTTGATTTGAACTCTGTTGACTTTGTCAACTTTGGGTGACGTCATCAGATTATGGACTTAGCTAATTGCTCAAATTCACTGCAAGCATTGAGTACGTTGAGTAAACAAACTTCACTCAATGCCAAAACCCTTAGTCATCTGGCTGAATCATTCTGCAACATAGGTGTTGAGAGCGTTCAGTGAAGTGGCTTCACTCAACGCTTTTATACTTTGTCATTTCTTCACCTGTCTGAAGGCGTTGAGTGAGTTGGCCTCACTCAACGCTTTCTGCTTTTTCCCGCCTTCTTTATTGGGCGTTGAGTGAACTGGCTTCACTCAACATATCTGGACTTAATCGATTTCTATCTTCATCTTAGGCTTTGACTGCAGCAGTAAGACCCAAAGCTTTTGCTTTGGCATTGAGTGAGTTATGCTCACTCAACGCTTCTGGAATTTGTCGAATATTTAGCCCGCCAATACTTAGGCGTTGACAGATTCAACTATACTCGATGATTCTTGATATATAGCGTTGAGTGAGCCATAATCACTCAATGTGTAACACCTCCATCCGTCACATAGCATAAAATAGAAGGTTCGGTCAGGGCCCGACGACATATACTACGGACAGACCAAAGAGTTACTAAATTGAAACCATAATCTAATATTTTGTATCTTAACACAGAGTGCATTCTAGCGAAAGTAATTTAAAGGTTATAAATAGAACCCAACAACTGCATGAATGTTCACTACCACAACTAGGAATGCAAATCAAATACACAAATAAGGTCTTGGCCTAAGGCCTTACAATGTTCAACTTTAATGAAAATGTGTTACATACTTCGACACGCAGGCCGACCACACATGAATGATAAAATAACACAAGTATTCGCTTTGGCCTTCAAGGGACATCATATCATTTCAGGGCTCCAGCCCGCTACTTCCCTCTTTGCTCAGCAGCACCTACACACAACATTCCACCGCAAAGGTGGCAAACAAAAGCAACGGTCAGCATTAGCTGACCAAATTATAACGACTCCACCCCTCAATCGGGGTGGTGGAGCTCCTTCCATGCAGACATTAGCTTAAACAACACTTCACAATCAAAACATGCAACTTAAGCATCGTTAGCCACAGACATTGGCGTAAATGTCCAGCACCCAGTGCTCTCAGGCACACTCTTGGTGCACAAGACCTCAAGGGTCACACCACCGTTCACTGACGGTCAACAAAGTTTGAGATTTTAGTCTCATAGGGCCACTGCCAGAGACCACGCCCCAAGCATCCGGGAAAGTCATAACAATCTGCAGATCTACTATATGACTCACTCCAAGACGGATGACAAGGGTTGGGTACAGTTCATCCTTTTCCCATGCTCAATTCGTCAGGCGTGTCAGCCACAATGCGGTACAATTCATAACCATGTTATGAACTTAGGTTAGCTCTCATAGCTACCTAGCTGAGCAATTAAAGCCCACGCTCAATCAAATTATAGCCTGAAAGTCTCTCAGAGACAGGCTTCACAAGAAATAGCCCACAGGTCTCCCAGAGATAGGCTTCGCAACCAAACATAGCTTGCATGAAGCTATCACCGGTGGTAGCACTACCACAGCGCGGTAGGGGATAGACTATCGGTTCTTCCTCTTTTTCGGGTGTTTTTCATGGAGACTACCCCCAGTACTCTCAACATAGTCATCTGCATACCCCACAACTCCGAAATCTACGTGATTACCACGGAGTCTTCTCTTGCATACAAACATACAAACATCACCAATCCAGACCAACCCATTTGGATGGGCTTCACACAACATGTCTATTTTGTACTTCGATTCTGGATCTAAATGTAAACTAACAGGGATACACAGATCTACCCATCGGGTGAACCACATCCACGTGTTTGTGGAGTATCTACCCTCTAATGCCAAAAAAGGACTTTACATGTCCAAGGAAGTGGATCGTTACCCCTGATGTACGCTTTAGCGACTTGAGAGAAATCCAAACAGTTGAAAACGACCGCTCTGATTTTACCTCCGCAAATCCGAACTCGCCTTGCGAATCCGAGACCTAAAACATGAACTATGGCAAGATCTCCCTTCTTCCAGTGCTGCTACTCCACCTCCAGAAAATCAGGCCAAACTCTACAACTCCAGAATAATGAAGAGGAAACAGCCGAACCAGATATATATATAAAGCTACTGTCGCGCGGTAACTAGCTACCTCCGTGCGGTACCGCCTCATTTCGTGTGTAACCGCCCAGGCCCTCCAATCACAGGCCGGAACGTGGCCACGCCGTTACAGATTCACTATCGCCGCACGATAAGATGATAACGCTGCGCAATAGCCGACGTCGGTTACGACACAACACCTGCTTCTATCGCCGTACGATAACTTCTATCGCCGCGCGGTATAATCCTGAGAGCCTTGCCAACTAACTTTACCTAGATATCGCCAGCGGTAAGCCTATTGTCGGGCGATAGCTTCCCAAGAGCTCTGCCTGATTAATTCCCCAACTACCACCACGCGGTAACACTACTGCCACGCGATAAGTCCAGCGTTGAGTTGACTCAACGCTCTCAATGTTGACGATACTAACAATGGAGCTACCGTCGCACAGTACCTAGCTACTATCGGGCGATAGCCTCCAAAACACCATTTTCTACCTTAAGAAAATTGGAGCATTACAAATCTCCCCCACTTAAAGAATTTCGTCCCAAAATTAAGTCATGCAAGAGACTAAAGAATTTGATCAACATTAACTGTGTACCTCTATCGAATAACTCAGGGAACTCCGACTTCATGGTTTGCTCCCTCTCCCATGAAAGCTCCTCTCGGCCACAGTTGTCCCACCAGAGCTTGACCATCATGATCTCTTTATTACAAAGTCGCTTGACATCCACATCCTCAATGCGAATGGGTTTGACCTTCATTGTCAACCCACCATCCACCGGAACTTGATCTGCAGTGATCACTAGTGTAGGCTCTTACACCGCCTTCCGCAACACTGATATATGGAATACATCATGTAGACCACTCAGTTCCGTTGAAAGCTTCAACAGATAAGCCGCTTCACCAACACGCTCCAACACCTCAAACGACCAAAGGTATCTTGGACTTAGTTTTTTCAGTCAATGAATCCTCGACACACTCTTGAACGATTTGATTTTCAAGTATACCCAATCGCCCATGGCGAATTTGACATTTTTGTGCTTGGCGTCATAGTACTTAGCTTGCCTATCTTGTGCAATCAGCAATCACACCCGGATTGTACACACAATCGAAGTCGCATCTTTGACGTCCTTCCGCTTGTAAAACTTGGACTCTCCAGTCTCCAACCATGACAATGTGGTACGACACTTTCTACCATAAAGGGCCTCGAAGGGCGTCATTTGAATACTCGCATGGTAGCTGTTGTTGTACGCAAACTCAATCATATATAGGTAATCCTCCCACATTTTTCTGAAATCCAAGGCACACATGCAAAGCATGTCCTCTATCGTCATTTTGACTCTCTCGGTCTGATCAACCTTCTGCAGATGAAAGACAGTACAGAACGTCAGTTTTGTCCCCAACAGTTGATGCACCAACCTCCAATCATTAGACGTAAACCACTCATCCCCGTTGAAAGATAATAGTTGTCAACCTAAATCACCTAGAGGGGGGTGAATAGGTGAGTTGTGCGTCTTTTGCGGAATAAAAAAAATCTCAGAACACATCACAGATCTATCTACCAAATTATCACAGACGAGACAAGATTTATAGTGGTTCCCCGATCTTGGGTACATCCACTTTCCCTCACCGATCTAGCAATATACTAGACTCGGCTACTCCACTATCTCGGATTAAAAATCAATCCTACCCTCGGAATGAAGTTCCTACAAACTCAATCCAACCAACTGGATCTACAACTCGGAAGACAAAACTTCCTACAAACTCGGAGTTGAAAACTCCTACACTCGGAGAAAACTTCTCCTACAAGAATGAAAAATTGTTCAAGAAAATACAAACAATAATTTTTCTGTCAGATCTGCAAACAGCAACCAGGATCTTCTTCTTGTAAGCTTTGCGGCACTTTCAGAAAAGATGAAGAAAATCTCGGCAACAGATCTGAAATCTTCCTTGTCTTACACGATCGGAAAGAGGATGAGCAGTTGAGAAACAGTCTCGATCTGTAAAACTACTTCAGTCTCTTTCCTCTGAAAATCGAAGCCCTTACCGGAGAAGAACAGTGGCGGTGGCCTTCGTTCCGTGAAGAGAGAGAGAGGAAACAACGACTTAGAGAGAGAGAGACGGCTGCAGAAAGTTTTCCAATAATTTATCTTGAAAGCTTGTTTTCTTCTTATTAGGGTTTGTCGATTAGACAGGCCTTTATATAAGAATACTGATAATAACGGTCATAATTGATTTTAATGACGTACACGTGGACCAATCATGTCGCGGAATTTGAAAATCTATCAAATCTGGACTTAGAAGAAATTTCGGAGAAAAGAAAGAGATATACACGAGTGGGTATATAACTACTCGAGTAGGTAGAGTACTACTCGAGTAAGGAAAGAGATGTTACTTGAGTATAAAATTCAGGACTACTCGAGTAGCTAGAAAACAACTACTCTAGTACATATAGTCAACTTACTCGAGTACTTAGAAGATCAACTCGAGTATACAGAAAATTTCACAGGAAGAGGAGTAGAAATACTCGAGTACAAGTTGTACTACTCGAGTAGGTGAGAAAGACTACTTGAGTGGTTTGATGAACTACTCGAGTGATAGGACTTAGAAAAATTTCTGAACACTGGAAAATGAGCTACTCAAGTAATCAGACTGAACTACTGGAGAGGATATAGTCTACTCGAGTATATGAAAAGACTTACTCGAGTAAATGTCTTGGAATATATTTAGGAGGAGATAAATTTAGTTAACTCGAGTATAAATCATGAACTACTCGAGTAGTAAGTGAACTACTCGAGTAAATGACTTATACTACTCGAGTATAGAAAATTTACTCTAGAGATAGAAGACAATTACACGAGTCAGAAATTATAACTACTCGAGTATATAGATACTTACTCGAGTGTTTTACTTAGAAAAATTTGGAGAGCGAAATTTGAGCAACTCGAGTAAGAAGAAGTATCTACTCGAGTAGTCAAGTAAGCTACTCGAGTAAGTGACAGTCTACTCGAGTATGAAGCAAGTATTTTACTCGAGTAGTTAATGACTTACACGAGTAGAATACTTAGAAAACTTTCAAGGTGGAAATTATTTCTTTTTTTGGAGAAATCAGCATCCAACTCTAATCACATAGTCCATGTGCTTGAATATGAAGTGTATCCCAATAGAGAGGCTATACATGAGTCAACACCTTGGGTCATACAATGAGGGATTACATTGTATGGTCCTATATTTGGTGACCCATTGTAGACTAACATTGGTCTACACTTCCCATTGGAATCCTGCAACCACATAACTCAAATAAAGCATCAAATACAACCTAATTCATCTTAGTTCCAGGATGACTTCATCAAATCTGGGTTAATGTGTACATAGGTACCAACAATCTCCCCCTATTTGTTGAAGTCAGAACCCTTTACACTAAGGTGAATTAAAGACATAAAAAGAAGCTAAGTAGAAAAATTAGTGCAAGCAAGCAATAGACTATGAGAAAAGATAATAAGAGCAAAAACTTAGAATTATATAAATAAGAATAGCCAGAATTATCAGTTCTACAGTCAATCATTTCACACTCTCAAATATCCTTGAAAATCAGCCTTGATGTTATTGTCTGTCCAGTTTCTCTTGCTGTCTCCTCTGGTAACAAAAAGGTTTTGGATAATACTTGGGAGGTCTAGGAGGGGCTGCAGGGTTGTTCCTCGCATATTCTCTGTCATAGATTCTCCTTTTGGTCATGGATTTTTCATAAAGTTCTCATTCATATGAGCTGTAATGAATATTCCCGCTCTCATGGAATTCCATAACTAATCTGAGAGTTTCCAGAATCAAGGATTTGGAGGTTGGAGACCAAACTTCAGCATGTTCAGGAGCTTTAGCAGGAACAGTCTTGCTAGCAGAAGGGCCTTCACCATATTTCCTTTTCTTCTTGGAGGTTTTGATCTCTAGAGGAGCATGAAGGAAAATGTCAGCAGGATCTTCTTCCCAGCCTTGAACATAGGTGTCTGGAGGAGCAACTGAGTCTCCAGGTCTGGGAGAGAAGGTAGGTTGCAGAGGAGCAACTGGGGCAGAGGCATTTGTAGCTAGAGGATTTAAATGATGAGGAATGATGTTGGGGTCAACAACAAGGTCTGGCAGAATCTGGTTGTGCATCCAGACAGCAGTGTCATAGGTATGAAATTTGACACTCTGTATCTGGGCTAGCACATCATCATGAATTGTCTGTACATGAGTTTCCCATAAGTCTGACTTCTGAGCAGCTGGTTTTTCTACTTGTTCTTTGAGTTCTTTGATCAAGCCCTCCCCCTTTCTGATTTCAACAAATAACCTTTCTATAACATCTTCTTTAAAAAGGCCAACTTCTTCAAAGATTTTCACTTTGTTGGCTTCATTTTTCTTGTCCAGCTCTATTTGATTATTTACAAGGGTGACACCTTGTTCCATAACTTCTCCAACACTAGTGATAGTGTGGTCTAGGGCTTTTCCACCAAGTTGAAATAAGTACTTGAGCTTGTCAGTGTTGTGCTGGATTTCAGCAAACCCTCTGCTCATCTCAGTCTCAAGAGCAGTTACCTTGGCTGTAATGACAGCTAGAGATTCATCAAAGTATTTTCTCTGGTCTTGCAGCAGGAGAGAGATTTGGGACAACAAATCTGGTGAGGCCGAAGCAGCAACGGCAGTTGAAGGAGCAGCATATGAGAGAGGAGGAGCTACCAATGGAGCTATTTCTTCAATGATCACAGAGCTGTGAGCTCTTGTGGTATGAATGATAGCAACCCCTTATTTTGTAACATGAGGGAGAGAGAAATCTAGGTTTCTGAGAGGAGCCTCTGCCGGCTCAGGAGAGGGCTCATCAGAAATGAGAATACTCTCTGTCTGGGGTTGAGAGGAATCAAGATTTGGAGCTGGACTCCTGGCTGGAGAATTATCTGGAGATGGACCAGGAGTAGAGTCCTTGTGAATTTCAGAGGATGGAGCTGGAGGAGATAGAGGAGGAGGAGGAATAGACAGCACTTCTTCAGTGAGTTATGCAATCATTGCATTTATAGCAGCAGCTGTTGAGAGAAGAGATTCTTGAGGTATCTGATCTGAAGGAGTTGCTGGAGTTTGTGGAGTATGAGGTAGGGAAGAGGTTGCTGGCTGAGGAGATGAGGTGGTTTTTGGTGGAGAGGGCATCCTGACTGAGATAGAAGGAGCAGGCTCCCCCTCACTTGGTGCACCAGAGGAGCTGGCCACATGATGAGGAGAGGGAGATGGAGTTTTGTCCTCTAATACTGGAACTTCTGAAGTCTTAGCAGCTTGTGCAGCATTTTTTAGTTTGAGCTCCCATCTCTGAATAGAAGAAATGGAGACCTTCTTCATGTGGTGAAGAGGGGTCCCTTTGGAGAAGTTAAATATCATGGAGGAGCAGAGAGATTATCCTGGCGAAGTTGGGGGATTTTAAGTTGTCCTTAATTTTGTCCAGAATCAGCATGCCAAACTGGTATTTCTTGCGGCAGACAATGGCTTGCATTATGTCGAAGAAATACAGTGGAATGTCTCTTATGGAGTTGGTCTTGCACAGCAAAATCTTTCCAATAACATCAACCAGAAACCTTCCTTCTGCATTCATGTCTGATCGTTTGATATACTGAGCATCAGTCGAAATACCACAGAATAAGCTTGTTCGGTCAGAATCTTCGTCATCTTCTTCGTCCACTATCGGTAATCGGAGAAGTTGAGAGACAATGGTCTTGGTGAGTTTGATCTTCATACCTCTCACTGTGGATTTCAGAACTCGTCCATGTCGTTTGACCTTCAGATTTGTGAAGAATTCTGCGACCTCGGGGAAAAGGATTCGACAGGGTTCTTGCAGGATGAAGGAGAGCCCTGCGGTGTCTAGAAGAATCAGCAAGTTGCGGAAATCATCTGAAAGCTCGGCAATCCCGGCAGTAACAAGTTCCGAACCTACACCAATCTTGGAGACGGCGGCCATGATCCAGAAACTGAGAAAAGCTCTGTCGGGGGAAAGAGGAAAAGTCGCAGCTCTACAACTTCGCGAAGGAAGACGAAGCGGTAGACAGGTACTCGAGAGATTGGAAATGATTTCGTGTAGAATTAATTTGGAATTTCGAATTTATAAACCCTAGGTTGATGTCTAATTATCTAGAAGGAAATAACTTAAAAAGGAGAACGAGACATAAGCCTTGGGTGGCGTAAAAGAAAATTTGAAAACCAAAGAGGCACATACACGAGAGAGAGAGAAGTGATGAGTCCACTTTATATACCTATTTTCGGACTCATCTGGGCTAGTTTTCACACGGTTGCACTTCACTTTTAGTTCTTTATCGTTCCTATTTCATCTGATCGTTATTTCCATAGGAAGTGCACATTTATGCCCGTGGTTGTGTATTTTGTTACTTTTATAGTTTGTACTCCTTTTTGTGATTGCCTGGAATGTCTGCACATATCAGTGATTGGTTTCTCCTTTCGGTACAGGGGTCGTGTGCGTGTTCCGGGATGGTTGTGAAACAGGAATACTGCGCACGAGCATGGGATATAATGCGCACGACCACTGGTCATGCGCCCCTGATCATGCGCACTACTCTATGTTTTCTAGAATCAGCCTGGGGTAAGCGCACGACCACTTGACATATTGCGCATGACCACTGGTCGTGCGCCACTGATCGTGTGCATTGATTCCTCTTTTCTGGAGTCCTGTCTGGGTAATCGCACGATCATTGGACTTAGTGCGCACGACCACTGGTCGTGCGCCACTACTCGTGCGCATTATCCCAGTTCTTCTTCCTGTTTTTCCATGCCAGTGCGCACGAGCACAGAACATAGTGCGCACGACCACTGGTCGTGCGCCTGTGATCGTGCGCATTGTTCATTTCTACTTTTGTATAAATAGTGCTGGTCTCTCCCTAATCAAAAGATCCGGAGATCGCTCATTTTCCTCCGCCGTTTTCCGCCTTCTCCGCCATTCCCCTTCATCTTCCACCCTAGGTAGGTGTTCCGGGCAAGCTTTCACCGCCAAATCCGAGCCGGAGCTTCCTCTCGTCCTTCTCCTTCATCCGTGAGCTTCAAGTAGGGTTTGACGCCATAGCCATCAAGCAAAGGAAAGCTAGCAAACTTCGTCCGCTATCGTGAGACGAAGAAGACGGGCCATTGGAAGGTGGTGACAGCCCTTCTCTACCCCGGACACAGTTGAGGACCGAGCTTGGACGCGGAATGACAACCCGACGATTCCAACCGTGAATCCTCAGCAAGACTTCGGATTCGGTCGATCTCTTGACTTGTACTTGCTTTATTGTTGAATATTGGTGTTTTTAAACCTATTTATTTTGATGAAGTGCATTGTGGTTGTTTATGTTATGTGTTTCATGTCTATGTGATTCCTATTTCATATTACTGCCTAAGTTGCTTGAGTTGCGCCTTATATTCGATCCACCATCCATCCACCCTTGCCGTACTAGCAGTTGCTAGTGGCGTGCGTTGCGAAGAGGTGCTTTCGACCCTCATTCTGCCATTCTCACCACCTCATCCGCGAGCCTACTCTTCCATCCGCCTAGCGATTCGGTGCATAGCAGCCCGACTAGTCTTCCATCCCGCCTGGAGAAGCATCGCATAGCGGCGTTGCATAGGAGTAGTTGATAGTGTTTTATTTTCTGTTTCCGCAAACATCAATCCCCACCTTAGTTAGCTCCGACCTGAGGACTTCAATCTCAAGTCCTCCACGAAATTAACTCCACCTTACTGTGTTCCTTGTGAGATCGATACTTGGGAAAACCCCCATTTTATATTACTTGTGCGACCGGTTCACTGCCGTGATCTTAAGCATCAAGTTTTTGGCGCCGTTGCCGGGGAACACAGTCGTGTGAGTTTTTGGAGAGGGAGACGTGAGATTGCTTTCCTTTTTCTTTGTAAATCGCTTTTGTTTTGTTCTATTTTTGTTTTGCCTTCCTTTTTATTGTTTGTTTAGGCAATTGTAGTAATATATTGTTGGATTTAGTAGTTTGCACAATTTATTTTGAATCTGCTGTTTCTACACCATGTGGGGATATTCGTATGCCCAATGTCGTTGGTGTGGGAAGCCTTCCCACGCTAGTCATGAATGCCCTACGAAAGATATTGAGCATAAGCCTCAGCGCACAATGCATGAGATGCTGTATTCGTACAACCTTTCAAACACTGTGCCCCGAGCTTATGGTCAATCGTCCTCGCCACATACACCGTTCTCCTATTCCTCTCCGGCCCCACAAGGACCGCAGCGTAATGGGAGAAAGTGTTTGTATTGTCGTAGAACAGATCATGTCCTGAAGGATTGTGCCGAGTACCTCCGTGTTATGGAAGAGGATGATGAGCCGGACATCCTGATCATCCCGACTCCTACCCTTGGTGGCACACCTTCATCTTCTAGTTATGTATCCCTGTCACCTTCATTTGTTGAAGGGAATGATGTGAACACAACCGCCAGATGTGTGGCTGATCTAGGCTTCGACATGGCTGAGCCCATCTCTCATGTGCATACATCTCCAAGTGTGGAGCCGATTCTTTGTGAGGAACCTGCGCTTGACTTTTATTCAAGCACAGTTCTTCCCCCTTTTGTGCATTCTACTTCAGTCGTCTCTGGCGACATTTTCAATGATGCAAAACAAGTTGAGGCTTGTGATACATGGGTTGTTTCCACTCCCATGGAGGAGGACAACCTTCCTGGTGTCGAGGATTCTCCCTCGATACCAAAGGAGGAAGTCCAAGTCTTGGTGGAGGCCTCTATGGATCCAGCCGAGCCTTGTAGCATTGTCGAGATTACTGACGATATTTTTCTACCTCAGCCTTTGGGGAGTGAAACCGGGATCACTCCCCCGATTATTTCTTTATGTTCTTCGTCTCCTTTATTTCTTGATCCCTCTTCTTTATCCGAGCCTATGCAGGTTGAATCTCCACAGGTAAGTTGGGTTGACGTTGAGCCTTGCACTCAGGCTATCGACGAGTGCATCCTCTTGTGTGAGGAGGTTCCTACCTCCTTCACAGTGGAAGCCCCTGCCGTCACCTTCGCCCCCAGCAAACTTATGGTAGACGATACCTTGCTAGACAAGGATTTGTTTTGTGGTGAGATGAGTGAGGACCAGGCCTCCTCCTCATCCTACTTCCTATTTCCTCTACCTGTGTTGGGCAGGTATGATTATTTAGGTAGAGGGGTAACTGCTCTATCACCGTATCGGTACCCGTTACCGAAACGGATATTGGAACAGTTACCTGTGCATTTTTCTTTTCATAGGCCCATTAGTTAGAAACTTTTCGTAGTCGAATAAGTCGTGCTGGGATGACAATAACCCCAGTACTTATCTTTCCTTTTCTGCATTTTATTTTTCATGTTTATTTTAGTTTTAGCATTTCTTTTTGTATATTTTGTTTTGTTTTTGCGGAGCTCACCCCTGCAGGTATTCATAGCAAATCGCATTGGCGGGGTTCTGATTCTTTGTATGGCGGGCCTGCTTCAGATTTCCATGCGTCTTCTGGTATGCTCACTAGCTGAGCATGGGGTAAACTCTTCCCTTAGCTCTTTATGATTTTAATTTCTCTATCTTATGATTTGTTGCTTAGTTTAAGTCTGGGGGGAGAGATATGTTACCTATTGCACGTACACATCTCATGTGCATACTGGAAGCCTTTATTGTTTTATTTTTCTTAGTTCATTGCATCACACACCACTGCACCCACATGAGCGCGTGCTTAGCTTTTTGCGTGCTGCGAGTTAAACTCATTTCTTTGTTAGATTTGGGAAAATTATGGTGCTGACATAGGATTGTGAGACGGAGTAAAATGTTGGCCTTGCTGTATTTCTAGTCAACTGCTCTCGTCTCGTGTAGAAATTCAAGTAGATTTAATTTTTCTGTATGCTTATAGTTTTATATCTTTTTATTTGCGTAAATACTTTTTATTCTACTCAAAAGTTGGTAAATCTGGTGTGAATCCGACGGTAGCTTAGGGATGTGTGTAGACGGCCGTTAGGTTCGTATTGCTAGAGTCGGGAGGATGGATAGTCTTTCTCGTTGGCTAAGAACTTGCCCCAAGCTATTCTTGAAGCATGGGTATAGGTTAGTCATGCATGAGCGTGATGTAGGCCATCATTTTGGCTCGGTTGAGCTTTGTACCGTTCCTAACGTCTTGTCCTCGCTAGCCCCGTTGTGCCTACCCCTCCTTTTGATTCAGCTCCACCTTTATTTCACCAAAGCCTCAAAGCCGATCCTAGTCGCACTCCCAAGTCGAGCTTTAGAGTTTTACATTTTTTCATGTTGGGGTGTTGATGTGGTGCTTGTATTTGTGAATATGTGGATGTGCTCCAAAGCTTATATTTGCTGAAATTGTTAAAGGAGAAGTAATTTGAAAAAGTAAAAAAAGAAAAGTTAAAAAAAATGATGTTACGTGTGAAAACGTGAAAAGAAAAAGTACAATTGAAAATCCTATTTGAGTTGTGATTATTTTTGGAGTAGGCGGTGCACACACCCATATGTTAAAAGCTAAGTTTGGGGGTGTGGTGTACCCGCGTGTATGTTGCTTAGTAGAGGGATTCCTTTCATACTAGCTCATTTGGGTTAGGTGCATAGCCTTCCTGTATATCTTTGTTTACCTCACCAAAACCCAAGCCCCATCTCTTCACCTAAAGTCCTACTGATTCGTGTGTGAACCAAACCAGTGTCGTGGAGAGAATGCGAAAGGGCAAGCATATGGTCACCGACATTGGTGGATTCCTTTGGAGGTTATCCCGAGCCCCGATCTTTGGCAATGCTCGCCTAGCGATTAGTCTACTTTCTCCCTACGCATGACCGGATGATTCACCGTGATTCCATTTTTGAGTAATAATAAAATTTTGATACGCATTGTAAAAAATATAACCTATTCTGTATACTTAGAAATTTTCTCTATTGTATTTTTACGCACGCGAGCATGCGACTTCGCATGGTACTTCGTTTCGCAATTTCTTTGTTACCTAGTATTTTTCCCTATCTACTTAGATTTTTGTTTGCTCGGGACGCGCAAACAGTTAAGTCTGGGGGTGTGATGAGTCCACTTTATATACCTATTTTCGGACTCATCTGGGCTAGTTTTCACACGGTTGCACTTCACTTTTAGTTCTTTATCGTTCTATTTCATCTGATCGTTATTTCCATAGGAAGTGCACATTTATGCCCGTGGTTGTGTATTTTGTTACTTTTATAGTTTGTACTCCTTTTTGTGATTGCCTGGAATGTCTGCACATATCAGTGATTGGTTTCTCCTTTCGGTACAGGGGTCGTGTGCGTGTTCCGGGATGGTTGTGAAACAGGAATACTGCGCACGAGCATGGGATATAATGCGCACGACCACTGGTCGTGCGCCCCTGATCGTGCGCACTACTCTACATTTTCTAGAATCAGCCTGGGGTAAGCGCACGACCACTGGACATATTATGCACGACCACTGGTCGTGCGCCACTGATCGTGTGCATTGATTCCTCTTTTCTGGAGTCCTGTCTGGGTAATCGCACGATCATTGGACTTAGTGCGCATGACCACTGGTCGTGCGCCACTACTCGTGCGCATTATCCCAGTTCTTCTTCCTGTTTTTCCATGCCAGTGCGCACGAGCACAGAACATAGTGCGCACGACCACTGGTCGTGCGCCTGTGATCGTGCGCATTGTTCATTTCTGCTTTTGTATAAATAGTGCAGGTCTCGCCCTAATCAAAAGATCCAGAGATCGCTCATTTTCCTCCGCCGTTTTCCGCCTTCTCCGCCGTTCCCCTTCATCTTCCACCCTAGGGAGGTGTTCCGGGCAAGCTTTCACTGCCAAATCCGAGCCGGAGCTTCCTCTCGGCCTTCTCCTTCATCCGTGAGCTTCAAGTAGGGTTTGACGCCATAACCATCAAGCAAAGGAAAGCTAGCAAACTTCGTCCGCTATCGTGACACGAAGAAGACGGGCCATTGGAAGGTGGTGACAGCCCTTCTCTACCCCGGACGCAGTTGAGGACCGAGCTTGGATGCGGAATGACAACCCGACGATTCCAACCGTGAATCCTCAGCAAGACTTCGGATTCGGTCGATCTCTTGACTTGTACTTGCTTTATTGTTGAATATTGGTGTTTTTAAACCTATTTATTTTGATGAAGTGCACTGTGGTTGTTTATGTTATGTGTTTCATGTCTATGTGATTCCTATTTCATATTACTGCCTAAGTTGCTTGAGTTGCGCCTTATATTCGATCCACCATCCATCCACCCTTGACGCACTAGCAGTTGCTAGTGGCGTGCGTTGCGAAGAGGTGCTTTCGACCCTCATTCCGCCATTCTCACCACCTCATCCGCGAGCCTACTCTTCCATCCGCCTAGCAATTCGGTGCATAGCAGCCCGACTAGTCTTCCATCCCGCCTGGCGAAGCATCGCATAGCGGCGTTGCATAGGAGTAGTTGATAGTGTTTTATTTTCTGTTTCCGCAAACATCAATCCCCACCTTAGTTAGCTCCGACATGAGGACTTCAATCTCAAGTCCTCCTCGAAATTAACTCCACCTTACTGTGTTCCTTGTGAGATCGATACTTGGGAAAACCCCCATTTTATATTACTTGTGCGACCGGTTCACTGTCGTGATCTTAAGCATCAAGAAGGTACTCGAGTAGATGAGGAGTTACTCGAGTAGGAGAATTGACTGACTCGAGTAGATGAAGTATACTATATGAGTACATGAATTGCCTTACTCGAGTAAGTAAAATAGACTACTCGAGTAGGTCCTTATTGCCTTACTCGAGTAAGTAAAATAGACTACTCGAGTAGGTCCTTAACTACTCGAGTAGATCCTTAAGTACTCGAGTAGGTCAAGTCTGAAATAAATTGAAATGCCAAGTAGACTAACCCTTTATTTTCCTTTGCTTTCTTGAAATCCAAACCTCTTTAATCTTCCTTGTTGAGCATCCCAAGTTCAGTTTTGAAGAATGAGAACTTGGTCTCGTCCAGCGGATTCGTGAAAATATCTGCAACTTGCCTGTATGTGGAGACATATTGGAGATCTATGTCCCCATGCTCTACATGCTCCCAGATGAAATGATACCTTAGCTCGATATGCTTTGTCCGGCTGTGCGAGACTGGATTGTTGGCTATTGCAATTGCGCTGGAAGAGTCGCAAAACAATGGCACATTCTTGAACTTCAAGTTGTAATCCTCAAATTGATTCTTGATCCAGAGTAACTGTGCGCAGCAACTGCGTGCAGAGATGTACTCTGACTCGGTCGTTGAGATTGCGACACAGTTCTGCTTCTTACTACTCTAGGAGATTAGCCTTCTTCCAAAGAATTGACACGTCCCAGAGGTGCTTTTCCTGTCATCTTTGCTTCCTGCAAAATCTGCATCTGAAAAACCAATTAGTTCGCTGTCATTACTTCTTGGGTACCATAAGCCAAGATTTGGTGTACCTTAAGGTATCTCAAAATCCGCTTTGCAGCAGCGTAGTGAGATTCCTTAGAGTTCACCTGAAATCAAGCACAGACACATGTTGAAAACATTATGTCAGGTCTACTGGCAGTAAGGTAGATCAAGGATCCAATTATGCTTCTGTACTTGGTTTCATCAAAAGGTTTCCCTTTTTCATCCTTGCTTAGAGACATAGTTGAGCCCATTGGAGTCCTCATGGAGGTTGCGTTCTCCATTCCGAATTTCTTAATCAGCTCTTTGGTGAACTTAGTCTGCGAGATGAAAATTCCATCTTCAGATTGTTTTACCTGAAGCCCTAAGAAATACTTCAGCTCACCCATACTGCTCATTTCGAACTTTCCTTGCATAAGTTTTGAGAACTTTTTTGCAGAGGTTGTCGTCTGTAGAGCCAAAAATAATGTCGTCGACATAGATTTGCACTAGCAAAATCTTGCCTTTAATTTCCCTAAGAAATAATGTCTTGTCTATCTTTCCCCTTGTGAACTGGTTCTCAAGTAGAAAGCTAGACAACGTCTCATACCAAGCTCGAGGAGCTTGTTTCAGACCATATAGGGTCTTGTGCAGGAAATAGACATAATCAGAAAAGTTAGGATCAACGAAACCTGGAGGTTGTTCCACATACACTTCCTCCTTTATGTTACCATTAAGGAAGGCAGACTTCACGTCCATCTGATAGACGGTGAAGCCTTTGAATGCAGCATATGCTAGGAACAACCTTATTACCTCCATCCTTGCCACTGGAGCATACGTCTGGTCGAAGTCGATTCCTTCTTCTTGACGATAGCCTTTAGCGACAAGTCTGGCCTTGTTCTTTATGATCGTCCCGTCTTCGTCCATCTTGTTCCTGTAGACCCATTTTGTTTCAATGACATTCTTTCCTTTGGGTCTTGGAACAAGCTTCCATACATTGCAGTGCTTGAACTGATTTAGCTCTTCTTCCATTGTCATTATCCACGATGCGTCTGAGTTTGCTTCCTTAAACTTCTTAGGTTCAACCTGTGAGAGAAAACTCAAATATAAATTCTCATTAGTTGTACCTCTTCGAGTTCTGACACCGTCCCGGAGATCTCCTATGATCTGGTCCATAGGGTGATCTTTCATATGTCTGAGCTCTAAAGTTCTTGCATCTGGATTATCCTCAATCACTGGAGTGATTTCTTCATCTTGGATGACTCCTTCATCTTGATCATCAGCCTCTCCAATATGGGTTGGAGTGGTGATCTTGATGAACTATTCGCCTTTGTCTTCGGACGGTTTATCCAAGCTAGTTTCTTTCAGCTTTGCACCTGCATCTTCAATGGGCACACTAGACGGATTGCTTTGCAGCAAGCTCGTCTCATCAAATACAACATGTATCGATTCTTCTACCACCAGGGTTTTTCTATTAAATATTCTATATGCCTTACTATGGCTACTATAACCTACAAAAATACCTCCAAAACTCTTTTCGCTGAACTTGGTGGTATGATACTTACCATTGTTAAGTACGAAGCATTTACAGCCAAAGATTCTAAAGTATGAGATGGTTGGCTTCCTGCCCTTTAGAAGTTCGTAAGGTGTCTTATCGTGGTTTTTGTTTATGAGTGCTCGATTTTGCACGTGGCATGCAGTGTTGACGGCTTCAGCCCAGAAGTACTCCGGAAGTGAAGCATCACTCAACATTGTTCTACAGGCCTCTATGAGTGTTCTGTTCCTTCTCTCAGCCACTCTGTTCTGCTGTGGAGTACGAGGAGAGGAAAACTCATGAAAGATACCTAAGCTTTCACAGAATTCTGTCATGGCCCCAGATTTAAACTCTGTTCCATTGTCACTTCTGATTTTGACTACGGAGCAGTTGTACTCATTCTGGACTTGCCTGACAAAATTAGTAACGATGTCAAAGGTATCTGACTTGTGTTTCAGAAAGAACACTCACGCAAAGCGCGAGTAATCATCAACAATTACCAACGTATAATCCTTACCTCCCAAACTTCTAATTTGTAGTGGACCAAACAAGTCCATGTGCAGTAGATGAAGACATCTATTAGAATCTTTATCAATAACGCTTTTAAAGGTAGCCCTTGTTTGCTTGCCTTTTACGCACGCATGACACGGTCTATCTTTGACGCACTTGACATTTGGGGCATCACGTACTAAGTTCATTGAAAATAATTTATTAATAGTTTTGAAATTAATATGTGCTAGTCTCTTGTGTCATTGGTCACCAAGAGACGCATTATCTTTTGCTAAAAGACACACTGGTGTAGAGGAATCTATATAAATGAAATTTAAACAGAAAATATTCCTGCTTCGAGTGCCGGATAGAATCGTTTTCATATTGTCAACGGATTTTATCAAGCACTTATCATCATGGAATTCAACTATATATCCTTTATCGTAGAGTTGGCTTATGCTTATGAGATTGTGTTCCAATCCTTCGACATAAGCCACATCCGAGAAGGATACATTGCCGTTAGTAATCATACAATAGCCTTTAGTAATTCCACGGTCTGAACCTCCAAATATGACCTTTGGTCCGTTCACAACTGGAGTAAAATTATGAATGAGGCTTCTAGTCTCGGTCATATGCCGAGAGCATCCGCTGTCCAAATACCAGATTGGCGTTTTGTTGGCATTTGGACATACCTGCAATCATAATCAATTTGCCTTAGGAACCCAAACACGTTTGGGTCCTTGGTCTCGGGTTAGAGTGCTCCCCCTACGAGTGTTAGCATTATGAGCGGTCTTTCTCATATTGCTGACATGAGGGGTTGCATCGTTTCTGGGATTGAACCAGCAATCAATGACGAAGTGACCAACCTTGCCACAGCACCAACAGTCAAATCTATTGTACCTTTGCCTCATGATCTCCTGCTTGACCTTTTGGAATTGTGGTCTAGTAGGGGCAGCATTCTTGGAGGAAGATGCCTCATGATGATGACAATCACATGGCTTCTTCTCCTTTATAGGCTTTTCTACAACAGGCCTTGTCTTTGGTTCCTTCTTGAAGTTATGACCATGATTGAAAGGGCCATAGCTCTTAAGAACAACTTCTTCATAAGGTGCCTTGAAGACACTTTCGCCAAAGTTTCTGGGTCGAGTCCATCCTTGATAGCGGGACTTTGGCTCTACATAAGTAGGCCTAGCAAAGTGCCTGTAGGATGAGTCAAAATCAAACTCATTTGATGGAAAGATGACTTTCTTGAATGTAGTCTGATCTTGAGGGGCTTTCCCCTTCTCTTTGGCTAAGGCCTTTTTGGCGGCCTTATTCTTCCGTTGAGACTTATTTCTCCTAGAGGATTTACTAGGAGCTTCTTCATGGCCTAACCCAGCACCCTTGGCCTTTGTTGAGAATTCAGCAACGAATGGAAGAACCGTCTTGGGATTCGAGAAACTTTCAACCAATTTCTTTTCAGCTGCAAGTTGGGCTTCCAATTCCTTGATGATTTTCTCTTTGAGGTCAAGGTGCTCAAAAGCCTTGTTATACTCTTCAATAACATTATTGAAGTTTTCTTCGAGGGAGTCAGTCTTTGCTGTTGAGATTATATTAGCCAGCATGACACGTGTGTGTGGGACCGCATGTTTGGGCTTTCCCCATCGCGTTCCAGGTCTGGGTGTTGACCCCGGTGGGCCCCCTTGTGTGGCGGAATATCCCCGCGGTCATGTGGTTGGGGTTAATCCCACACCGCCTGCAGACTTCTCCCCTTTGTGTTCATGTACCCCGCCACCCTTCATCTCAACACCTGGGTTTTGAGATGAACTAATGGGTTGGCGGGTTCTAACTTGGTATCAGAGGAGGTTGTCATGCTGCGGGGGTGTGTTGAGATTATATTAGCCAGCATGACACGTGTGTGTGGGACCGCATGTTTGGGCTTTCCCCATCGCGTTCCAGGTCTGGGTGTTGACCCCGGTGGCCCCCTTGTGTGGCGGAATATCCCCGCGGTCATGTGGTTGGGGTTAATCCCACACCGCCTGCAGACTTCTCCCCTTTGTGTTCATGTACCCCGCCACCCTTCATCTCAACACCTGGGTTTTGAGATGAACTAATGGGTTGGCGGGTTCTAACTTTTGCGACTTTCTCTCTCATGATGCTCTCTTAGGATTTCAGAGATTTGATCTCTTTAGCCTGAGTCTTCATGACTCGACGACATTTGTCGTAAGCCATGATTAACTCCTTATACTAGGCCATTAGTTCTGACTCATCGTCAGAGGAGCTATCCTCACAATCATGTTCAGAGACTTCAGAATCTGAAAGTGGGGTATGAGAGTTTACCTTCCCAGTGAACTGGGGCTCTTGATCATCATCTGTTTGAGCCATAAGCCCAAAGTAAGCTTCTTCTTCTTCTTCTTCACTTGACTCAAATGAGTCGGAGTCACTGAGAGTCTTGCTCTTTTTGGCTATCAGGCTCTTCTCTTTCCTCTTTTTGTTGTACGAGGATTTCTTGTCTTCTCTTCTACCACCCTCCTTCTTCTTATGAGGGCAGTCGGCGATGACGTGACCTGGCTTATTACAATAATAGCAAATAATGTCAGTCGAAACATATTTGTTCTGTTTAGCATTATACCTGTCATGGCTGCTTGAGCCTTTTCTTTGCCGATCACCATCGTGTCGTGATCTTCTATAGGAGGCATCCTTGTCTTTCCATTGCTTCTTCTTGTTCAAAAATTTCTTGAACTGACGTGAGAGCAGTGAGAACTCTCCTTCTGATAGCTCAGAGCCTGAGGTACTAGGCTCAGAAGTTTCTTCTTCTTCACTAATTTCTGGAGCTGGAGCTAGGGAGGCAGCCTTTGTCTTTCTAGAAGTGTCTGCCTTGAGAGCAACAGATTTTTCTTTGAGAGCAGACCTGCTCTTCTCTTCTTCAGCTTTCCTGGTGTTGAGTTGAAGCTCATATGACATAAGCTTCCCGAAGAGATTTTGTGGGTCTGTCTCAGCCAGCTTCCCAAACTCCCTGATGACACAGACCTTGTTGTCCCATTCTTTGGTCAGGAATCTCAGTAACTTGTCATTCAGTTCTCCATTAGTGAATACTCTGCCATAGACTCTTAGGTCATTCACTATCTTGAAAAAGTTCTCAAATGTATCAGCAATGGTCTCTTTGCTTCCCTGTCGGAAGGCTTCATACTTCTGATTGAGGAGGGATCTCCGATCATCCCTTACTTCTTCTGTACCTTCCATCAAGGTAACCAAGGGCTGCCACATCTCCTTTGCAGATTGGCAGTGGATTAAGTTCTGCAGCATTGAGTCATCAACTGCACTTGCTATAATGTTTTTAGCTTTATTGTCTAGTGAGACAAGTGCAATCTCATCCTTGTTTAAATCCATCAGCTTCTTTGGAACCTTCTTGGTAGGATCTATAGTGGAGACAGTCATAGGGATATAAGGACCTTCTTTAACTATCACGAAGATCCTCGGATCCACAGCTTCCATAAAGAATTTAATCCTTTCTTTCCACATGGGAAAGTTGTTCTTGTTGCATAGAGAAAGCTTGGCAAAATCCTTTGCCTTGTCCATGATAGGTAGATCTCAAATGACAACTATTGCAGGAACTGATCAAGGTGTTAACCTTTTAACGATCAACCTCCCTGTGATATCAATTGAAAGATAATAGTTGTCAACCTAAATCACCTAGAGGGGGGTGAATAGGTGAGTTGTGCGTCTTTTGCGGAATAAAAAAATCTCAAAACACAGCACAGATCTATCTACCAAATTATCACAGACGAGACAAGATTTATAGTGGTTCCCCGATCTTGGGTACATCCACTTTCCCTCACCGATCTAGCAATATACTAGACTCGGCTACTCCACTACCTCGGATTGAAAATCAATCCTACCCTTGGAACGAAGTTCCTACATACTCAATCCAACCAACTGGATCTACAACTCGGAAGGCAAAACTTCCTACAAACTCGGAGTTGAAAACTCCTACACTCGGAGAAAACTTCTCCTACAAGAATGAAAAATTGTTCAAGAAAATACAAACAATAATTTTTCTGTCAGATCTGCAAACAACAAACAGAATCTTCTTCTTGTAAGCTTTGCGGCACTTTCAGAAAAGATGAAGAAAATCTCGGCAACAGATCTGGAATCTTCCTTGTCTTACACGATCGGAAAGAGGATGAGCAGTTGAGAAACGGTCTCGATCTGTAAAACTACTTTAGTCTATTTCCTCTGAAAATTGAAGCCATTGCCGGAGAAGAACAGCGGCGGCGGCGGCCTTCGTTCCGTGAAGAGAGAGAGAGAGAGATGAAACATTGACTTAGAGAGAGAGAGAGACGGCTACAGAAAGTTTTCCAATAATTTATCTTGAAAGCTTGTTTTCTTCTTATTAGGGTTTGTCGATTAGATAGGCCTTTATATAAGAATACTGATAATAACGGTCATAATTGGTTTTAATGACAAACACGTGGACCAATCATGTCGCGGAATTTGAAAATCTGTCAAATCTGGACTTAGAAGAAATTTCGGAGAAAAGGAAGAGATATACACGAGTGGGTATATAACTACTCGAGTAGGTAGAGGACTACTCGAGTAAGGAAAGAGATGTTACTCGGGTATAAAATTCAAGACTACTTGAGTAGCTAGAAAACAACTACTCTAGTACATATAGTCAACTTACTCGAGTACTTAGAAGATTTACTCGAGTATACAGAAAATTTCACGGGAAGAGGAGTAGAACTACTTGAGTACAAGTTGTACTACTCGAGTAGGTGAGAAAGACTACTCGAGTGGTTTGATGAACTACTCGAGTGATAGGACTTAGAAAAATTTCTGAACACTGGAAAATGAGCTACTCAAGTAATTAGACTGAACTACTCGAGAGGATATAGTCTACTCGAGTATATGAAAAGACATACTCGAGTAAATGACTTGGAATATATTTAGGAGGAGATAAATTTAGTTAACTCGAGTATGAAGCATGAACTACTCGAGTAGCAAGTGAACTACTCGAGTAAATGACTTATACTACTCGAGTATAGAAAATTTACTCTATAGATAGAAGACAGTTACACGAGTCAGAAATTATAACTACTCGAGTATATAGATACTTACTCGAGTGTTTTACTTAGAAAGATTTAGAGAGCGAAATTTGAGCAACTCGAGTAAGAAGAAGTATCTACTCGAGTAGTCAAGTAAGCTACTCAAGTAAGTACTACTCGAGTAAGTGACAGTCTACTCGAGTATGAAGCAAGTATTTTACTCGAGTAGTTAATGACTTACACGAGTAGAATACTTAGAAAACTTTTCAAGGTGGAAATTCTTTCTTTTTTTGGAGAAATCAGCATCCAACTCTAATCACATAGTCCAAGTGCTTGAATATGAAGTGTATCCCAATAGAGAGGCTACACATGAGTCAACACCTTGGGTCATACAATGAGGGATTACATTGTATGGTCCTGTGTTTGGTGACCCATTGTAGACTGACATTGATCTACACTTCCCATTGGAATCCTGCAACCACATAACTCAAACAAAGCATCAAATACAACCTAATTCATCTTAGTTCCAGGATGACTTCATCAAATCTGGGTTAATGTGGACATAGGTCCCAGCACCGGTCACTCACGATGCCATGGGGCACACCATGTAGACGAACAATATTCTCCACATACAGCTTTGTTAGCTTATCCACTGAATCGTCCTTCCTATTCAGGATGAAAAGCCACACTTTCGTCAAATGATATACGATCACCCAGATGGCGTCGTTTTCCTTCTGCGATCTCGGCAAACCGTGCATGAAATCCATGGATATATTGTCGAACTTCCATTCTATTATAGGCAAAGACTTCAAGAATCCTTCGGGCTTCTGGCATTCAGCCTTCACTAGAGCACAAGTTTGACACTTAGCCATATATAATGCTACATTCTTTTTCAGTCCGGGCCACTAGAATAGCTTTTTCATGTATTTGTACATCTTTGTGCTCCCCAGGAGGATTGAGTACTTGGTGTAATGAGCTTCGTTCATCAACTCCTTCCGTATTATACCCACTTTTGGGACGTACAAATGACCATCCTTCCACAACAACCCATTATCAACCTTAAACTGGGCATTAGACCCATCCAAGGGCTCATCCATGAGCCGCTTCATACCGTCATACAAATCCAAAGCCTGCCAAATCCGATCGGCGAGGTCATACTGTACCTCAATCCAACTCAAACGTGCTTCAGCACTCGATGTCCTATCAACACAAGAGATCTCTAAGGCCTCCAAATCTTGAACAAGACTCTCATCATGCATTATTAACCAATTGGCCTGCGCGGGGGCTCTGTGACTTAATGCATCCGCAACCGCATTACCTTTGCCAGGAACATAATGTATCTTGAAGGTGTAGTCCCCAAGGAATCCATCCACCTTTGCTGACGCATATTTAAGTCCTTCTGATCCAATAGGTACTTCAAGCTTTTATGATCAGTGTAAATGTCGACCTTCACGCCGTACAAATAGTGCCTTCAGAGCTTCAACACGAATATCACGGTCGCCAACTGCAATTCATGGACCGGATAATTCCTCTCATGCACCTTCAGCTGGCGCGAACCATAATCTATTACTCTCCCATGCTGTAACAAAACATAGCCTAAGTCGCTGCCTGAAGTGTTACTATAGATCTCAAAGCCTTTTGTCCCATGTGGAGAGCATAGAATAGGCGTCGTGGTCAGACGACTTTTCAGTTCTTCGAAATCTTGAGCACACGCTGGCGACCAAACAAATTTCTGATCCTTTCTTGTCAAGTTCGTGAGATGTAACACTATCCGCGAGAAGTTATCTAAGAAGCACATGTAGTAGCCGGCAAGCCCAAGAAAACTCTGGAATTCTGCCACAGAAGACAACACAAGCCACTCCCATATAGCAGCAACCTTTGCCAGATCCACTGTGATACCCTCACCACTGACAATATGACCAAAGAATGCTATAGAGGATAGCCAAAACTCACACTTAGAGAACTTGGCATGCAACTGATTACTTCTCAAGGTCTCCAGAACAATATGCAAGTGCTCCGCGTGATCTTCCTCGGATTTGGAGTACACCAGGATATCATCGATGAACACTATCACGAACGATCCAAATAATCCTTGAACATCCTGTTCATTAGATCCATAAACACTGATGGAGCATTCCTTAGCCCGAAAGGCATGACCGTGAACTCGTATTGCCCATATCGAGTACTGAACATCGTCTTGGGAATATCACTTTCCCTAATCCTCAACTGATAATATCCAGACTTCAAGTCCAGCTTCGAATACACAGTCGATCCAACTAGCTGATCGAATAAATCATCGATCCTCAGAATCGGGTACTTGTTATTCTCTGTTAGCTTATTGAGTTCCCAATAATCAATACACAGTCACAGACTTCCATCCTTCTTCTTCATGAAGAGGACTGAGGTGCTCCAAGGTGACGAACTTGGACGCATAAACCCCTGCTTTATAAATTCCTGAAGCAGCGCCTTTAGCTCCGCCATCTCTCTCGGTGCTAAGCGATAAGGAGACTGCGACACCGGATTGGCACCAGGAACCAACTCAATGGTGAACTCGATCTCTCTCTAAGGTGGGGATCGAGGGAAATTTTCGAGGAAGATGTCAGCAAACTCCGACACAATAGGAATACTGTCCAAGTCAGGCTTGGGCTTCTTCGCCTCTAAAAGAGTGAAGAACAGCTTTGTACCCTCATGAACTGCTTTAACTGCTTAGAGAGTATACATCAGTGTCTTGCTCACACACTTCAAACCAGAGAAAGTAGTTTCTTGGCTCGTATTCAACCCCAGCTTTACAGTATTAGAACCACAATCGATATACGCACACTGCTCTGAGATCCAGTCCATGCCAAAGATCACGTCAAACTCTACTATCGGCAGTAGTGACGCTTCCAAGTCAAAAGTTTGGCTTCCAATCAGCACTTTAACAAAACAGACTCTATCTGCGTGCATCGAACACCCATTAGGTAGCAACACATTCAATTTATCCTGAGCCATAGAAGAGGGCACTCTGATACGAGACATGAAGTCCTCAGATAGGAAGGAGTGTGAAGCTCCTGTATCAAATAGTGCTCGAGCCGAATATTCCATGACCACAAAAAAGCCTAAAACACGACAGTCATACAACCAAAGAATAAGACGTAAGGTATGAAAAATATTACAACTAAAATCTAACACATACCTGTCACCACATCGTCCTGCTTGATGACCTCCTGCTGGCCAAGGTTGTAGACTCTAGGTTGGGCTGAAGCTTCATGGCATGCGGTTGACTCCACCGCCTTCCCCTTTTTAGCATAGGACGCTCTCGCCTTCTTGCCTGACTTGCCACTCCAACAGTCGCGGGCCATATACCACAGCTTCCAACAAGTGAAACAGTGTATTGGGCCTCCACGCCTAGACGATGCCCCAGAAGTAACTGGCAAAGAAGCTTGTCCGGAAGGTCTGGCCTTCTTGTTCCACTTTCGGTACCCACTCTTCTGCGGTCTTGGTACCTTGAACTATGGGCTCTTCATTGCCAAGTCCTTCTTACTATGGACCCTCTTCAAATCTTATTCCAGTGATCGGGCCGTATTGACTAGGGTCAGAAAGCCCTGCGTCATCGGACCTGAGAGCAGCAGCCTCAGATCATCGCACAGTCTTTCATAAACCTGATTGGTCTTACGCTCCTTATCCAAAAAAGTGGAGCCAACATAACGTCCTAATCTTGTGAACTCATGTAGGTAGTCGTCCATACTACTCTCTTCTTGATTCAGCCTCTCGAACTGATTTTCCATTGCTATTCTCTGCGATGTCGGGGCAAACCGTGCTAGAAATAGTCTCGAGAACTCCTCCATCGATATATCAGTGAGTTGTCCCCCGGCCAAAAGATGCAGATCTAACTTGTCCCACCACAGACTTGTCTCGCCGTCTAGGAGGAAACTAGAAAGTAGCTATTGTAGCCTTCTGCCACTCCTCAGTCTCCGTAGCTGACATGACTCTTTTTACCCTAGAGAGCCAGTCCTCAACTTGCGTTGGGGTTCCAGTCCACGAGAACACTGGTGCATTAAAGCTCATCACGTGCTTTAACTGCTTCTCCGTAGCTCTTCTCTGCACCACAGGCTCCACTACTACCTGATCTGCCATTATGGGCTCTACTACGCCAAGTGGCTCTTGACCTAACCCAGGAGTAAGAGGCTGCACTTGCCTTCCCGGTTGGGCATTGATCATAGCGAACACCACTTCCGCTACCCTTCACATGGTTTCTGTAGAAGTAGGGGTTGCATGCGCATCGTTAGGCACACTACTCTCCGTGGAGTGTTGTTGTTGCGACTGCCCCGCACCGCTCCTAGTCACCTATAGTTGTAGAAGTACTCGATTAGGCGACAAATAGATTGCCAAAATGCAATCATTGGAACACACAAGTTCCTCAAACATGTGTATTTTCATTCCTAAGTATACATTCATGAGTTCTTTTATGTTATAACGGCAACACACATACAAGTGCTACAGACAAACCAAATAGTTAATAAATTGAAACCTTAATCCAATATTCTGCATCCTAACACAGAGTGCATTGTAGCGGAAGTAATTTAAAGGTTATAAATAGAACCCAACAAATGTATGAATGTCCACTACCATAACTAGGAATGTAAATCAAATACACAAATAAGCTCTTGGTCTTAAGGCCTTACAATGTTCAATTTTAATGAAAATGTGTTAAATACTTCGGCACGCAGGCCGGCCACACATGAATGATAAAATAACACAAGTATTCGCTTTGGCCTTCAAGGGCCAGCATAGCATTTCAAGGCTCCAGCCCGCTACTTCTTGCTTGGCTCAGCAGCATGTGCACGCAACATTCCACCGCAAAGGTGGCAACCAAAAGCAACGGTTAGCATTAGCTGACCAAATTATAATGACCTCACCCCTCACTCAGGATGACGGTGCTCCTTCTTTGCAGGCATTAGCTTAAATAACACGTGGCAATCAAAACGTGCAACTTAAGCACCATTAGCCACAGACGTTGGCGTAAACGCCCAATGCCCTGTACTCTCAGGCACACTCTTGGTGCACAAGACCTCAAGGGTCACACCACTGTTCACTAACGGTCAACAACATTTGAGCTTTTAGTCTCATAGGGCCACTGCCAGAGACCACGCCCCAAGCCTCCGACAAAGTCATAACGATCTCCAGATCCATTATATGAATCACTCCAAGACTGAGGACAAGGGTTGGGTACAGTTCAGCCTTTTCTCGTGCCCAATTCGTTAGGCGCGTCAGCCACGACGCGGGTCAGCATCCCCTTTCCCAATTCCGTACAATTCATAACACTATTATGAACTTAGGTTAGCTCTTATGAATACCTAGCTGAGCAATTAAAGTTCATGCTCAATCAAATTATAGCCCACAAGTCTTCTAGAGATATGATTCACAAGCAATAGCCCACAGGTCTCCCAGAGATAGGCTTCGCAACCAAACATAGCTTACAGGAAGCTATCGCCGGTGATAGCACTACCGCTGCGTGGTAGGGGACAGACTATCGGTTCTTCCCCTTTTTCATGTATTTTCCTGGAGACTACCCCCAGTACTCTCAACGCAGTCATTTGCACACCCCGCAACTTCGAAATCTATGTTATTACCACATAGTCTTCTTCGGCATACAAACATACAAACATCACCAATCCAGACCAACCCATCCGGATGGGCTTCACACAGCATGCCTATTCTGTACCTTGATTCTGTATCTAAATACAAATTAACAGAGATACACAGATCTACCTGTCAGGAGAACCACATCCACGTGTTCGTGGAGTGTCTACCCTCTAATGCTAAAAGAAAAGACTTCACATATCCAAGGAAGAGGACTGTTACCCTTGATGTACGCTTTGGCGCTATGGGAGAAATCCAGACGGTTGAAAATGATCGCTCTGACTTTGCCTCCGCAAATCCGAACTCGCCTTGCGAATCTGAGACCAGAAACACGAACGGCAGCAAGATCTCCTTTCTTCCGGCATTGCTCCTCCTCCGGAAAACCAGGCAAAACTCTCCAACTCCAACATAATGAAGAGGAAACGGTCGAACAAGATATATATATAAAGCTACCGTCACGCGGTAACTAGCTACCGTCGCGCGTTACCTCCTCGTTTCACGTGTAACTGCCCATTACCTCCAATCACAGTCCGACATGTGGCCACGCCGTTACAGATTCACTATCGCAGCACGATAAGATGCTAAGGCCGCGCGATAGCCGACGTCGGTTATGACAAAACACCCGCTGCTATCGTCGTGCGATAACTGCTACCGCCGCGCGGTAGGATCCCGAGAGCCTTGCCAACTAAATTGACCTATCTATCGCCAACGGTAACCCTATCGTCGGGCGATAGCTTCCCAAGAGCTCTGTCGTTAATGACATATACTAACATATGCAGTAATAAATATTAATTTGGAAAACATATAACAAGAGAACAAGTTATAGTTACCACACTTCCTTGCCTGCAGGGCACACTTGCTCTTGATCCCCCTTAATTGTTGCTACCACTTATATGCTTCTCACATATTCTTGGTTGGTATCTGATACACTCATAACTCTGATACTAGTTCCCTCAACTTATATACTTCTCCTCCCCCTTTTTGACTTCTGTAAATAGTCAGGGAGGTACTGATTTTCTGCTCCCCCTTTTTGAATACAGAAAAGAAACTCTTGCAGTAATTGAACTACTTGAGAGTGCTGAAGGAATGATGTTCCTTCTCTACAGGATGTCATTTGAATCTTCCTCTGCAAGTGCTGGACTTGCTCCCCCTCAACTAAAGCATCCTATATTATACTTCCTAGTAGACATTCTAGTCAGTACCAGTCTGTATAATACTTGATCATGATACCACTGAAGGTATACCTCTTGAAAAGTCTTCATTCTTTTGAAGAGCAATTCCACCTACAAGAAATAATATAACTTGCAACAACTTGAGGAGCAACTGAAGCTATACTAGGTTCAACATACCTAATTCAAACTTGAAGGTGTTGAACTTTGCTTCATTTAGTGGCTTAGTGAAGATGTCAACCACTTGCTTGTCTGTTGGGACAAACTTAAGATTGATATCTTCACATTCCACGTGCTCTCTAATGAAATGATATCTTATCTCAATATGCTTAGTCTTGCTGTGTGAGAAAGGATTCCTAGCAATTGAGATGACACTAGTAGAATCATAATATAAGAGACTTCTACTTATCTGGAGGTTATAATCCTAGAGCTGATGTTGGATCCACAGCAACTGAGCACAGCAGCTACCTGCTGAGATGTACTCTGACTCTGCAGTTAAGATTGCAACACTTGTTTTTTTTCTTGCTGCTCAAAGATACTAGTCTTCCTCCCAAGAATTGATAGGTGCCAGAAGTGCTCTTCATGTCCTCTTTGCAGCCTGCAAAATCTGCATCTGAATAGCTTGTTAATTCAAACTCCCCATTCCTAGGGTACCATGTGCCAAGATCTGGTATGCCCTTAAGATACCTCAAAATTTTCTTTGCAGCAGAGTAGTGAGATTCTTTAGGGCAAGCCTGATACCTAGCACAAACACATGTAGCCTACATGATGTCTGACCTACTTGTAGTTAGATATAGAAGGGAGCCAATTATCCCTCTATACAAAGTTTCATTAATAGGTTTTCCTACCTCATCTTTGCTTATAGGCATACTTGACCCCATGGGAGTTTTCATGGTGGAGGAATTATCCATACCAAACTTCTTGATTAACTCCCTGGTGAACTTAGATTGGAATATGAACAAGTCATGATCAGTCTGTCTAACTTGGAGACTCAAGAAGAACTTAAATTCATCCATACTGCTCATCTCAAACTTCCCTTGCATAGGTTTTACAAACTTCCTGCAAAGATTGTCATCAATAGATCCAAAGATAATGTCATCTACATATATCTAGATTAGGATGATCTTACCCTTAGATTCCCTTAGGAATATGGTCTTTTTTTATCTTCCCCCTTGAGAATTTATTCTCAATGAGGAAACTGTTGGAGTTACCATGGTGATCTGGAAGTGATCAAACATGTAATCTCACTGCCAATGCGATATGGGCCTGCAGGGTCGCACATAAGAGATGTGGAGAAGTTGGATGATTGACTGTGTTGGTAAAGGTTGCCAATCACCGACCTGAATGGGGTTGTGGGCAAAGTGTTGCCTTAAAGGATCGTCGGGTTGGGCAAATGTTGCCTTGGAGGGCTGGTAAGAATTGTCGTCCGAGGGTCGATAACCATCGTCGAGAATCGTCTCTCTGATTCCCGCCGATCGACGAGAATCGTCTCTCTGATTCTCGCCGATCGACGAGAATCGTCGAGAATCAATATGCTGATTCTCGACGATCGACGAGTTCGACAAGTATCGTCGACCGCGGTTCGACGTTCGACGGGATTCGACGTGTATCATCAAGTGCGGCTCGACGATCGGCGAGAATCGTCGAGTATTGTACTCTGATTCTCGCCGATCCATGGTGATGCTCGCTGATCGATTCTCGCCGAACCTCCTGAGTGATTCTCGCCGATTGTCGCCGATTCTCACCGAATGATACTCGCCGATTCTGGAACCCTATTTCTGGGTGGTCTGCGGATAGCGATTTTCCTAAGTCTTTTATGCCTTCGGTATAAAAGGGACACTTAGGGTTTTCGGGCATGATATGTTTTTGACAGCCGATCGAATAGAAGACGACGGAAGCCGTTCCGCCTTTCCGATTCACTGATCCCGAATCCCGCCGCCGACGGAAGGGTTCTGCCGCCGCCGTGTTCGCTCCATCGACCTCCCCATCTCCGGCGATAGTCGCTGGTGTTGCTCTTCCTGGCGCGGACCTAGCAGTTCGTGGAATAGCAAGGTGCGGTCATCGTTCCTCCCGATCTTCCGTGCGACGGAAAGCTCGGCGTTCTCCCGCTCGTGTGGATTTCTGCAGAGACGTGGATATTATTCCACGTAGAACTCGCCACCAGCAAGAAGACAAAGTTTGGAGCATCTTCGTTGAGTTGTGACTCAACGCCACCGAGGTAATTTTTGCCTACTAGTTTTGTAAACTTCTTGATTCAACTATCATGGCCCGATCCCATTTCTTTTGGGTTTTCTTGATGTTTTTATTTCCGCTGCGTGCACAAGCGTTGTGCCATCCTCATAGAGAAACCCAACAGTGGTATCAGAGCTAGGTTTCGGCCATGATCGTTGTTTTGGAAGTTTTTGTTATTCTAGTGCGTGTAAACCTAGGGATTTAGAAGTGTTCTAAATGTCTAGATTTAGTCTTGGTTTCCTGCCAAGAACGTCTGGAATTTCGTGGGAATTTCTAAGTGTTAGAAATTATAGTCTCCTTAGCAGTAACCATCCCTCGAGTATGTTTTGGATTTTGAATCCAACATAGAGAGATGAGCTTGTCTACTGCTTTAAGTTGAGTTGTCTTTGCCTTTGTCCAATGCATGTAAATCTGAGGATTTGGAAGTTTCCGGATGTTCAGATTTAGCCCTTCCTTCTATCAAATGTTGATGGTGTCAGGATGTGCACATAAGGGATGCATGTGGTTGTAGAAGATATTGTTTTTCTCTGGATGTGCACATTGATCCAATGTTGATCATGGTTAATTGTTAACCTAAAATTGAAATCCCTTCATCAAATATTAAGTGTTCGGATGCCTTCCGATGGATGACACTCTTCCTGCCTCGATCGATGAAGTGTGGGCTTGCCAAAGCAAGGTGCATTAATCTATCTTGGTAAGGGTGCGAGCGGATAATTGTGATATCCCACTGTCGACATCGGGTCCAGCTTAACTGGGTGACCTCAAAGGTTGAGTGCCTAGAGGCATAGGGTTGGCATGCACCATATGATGGATGCGAATAAGGAGTTATTCACCAACCATACAAGAATTGCATGAGGATGCAATTGGCAAGTGTTGCCTACCTAAATAACCGCATCGTGAGAGGAACGCCAAAGCGGACTCATAGTGTTGGTGAAATACGGATCTTGTCCACTAAGAGAGTAGCTCGCATGAACTCTCCGAATTGTTAGTGAGGGCTATCATTTCGAATAAAATAGTGAGAGTATTTTTAATTGAAGTCCAAATTAAAATAAATTGTATTTGAAATTTTGGTACTGATTTTATTCTGCATAAATTCTTGTAGAATTTCATGGCAAGTGTGTCACACTCCACATTGTCTCTCAGAGCCATCCTTGAGAAGGATATGCTCAGTGGGACTAATTACATGGACTGGTACAGGAACCTGAGAATTGTTCTCAGGCAAGAGCGAAAGCTCTATGTCTTGGAAGAAGAAGCCCCCGAGGTGCCGACCGGGAATTCTTCCCGTGCTGAGAAGGATACTTATAAGAAGTATACTGACGATGCTTTAGATGTCGAATGCCTTATGCTTGCCACCATGAACTCTGAGCTTCAGAAGCAACATGAGAACATGGGGTGCAAGGAGATTGACGAGCATCTCAAGAAAATGTTTCAAGGGCAGGCTCGTCAAGAGAGGTTCGACATCACAAAAGCGTTGTTTCAGTGCAAGATGGGAGTTCGAGACTCAGTAGGGACTCACGTACTCAAGATGATTGGGTATATAGAGAACCTTGAAAGGCTGGGTTTTCCTCTTGGTCAAGAGTTGGCCACAGATCTGATCCTGCAATCGTTGCCGGACAGTTATGAGCAGTTCGTCTTGAACTACAACATGAATGAGATAGACAAGACACTGTCCGAACTCCTAGGCATGTTGAGAACTGCCGAAATCAATATGAAGAAGGCCAAGCCTGCCAGCCCCATACTGATGGTGCATAAGGGCAAGGGCAAGGCCAAGGGCTCTAAGAAGACGAAGGTGGGACCTAAGTCATATCTTGAGCCCAAGTCTTCTGCACTGATGAAAAAGAAAAGCACGGTGAAGGAAGGGAAATGCCACCACTGTGGCAAGGCTGGTCATTGGAGGAGGAACTGTCCTTCGTACATTGAGGGTCTGCAGAAATTGAAGGGAGGTATGACTTCCGCTTCTAATATCTACGTTATAGAGACAAACCTTTCTGCTCCTTCATCTTGGGTATTGGATACCGGATGTGGTTCTCACATTTGTACAAATGTGCAGGAACTAGGAAGGAGAAGATTGCTGAGTAAAGGGGAGGTGGACCTCCGCATCGGCAATGGAGCAAGAGTTGCTGCTGTAGCCGTAGGAGTTTACCGTCTTTCTTTGCCCAGTGGGCTTGTAATAGAACTTGATAATTGTTATTTTGTTCCGGCCATAACTAGAAACATTATATCTATTTCATGTTTGGACATGATTGGATTTTCTTTTGTAATTAAGAACAATTGTTGTTCTATATTTAAGAATGATGTTTGTTATGCTGTAGCCCAATTGTTTAACCGGAAGCAAGGTTGATGAAGAACCTATGATGGCTGCTGAAGGCTTGGAAGAGGAGCTTGTTGTTTCACCAGCAGCTCCTGTTGCTTCTAACTCCGAGGCTGAGCCTGCCGGCTCAGGAAGCAGGGGGAGCACTGCTCAAAGCTTACCCCAAGTAGGAGTTGAGCCCGAAGAAGCAACGGAAGCAGTAAGCAAGGAGCCGACCCTTCGGAGATCGAAGAGGGTTATTAAGCCACCGGCTCGGTACTGTGATGGGAATGCAGTGAGCTTTGTCTCCTGCTTCTTTGTAGGTCCTCTGGATGAGCGAGAGTCTGCAAACTTCAACGAGGCCACTGGAGTTAAGGAGTGGGAAGATGCCATGAAGGATGAGATCGCTGCTCTCAAAAAGAATTAAACATAGGATCTTGTGCTCAAGGTTGATAGCATTACTCCGGTGACTTGCAAGTGGGTGTATAAGTTGAAGAAGAAGGCTGATGGGAGCATTGATAGGTTCAAAGCTCGCCCGGTTGCTCGAGAATTCTCACAACAGTATGGAGAAGACTATGAGAAGACGTTTAGTCAAGTTGCGAAGATGACTTCAGTAAGAGTGGTGATCGCCTTGGCTGCTAGCAAGGGTTGGAGGTTGTGACAGCTCGATGTGAAGAATGCTTTTCTTTACGGAGAGATTGACAAGGATATCTTCATGGATCAGCCTCTTGGTTTCGTTTCCGAAGTTCATCCGGACTATGTCTGCAAACTCAGGAAAGCTCTCTATGGGTTGAAGCAAGCTCCTAGAGCTTGGTATGGGAAGATTGCAGAATATCTTCAATTCTGCGGATACCTTGCTTCAACTTCAGATTCTAGCTTGTTCATTAAGAAGAAGGGGTGCTACAAGTCTTGGTCCTGCTGTATGTGGATGATATGATCATCACAGGAAATTCGGAGGAGGAAGTAGCAAGGCTCAGGGCTGAGCTTGATATACGCTTCGAGATGAAAGACTTGGGAGAGCTTCATCACTTTCTCGGTCTTGAAGTGGAGAGGAAGAAGTGCGGTATACTCATTTGCCAAAGTGGTTATGCAGACCGCATTGTGAAGCGGTTCGGCATGGGCGAAGTAAAGAGTTGCTCTACTCTACTAGAACATGGACTAAAGCTTCGACGAGATGAGGGAAGGATTCTTCCTGACCCCTTGGTGTTCAGAGCTCTTGTTGGGAGCTTGATCTACCTGACGATTACAAGGCCAGACATTGCTTACGTTGTTGGCCGAGTAAGTCGGTTTATGGCTAAACCAAGGAAGTCTCATCTAGTGGCGGCAAAGATTATATTGAAGTATGTCAAGTCAACTTCTGACATGAGACTTCTCTATAGAAGGGACTCGGATTTTGCCTTGCTTGGGTACACGGATGCTGACTATGGCGGTGATTCGGATGATCGGAGGTCAACTTCAGGTTATGTGTTCACTTTCGGTTCAGCTAGCATCTCGTGGTGTAGCAATAAGCAGGACTCGGTGTCCGTCTCAACTACGGAGGCAGAGTATAAGTCTTCGGCCTTGGCTGCTCGGGAAGCCATCTGGTTGAGGAGGCTTATAGAGGATGTACATGAAGAAGTGCAAGGGCCAACTTTACTCCGGGGTGACAATGAGAGTGCTCTCAAGCTGGTAAACAATCCAGTGTGTCACGCTAGGAGCAAGCACATTGAGATCGATCACCACTTCATAAGGGAGAAGGTGTTGGAGGGATCTCTTTTGGTCGGGCATGTTCGGAGTGAAGACAATCTTGCTGACATCTTCACGAAGCCACTGTCGAAGGGGCCTTTTGAGCGGTTGCGCAGCTTACTGGGCTTGATCACCTCTTCTCACTTCAAGGGGGAGTGTTGAAATTTGTGAAGTGGAAGTGGTTGATGGGCAGGCCGGGCGGCCTGAGCGGACAGAGCCGGCGGACGGGGCGGACTGCTGTTATGCGGCCTGGTGTTAGGTCTAGTGGAAGCTGGCTGTTCTTCTGAGCAGGTTGTACGGACTGAGTCCGCGGCCTGAGCAGACAGAGCCGGCGGACTAGGCGGACTGGGCGGACTGCTATTATGCGGCCTGGTGTTAAGTCTAGTGGAAGCTGGCTGTTCTTCTGAGCGGGTTGTGCGGACTGAGTCCACGGCCTGGGCGGATTGTTATCTGCGGATAGGGCGCTGGTTGTTGGTTTTGCCAAGGAGCGGCCTGAGCAGATACAGGTTCGCGGCCTGATGTTCGATGCTCAGTGGCCGTGTTGCAAGCTTGTGCTTACCGACGATTTGGATGCTATCCGCGGGAGGCTTGCGGACTAGCGTGTCCGCAGTGTTCGTTGTTGCGGACTGGCCATAGAGTTTGGCTGAGGCCTTGCCGAGCTCTGGTAGTACAGCACTGCTTATGCTGTGGCGGGCTGATGTGTGGAGTCCGGCAGATGGCCATTACGTTGGACAGTTGTGCGAGGTTCTTGCGGACTCTGCCTTAACTCAGGAGGAGTGTGGCGACCTGCTCGATGGTTGGCGGACGGGATTTTGTCCGCCGTACTCGCGTTAGGCCCTTTGGTGCTTTACTGGACTTGGTCTCATTCTATGACAATCCCAGTGTGTCCGCTGTATCCACCAAGTCCGCTGTTGACCAGGCGGACTGTTGCTTACCCTGCCTTTGGTCGTGGACTTGTGGCGGATGGAGGCTTTGGTCTTGTTCTATGCAGACTGCTTTTTGTTTATGCGGACAGTCTCTGAAGGGGGATGCTGTCCTGCGATGTTGCGGGCTTTGCGTGCTGGTGCCTTGTCCGCATAGCTTGGGCGGACTGTTGAGGGTTCGCCCAAAGGTTCCTTGCTCCTGGCGGGTTATTCCTTGGAATCTGGCTAAGTCCTTGCGGACTCAGCGGATGGGTTTTTTGCTAGCACGCGGGCTTGGGCGGTGTTTCTATCCACTAGGGTGGTGACCACACTCCTCACCTCGCCTATAAATAGAATCCCCCGGCACGTCTACAGTAACTGAGGGAACAGTAAGTGGGGCTTGGGCAAATTGCTGCGGTCTACGTTTTCTGTCCGCGCGGGTTGAGTAGAGCTGACGATTTGCTGTGTGCAGGTCGTGCGGTTAGCTTCAAGGAGCCTGGAGTTTGGCTTTGACTTCAGTCAGTGCTTGGAAGCGTGCGATCTCTGCGGTCTCAGCAGGTCGCTCTGCGGCTTGTCAGTTCTTTGCTTCAACGTTTGCAAGTTCTAATAACATGTCCGCCAGGCGCAGGCGGGTTGGCAGTCTGTTCCTCAGTTCATCAGCAGTAGGCGAGTAACGGTGTGTCCGCGCGGCCTCGCGGCTTCGGCGGACTCTGTGTCTATTCGGCGGTTTGCAGCTTCAGCTCGGGCGGCTTCGGCGGACTTGGCGACTTGGCGGTCTCGCCGTGTTCGCTCCGTCGACCTCCCCATCTCCGGCGATAGTCGCTGGTGTTGCTCTTCCTGGCGCGGACCTAGCAGTCCGTGGAATAGCAAGGTGCGGTCATCGTTCCTCCCGATCTTCCGTGCGACGGAAAGCTCGGCGTTCTCCCGCTCGTGTGGATTTCTGCAGAGACGTGGATATTATTCCACGTAGAACTCGCCACCAGCAAGAAGGCAAAGTTTGGAGCATCTCCGTTGAGTTGTGACTCAACGCCACCGAGGTAATTTTTGCCTACTAGTTTTGTAAACTTCTTGATTCAACTATCATGGCCCGATCCCATTTCTTTTGGGTTTTCTTGATGTTTTTATTTCCGCTGCGTGCACAAGCGTTGTGCCATCCTCATAGAGAAACCCAACAGAAACTAGAAAATGTCTCATGTCATGCTCTAGGGGCTTGCTTCAGCCTATATAGAGCTTTCATAAGTCTATAAACAGAATCAAGTGAGTTAGGAACAACAAAACCTGGAGGTTGTTCAACATAGACTTCTTCCTTTAAGTCACCATTCAGGAAGGTTGACTTCACATCCATCTGGTAGACCTTGAGTCCCTTGTATGCAACATATAGAAGGAATAATCTGATGGCTTCCAATCTTGCTACAGGGGCAAAAGTTTTATAAAAATCAATACCTTCTTCTTGTCTGTACCCCTTAGCTACTAGTCTTGCTTTGTTCTTGATTATAATGTCATTTTCATCAATTTTATTCCTGTAAATCCACTTGACTCCAATGACATTATGTCATTATAGTCTGGGAATCAGCTTCCAGACCTTGCATCTCTTAAACTGGTTCAATTCCACTTACATTACTACAATCCAGAACTGATCTATGTTGGCCTCTTCAAATTTCTCTGGCTCTACCTGTGACAGGAAACTTGAGTATAGTACTGTGCTGATACTTCTGCTCCTGGTCACTGCTCCTTGGCATGCATCACTAATGATCTGGTGTCTTGGATGATCTCTCAGATGACTGATTGTTGGAAGCAATCTTGCTTCAGCTTTAGCTACTGGGGGAGCTTCTTGCTGATCTTCATCCCCCTCACTTGTGTCTTGCAGTCCTTCTACTGGAATGTCCATTCCATCAGCTTTATCTTGGACTAATGGAGTAGCTTCTTTGATAGTTAGTGGGCACATAATCTATTCTGTACCTACAGTACTAGAAGAGGAGCTTGTTAGCTCACTGTTAATCATAGTAAACTCATCAAAGACTACATGTACAGATTCTTCTACAACTTGGATTTTCAAGTTGTAGATTCTATAAGCTTTACTATGACTGTTGTACCCAACAAAAATCTCATCAAAGGACTTGACAGCAAACTTAGTCACATAGGACTTCACATTGTGAAGTACATAACACTTACTACCAAAGTTTTTAAGATATCCCAAGTTTGGTTTTCTGCCCTTCAAGATCTCATAGGGAGTATTCTTATGGCTCTTAGTGATAGAGGCTTTGTTGAAGACATGACATGTAGTATTTACTGCCTTATCCCAGAAATATTCTGGGAGAGATGTGTCACTCAAAAATGTTCTTTCGGCCTTTATGAGAGTCCTATTTTTCCTCTCAACGATCACATTTTGTTGGGGAGTTCTTGGAGAAGAAAACTCTTGATGAATCCCTTGCTTTTCGCAGAACTTTGTCTTGCTTTTAGACTAGAATTCAGTTTTATGGTCACTTCTGATTTTGACCATAGTACTGTCAAACTCATTCTAAATTTGCATGACAAACTTCATGAAGACATAAAGGATTTCATTCTTTTATTAAGACAGAACATCCAAGCATACATGGAATAGTCATCAACCACCACAATGGTGTAGAATTTCCTACCAAGACTATGAACTGGCATAGGACCAAATAAGTCCATATACAAGAGGTATAGACATCTCACAGAGTCTTTAGTCTCAATGCCCTTGAAGGAGGCTTTGGTCAGCTTATCCTTTTGGCATGCTGAGCAAATTCCCTCTTTGGTGGACTTCACATTAGGACCATTCCTAACTAGCTCTTGACTAAAGAGCTTGTCAATGGTCTTGTAATTCAAATGAGTTAGCCTCTTGTGCCATTAGACATAATATAAGACATTCTCATTTGCCACTAGATAAATAGGAGAGTCTGTATCTAGACAAAAAAAGCTTAAACAATAAACATTTCCACTCCTAGTACCTGTCAAGATGACCTCTTGGTCACTTGACCTCTTAATCTGGCACTCATTCTTGTGGAAGACAATAACATAGCTAAGATCAGAGAGTTGACTTATGCTTACGAGGTTGTGTTGCAACCATTCATATAATTCACATTTATGATGGTGATTATGTCATTGGTAATCTTACCACAACCTCTAGTCACCCCTCTATCTAGACCACCAAAGATAACGTCCTTGGGTCCATCTTTCACAGGAGTGTACTCCTTTAAGTTGATCCTTGTCCCAGTCATGTGCCTGGAACAACCACTGTCCAAGTACCATATAGGGGTATGGGCAATTGGACAAACCTGCATCACATAATTCATTTTACCTTAGGACCTCAATATCTATTGGGTCATAGGTGCATGTTAGTCTTAAACTAAACTTGTCTACCAGCAGAATTTCTGACCGGTGGACTAACAACTGCTCTCGGCACATTAGGATTGTGCTAGCAGTCTATAGCAAAGTGGTCCACTTTGCCACAACATCAACATTCATGAATGTTGTATCTTCTTTTCTATGCAGACCGTGCAGTGTGGTTAACTGTTGGCTGAACATTAGGAAGAGGTGCAACAACCTTCTTCAGATTCCTTTCAACATAGATTTGACTGAATGTAAGTCTTCTAGCTGGCTTGTTTGGCCTGCTCTGAGTGCCAGCAGTAGCAAGTTTCTTTTCAGAAAGCATGCTCCTAATACATCGGACATAGCCAAACCAGGCTTGCTGGATGACTGACCCTTGGTCTTAGTCTTTGTTGAATGATCCTGAACCTTTGTTGCAGCCATATTCTTGAGACTGGGGCTGGAGCACCAAAGACAAATGATCCAGGCTAGGCCATTTGAATTTCTTCATTGGCAGCCTTAAAGGCACTCACCCTGTTATACCCTCCACCATGGCTGTGAACATTTATGTTCACACCAGTGGATCTGTCATTCATCTAGTGACCAAAGATGCTTTCTTGGTCATACCGGTTTGAAGGCAACTGAACTTTTATAAAATGATTGGGAGGCATTGAAGCCAGAGGCTCAATAGGAGCTTTGTCCTTCCCTTTAAAGGGGCAACCCTTGTATTTCCCTTAAACCCCAACCCCTTCTTACCCTTCTGAGAGGAGGAGGAGTCTATCAAGGGAAACATTGTATTGCGCTTAGAAAAACTAGCCATAATGTACTTATCTCTCTGGAACTTCTCTCCAAGGTCCCTTATGAGACTATCCTTGAACTTGATGGTGTCAATCTGAATGATAGTGATGTTTCTCAATTGGCTAACTTCCCTTGCTTTCTGATCTAGCAGAGTTGTTGTTTCAGTCAGCTGGGCAGCAACTAGCTAAAGAGAGGCAATCTCCACAGCTTGCTTTTTAGTCAACTTCTTGCACCTCTTCAATGTATCCAGAAGTTCACCATATCTGTCAATTAATTGATTGACATCTCCTTCTGATTCAGAGTCATCTTCACCACTGGATGAAGAAGCTTCTGTACAGGGACTAGTCTTATATCCAGACTCAAAAGAAGAGCTTGATAGAGATTTTACCTTACTTTGACCAGGCTGATCCTGGCTAGATTCCTCATCAGTCATTGCCATCAGCCCACAACAGATATAGGAATCTTCTTCATCCTCATCATCCACCTCTGAATCACTGTCTGAGTGTGATAGAGGGGCCCTGATACCTATTCTGGTAGTAGGATAGTCTTCATCTGCTGCTATAGCTTCTTGTTCAGCAGCAACAACAACTAGCCCAATATAGGCCTCTTCTTCTTCAGACTCAGATGAAGATGAGTCTATCCAGCTCTTCTTTTTCTTAGCAATGAAGGACTTCTCCTTATTTCCCTTGTGTTGGTGTTGTTTCTTCCCACAGTCTCCTTCCTCTTCACTAGGGAGTCAACTATCACATGCCCTGTTTTGCTGCAACAATAGCAGACAACTTTAGAGGAATTAAATTTTCTAGATTTAGAATCATACTGTCAGCCTTGGAATGATTCCTCCTATGATGAGAAGAGGTGGAAGGTCTGCTCTTCCACTGTTTCTTCTTCATCAGCTTTTGAAAGTGTCTGGAAAAGACAGTAAAGTCCTCATCTGATATGCTGCATTATGATGCATCTGACTCTGAGCTGTCTGAATCAGATGGCCTTCTTGAAGGAGAGGGAATCCTCTCCTTACTCTTCCTTGTGTTATCTTCTCTGAAGGCCAAAGACTTTTCCTTGACTTGGGATCTGATGGTGGCCTCCTCCTCCTCTTATCTAGCAGCTAGTTGCATCTCATAGGAGAGCAGCTTCCCAAATAATGTTTGGGGAGGATTCTTAACAAGCTTGGCCACCTCTCTTATGACACAAATCTTAGTATCCTAGTCTCTAGTGAGAGATTTTAGGAACTTGTCATTTATCTCATAGTGACTAAAGACCCTCTCATAGGTCCTCATTTCATTTATGATCTTGAAAAATCTTTCATAGCAGGTGGCTATGTTCTCTTTCAGGAATTGCCTGAAAGCCTCATACTCCTGGTTGAGCATTGTTAGAAAGTAGCGAAAAGAAGCGAAAAGAGGAGAACAAGTGAATAAACTTTTGAATAATTGAAATTTTATTATCCAAAAAAGATATCATTTACAAAGGTATAACCTCCCTTATATAGAATGGAGGAGATAAGAAAGAGAGTATACAAACAATATGGGACTAAACATTTACAGTACTGAGCGGCTAGAATAAGGGTGACCGCACAGGCCGCGCGGTTAGACAGATGGGCTAACCGCTCGGCAACTCCAGCAGGATAGAACAGGCCGCAATGGGAGACCGCCAGACCGATCGGTCAACAAACCGCTGGATCAGACCGCTAAGCCGCCCGGTCAACAAACCGCTGGATCAGACCGCTAAGCCGCCCGGTCTAATACTTCAACACTCCCCCTCAAGCTGGAGCATAGATATCAATCATGCCCAGCTTGTCACAAATGCGGAAGAAGGAAGTAGAAACCGGCTTGGTGAAGATATCTGCCAACTCCTTGTCAGAGATGACAAAAGGAGTACAAATCTGTTTCTTCAAAATCTCTTCCCGAATGAAGTGACAGTCAACCTCTATATGCTTTGTTCGCTCATGGAAGACCGGATTTCTGGATATGTGTATAGCGGCCTTGTTGTCACAGAACATAGGGAGAGGACAGTCATATACCTCGCCCAGGTCAAGCATGAGAGCCCGCAACCACTTTAACTCACACGTGGTTGACGCCATACTCCGGTATTCTGCTTCGGCACTGGATCTGGAAACAACAGACTGTTTCTTGCTCTTCCAACTCACGAGATTACCTCCAACAAAGGTACAAAACCTGATGTGGATTTACGATCGCCTTTGTCATCCGCGTAACTTGAATCTGAGTAGGCCTCAACCCTCAGATGACCATTCTTCTGAAAGAGTAACCCTCTGCCGGTGCTGCTTTGATATACTCTAAAATCTTCAGGGCGGACTGAAGATGGCACTCCCTGGGAGCTTGCATAAACTGACTGACCTTGCCTACAGCATAGACGATGTCGGGTCTAGTCACCGTGAGATAGATGAGTTTGCCTACCAAACGTCTGTACCTTGTGACATCAGATAGAAGAGGCGAGTCATCCATCCACATTTTGTCTTCTCCAACAGCCATGAGAAAACGAGCTGGTTTGGCACCTGTCAATCCTGCTTCTCGTAGAAGATCAAGGGCATGCATCCGTTGAGAGAGAACCAAGGAGTCAAGTTTCCGAGAGATTTCTATCCCCAAAAAATATTTTGGGGAGCCCATATCCTTCGTGACCAAGTGCTGACGGAGGTGCTTCTTCGTCAAGTCCACCCCATCTCGGCCATCGCCAGTAAGGAGAATATCATCCACATATACGGCCAAAACCACCAGGCCCGAGGCCGTTTTGCGAATGAATAAGGAGTGATCGGCCGAACTCCTTTGAAAGTCGATGGTAGCCACAATACCACTGAATTTGTCGAACCATGCCCGAGGGCTCTGCTTTAGGCCATAAATGGCCTTCTTCAAATGACATACACGTGTCTCCCCCTGAGCAACATACCCAGGAGGTTGCTCCATATAGACGTCCTCCTGAAGATCGCCATAGAGAAAGGCATTCTTCACATCAAGCTGGGAAATAGCCCAAGCCCGGTTAACAGCCACAGAAAAGAGAACCCGGATGGTGCTGAGGCGAGAAACCGGAGAGAAGGTATCAAAGTAATCAACGCCGTAAGTCTGAGTGAAGCCCTTGGCCACCAGTCGGGCTTTGTAGCGATCCACAGTGCCGTCGGGGCGAAACTTCACAACGAAGACCCAGCGACAGCCAACCACATCAGTGCCCATGGGAGGAGGAACCAGGGTCCAGGTACCCCGGTCAGTAAGAGTAGCCATCTCCTCATCCATGGCAGACTTCCAATGAGGGAGAGCAAGAGCCTCCTGGTAGGTACGGGGAGTAGAAGTAGCAGAGATAGCCAAGGCAAAACACCTGCGAGAAGGAGAAAGCTGATCATAGGAAACAACAGCCGTGAGTGGGTGTTGAGTACACGCCCGCACCCCTTTGCGAAGGGCAATGGGAACATCCAGGTCAACGGGAGCGTCGGCGACGGGAGCGTCAGCGACCGGAGCGTCCGTGGCGGAGAAGGCTGGCCCCGGACTAGAGAGAGACGACAGCGGAGAGGAGGGTGGAGGGGTGGGAGGGGAGACGGACTGGCAAGGAGTGGGTGGAGGAGGAGACGAAGGTGGGAAAACGTGGAGAGGTGTGGAAGGAACGGAGATATCAGAAGGAAGAGAAGAGGGAGAAGAGAAATAGGAAGCATTTTCGAAAAAAGTCACATCTGCGGAGACAAACTGCTTGCGGAGAAGAGGGTCAAAGCAGCAATAGCCTTTTTGAGTGGTAGAGTACCCCAAAAAGACACACTTAGTGGAACGGGGGGAAAGCTTGTCGCGGGTAGAGGAGGGAGCGTGAACAAAGGCCGTACAACCAAAGACACGGAGAGGAAGAGAAAAATGTTCCTGGTGGGGGTAGAGAAGGGAGAAGGGAGTCTGGCCGTGGAGAACCGCGGAGGGAAGGCAATTGATGAGATAGCAGGCGAGGAGCACAGCGTAACCCCAGTAGGAGCGAGGGACGTGCATCTGCGTCATGAGAGTACGCGCAACATCAAGAAGGTGACGGTTTTTACGCTCCGCCACCCCATTCTGCTGGGAGGTGTAAACACAAGTCGTTTGATGAAGGAGGCCATGTTGGTGGAAGAACGCGGAGAACTCATGAGTCAGATACTCCTTGGCATTATCAGAATGTAAGACTTTAATAGAAATAACAAATTGAGTCTTAATCATAAAGTAAAAGGATTGCCAAACAGAAAATAGTTCAGAGCGATCTTTTAACAGATACACCCAGGTACATCGAGTAAAATCATCGATAAAAGTGACAAAATAGGAACTGCCCCGACCAACTGTGAGGGTAGGAGCAGGACCCCATACATCAGAATGAATAAGATCAAAAATGCGAGAAGAGCCACGGACTTGCTTCGGTGGGAAGGAGGAGCGATGATGTTTGCCAAGCTGACACGCATCACAGTTGAGCGGAGAACTGGTAGGAGGTAAGTGGGGCAGAAGCTGGCGAATAAGCCGAGGAGGAGGATGTCCAAGATGAAGATGCCACTGAAGGAGATCGGTGGAGGAGGAGTAGGCAGATAGAGCGGAAACATCGTCGAGGAAGTAGAGGCCGCCGCTCTCAGTCCCAATAGCAATCGTCCGCTGGGTTCTCGGGTCCTGAAAAGAACAAGTAGTGGGAGTGAATAAGACGGAGCACTGAAGTTGCCGGCATAAAGTAGTAACTGATAACAAATTGCACGGGAACTTCGGGACATAGAGGGTATCCTCCAAGCAAAGCGATGGAGTGAGTTGAACCATGCCCGTCCCATGAACCGGGGACAAGGAACCATCCGCCACATGAACCGGGGGTAAGCGGTCATGGGTCTCAAGACGGGAGAAGCAATGAGGGTTGCCCGTCATATGATTTGTGGCACCGGAGTCAATCAGCCATTTACCTTGGGTAACGACGTGGGCACTACCTGACGTCGTGGCCACAGAGGCAGACGGCCTAGAAGAGGCGGAGGCCGAAGAAGGAGCATCACCGGAAGGGCGAAGATGAGGATGTTTCTACCAGCAGCGGTCAACAGTATGGCCAGTACGACCACAGTGAGAGCAGAGGAACCGGGATGAACCCCGTCCGCCAGAGGAGCCACGGCTACTAGGGCCCCCCCTCTGAGCTTGGTGAGCAAAGGAGTCCTGGGAAGGGGGGGAGGCTAACAGAGGCCGCTGGAGGAGCGAAGTAACAGCGGCAATGCGAGCCGCAGTGGCATCCAAAGTAGGAGATTCCGCCTCACCCAAGATCTGCTGGCGGATCATATCATAAGAGTCGGGAAGACGAAGAAGATAACAAACAACCAGGAGTTCCTGGAAGTGTTTGTGCTGGTCGGCCAAGTCCGCGGAGAATGGGCGATTCTGGAGGATTTCGGCACCAAGAGCCTGAACCTGCTGATAAGCCGCAGCCGGCGACATGGAAGGGCGGGCGAAGAGGTCAGTATAGAGAGTATAAATGCGGGACGTCTGGCCCCCCTTAGAATAGAGAGCAGCGAGGTGAAGCCAGGCGGCCTTGACCGTCTCATCATGGCGAATGACGGGAAGGCACTCATCAGAAAGTCTGTTGGCCAGCCAGGTGCGGACAAGAGCATCACTCGCATCCCAGTCATCAAACTCAGGAGAGGTGCGAGGAGGAGGGTCATCGGTGAGGTGATGACGCTTGCGTTGAGAACGAAGGAGAAAGGTGAAATAGACGCTCCAATCGGGATAGTTGGAGCCAACAAGCTTGGAAAGGGTGCCAAGGTTGCCCGAAGGAGGAGGAGGAGGAGAAGGAGCTGCAGGAGTAGTGGTGAGACCGGAGGTAGTCATAGAATCCCGGCAAGCAGAAGAAGCCGCGCGAACACTAGCGGTTAGAAAAAGGAAGAAGCCGCGCGAACAATAGCGGCTAGAAAGAGGTCAACGGCACAGCGGGGAAGAGGTCGCGCGGACTGAAAAGGCCGAGCGAACAGAAGAGAGGAGAAGAGCAGGTGACCGCGACCAAGATGCGGATGAGAAAGGAACAACCCGCACGGTCAGGCAGATCACAACAGCAAACCGCGAGTAGAGAGACAGGACACGCGGACAGAGACAGACCGCAACGACTAGGAAATCGGAGAGGCAAGAAAGAACAAGGAGCGCGGCGACAAGAAAACAGGTCGCTGCGACAAAGAGCAGTAGGAGAAGAGAACCAAGAAGAAGCAAGCCGCGCGAACAGGGCAGCGGACAGAAACAAGCCGCGCGGATAGAAACAAGCCGTGCGGACAGAAGAGAAGGCAAGCCGCGAGTCAAGTCGCAGAACGCGGAAAACAAGCCGCGAACAACAGAGAGCGCACAGAATCAGGAGGAAATGACCGTGTCCTCTGATACCATGTTAGAAAGTAGCGAAAAGAAGCGAAAAGAGGAGAACAAGTGAATAAACTTTTGAATAATTGAAATTTTATTATCCAAAAAAGATATCATTTACAAAGGTATGACCTCCCTTATATAGAATGGAGGAGATAAGAAAGAGAGTATACAAACAATGTGGGACTAAACATTTACAGTACTGAGCGGCTAGAATAAGGGTGACCGCACAGGCCGCGCGGTTAGACAGATGGGCTAACCGCTCGGCAACTCCAGCAGGATAGAACAGGCCGCAATGGGAGACCGCCAGACCGATCGGTCAACAAACCGCTGGATCAGACCGCTAAGCCGCCCGGTCAACAAACCGCTGGATCAGACCGCTAAGCCGCCCGGTCTAATACTTCAACAAGCATGAACTTTTTATCACCTCTTACCTCTTTAGTACCCTTCATGTAGACCACAAGGGGGTCCCACATCTCTTTGGAGGTCTGGCAGTGAACCAAGTTCTGGACGGTTGAATCATTTATGCCACTAACGATAATGTTTTGTGTCCTCTTATCCAATATAGCTAAGATAACTTCATCCTTTATCATATCAAAATATGTCTTAGGAGTCTGAACATTGACATCTAGAACTGAGACCTTCATAGGGATGAAGGGTCCCTTCTTGATTGTCATAAAGATCATAGGGTCATAGGGTTCTATAAATAGCCCGACCCTCTCTTTTCAGATTCCAAAATTCTCCTTTCTACAGATGGGGAGTTTCATGGAACCTACCATCTTATGGCTCTCTCTATAACCCATAAGTATAGAACTGTATCTACCTTTTGGGATCTGCTCTGACTGTTAGGTCCTTCATGAGCAACCTCCCACTAATACCACATGAAAGTATTTGTTTTCAAGGTAGTTAACAACCTAGAGGGGGGTTGAATAGGTTTCTAAGTCTCTTGTGACTTTCTTTTATTTTCTTCATTATGTGCTTAGTATTTTAGTGGTTATCTGCTTTCAAGAATCTGTAATAAAGAAATAACACAACAACAGAAAACACACAAAATATATTGTGATCACCCCGATTATGGGTACGTCCACTCTCCTCCCACCTTTCTAACATCTAGTTAGACAAGACACTTCTCCAAAACTCAACTCAAAGAGCTTACACCTCAGATCCCTTAGAATCTCTCAGTCTCCTCCAAGACTTACAGCTCAGACACTTAGCCCTACAACTCAATGATCAACTGATCACCAACCTCAGGATAAAGGCCCTACCACTCAGGCTTGGAGGACAGCCCTACCTTAGATCCACAAAGGATCCTACCTCAGAGAGAATGACTCTCCTACAGCTCAGACACAAAGGTCTTACCTCAGATCCAAAGGATCCTACAGCTCAGGCACAAGTGGCCTACAACTCAAAGAGAATGACTCTCCTACCTCAGTCTCAAAAGCCCTACAACTCAGTGATCAAATGATCACCTACCTTAGATCCAAGCTGGATCCTACACTCAGAGAGTATAACTCTCCTACAGCTCAGGCAAATTTCCCTTACTTAAGGCTTAAGAGCCCTAAAGTTCAGATCCAAAATGATCCTACAAGAATACAAGGTTTTAATTAATTTGACACAGAGAAATTTCTCTATGTCTGCTACAAGAGCTGAGTTATCTCAGCTTTAAATATCTTCAAAATAGCAGAAAGATGTTCTTCAATGAAAGACTGCCTCTACTAGAAGTATCTCAGAAATCTATTTCTGAACTTGTTGTAGAAGGCTGAAGATCTGCTAAGTCTTAAGTTCTTCAAACAGCTACTGAACCTGTATAAGACTGAATTCACTCCTCTCTTTCTTTATCGGAAGTGTTTCTGAACTTGTCGTAGCAGAAGAAAAATGCTACAGCTAACTGAACTTTTAGTTCTACTGATCGACTTCAAGATTTTTCCCGGCAACAACGGTAAGGACGATGAAGTTCAGATGCTCTTTTTCTTTTTGAAACAAAGCCCTAAAAGTTTTGTTTAACATCTAGTAGCTTCCTCTTTATATCTTTAGCCAATTAACGGCTCCAAGAATCAGTGGGGACCACCTACAGCTGACAATTGCATCTTGCTTTAACGGAAGAAGACATACAGTAGACCACCGACAGTATTTGTCGTGCTCCGTAGCTTTCCCGCACTTGATTTGAACTCTGTTGACTTTGTCAACTTTGGCTGACATCATTAGATTTTTATGGACTTAGCCAATTTCTCAAATTCACTGCAGGCGTTGAGTGCGTTAAGTGAACAAGCTTCACTCAATGCCAAAACCCTTAGTCATCTGGCTGAATCATTCTGCAACATAGGTGTTGAGAGCGTTGAGTGAAGTGGCTTCACTCAACGCTTATACACTTTGTTATTTCTTCACCTGTCTAAAGGCGTTGAGTGAGGTGGCCTCACTCAACGCTTTCTGCTTTTGCATTCCTTCTTTCTTGGGCGTTGAGTGAACTGGCTTCACTCAACGCTTCTGGACTTAGTCGATTTCTGTTTTCATCTTAGGCTTTGACTACAGTAATACTCAATGTTTTTGGTTTGGCGTTGAGTGAGTTGTGCTCACTCAACGCTTCTGGGCTTTGTCGAATATTCAGCCTGCCAATACTTAGGCGTTGACAGATTCAACTATACTCGATGATTCTTGACATATGGAGTTGAGTGAGCCGTAATCACTCAATGCTCGTGGACTTAGTTGAAGAATAGCTTTGCACTACATGTCTTTGATTGTCCACAACTTCATTCAGTACTTTTATGGCATCTGGCATTAAGTGAACTAGCTTCACTCAACGTCTGTGGGCTTAGACAATTTTTAGCCTATCCAACATCTTCCCTTGCATCTAGCATTGAGTGAACTACCTTCACTCAACGTCTGTGCACTTAGACAGATTTTTGGCTCTCCACATCTTTACTTTGTGACCACCTGTCACATCACTTGGAACACTTTCCCATCAATGTTATAAGAACTAACCTGCTTGCATGAACTTAAGCATTCATCAAATACAACTTTGTGTATAACATTAATAAGATTGACTTCTTCAAATCTAGGACATTGTGGGCAATGGACCCAACACCAACCCTCTAAACTCCTCTTCTCTTGCACTCGCGCTTCTGCACCTTCTCTACTCCACTCGCGAGAAGACTGATGACATTGATGGTCGGACTAAGTGTGTCGCAGCATTCGTCGAATATCTCTTCATGAACTGCAACTTGATTGAGGAGGAATTACAAGCGATAGAAGGGATTTATATCCCGCCTGGCTTCACCACGCGTCTTTCAGGGAGGGATGAGTCGATAAATCACTTCTCGCCGAATGAACTCGCCATACATGACGAACACTTCGGGGTAGCTCTTCGTTTCCCAATCGAGTCTGATGTGCGCCAGGTCTTGCGATATTTTGGCGTCGTTCCCTCACAGCTCAATCCCAACTCCATAGCCTTACTTGTAGCATTTGTCTGCTACCTGCGGTAGGAGAGGATCGAGTTCAGCCTCCCAATCTTTCGCAAACTCTTCAACTTCTGATCCAAGAGGGACGGGATCGCGTTATTCTCCTACAACAACTCAAAGTCATAGGTCTATTACAAGTTTATTTTCATATTAGGCGATTTCAACAACCTCCCTCTCTCTCCTGTCCAGTAGGAGGAATCAAGCTACCACCCTCCCGCTCTCATGGGTCATGAGTCCAAGCTCCACAAGTTCCTTTTCCAAAAGGACTTCGACGTTCCCTACTTGAGGAGGAACGTCGACTCGCTCCTTCCAGTACCCATCGGAGAAGGTAGTTCCCGCCCCTTCTTTTGACTAGATTGTTCCAAAACTTTGGCTAATTATTACATATGCAGGGGCGCGTGGCCTTCCCATCAATCAACCTCATACAAGAAGCACAACACTTGCCCTTAGTAATGCATACGCGAAGGCCGCCACCACGGCCTGCAAGAGTGGACCAAAACCACTGCCGAAGACCAGCAGCCAGAAGCGGGAACTCGACGCACTTCCTCCCCCACCGCTCCTCAAGAAGTCCAAAACTACAGGTCTTGCCCAAGGCAAGGAGGTTAGCTTGGCTCCTCCTATGAGTTCCCTGGTCGCGGGCGAGACCACGAGAAAGAAAACCAGCGAGATTGGAGGAACCTCCATTGCTCCAGAAGGGAAGATGGTGTCGAAAGGCCACCAAAACTTTGGTCTCGACGAGAAACTACTGGATGATGTCGACGATCCCCAGCTGCTCTGAGACCGAGAGGCCAACAGAGCCTCCATTTCTACCATCCTTCCCTCCTTGTAGGAGGTCGAGACTGTCTCTGGTCATGCCTACGCCTTATCATTCGGGTTATACAGGCAGGACATCGCCACTTATTATGATGACGCGTACATGCAAGCAGTCGCCTATGAGAGCTCGCGAGCCTAACTTCGTGCCATCGAGCTTGCCCACATGACAACTCGTCATGGCATCCGCTTATCGCGAAACATGGAATATGTCTGCGACTCGCGAGCCGTGCTATATGAGGAGATCACGGTACTGAAGTAGAAGCTGGCCACTGCCAAGTAGGATCTCGTCGGGCAAGTGGGTGGAGTGGTAAGCCTTCTCCCACCAAGTGCATTCGCTGAATCCCATTCTCACTCTAACTCTTAACTTTTTGCAGGATGTCGTGACCGTTGTTCAGCTGCACGTGCGCATATCCCACCTCAAGGAAGATAACCAGGGGCTGAAGGCCCAAAATAAACAGTTGATCGACTTGTTAGTTCCCCCTCTCCTAGCCTAGAAGAGAGAGACTCAATTGCACTACCAACCAGAGCTTGAGCCGATGATGCAAGAGAACGTCATTGCGGCGACAAGGCACTCACTTCAAGTGATGTAGAGAGTCGGGCTTCTGAAGGGAGAGGGTGCGAAAGTGACTGCTGAGGACCTAGTCCCAGAACTATTCTTTCCAATCCCCGAGCCAGAGAATAGCGTTAGAGACACCCCCAGCGAGAGCGAGCATTCGGCGTCGCTGCCCTGAAATTCTCGCCTTTTTTTGCTTTCTTTCCACATATTTTACTTTTTGGGCCTTGCCCCTTTTTTGCAAGATGTATCATTCAACAACGTAACATAAATTAAAATTTTGTGCTATTAAATTTCTTTATCTATTTTTATTTTAGTTCTGATTGATCTGTCGTGCGAAACCGTACTCGGCCTAATCTTTAATTTCAACTCACCATTTCCACCTTTCTAATCTCTGAGAAAGACATTCCGCAAAACCTATCCAAGCATCTTGTCGTATCATCACTATGAAACGTTGATTTCGTGAACCTGACACTTAGATTTAGATCTCACGCCGTTTTCGCCCCATTGGCTCACGCATGCCTATATCGCTCGACTAGCGAGATCTAGCCCTGAGCATTCACATTTGCTCGTACCCTTTACCCTGCCTTGTTTATGCCTCGGCCTTGGCAGTTTCCATAGCTTAACTTCAAATGACCGTTCTATCAACTGAATAGGACATTGACGAAACTTTTTAGTTCACTAAAGATTCTTTCAACTCCCAGCTTCATTGACGGCGAGTTCCCCTTAAAGTTACCCTCTCGGCCTATCCTTGAGTGGTCATTGGTCATGTCAGCTAGTGGGAGCCTAACAGTATGATCAACTCAGGATATAAGTTTTTTTTTTCATATCATCCACCGAGGGCCTTCCTGACCTGTCAGCTAATGGGAGCCTAAAAGCGGGATCAGCTCGGGATATAAGTTCAACTTGCTTCACACATCCGCCAATGGCCTTCTTGACATGTAAGCTAATGGGAGCCTGACAGTGGGTTCAGCTCGGTACATAAGTTCAACTTGCTTTGCATAATCCATTGAGTGCCTTCCTGACCTATCAGGTAATGGGATCCTGACAGTGGGATCAACTCGAGATATAAGTTCAAATTGCTTTACATCATCCACCGAGGATCATCCTGATCTGTCAGCTAATGGGAGCCTATCAGCAAGATTAGCTTGGGATATAAGTTCAACTTGCTTCACATCATCCACCGAGGGCCTTCCTGACTTGTAAGCTAATGGGAACCTGACAACGGGATCAGCTCGGGACATAATTTCAACTTGCTTCACATCATCTACCGAGGGCCTTCTTGAACTGTCAGCTAATTGGAGCCTGACAGCGGGATCAGCTCTGTACATAAGTTCAACTTGCTTTACATCATCCACCGAGGGCCTTCCTGACCTGTCAGCTAATGGGAGCCTGATAGCAGGATCAGCTCAGGATATATGTTCAACTTACTTCACATCATACACTGAGGGCCTTCCTAACCTGTCAGCTAATGGGAGCCTGACAACGGGATCAGCTTGGGACATAAGTTCAACTTGCTTCACATCATCCACTGAGGTCCTTTCTGACCTGTCAGCTAATAGGAGCTTGACAGCGGGATCAGTTCATGACATAAGTTGAACTTGCTTCGCATCATCCACCGATGGACTTGCTTACATGACAGCGGGATTAGCTCGGGATATAAGTTCAACTTGTTTTACAGCAAGATTAGCTCGGGACAAAAGTTTAACTTGCTTCACATCATCCACTGAGGGCCTTCCTGACCTGTCAGCTAATGGGAGACTGACAACGGGATCAGCTCGAGATATAATTTCAACTTGCTTTATATCATCCACTGAGGGCCTTCCTGAACTGTTAGATAATGGGAGCCTGATAGCAGGATCAGCTCGGGATATGAGTTCAACTTGCTTCACATCATCCACTAAGGGCCTTCCCGACCTGTTAGCTAATGAGAGCCTGATAGCGAGATCAACTCAGGATATAAGTTCAGCTTGTTTCACATCATCCATTGAGGGCGTTCCTGACCTGTCAGCTAATGGAAGCATGACATCGGGATCAACTCAGGATATAAGTTCAAGTTGCTTCACATCATCCTTTCAGGTCATGGGGTGGGGGTGGAGAAAATGCTAGGAAGGAAAAAAGTTAGAGAGATAAACCTGCTTATTATTCATACTCAGGGATTGAAATATTTCAAGTCATCACCACTCCATGTGTGACCAATGGTTTCCCCTTCTACATTTTGGAGATGATAACCCCCTGACTAGAGGGCTTCCTTGATAACAAAAGGACCCTCCTTGTTGGGATTGAGCTTTCCCACTAACGCAGACCTCCCGACCGCGTCCACCTTCCTCAAGGATAGATCTCCCTTTACAAATTATTTGATGCATACATGTTTATCAAAATACCTGGTCATTCGATGTTTGATCTCCTTGTACAACCTCGTGTTTGTCGAACGGGCCCCATCAGGAAGATCAGACGAACCCAGTCTCGCGACCCGCACCCAAGCGACAAGAAGACACGCGGCAGGGGGCTAGTCCGCTCTCGCTCACTTCAGGCGAGCGAGCCAGACGAAGCGACTCCCCTATCCCTCCCGCTCGCTCAAAGAATCGTCGGCAAGAGCGGGGGATGCCATCCGTCGAACCGGTACTAGCAGATGGGCTCGACAACCCGCAATCCGCGAGCCGTTCGGAGGGTCATAATGGCTGCCAGCCCGCCCCCTATGCGCGACCTAGCCGCCTATCCGCCTCGACAGTGGACTGGAGGGACGCGGCGGCCCGGCTCGTGTTCGCCCAAGAAGAATAGGCGAGCCGCTAGAGCCAGGTCGCGTTCGCCTCTCACGGAAAGGGATTGATGGCGAGCTGACCCTTCCCCCATGGGTGCGCATAGCTGTTCAGAACAGCGGAGCCACGCGGTTGGAAGACCAGGTTGGACTGCGCATAGCTGTTCGGGACAGCGGAGCTTGGCTGTTGCCAGGCCCGACCAAGGGCTTTTTGGTACTTTCAGGCCAGTTCTTTTAGTTATTGGCAGTTCAGATTCCAAAAAACTATAAATAAGACCCAAGGGGTACCTCAGGAGGCACGCTTTGAGTGCCTCCCTGCTCCAGTTTCCAAGTGCTTTCTGAGGGTATCTTAGCTCGGCTTCAGGCTAAGGAGGGGAAGCGCTCTGAGATCTTCCGGGTTTGTGGTGGGACCTCCCTGCCGAGCCCTTGGGTCTATTTCTCCTTGCCTTCTTTGTTGTTTTTCTTGCAGGAGCGAAGTAGGCGCGAGACCGCCCCTTCCCCAAGGGTCGAACTTCACAGGAGACCGGATTCCGGTTTCAACATTTTGGTGCGGTAAGCATGGACAGTGGTCAGTGCAGAAAAGCTTCAGCGTGTTCAATGACAGGAGGACAAGGATCGGACAGGCAGAACTCGCCCCCCCCCCCCCCCACCCCCTGCCTCTCTCAATGGTGGGGATGTTGGAAGACTTCAGGAACGAGGTGCTGGGCCTCGTCTAGTTCGCACTCGGCGCGCGGGTCGAGTGCTCGACTCTGGCAGCCCAGATCGCAGCCGCCCCCTCTTTAGGCGAAGACACTTCTGGCAGGCGAGCCGGGAAGGAGGTGGCCGAGGAAGGCCGGGGGTGCGACCTCCCCGGGCGCGAGCTCTTCCCCGGCTCGGCAGGCCGAGGTCGGTTCGGTGAGCTGGGCTCGCGAGACTCGCCAGCTCGCCCAGTGGGGGGAGGCAGTCCGTTCAGCGAGCTGGTCTCCTTAGCTCCAGTCCCAGATGGGTTCAGGGAACCCGAGATGTCTTACTATACTGGGAAGGGATATTGAAATTTGTGAAGTGGAAGTAGGTGACGGGACAGGCCACGCGGCCTGTGGCGGACAGCCTTGGTGACTGGGCGGACTGGGCGGACTGAGGTTTGCGGCCTGGTGAGAAGTCTGGTGGAAGCCGGCTGTGTTCTGAGCGGGTTGTTGCATGGAGTCCGCGGTTTGGTGCGGCCTGGTATCTGCGGATAGAGAGGCTTGCGGACTGGTGCTTTGCTCAGTGGTCGCGGGTGCAAGCTTGTGCTGAAAGGCGGGTTGGCTTTTGTCCGCGGGAAGCTTGCGGACTGATGTGTCCGCGGTATTGGCTGTTGCGGACTAAGCTTAGAGCTTGGCTGAGGCCTTGTCGAGCTCTGGTGTTACAGCAGGCGATTTGCTGTGGAGACCAGTTGGCGGCCTGGTGTTTGGAGTCCGGGAGGAAGCTGCTGCTTTGGACAAGTGCGAGGAGCTCGCGGACTGGTTGCGGTCTGTGCTAGGGTGTTTGGCGGACGGGACTTTGTGTCCGCCATGCTCGCACTGGCCCTTAATGGTTTTGGACTTGGTCACACATTGTGCCAAGTTCATGGTGTCCGCCGTATCCGCCAAGTCCGCTGTGACCAGGCGGACTGTTCCTGTTTGCCTTTGGTCGTGGACTTGTGGCGGATTGAGGTGTAAGTCTTGCGGACTGCCTCGGGTTGGTGCGGACAGCCATTGAAGGGGGTTTGCTGTCCTGAAGCAGTTGGAGCTTTGCGGGCTGGTGCCTTGTCCGCTTAGCTTGGGCGGACTGGAGAGGGTTCGTCAATGGTTGCCTTGCTCCTGGCGGTTTCCTTGGTATCCGGCTAAGTCCATGCGGACTCAGCGGACGGTGGTTGTATTCACGCGGACTGAGGGTGGTGTCGCTATCTCTTGGGCGGTGACCACACTCCTCACCTTGCCTATAAATAGGACCCCCCTGGCACATCTACAGTAACCTAATTAACTTGAGTGAACAGTAAGTTGGGGTGTGCGAAGTGCTGCGGTCTGTGTTTGCCAGTCCGCACGGATTTTTTCAGGCTGACGGTTTGTTGTGTGCAGGTCGCGCGGATAACTTCAAGGAGCCAGGAGTTTGGCTGTGACTTCGGTCAAGTGCTTGGAAGTGTGCGGTCTCTGCGGACTCAGCAGGAGGTCGCTCTGCGGCGTGTCAGTTCTGTTTCATCTTTGCCAGCTTCAATAACCTGTCCGCCGGCTTCAGGCGGGTAGGGGAGTTCCTCAGCTCGGGTTCAGCAGGAGGCGAATAACGGTCTGTCTGCGCGGCCTCGCGGCTTCGGCGGACTCCGTGGTATTCGGCGGATTGCAGCATAGCTTGGGCGAGCTCAGCGGTCTCGGCGGTCTCGGCGACCTCGCGGTCTCGGCGGACTCAGGTGCTGTCCGCCCGGCTTGTTTTGTGTTCTTTCTGTTTTCAGCTGTAATACTAGCGAAATCATGTCTCGCTATGTATGCCTCGGGTAATGAAGCTATGCTGCGGGAAAGGAGGAAGCTTGTTCGAGAAGTGAGGAAGCAGAATGGGGCGGAGCTTTCTTGACGGGCACTTGTGTCCGGGCCTTGTCTGCTGAGGACTTCAACGGCGAGTGGATCGTGGACTCCAGGTGTGGTCATCACCTCACCGGAGACAAATCGATGTTCACCTCCATGCAGGCTTACTCAGGTAATGAAGCTATTATCACTGCTGATAATACTGTTTATGCAGTAGAGAAAGAGGGGGTCGTGTCATTGGGTAGTGATCAGGGGCCACTTACGTTAAGGAGTGTGTATCACGTACCGGGCATGAAGAAGAACCTCTTCTCGGTGACCAATGCGGTGGACGCTGGGTATCACGTTCTGTTTGGGCCAACAGACGTGAGGTTCCTTCGCAACGTATCAGCGGTGAAGGCTGATGTTGCTCATGTTGGGAGAAGGGTGAAGAGCTTGTATGTTCTTTCCACCAGTGCTTATGTTGATAGGATGAGAGCCAATGATAGTGCGGCTATCTGGCATGAGAGGCTGGGGCATGTTGGCATGGACAAGCTGAAGGCAATGGCGAGTAGAAGTCTGGTGAGGGGGTTGCCGAAGTTGACCTCCTTTGGTGATGGGCATGTTTGTGCGGGCTGTCAATACGGTAAGGCACATCGCCTTCCGTTTGATAAATCACAAACAAGGAGCAAGAAACCATTGGAGTGTATTCATGGCGACCTGATGGGACCGACTGTTACTGCCAGCCTTGGTGGAAGCAAATACATGCTTGTCTTGGTTGATGACTACTCAAGGTATACTTGGGTGTACTTCTTAAAGGAGAAGTCGGAAGCCTTCTGTTTGTTCGTGGAGTTCAAGGAGTTGGTAGAAGGCCGGCTTGACTTGCGGGTTAAGAAGTTTAGAACTGATAACGGAGGAGAATTTGTTTCCTCCGAGTTTTCTAACTTCTGCAGGAAGCACGGGATCCAACGAGAGCTTACTTGTGCTCACACTCCACAACAAAATGGGATAGCGGAGCCGAAGATCCGTCATCTGACGGAGACCTGCAAATGCTGGCTTCATGCGAAAGATATCCCAAGGTCTTTTTGGGCGGAGGGAATGTCTTGTGCTGCCTATGTTATCAACCGGATGCCACTCAGCCCTATCAACATGAAGACTCCTGTTGAGCTGTTGCTGAAGGAGAAGCCGAGTGTTGAACACCTTAGGGTGTTCGGTTCAACTTGCTACGTGCATGTCCCGGATGCTTCACGGACTAAGCTGGATGCGAAGGCAAGGAAACTTGTCTTTGTTGGCTATGATGAGCGGAAGAAGGGATGGAAGTTCATGGACCCTGTGACGAAGAAGTTCGTGGTGTCAAGAGACGTTGTCTTCGACGAGCTGACGTCATATGGAGGTGGCTCGGTGGAGCTAACCGGAAGTAGCAAGGATGATGAAGCACCGGTGGAGGCTGCTGAAGGCTTGGAAGAGGAGCTTGTTGTTTCACCAGCAGCTCCTGTTGCTTCAAACTCCGAGGCTGAGCCTTCTGGCTCAGGAAGCAGGGGGAGCACTGCTCAATGCTTGCCCCAGGTAGGAGTGGAGCCTGAAGAAGCAACGGAAGCCGTGAGCAAGGAGCCGTGTCTTCGGAGATCGAAGAGGGTGGTTAAGCCACCGGCTCGGTACTGTGATGGGAATGCAGTGAGCTTTGTCTCCTGCTTCTTTGCAGGTCCTCTGGATGAGCGAGAGCCTGCAAACTTCAACGAGGCCACTGGAGTGAAGGAGTGGGATGATGTCATGAAGGAAGAGATTGATGCTCTGAAGAAAAATGAAACCTGGGACCTTGTGCCCAAGGTTGATGGCGTTACTCCGGTTACTTGCAAGTGGGTGTATAAGTTGAAGGAGAAGGTTGATGGGAGCATTGATCGGTTCAAGGCTCGCCTGGTCGCTAGAGGATTCTCACAGCAGTATGGAGAAGACTATGAGGAGACATTCAGTCCAGTTGCGAAGATGACTTCTGTAAGAGTGGTGATCGCCTTGGCTGCTAGCAAGGGATGGAGGTTGTGGCAACTCGATGTGAAGAATGCCTTTCTTTACGGAGAGATTGACAAGGACATCTTCGTGGATCAGCCGCTTGGTTTTGTCTCTGAGAAGCATCCGGACTATGTCTGCAAACTCAGGAAGGCTCTCTATGGGTTGAAGCAAGCTCCTCGAGCGTGGTATGGGAAGATTGCAGAGTACTTGCAATTCTGTGGATACCTGGCTTCCAACTCGGATTCAAGCTTGTTCGTCAAGAAGAAGGGAGAGCTAAGAGTCTTGGTCCTGCTGTATGTGGATGATATGATCATCACAGGGAACTCGGAGGAGGAAGTAGCAAGGCTCAGGGGAGAGCTTGCTATACGCTTCGAGATGAAAGACTTGGGAGAGTTGCATCACTTTCTTGGTCTGGAAGTGGAGAGAAAGGAGTGCGGGGTTCTCATTAGCCAGAAAGGGTATGCTGATCGCATTGTGAAGCGGTTTGGCATGGGCGAAGGGAAGAAGTGCTCTACTCCACTGGAATCTGGGCTGAAGCTTCGACGGGATGAGGGAAGGGTTCTTCATGATCCCTTGGTGTTCAGGGCTCTTGTTGGGAGCTTGATTTACCTGACGATTACTAGGCCGGATATCGCTTATGCTGTTGGCCGAGTAAGTCGGTATATGGCTGAACCAAGGAAATCTCATCTAGTGGCGGCGAAGGGAATTCTGAAGTATGTCAAGGCTTCTTCTGACATGGGACTCCTCTATAGAAGGGACGCGGAGGTTGCGTTGCTCGGGTACACGGATGCTGACTATGGCGGTGATTCGGATGATCGAAGGTCTACTTCAGGTTATGTGTTCACTTGCGGATCAGCTAGCATCTCGTGGTGTAGCAAGAAGCAGGACTCAGTGTCAGTTTCAACCACGGAGGCGGAGTATAAGGCTTCGGCCTTGGCTGCTCGGGAAGCCGTTTGGTTGAGGAGACTTATAGAGGATGTCCATGAAGAAGTGCAAGGGCCTACTTTACTCTGGGGTGACAATGAGAGTGCTCTCAAACTGGTAAACAATCCAGTGTGTCACGCTAGGACCAAGCATATAGAGATTGATCACCATTTCATCAGGGAGAAGGTGTTGGAGGGGTCTCTGCTGGTCGGGCATGTTCGGAGTGAAGATAATCTTGCTGACATCTTCACGAAGCCACTGTCGAAGGGGCCTTTTGAACGCTTGCGCAGCTTGCTGGGCTTGGTCACCACTTCTCACTTCAAGGGGGAGTGTTGAAATTTGTGAAGTGGAAGTGGGTGACGGGACAGGCCGCGCGGCCTGTGGCGGACAGCCTTGGTGACTGGGCGGACTGAGGTTTGCGGCCTGGTGAGAAGTCTGGTGGAAGCCGGCTGTGTTCTGAGCGGGTTGTTGCATGGAGTCCGCGGTTTGGTGCGGCCTGGTATCTGCGGATAGAGAGGCTTGCGGACTGGTGCTTTGCTCAGTGGTCGCGGGTGCAAGCTTGTGCTGAAAGGCGGGTTGGATTTTGTCCGCGGGAAGCTTGCGGACTGATGTGTCCGCGGTATTGGCTGTTGCGGACTAAGCTTAGAGCTTGGCTGAGGCCTTGTCGAGCTCTGGTGTTACAGCAGGCGATTTGCTGTGGAGACCAGTTGGCGGCCTGGTGTTTGGAGTCCGGGAGGAAGCTGCTGCGTTGGACAAGTGCGAGGAGCTCGCGGACTGGTTGCGGTCTGTGCTAGGGTGTTTGGCGGACGGGACTTTATGTCCGCCATGCTCGCACTGGCCCTTGATGGTTTTGGACTTGGTCACACATTGTGCCAAGTTCATGGTGTCCGCCGTATCCGCTAAGTCTGCTGTGACCGGGCGGACTATTCTTGTTTGCCTTTGGTCGTGGACTTGTGGCGGATTGAGGTGTAAGTCTTGCGGACTGCCTCGGGTTGGTGCGGACAGCCATTGAAGGGGGTTTGCTGTCCTGAAGCAGTTGGAGCTTTGCGGGCTGGTGCCTTGTCCGCTTAGCTTGGGCGGACTGGAGAGGGTTCGTCAATGGTTGCCTTGCTCCTGGCGGTTTCCTTGGTATCCGGCTAAGTCCATGCGGACTCAGCGGACGGTGGTTGTATTCGCGCGGACTGAGGGTGGTGTCGCTATCTCTTGGGCGGTGACCACACTCCTCACCTTGCCTATAAATAGGACCCCCCTGGCACATCTACAGTAACCTAAGTAACTTGAGTGAACAGTAAGTTGGGGTGTGCGAAGTGCTGCGGTCTGTGTTTGCCAGTCCGCACGGATTGTTTCAGGCTGACGGTTTGCTGTGTGCAGGTCGCGCGGATAACTTCAAGGAGCCAGGAGTTTGGCTGTGACTTCGGTCAAGTGCTTGGAAGTGTGCGGACTCAGCAGGAGGTCTCTCTGCGGCGTGTCAGTTCTGTTTCATCTTTGTCAGCTTCAATAACCTGTCCGCCGGCTTCAGGCGGGTAGGGGAGTTCCTCAGTTCGGGTTCAGCAGGAGGCGAATAACGGTCTGTCCGCGCGGCCTCGCGGCTTCGGCGGACTCCGTGGTATTCGGCGGATTGCAGCATAGCTTGGGCGAGCTCAGCGGTCTCGGCGGTCTCGGCGACCTCGCAGTCTCGGCGGACTCCGGTGCTGTCCGCCCGGCTTGTTTTGTGTTCTTTCTGTTTTCAGCTGTAATACTAGCGAAATCATGTCTCGCTATGTATGCCTCGGATTGTAAAGAAGTGAATGCATAAAAAGACCTTCTTGTGCTTCCATTGTTTTGTTGGGTGCAACCTCTAGTCCTTGGTTTCCGCTGGTTCAACGGGCGAACTGGGTAGTTCCGAAGATATTAATTTGGCGTTTGGGCTATCTTGCTGAGCACGTTGAGAAAATTTAACAAGGGAGACCCGGTCCAGCATGTCCAATGGTTCGAGGATGTGGTCTCCATCCGTCAGATGTCGGACGGATTCAAATACCGACTCTTCGCTATCACCCTCCGGGAGAAGGCAAGGGAGTGGTTCCACCAGCTCCCGGCCAGCTCCATCTACTGCTTCGAGGACCTGCGCCGAGGGTTCATACTGAGATTCACCACCTCGAAGAGGAGGAAGAAGGAGTCCGAGTCTTTGTTCCACATTAAGCAGGGGGTGAACGAGACGTTGGGGAGCTATGTGGACCAATTCCAGGAGGAAGTTACTCAAGTCCAGGAGATGCCAGGCCATAGTCTGATGATGGCTTTCACCCTGGGCCTGCAGCAGGGATTCTTCCGAATGGAGCTGAAGAGAGTTCCCCCCTCTCCTACGAGGAGCTAATGGAGAGGGCGGCAAGAGAAGTTGATGGGGAGGCATCAAACCCGGAGTTTGCGAGGAAACTAGCCAGGTGGGCAACTGAGGAGGAAAAGGAGTCGAAGGGAGGAAGAGGACAGGAGGAGAGGAGAGGAGACCCCAGGCAGAGGGAGCAGAGGCAGCTCCAGGGGCAGCAGCAGCCGAGTTGGGGGAGTCAAGAGCCCGACCGACGGCTAGGGTAGAGACCCGAGTGGCAGGGGCAGGGTCCACAGAGAGGGTATTACGGAAGGGATCACTACCGGGGGAGGGAAGATCAGTTCCACCCCCCGGGATGGAGGCAGGGCCAGAGGCCCCGGCTCAACGATCAAGAAGAGGCCATGGTCATAGCCTTGGGAGCAAGGAGGGGAGCGTGGAGGAGGAGGAGAAGAGAGGTCAGGGTGGAGCTGCCCTATTGCGACTTCCATCAGGAAGAGGGGCATGCTACGACCACCTGTCCGGAGTTCCTCGAGATGAGGAGGAATAGGGAGCAGCAGCAGCAGGGGCGGCAGGAAGTGAGGATTGAGGAGGTCCTGCCTCGGGCGGAGGAGGATCGTTGCGAAGACCGGGTGGATGTGGGGACCCGAGGAGGGATCAGAGTGATCCACGGGGGAGTGGGGGTCGAGGCTTCCCGCAAGGCAAGTCTCCACACCATGTACCGGTGGAGCGTCGCCTCTACATCCCAGACCCCACCACCGGAGGAGAGGATCACCTTCTCCAGGAGTGTTATGCCAGACCACGAGGATCCGTTCTGTGATGCGCTGGTCATCAAGGCAGCCATTGAGAATTTCACCGTCTCTCGGATCCTCGTGGACAACGGGAGTTCCGTCAACGTCGTCTTCAAAAAGGCATTCGACGCGATGAAGGTGGAGGCAAAGAGGGTGCTGGCCTCGGATGGACCCTTGTTCGGGTTCTCAGGAGAGAGGAAGGAGGTGGAGGGAGGAGTAGGCCTCCATGTCACCTTGGGGGGCAGTCCCGAAACTGCAGGTTCGTCATTGTGGACGCCCCCAGCAGCTACATCACCATTTTCGGGAGACCCCTTATCAGTGTCTTCCGCTGCGTCCCCTCATCTTTCCATCAATGCCTGAAGTTCAACGCTTAGGGGATCCAGGTCAGGGTCAGGGGGGACCCAAAGGTGGCGCGGGAGTGTTATGTCACCGCGGTGAACACCATCTCCTGGCAGGAGGGAGCCGAGGAGATGGGGCGGAGGATGGAGGAGGCTGAGCAGGGAGCAGGAGGGGAGGAGCTGGAAATAAGGGACTGCGCAGAAGAAGAGGTGGCAGGAGGAGATCTGGAGGAGGTGGCCGAAGTGAGGGCCGTGGGAGGAGAGATGGAGGTATAGGTCCCCGTTCCGGAAGAAGGGGATGCTGAAGGATGGGGGGAGCAGTCCAGGCTGGAGGCTGTAGAAGAAGTGGCGGAGCTGGAGGTGCTCACCCGGGGAGGCAGGATGGAGAAGATCCGCGTCAGCGGGGGGGGGGGGGGGGGGGGGGGGGGGGGCTGACCCCGGAGGACCAAGGCAGGATGCTGGAGTGCATCCAGAAGAACGTGGACATCTTCGCCTGGAATGACGCGGAGATGCCGGGGGTTGACGCGGATGTGGCTTGCCACCGCCTCAACCTGGACCCGGGAACACGCCCCGTTCAGCAGAAAAAGAGGTCCACTGCGGACAAGCTATCGGAGCCCATCGGGGAGGAGGTGGAAAAACTCCTCAAGGCCGATTTCGTGTCTGAGATTCAGTACCCTGGCTGGGTCTCCAACGTGGTTATGGTTAAAAAAGGAGATGGCCGATGGAGGATGTGTATCGATTTTTCCTTACTTAATAAAGCTTATCCTAAGGACTGTTATCCTTTGCCTCGAATTGACGCGCTGATTGACTCAGCCGTCAGTTATTCTGTAATGAGTTTTTTAGATGCTTTTTCAGGTTATCATCAGATCAGGATGCACCCCCCAGACATAAAGGATGTCTCGTTCATCACAGGGGATGGATGCTACTGCTACAAGATGATGCCCTTCGGGCTGAAGAATGCTGGGGCAACCTACCAGAAAATGATGGATAGGGTCTTCAAGGAGCAGAGGGGGAGGAATTTGGAGGTGTATGTAGACGACCTCATGATCAAAAGTCGAGATGTGGACTCCCACCTCCGGGACCTGGAAGAGACTTTCACCACCCTGCGCAAATACAAGATGCGGTTGAATCCCCTGAAATGTGTCTTCGGGGCCAGCAGGGGAAAGTTCTTGGGACACCTCCTCACCCCCGTGGGGGTCGAGCCCAATCCAGATAATGTCAGGGCTATCTTGGAGCTGGGGTCCCCGCGGAATGCGAAGGAGGTCCAACGACTGACGGGGAAGCTAGCAGGGCTGAGTCGCTTCCTTTCTCGGGCAGGGGAGAAGTGCTCCCCCTTCTTCAAAACGCTAAGGGGTGGTCAGAAGTTTGAATGGACCAAAGAGTGTGAGGATCGTTCCAGGCCCTCAAGGTGCAGTTGACACAGGCTCCGCTGCTCCAAGGACCGAAGGAGGGGGAGGACCTGTTCTTATATCTGGGGGTCGGGGCGGAGGCCTTGAGCTCGGTCTTAGTTCGTGAAGAGGGGAAGAGGCAGCTCCCTATTTATTACGTGAGCCGGGTCCTGAGGAAGGCCGAGCTCCGGTATCCAATTTTGGAGAAACTAGCCTTCGCACTGATCATCTCGGCTCGGAGGCTGCGACCTTACTTCCAAGCACACTCAATCCGACTGGTGACCGACCATCCCCTCTACAATATCTTCGAAGGGGTGGAGCATTCAGGCAGGTTGGCTAAGTGGTCGGTTGAGCTGAGCGAGTTCGACGTCTCCTTCGTTCCGCGGCTCTCGATCAAAGCTCAGGTGATGGCCTACTTCCTGGCCGACTACGTGGTTGAAGTGGTGGAGGAAGAGCTCACCCGCCTGACCCCTTGGAAGGTGAGGGTGGATGGTGCCTCGGGAAGGCATTCCCTAGGAGTAGGGGTGATCCTGGAAAGCCCTCAGGGGACTCGAATTGATCAGACGGTGGTGGTGCACTTTCCCATTACCAACAACCAGGTTGAGTACATGGTCATGATAGCGGGGCTGCGCATGGCCAGGGAGCGGGGGGTGTCAGATGTGGAGGTCCTTACTGACTCCATGGTAGTAGCTTCTCAGATCAACAGGGAGTTCGAGGCAAGGGAGCCCACCCTGCGATCGTACTTGGACAAGGTGAAGGGGGTCATTGGCACTTTTCAAACTTTCACCATCCGACACGTGCCCAGGGAAGAGAATGAACAAGCCGATCAGCTAGCAAAGCATGGTCCCCAGGTGGGGGGCACCATCACCGACCTGTTCCGCCCCTCCATCGAAGAAGGAGAGCTCATGGAAATCGATCAACAAGCTTCGTGGATGGATCCAGTGGTGGTTTTCCTCTCCACGGGAGAGTATCCGGAGGGGGTAGATAAGAAGAAACTGAGGCACAAGTCAGCATATTACCTCCTCTAGGACGGGAAGCTATACAGGAAGACCCTCTCAGGGATGCTAGCCCGCTGCGTGACCGAGGGAGAAGTGCGAAGGATCTTGGAGGAAGTACACTCCGGGGAATGTGGGAGTCACTCCGGGAGTCGGACCCTGGAAGGGAGGATAGTCAGGCAAGGGTATTTCTGACCCACACTGGGCCGAGACGCCGCAGAGTTCGCAAGAAGATGTCATAAATGCCAGTTGTTTGCCCCTCTCCAGCTACAGCCGGCCCAGCGACTCAGAAGTATCACGGCCCCATGGCCCTTTGCAATTTGGGGGATGGATTTGGTTGGACCATTCCCCCAAGCCAGCGGTCAGAGAAGGTTCCTCCTAGTAATGATTGACTACTTCTCAAAGTGGATGGAGGTGAAGGCGTTGGCCAAGGTGACCTCCCAGGTGATCAGGAACTTTGTTTGGGGGGAGATCATCTATCGCCATAGGCTTCCCCAGGCCATCGTCACGGACAACGGGCCCCAGTTCACCAGTGCCGAATTCACCAGCTTTTGCGAGTAGCTTGGAATCGACCTCAGGTTCGCCTCGGTCCATCACCCCAGGAGCAACTGGCAGGTGGAGGCCGCAAACAAGATCATCGTCAACCTCCTCAAAAATAAGATGGAGAATCTGAGGGGGAGCTGGGTGGAGCAGCTTCTCGCGGTTCTCTAGGCCCTAAGAACCACCCCCAACACGGCTACGGGGGAGACCCCCTTCAAACTCTCCCACGGGTGCGAGGCAGTGCTCCCCGTGGAATTCGAAGTCCAAACATCTCGAGTCATTGCGGCGAAGGAAGGCTGGGAGGAGTGGCAGACAGATAATGAGGAGGAGCTGATACTCTCCCTTGACATGGTGGAGGAGCTAAGGGACCTTTCCGCTATCCGACGGGAGGAGGTGAAAAGAAGAATGGCCAAGTACTTTGACAAGCATATCAAGGTCAAGCAGTTCGTGGAAGGAGACTTGGTACTGAAGAATGTAGATGCAGCAGGGAGGTCGGCATCCAAAGGAAAGCTCAATCCCAGCTGGGAGGGACCCTTCATTGTAAAGGAAGCTCTGAAGTCAAAGGCTATCGACTCCAAAATGTAGAGGGCGAGACCCTGAGTCTCACCTGGAGTGGTGACGACCTAAAATGATTTTTTCCCTGAAGCATGTAGGCGATACTTTGATTATAATGAATTCATTCAACCCTCCAAATTTGCCCTTGCTATAGCATACATAGAAAAATGTAATGTGTTTGGACCCCGAGCAGATCCCGTTGTCAGGCTCTCACCTAGCTGGCAGGGCTAGAAGTCACTCGGTGTCATCCTTGGCCTCGAGCAGATCCCGCTGACAGGCTCTCACCTAGCTGGTAGGGCTGGAAGTCACTCGATGGTGTTAGTAGCGGACCCCGAGCAGATCCCGCTATCAGGCTCTCACCTAGCTGGCAGGGCTGGAAGTCACTCGGTGTCATCCTTGGCCTCAAGCAGATCCCGTTGTCAGGCTCTCACCTAGCTGGCAGGGCTGGAAGTCACTTGATGGCGTTAGTAGCGGACCCCGAGCAGATCCCGCTGTCAGGCTCCCACCTAGCTGGCAGGGATGGCAGTCACTCGGTGTCATCCTTGGCCTCGAGCAGATCCCGCTGTCAGGCTCTCACCTAGCTGGCAGGGCTGGAAGTCACTCGATGGTGTTAGTAGCGGACCCCGAGCAAATCCCGCTGTCAGGCTCCCACCTAGCTGGTATGGCTAGAAGTCACTCGGTGTCATCATTGGCCTCGAGCAGATCCCGCTGTCAGGCTCTCACCTAGATGGCAGGGCTGGAAGTCACTCGATGGCGTTAGTAGCGGACCCCGAGCAGATCCCGCTGTTAGGCTCCCACCTAGCTGGCAGGGCTGGAAGTCACTCGGTGTCATCCTTGGCCTCGAGCAGATCCCGCTGTCAGGCTCTCACCTAGCTGGCAGGGCTGGAAGTCACTCGATGGCGTTTGTAGCGGACCCCGAGCAGATCCCGCTGTCAGGCTCCCACCTAGCTGGCAGGGCTGGAAGTCACTCGATGTCATCCTTGGCCTCGAGCAGATCCCGCTGTCAGGCTCTCACCTAGCTGGCAGGGCTGGAAGTCACTCGATGGTGTTAGTAGCGGACCCCGAGCAGATCCCGCTGTCAGGCTCTCACCTAGCTGGCAGGGCTGGAAGTCACTCGGTGTCATCCTTGGCCTCGAGCAGATCCCACTGTCAGGCTCTCACCTAGCTGGCAGGGCTAGAAGTCACTCGGTGGCGTTAGTAGTGGACCCCGAGCAGATCCCGCTGTCAGGCTCCCACCTAGCTGGCAGGGCTGGAAGTCACTCGGTGTCATCCTTGGCCTCAAGCAGATCCCGTTGTCAGGCTCCCACCTAGCTGGCAGGGCTGGAAGTCACTCGATGACATTAGTAGCGGACCCCGAGCAGATCTCGCTGTCAGGCTCTCACCTAGCTTGCAGGGCTGGAAGTCACTCGGAGACATCCTTGGCCTCGGGGGAATCCCGCTGCCAGGCTCTCGCCTAGCTGGCAGGGCCGGAAGCCACTCGATGGCAGTAGATTACGACCCCGAGCGGATCACGCTGCCAGGCTCCCACCTAGCCGGCAGGGGCGGAAAACTACTCGAATGGTATTAATAACGGATTAGAATCGCGAAGATTAACCGAAGGGGGGGTCTAACATAACCACCCAGCCCCCAAATTGACGACCGAGAGAAGGCGAGAACTCGGGCCGCGTCACAAAGGGGTCAACCCGCAAGAAATCTGGTGTCTTGGGCGGGCAACGAGCCGTCTCGCCTCATCTGGTCAGCGAGTAGCCTCCGCAGTGAAGGCCGGGCCGCAGATGCAGGTCGCCCCTAGCGGGACGACCTGCCGGGCGGGCATACGACCTCGTCGACGCAACGCGAGGTGAACGGCAGCGAGCGCGGGAACGGGAAAATTATATCGCGCAATTACAGCAGACATGTGTAAGTAACAGGTGGGGAAGCATTCATAAGAGCATTAATAGGTGAAAATCACAAAATCTAGGCGCAGCTCGCGCTTACATCTCAGACAACTACAAGTACACGGTGTATATACCTAACACGCGAATGTCCAAGAAGCGGGGGCGACGCGAGATCCGGGGCGGGAAGTCCTAGAGGGGCTGGAAGGACTTATCCCCGGGGTCCGGCACGGGAAGGAACAACGCGGCACCACGTCGCCCGCCGAGAGTTCCGCTGCCTCACTCTTGAGGAGATCCGCGCGTCGCAACATCTGCATCGTGTACTTCGCGGCGCTGGCGGCATTCTTCTGCATCAGCACCTCCAACTCGTAGTCAGACTGGTGTTCGAGCGGGCAGCCCCTGTTATCTGGCGGAGGGGCAGCGACGGCGGCCTTCAGCTCGCGTACCCGTGCCTCCAACGCTGACTTGTCCTGACCAAGGGCAGTGATCTCGGCACCCATCCGACCTGCCGTCGTCGCGTCCTGAGAAAAGGAAAGGGAGTCGTAAGGCGGAATTCACGAGGAAAAGCGCTGATTGAGAGTGAACACAAACCACCCCTCCCAAGTACTGCGCGAGGGTCTCCTCGGCCGCGTCGGCCCGTCTCCTCTGGAGATCCGCGTCCTCCTGAGCAAGCTTTCGGGCCTCCTCCCTCTCGTCCGCCAGCTTCTTGAGGGAGGTGGCGTTCCGCTCCAGCTGGGTGCAGCGCCTCCCCACCATATGGGCTAGCTCCAGGCCGCGCAGCTGGGCCCGCGCGCTCTCATGAACCAGTACTCGCGTCGCCTCCTTGTCGTAGATGGCGGCGTCCTCGCGTGAATAGAGGCCGAACGAGAAGTTGTAGGCCTCCCGGCCGATGGTGTCCTGCTCCAACCAACTTGGCAACAGGGTCGAGACCACTGCGCGATTTGACTCCTTGTCCCACGACAGAAGCGGGACACCAAGCTCGTCCAAGTATTTCTCGCCGTAGCCAAAGTTGCGGTGCCCCCTCGGCACCGGCTTCACAGCAGCTTGCGACCCGTCCGGCGGCGCGGAAGTGCCCGCCGCCCCGTCAGGGGTGTCGCCGATCGAAGCGACCAACGGGGGGGGGGGGACCCTCGGCCGGAAGAACCGCCGGGGCCTTGCCTTTTCTTTGGCCCCCAACGGGTTGTTTCCCCATAGTCTTCACCATCTTCGGCGGGGGAGCGGGCTGTCCGCCGCCCGGCCACTTCTTGGTCGGGACCGACGGGGCGCCGCGCTGAGCGGCGTCCGCGGCCTGAGCTCGGGCGAGAACCCCGGGGGCAATCCGAGCACTCTCGTATGGGGGATGAAGAGGGACGTCCCGCTCGCCTGTCAAGAAGAGAGGGTGAAACTAAAGAAGAAAAGAGCGGACAGAGAAGTGGTGAGTGGCAAACCTCCCCCAGGCGGGACGGCAGCAAGGTCATCTAGGTTGCGGCGCAAGTACACGACCTCGAAGTTCTTCCCGGCGAAGAACCCGCACAAGTCGGCCTCGTGGCCCCCTAGGCTGGGCGGGCGGTAACTCGCCTCGCTGAGCTGCACCGGCGAGAAGGGAACGTTGCCGAAATCCCCCTTGACGAACAAGAACTTCTTGAGCCAGTTGTGACTCTTATTGACAGTCTCCCACACCTTGAGGTGGGCGCTGGAGAAATAGGTGGTTCCGTCCCGGTTCGCACGGAAGGAGAAAAGCTTGCGGAATACTGCGAGACTGAACTCGACTCGCTCCTCCCGCAGAAAGCAGGCGAACCCCACCATAACAGTTATGGAGTTCGGGGTCATCTGACCTAGGACGACCCCGAAGTACTTCAGCACTTGGCGTACCTCAGGCCACAGAGGAAGCCGCAGACCCACCTCAAAGTGGGCCAGGGGTATGGCGAGCTCGTCCCTGGATAGGTCGTTGATCTTCTCTCCCTCCCCGGGCCGCCTCGACGAAAATCCCGGCGGGACGTGGTCTCCCAGGGCATCTAGTTACTCGCGCTCCGAGATGACGGCGTGGGGAAAGTCGTGCTCTGAGAAGGTCTAGGCGCATTTGCTTCGTCCGTCCGCATCGCCGCCGCCGCCGCCCATTATGCCGAACTATTGCCGTTCGAGCGAGAGAGATCCACGAGGAGAGCGCGAGCCGTGCTTCGCGAGGAGCAGGAAACGGGGAAGTGTTTTGAAGCGGTGGGAGAATAAGGACCGGCAAGGCCTATTTATAGGGAGAAAGAAAGGGCGGGAAATTTCCCGCCGAGTGGAGAGGTGCGTGTAGCAAAAATCAGGCCCGACGGTTCATCGTCCCGGCACGCGACTGAACCGTCAAGGCCGATCAAGCGCGGGTCTCGCCCGATCGCGTCCGCGCAAAAGTTGAGCGGGCGAGTCCTGGCCCGCACCCGCGCTGGGCTCCGAGCGAGTCGGGGGGACTCCTGGCTGGCAAGCCACTTAGCTCGCCCCCGCCAAGATCGGCATGGTGGGATGAGTGAATCCATCCCCTGTCCTGCTCTCGCCCGCAGGGGTAAGGCGAGCGGAGGACGAGGATACCCTCGAGCCCGCCCCGCGAAGAATAAAAGCAACGACATGGTAATTTCAACATGCATCAGAAAGCAAACATCAGGCCCATGGGCAGGCAAAGAAAGTCGCAAATCGTTACAAGATACAGAACGAGTTCGAAATAGTAACAACCCAGAAATATCCCACAGGCGGAGAAAATAAAGGGTGGATTAGTACTGGATCTATTTCCACCTGCCCCGCCGTTGCGTTCCAGATCGCGGCGACACGCGAGGATAGTGATAATCGCGCACCGCCACCAGCTCCTGCTGGGCCAGGCCAACTTGTTCTGAGGCACTCCTTAGGCGCTCCTCGGCCCGCGTAATGTGCACGCCAGGCGAAGTGACCTCGCCACCTTCTGCAGCGCGCGGATCCCCTTCCAGGGCCGCGAGCCGAGCCTCGGTGTCGGCCTTGTCTTGGTCGACCCTCTTCACGAGCTCCTGAAGCAGCAAAGTATGTTTCTGGAACAGCCGCGTCACCTGCCTCTTCATCCCCACCGCATCAGTCGGGTCGCCCAGGTAATCCGAAACACTCTCCACGTCAGGCGGAGGCGAGTACCCTTCACTCATCTCCGTTTCGGAGGAGACCATGTTGTAGCCTGCAAAAGAGCAATTCAGAAGGAACGAGCGAGGACAAGGTAAGCACTGAGCACGAGCTCACCAGGGGTTGGCACGCCGTCCATACTGATGGGAGGACGAGAGGAGCCCGACCTACCCTGAAAGGGCTCCCCCTCAAAGGCCGCAAGATATTTCCCCAATCCGGGGGTATCTGGCGAGCGAGGGGTATTCGGGGGGGACAGTCAAGACCTGAGGGACTAGCAGCCCTCTCAGACGACAAGGGAGGGGGAGCGATCCTCCCCCCCCCCCCCCCCGTCCCACTCGTCTTCACGAGGCAATGCCTGCAAGACAAAGGATCATAAATGTAGCAACAAGCCGAGAGGGAAGGTCGCGTACCTCAGAAACAACCTCAGCACCTGCCGCCGAGCTGGAACCCGGGAAGTCATTCGCCGGGGACCGCCTCACGATCTTCCCCTTCACCGGCCTAAAGAGAGGGCCGGGAGACCCGCGCGCTAACCAAGGAGCGGCCTCGAGGGCCTCCTCCCGAGTTTTCTGGCCTGCGGCCGCCAGGCGGGCTCGCACCTCTTCACTAACCGGCATCAGGAGGTTGCAGTCCAGTCGAAAAACGAGATGGTCCCACCAGAAGAATAGTGGTTGCACCCGAATAGTGGGGCCCCACCAGAAGATTGCCTACCAGCTCAGCACAGTACTCGCCGAACACGCGGGTTGGATGATTCTTTCCGAGCTTGTATCAAGCACAAAAAGAGCGGGGATTGTGTACAACCTCGTGTTCGTCGAACGGGCCCCATCAGGAAGATCGGGCGAACCCAGTCTCGCGACCCGCACCCAAGCGATAAGAAGACACGCGGCAGGGGGCTGGTCCGCTCTCGCTCACTTCAGGCGAGCGAGCTAGGCGAAGCGACTCCCCTATCCCTCCCGCTCGCTCAAAGAATCGTCGGCAAGAGCGGGGGATGCCATCCGTCGAACCGGTACTAGCGGATGGGCTCGACAACCCGCGATCCGCGAGCCGTTCGGAGGGTCATAATGGCCGCCAGCCCGCCCCTATGTGCGACCTAGCCGCCTATCCGCCTCGGTAGAGGACTGGCAGGACGCGGCGGCCCGGCTCGCGTTCGCCCAAGAAGAATAGGCGAGCCGCTAGAGCCAGGTCGCGTCCGCCTCTCGCGGAAAGGGATTGACGGCGAGCTGACCCCCCCCCCCATGGGTGCGCATAGCTATTCAGAACAGTGGAGCCACGCTGTTGGCAGACCAGGTTGGACTGCGCATAGCTGTTCGGGACATCGGAGCTTGGCTGTTGGCAGACCCTACCAAGGGCTTTTTGGTACTTTCAGGCCAGTTCTTCTAGTTATTGGCAGTTCAGATTCCAAAAAACTATAAATAAGACCCAAGGGGTACCTCAGGAGGCACGCTTTGAGTGCCTCCCTGCTCCAGTTTCCAAGTGCTTTCTGAGGGTACCTTAGCTCGGCTTCAGGCTAAGGAGGGGAAGCGCTCTGAGATCTTCCGGGTTTGTGGTGGGACCTCCCTGCCGAGCCCTTGGGTCTGTTTCTCCTTACCTTCTTTGTTGTTTTTCTTGCAGGAGTGAAGTAGGCGTGAGACCGCCCCTTCCCCAAGGGTAGAACTCCACAAGAGACCAGATTCCGATTTCAACACTCCTCCTGCCTGATGATGGATATGTCGCGAATTTCTCCTACTGCGTCGAGTGAGTCTCATCGCATCTCGCCTTCATTCTCGATTCTCTAATCTCCATCTCCTTACCCTATGATGACCACTTGTGGTGACCTTACCTTGAAGTCCATGAGAATCACGGCTTAGCAGCCATATGAAAGCTTGAATGTATTTTCCCTCATGTCGATTTGGGCATGGTTCTCAGAGCCCAAAGGAACGACATGAGCTGCTCCACCCCACTCCCCTTAAGATTCTCAACCTTCTTCTTCAACAGATTTATGATGATCTTTTTTGCCCGCCTGCACCCGCCCGTTACTCCTGGGCTGATGTACCGACGCGAACCTAAGATAGATCCAAAGCTGGCCACAAAAACGGATAAACTCATCACTAGTGAACTATGGTCCGTTGTCCGTGACTATAGCTTGAGGCAGCCCGTGCCGGCAGATGATCTCCCCTCATACAAAGTTACGAATCACCTGAGAGGTCACCTTGGCTAGAGCCTTGACTTCTAGCCACTTTGAGAAATAGTCGATCATGACCAGAAGAAATCTCCTTTGTCCACTTGACTAAGGAAAAGGCCCCACCAAGTCCATTCCCCAAATTGCAAATGACCATGGTACCGTGATACTTCTGAGCCTCTTGGCAGGTAGGAGCTGGAGTGGCGCAAACAACTGACACTTGAGACATTTATTCACAAAATCTTCTGCATCCTTGCCTAAGGTCGGCCAAAAGTACCCTTGTCTAATGATCTTGCCTTCTATGGTCCTGCTCCCTGAGTAGCTTCCATACTCTTCTTAGTGGACCTCCTCTATGATCCTCGGAACCTCTTCCTAAAATACGCACATTGCTAGAAGTCCCGAGAGGGTCTTTCGAAACAGTTCTCCTTTGCGCAATAAATAGTATGTATTCTTGTGTCTAAAGCGCTCCTTGTCTGTGGCCTCCACTAGGAACTCGCTGATGGTCAAAAATGTGATAAATGGGTCCTTCCATGAGGAGCGTTGATCCACCTCCATTAGCTCTTATTCTTCTACGGATGGTCGGAACAAGTTCGTCACGGTCCCCTTGCCCTTGGACCAAACTGTGCTAGTTGATCTGCTACAACACTCTTTTCATGCGGTACTTGCCGGATTGAGAAGGTCCGGAACCTTCCAATAAGGTCCCTTACCTTAAGCAAGTATCGTTGCAGAGTTGGCTCCCTTGCCTCGAACTCTCCCTTGACCTGCGAGGCCACCACCATCGAATTCGTCAGTACCTCCACATCATGCACCCCCAATTCCTTACCGAGTTGCATCCCTGCAATGACTGCCTCATACTCTGCTTGGTTTTTGGTGACTGGGAAGTGTATAACTATGGCCTGCTCAATCTTCGTTCCCTGAGGGCTTTCCAAGACCACCCCTGCTCCCAAAGAATGTCTTTCTGAGGCCCCATCCACCAACAACTTCCAAGCAATTAGGTGATTTGGCCCTTCCTCTGTTGATTCCACTACACAATCTGCCAAGAAGTCTGCGACCACTTGATCTTTAACCGACAGACGCAGGATGAAGGAGATATCGAACTTGCTCATCTCCACTGACCATTTTTCCAACCTTCGCGAGAGTTCCACCCCTTCAAAGATGCCATGTAGCGGATGATCAGTCACCACCCGAATCGAGTGAGTTTGGAAGTAAGGCCGAAGCTTCCGAGACAAGAGTACCAAAGTAATGGCTAGTTTCTTCAGGATCAGATACCTGAGCTTCGCCTTATTCAAGACCCATCTCACATAGTAAATTGGAAGTTGCCTCTTCCCCTCCTCTCGGACCAACACAAAGCTTACAACCTCCGCTCCCACTCCGACGTATAAGGTCAAATCTTCACCTTCATTGGGCCCTTGGAGTAGAGGAGCCTTGGTGAACTGATCGTTCCGAGACTGGAAAGCCTCATCACACTCCTTAGTCCATTCGAACTTTTTATTCCCTTGCAGCACCCTGAAGAAAGGAGAGTGCTTCTCCCCTGCCCGGGAGAGGAACCTACTCAGCCCTTCAAGCTTCCCACTTAGGTGCCTAACCTCCTTTGAATTCTTTGGCGATTCTATCTCCACTATTGCTTTCAGCTTATACTGGAAAGGCTCCACCCCGACTGGAGTAAGGAGGTGCCCAAGGAATTTCCCATGGCTTGCTCCGAAAATGCAGTTTTGGGGGTTCAACCTCATTTTAAATGTTTGCAAGGTGGAAAAAGTTTCCTCCATGTCTTGAAGGTGAGAGCTCACATCTTTACTCTTCGCTAATAGGGCATCCACATATACCTTTAGGTTTCTTCCTCTTTGCTCCCGGAAAACCCTATCCATCATCCTCTAATAGGTTTCCCCTACATTCCTCAGTCTGAAAGGAATCGTATTATAATAGTAGCATCTGCTGCTTATGATGAAGGACACATCCTTTACATCTGGAGGGTGCATCCTGATCTGATGATAACCTGAAAAAACATCCAAAAAACTCATTACAGGAAAACCGACAGCTGAATCAACCAACGCGTCGATTCGAGGCAAGGGGTAACAATCTTTAGGACATGCTTTATTCAACAAATAAAAGTCGACACAGATCCTTCATTTCTCATCCCACTTCTTCATAATTACAACATTAGAGACACAGACCGGAAACTGGATCTCTGACACAAAACCAGCCTTGAAAAGTTTATCCACTTCCTCTTTGATAGACCCTTCAAGCTTGTCGGCCATGTTCCTCTTCTTTTGGAGGACGGGGAAGACCCTAGAGTCGAGATTCAGCAGATGAAAAGCCACGTCTGCATCGATGTTGGGCATATCCGCTGTGCTCCAAGCGAAAATGTCTACATGCTTCTGGATGCATGCTAGCATCCTCTCTAGATCATCCCGACCCAAGCCTTCGTTGACCCGCACCTTTTCGATCTTGCCTTCTTGGGTGAAAACCTCCATATCCACCACTTCTTCCACGGGCTCCAGCCGGTACTATTCCTCCCAATCCTCAGCTGCCGCTCCCCTTGGGCTATAACCCCCTCTTCCCTTACTTCCTCCACCATCATCATCTCCTCTCCTCCTCCAGCTCTCCTTATGCGCTCTCTTCTTGATCGAGGACCTGCTTCCCCTTCAACTTTGCCGCTACCTCAATAACCTTCTCCATTTCTTCGACATCTTCCATCAATGAGACGGTGTTGATTGTGGTGACGTAACATTACCTAGCCACCATAATATCTCCCCAGGCCCGGACCTCCCCCCCCCCCCCCCCCCCCGCATCGTTGAACTTGAGGCACTGATGAAAGGATGAGGGGATGCAATGAAAAGTGTTGATGAGAGGCTAGATGAAGATGACATTGTAGCTGTTGGGGCATCCACGATTACAAACCAACAATTGTGAGACTGACCCCCCAAAGATACATTGAGCCCCACTCCTCCTATTTCATTCCTCTCTCATGATAACTTGAAGAGAGGTCCATCCGAGGATAGAACCCTCTTTGCCTCCACCTTCATCCCGTCAAATGCCTTCTTGAAGATGATGTTGACCGATCTCCAGTTGTCTACCAATATTAGGGATACAGTGGAGTTCTCCACCGCAGCTTACACCACTTGTGTGTCGCAGAACGGATCCTCATGATTTGGCATGTCACTCGAAGTGAATATAATCCTCTCCATGGGAGGCGGGGTTTGGGACGTCGAAGCTACATTCCGTCGGAACATGGTTTGGAGGCTCCCCTTACGAGTGGCCTTGATTCCCCCCCCCCCCCCTCGTGGATTACTCCAACCCTTCTGGAGCCCCCTATATTGGCCTGTTCTTCACACCTGTCTTCATCGGCCCATGTGGCCACTTCCTCGATTCACACTGCCAGCGGCTGCTATCCCAATCCCTTTATCCTTCTCAGCTCTAGAAACACGAGCAGGTGGCCATTGCGTGACCTTCCACTTGATAGAAGTCAAAGTATGACAACTCCACCTCCACTCCTCACTGTCCCCTCGACCGTTCCACCTCCTCTCAACCCTTCCTCGTGCTTTTATCATGGCTTGATGTTGTGGGGGGAGAGGCGGCCTTGGACCCTGCCTCCATCCTGGGGGGTTGAACCTCCCTTGCCCCATGGTAGTTCCCTCCTCCTTGGAACCTTCTCCCCTGACCCTGAACTGGCCCCTCCTACTGCCTCCAGGCCAATTGGTTGGTGGGTTCCTGATAACCATACCCATGTTGTTGCCTTTGGAAACCTTGCCCCTTGGGCTCATCTCTCCTTCTCTCCTTCTGATGCATGTTTCCTCCTTGCACCTTCTCGTCACTTCCTCCCAACCTGGCCAGCTTCCTAGAAAAATTGAGATTTGCTGCCTCACCCTCGATCTCTTGTGCCGCCCGCACCATTACCTCCTCGAAAGACAACGGTGTCCTCTGTTTCAGTTCCACCCTAAAGAACCCTTCTTGGAGCCCCAAAGTAAAAGTCATCATCAGGTAAACCCTAGCACCTCCTCCACGACAAGGACTTCCTTCTGGAACCTATCTATATAGCTTGCCAGGATTTCTTCCGGCCCTTGCTTGATGGCAACAATAAACTCTGCGCCCTTCTTCCTCTTCTTCGAAGTTGAGAACCTCAACAGGAAAGCCCGACGCAGATCCGCGTGGCAATAGATCGAGCTGGTGGGAAGCTGGTGGAACCAGTTCGTTTCCTCATCCTTGAAGGAGATGGCGAAGCGCGGGCACTTGAATGCGTCAGTCATTTGTCTGATGGAGTCTGCATCCTCAAACCACTGTACGTGTTGAACTGGATCATCTTTGTCGGTATAGTAGGACATCTCAGGCTCCCTGAACCCCTTTGGAACATGGGCTAACATGACCAACTTGCTAAAGGGGCTCCTGCTTACTGAGCTAGTGGGTGGCTCTCGCAATACCATCTCGCTGAACCAGCCAGCGCTAGGCGAGTCGGGGAAAAGTTCTCGCCCAGCGAGATCCTGCTCCCTACCCTCGACTCCCTTCTCCTTCCTATCCTGCCTGACCGGAGCGTTCTTTCCCAAAGCTGGTTGCGCAACTACCAGGACAGGCAACGTCGAGCACTCACCGCAGGTGGTGTTGAGCCAATGGTGCAGGGACTCCATGACCTCCTTCCTAAAATTTTCAAACATGCACACTGTAGTTAAAGCCTGTGGGGGTGGCGAGTGCTCCCGTCCAGACCCTTGTCCTTCATCTCTAGTCATGAAACTAATAGAGGATCTTCTGTGCTGACCACTCTCCACGCTCACCACACCAAAGTGTTGAACCGAAAAATCGGTCTTTGTGGAGTTTGGGGTCCTAACAGGGGTGTGGTCTCACACTTACTTCCCTCGAGCCAGCATACTAGACTACAGACTTAGAAAACCAGAAAAAGAACCGAGATCCCAGCCAGGAGGTCCCACCTCACACCCGGAAGCTCTAAAAGTGTTTCCCCTCCCAAGACAGAACTGAGCTTGGGAACCTTGGAGGATGCTCTAGGCTTGTCAAGAAAAGCCCGAGGAAGAAGAAAATAAGAGGAATCTGTCTCTCCAAAGGTTCCCCCTTGGTTCTATTTATAGATTTCCAAACCTGGTCTGCCAATAGGGTAACTCCGCTGTCCTGAATTACTGAGCACAGCCCAATTGGGTCTGCTAACAGCGTAACTCTGCTGTCCTGAAAGGCTGTTTGCAGACCCTCAAGGGAATCTAGGTCATTTTACCACGGAATCCCACTAGGCGAGTGGCCTATAGAAGCACCACTCGACTGAAGCGGAGAAAGCGGGAGGGACCATGCATTCTCCCCCAAGCGAGTGCGGGTCTTACCCATCATTCTCCCATCCTGGCATGAACCTTCTCCTTTGCGCGATAAGGCACTAACTTTGGGTGAATACGTGATGAATATCACGCTCGCATGAGGACCTGTCTGCCTCTTTCAGACTGGGTGAAAGCTCCTTAGGGTGCGGGGCGAGTGCAGGCTAGCCTACCCAACTCGTCACTCTGTTTATCCGCCACTTGAAGATACTCCTGAAATTCCTTTAACTTGCCGAAGGGGCCCACTCAACGAATACATGATTGTACATAACTACTATGTATTTATGATTTTTGGCATCGTCCTTCGGATCAATTGGTGGGATCTCTCCAAAACTCTCTTTGATTTAGAGTTTTACCGAACCTAAGCACTGCCAAAACCTTGATTTTCTCGTGCTAGTCTCATCTCTCCTCATTCATGAGGGAGGTAAATATCTAAACCCGCTCTTGATATAGTTATGCGATGAAAATGCCTTTGTTAGAGTAGGTTTCTCATTTTGTCAATTATCATGCATGCTTTCCTTTAGCAGGTTTGAAATAAGATTTGTTATTTTTGTTAGCGCCACTTACCTACCGTCATCCATTTCAGCTTCACCTTAAAGCAAGTTGAGAAATCTCCTTCGCTTGCAAATATTGAATTTAATTTCATGCACCCTTTTTATGCTTGTAAATTCTACTCTTATATCTCTGAATCTAAAATAGTTTGATATGCTAGGAATCTCTAAATCATGAATACTTAAATTATTATTATAAACAATCATTGAAAGGTGGTGTTGAATTGATGTGACGCCTTGACTCAAGTTTCCACTTGACTTGTAACATGGGGAACTAATGAATGGGCATAGCAAACACAAATATTTTTGATAAACCTTGCATCTAAACTTATAGTGGAACCATGTGCATCAAATAAAACACTTACACCTTTAACTGATTACAGCTTATGTCATTATGTGGTCGAATCTATGATATACTCTGGAGTACGCAAATAATTAAAATTATTCCTGCCAAACTCTTTTACTTGTCTGTCTTTCTAGCTTAGCTTCATGATAAATCGGCACACAAGTATTTTTGTTTCCCCTGCTTGTAGTTAAGTTTACTTTGCTCACTTTTTATTTCAATGTTTTGAGGTTTTTCTTCTTATTTTGGAGTTTTCCTTAGCATTCATGACTGGGCCACCTACTACCTATGCCCGAGTTGCGTCAAGTTTCTAGTTCCTGAAGGTTATTTTGTTTGTTGCATCGTCAGGTTCTAGGTATTTTATTTCATGTACTGTTGGATTTGCTTATTATGTATTGGTTATGATTAGACATTTTCTTTTGTATCATGGACAACTGTTAGACTATTATTGATGTACTGGAATTTAATATTATTGGCAAGTTCATTTCTTTGATATATTGCATAAAAAATTGTATCAGCATTGTATGTCATGAACTTTATTAAAATACATGTGCATCCAGTTTTTCACTAATAAACCCGAAAGCTCCTGCATAAAAATGATCTTTTTTATCGAAAATAATTATTTTAAATCTAATAGCAGAAATTTAGCTTTCTCCTAACATACATGTATTTTCTTATGCTCGTGCCTATAACATCACGATTTGCCTGAAGTGCACTCTGATATTTACTCAGACGGGTCGTGACACAAGCAGGCGAGAACTCCGGGAGTAGGCGGGAGGGAATGAAAAAGGAATCGGGAGAGGGGATAAGTATTTTAGTATAAAGGAGAAATGAATCCACTGCCTAACACCCATAAAATAATAACCAGGACTGGTTAAAGCAGCTGTCAGCGTACAGCCACCTCCTAGGTCAGGCCATAAAATACAATATGGCCCATGGAATAACCAGCCAACCCAAATACACTCATCCAGGAGCCAACCAACAGTTCACCACCATCCATCAGTTCAAGTTATCCCAAGTTAAACCCTCAAAAGTCATATGCAATATTTCATTTAATAACAAGATTTAGGGCCTGTTTGGTAGGGCTTTCTAGCTCCTTTTCGTTTTCTAGAAAACGCCACCGCAACTAATAAATCATTTGGAAAGTCTACCGGTGGGAAAAACTACTGCCAAAAACTCATTTTTCTCCTCTATTTGAAAAGTCACGACACTCCTACTTTTCAACTTTTCGAAAAGTATTTTCTCATCCCGATACACTGTTGATGCTACAAAAATATTTTACGTCTCTGGATCCAGTTCGAAAACACTGCAAAAACATTAGCCTTTCTCTAGACGAATATTTTGCTCGGGCGCGATTTTTTCCCCCTCGATGATTTTTTCGCCCGGGAGCGAATTTTTCGCCCTGGCTCGGATTTTTCGCCCGGGGGCGAATTTTTTGCACGGACACGAATTTTTCGCCTGGGCGCGAATTTTTCGCCCGGGCGCGGAATGTTCCGCCCGAGCGCAAATTTTTTCAACCGAGCGCGAATTTTTTCGCCCGACGCGAAATTTTCTCATGGGCGCGAATTTTTCGCCCTGGTGCGAATTTTTTCCCGGGCGCGAATTTTTTCGCCCGGGCGCTGTTTTTTTGCATGATAGTGCATTTTTCGCCTGGGAGCAAATTTTTCCCCCGCGGTTTTTTCGCCCGGGAGCGGTTTTTTCCCCCGGGCGCAGTTTTTTCGCCCGGTCGCAGTTTTTTCGCCAGAGCACGGTTTTTTCGCTTGATCGCAATTTTTTCACCCATGCACGATGTTTTCGCCCCTGCGCGAAATTTTTGCCCGGGCGCGATTTTTTTGCCCGATCGCAAAATTTTTGTCCGGGCAAAAAATTTTCGCCTAATCCCAAATATTTCGCCTCGACACGAATATTTTGCCCAAGCGCGAATATTTTGCCCGGGCGTGAATATTCCAAGCCCCGACGGAAAATTCAAGCCCGGGCGAAAAGTTCGCGCTCGAGAGAATAATTCACGCTCAGGCGTAAAATGCGCGTCCGAGCGAAATATTCGGTTTCGGGCGAAAAATTCTCGTCTGACCGGAAAATTCACGCTCAGGCAAAAAATGTGCGCAATTTTAATAAAAAAGTCACTTCAACCGAGATTTGCCAAATAGTTTATAAAATGCTCCTTTCTGAAAATCTCTGCAAAAAAAATTCACTCAAACGGATCTACTTTTGCAATATACATTTTCCAAAAGCTCATTTTCTCACCTTCCTTTTGCTACCACTCCTTTTCCTTTTCGGAAAGCCCTTCCAAACAGAGCCTTAAACGAAAATGAAACGAACGTCGCAAAATTATTCAGAAGACCTTGAACTTCCAAAATAAACGCATGATGTCGAATCGGCACTAAAATTATTTCCATCATCGTGAAATTATTTTCTTTATAAAAATAACATTATTTATTTTTATTCAGATTGAGTTAGGGTCTTACAATTTCTCATCTCCTTATCAGAATTTTCATCCTCGAAAATTCAATCTTCTAGGTTCGGGAGCAAGAAAGAAAACAAGTCCATCATCAAATCTTCTCGCTCACACGTAGTGTCCTTAGTGGGGTGGCCTTTCCCTCGAACTTTGACAAAATTCACTTGCGATTTTGAAGATTCTTCCTCTCCCGATCAACAATCTTATAAGGTTCAGTCAGGCTTGACAAATCTGTTTCTATCTGCACTTCACTGATAGACACCATCATATCTAGGTCAGGAATGTACTACTGAAGAGTAGATACATAAAGCACATCATGTAAATTCTATAATTCATCAGGCAGAGCAAGACGATAAGTCACGTCGCCAATACGCTCAAGGATCGGAAAGGTGCCTACAAATCTTGGACTCAGTTTGTTGATACGGCGCAATGGAGAGACACCTTAAACAGTTTAATATTCAAGCACGCATGATCGACAAACATTGAATTCTATCAGACGATGTTGAGCATTATAGTATTTCTATTGATGATATTGTGCAATTTTCATCATTTGTTGAATGTTTTCCTCAATTTTATAAATTTAATTCATCGGAAACAACTACTCTCTATCTTTTGCCCAAATCAAAGGAGTTCTGCATTGTCTTTCATATAACGCTTCAAATAGAGCCGTTTTAATAATCGCTTGGTAGCTATTATTATACTCAAATTCTACCAACAACGAGTATTTTTCCCATGAAACTTTTAAATCCAAACTATCATTCGTTGTAAATCTTCAAGCATTTGAATATTACGTTTGGATTGACTGTCTGTTTATGGGTGAAAGGATGTACTTTATAGGTGTCTTGTTCCTAGCCTTTTATGTACCCACCTCCACAAATTTGAAGTAAATGGGGCATCTCGATCTGACACAATAGTCTGCGAGATTTCATGCAATTTCACAATCATATTCACATATATTTCCAACAACTTTTCTGTCAGCCCACCTTGCTTGATTAGAATAAAGTGGGCACTTTTCATCAAGAGATCGAGGATTACCCAAATTCCATCATTTTCTGCCTTACTATGAGGAAAGCCAAATACATAATCCATAGTGATGTCATCCCACTTCCACTCTGGAATGGAGAGTGACCGAAGATATCCAACAAGCTTCATATGCTCAGCCTTCACTATCTGACAAAAATGATATTGGGCAATGTACTTGGTTACATCTTGCTTCATTTTATGCCACCAAAAGTCTTGTTTTAGATCATGATACATCTTCTTTCGGCCTAGATGAATTGAATAAGGTGTGTTGTGCGCTTCAAATAAAATATCTTTTCTCAAATTATCGGCATTAGACACATTTCCTACCATTCAGGAAGAGTAATGCATCGTTTTCCACAAATGCACTTGTTTCTCCCTTTTTCATGTTCTCCAACGCACCCATCAAGAACAGATCATGTGGCTTCGCTTTCTGGATTATATCTTTGAGTGAACACTAGATCTAGATTTGAAATTATTGTACTCGCTTTTCTTGTTGTGTCGAAATGACGCATGTACAATCTCGGGATCGCGAGAGGCCCTCAAAGGCGTGAATAATCGAAGCGGGCAAGAGGAATAGATGGGCGAGTGGGACCCCCACTCGCAATAGGCGAGACGAGTGGTCCCGACAAATAGGCGAGACGCCCCTCCTGGAGTCGCAAGAAGACCGATAGGCGCGAGAAGGCCTCACAGAATGTAAGGTCGGCGAGATGAGAGGAAGATTCGCCTCATCGATAGGTACCTCCCTCACTCGCCATACAAAGGAAAGGCCATTTTGACATATCTATACCCAAGGGGGTTTTTACTCTTCTACCCCGGGTAATTTTACCCTTTTGCCCGTGGTGGTCTGCGTATAACTCCTCAGAATAGCGGAGTTAGGCTGTTGGCAGACCCAACCAGGGGTATTCTGGTATTTTCAGGTCAGCCCAGTATGGTTATTTGCAGATCCAACTCAGAAAACTATAAATAGACTCATAGGGGTTCTTCAGAGGTTTTATCTGTGCTTTCTGAGGAGCTCCAAGCCCAACTTTTGGCTTTGGAGGGGAAGCTCTCAGAGATCTTCCGGGTAAGCGGTGGGACCTCCCTGCTGAGGCTTTGAGTCAGTTTCTACTCCTTCACGACCAGTCGGAGGTCAGAGATTGGGATGAGTAGGTGTTGGCCATGTCGCTATTTTTCGAACTCTTGTCGAAGTCAGATTTTGGCTTCAATAGTTCTGGTGCGGTGAGCGTGGAAGGTAGCTGATACAAGAAAAGTTTAAGTTTAGTCTGGTGGCAGGAGGTGAAGGTTAAGGATCTGGTTCAGGAGGTTCCCCCTCCCAGGGAGAAGAGGCGACAAGGAAGATGCTGGATGACTTCAGGCGAGAGGTCCTGCAGACCATCAGCTTGGCCTTCTCGGCAAGGAGCGAGTGGGCCACCCCTCAGGTCCCAATAGAGGAGGTCCCGCTCTTGGGTGAGGATGCCCTTGGGCAGCGCCCGTGGAAGGAGGTCCCGACGGAGGCTGGCGAGAGGGACGTGGCGGCGCGAGAGCTCTTCCCAGGCCAGCGTCCCGGGAAGGAGATTCCAGTAGAAGTTGGCGAGCAGGATGCAACTGTGCGAGAGCTCTTTCCTGGGCATGGTCTCGCGGATCGGGCCAGCCAGCCGAGGCCGCGAGACGTGCCCTCTCGGTAGGCAGGCGGCGATAGCCCATTCAGTGATCTCATCATCTCGGCTCCGGTGTCAGAGGGGTTTCGGGAGTCCGACATGTCCTACTACTTGGGGAAGGATGACCCTGTACAACACGTGCAGTGGTTTGAAGATGTCGTTTTGATAAGGCAGATGACGGATGTCTTCAAGTGTCGGCTGTTCGCCATCACGTTGAAGGAGAAGGCTCAGTACTGGTTCCACCAGTTGCCAGCAAGGTCGATCTACTATTTCGAAGATCTGCGATGAAGTTTCATGTTGAGGTTCTCAACATCGAAGAAGCGCAAGAAGGAGGCGGATTACCTGTTTGCGGTGAGGCAGAAGCAGGATGAGACGTTGGGACACTACGTGGATCGATTTCAGGAGGAGGTCCTCCTAGTCCAGGAAGTCCCACCGTTTACGTTGATGCTCGTGTTCACTCTGGGATTGAGGCCAGGTTTCTTTAATATGGAGTTAAAGAGGGTGCCCCCCTCTCTTTTGAGGAGCTCATGGAGAGGGCGGCAAAGGAGACAAACTTCGAGAGGGCCAATCCAGCGTTCGCGAGGAAGCTTGCTAGGTAAGCCGAGAATGATGTGAAGGAACTGGAAGCAGGAAGGCAAAGGGAGCAGGGAGAAGAGAGTAGGAGAGAAGTGCCCCGAGGGCAGGGGGAGCAGGGACTGCATCAAGGGCGGGGGGGCCGTGAGCCGAAAAACCAGATAGGTTGGAGGCCTCAGGAGGGTCTCCCCCAGGAGTTAGGAGGAAGTTTCCAAGGAAGAGATAACTTCTGTGAGCCAAGGAGGTTCGATCGGCCGGCATGGAGGCAGGGGCCGAGAGATCACTTCTATCAGCAGCAAGAGGCGATGGAGATCGGTCGAGGTATAGGAGGAAGGAGAGGAGCTCGGGGAGGAGCTGGAAGGAGAGATGGTGGAGAAAGAAGAAGGGGCAGGGTGGCATTGCCTTTCTGTGACTTCCATTAGGAGGAGGGTCACGCAATGGCCACCTGCCCAAAGTTCTTAGAAGTGAGAGAAGCCAGGGGGTGAGGAGGCAGGATCCGCCAGTAAGGATCGTGGAAGTACATTAGGGGGAGACGGAGGATAGATGCGAGGACCGGGTGGATGTAGGAACCCGGGGAGGGATCGGGGTGATCCACAGAGGAGTTGGGATCGAGGCTGCTCGTAAGGTTAGCCTCCAAACCATGTACCGAAGGGGGTAGCCTCAACCTCCCAGGCTCTGCCCCCGAAAGAAAAAAATTACCTTTTCTTCAGAGGATATGTCGGATTATGAAGACCCGTTCTGCGACGCCTTGGTGATCCAGACGGCGGTAGAAAATTTGACGGTCTCCACCTTTCTGGGCTTCCCTCTCAGCTCCTTCCACCTCCACCTGCCGACCCTCCTGTGGCTCCAACTCTTCGTCCCTCTGGACCTCCTGCACATCTCCTCCCCGCTGCTCCTCCTCAATCTCCTCCCCTCTGACAACCTCCTCAGCTTCTTCTCTTGCCTTCTTTAGGATCATCTCCTCCTCTCCGGCAACCTCCTCATACGCCTCCATTTCCCTCTCCAACTCCTCTGCTTCTGTCATCCACGAAATGGTGTTGACTGCCGTAACTTAGCACTGTCTTGCCACCTTCGGGTCCCCTCTGACCATAACCTGCACCCCTCCATTGTTGAACTTGAGGCATTGATGAAATGTGGAGGGGACGCAGCGAAAGGCATTGATGAGGGGGCGCCCAAAGATGGCGCTATAGCTTCTCGGGGCGTCCACGATCACGAACCTATAGTTCCGTGACATGCCCCCCAACTTCACGTGCAGCCCTACTCCTCCTTATACTTCCTTCCTCTCTCCCGAGAAACCGAACAATGGTCCATCCGAAGCTAGTACTCTCTTGCCCTCAACCTGCATCTCATCGAAGGCCTTTTTGAAGATAACATTTACGGAGCTCCCGTTGTCCACTAGGATGCAGCAGCAAAGTGAGAGCCTAGAGGAGGCAATGGAAGTTGAGGGAGCAGGAGGAGAAGAGGAGTTGGGGCAGGAAGAGGAGGCAAGGGCCCGCTGGGAGCAGTCGCGGCTGGAGCCGGCTGAGGAGGTGGTGTAGATGGAAGTCTTCACTCGCGCAGGCCAAGTACAGATGGTGCAGATCAGCAGGGGTCTGAACCCTGAGGACCAGGAGCGAGTGCGGGCTTGCATCCAAAGCAACGTCGACATCTTCGCTTGGAGCGCGGTAGACATGTCGGGCATCTATGCAGATGTGGCCTGCCACCGCCTGAACCTGGATCCCAAGACACGCCCCATACTCTAGAAGATGAGGACCATCGCGACCAAGCTGGAAGAGCCATTCCGCGAGGAGGTCAAGAAGCTTCTGGAGGCCGGCTTCATCTTAGAGATCCAGTATCCAGGCTGGGTCTCCAACATGGTAATGGTGAAAAGGGGGGGGGGGGAATGGCACATGTGTATTGATTTTTCTCTATTAAATAAATCGTGCCCCAAGGATTGCTACCCCCCCCCCCCCCCCCGCCTCGAATCGACGCGTTGGTTGATTCAACCGTTGGTTTTTTAATTATGAGTTTTTACCACCAGATCCGAATGCACCCTCCCTGTAACAACCCCATCCATTAATATGGTATATACTAGAAGGTCCGGCCGGGGCCCCACAGCATATACCACAAAACAGACGATGAAGCTACGGGATGATATCAGAGTACGCAGCGCACCTAACACAAAGCATTCTAGCGGAAGACTATATGAAAACGTGAACTCCACGAGTGAATCTCCAACATATAACATAACCCCACGTTGTATATATCTTACATATGAATGTCTTACAAGAGCACAAAAGTTGGCCTTATGGCCTTATATGGCTTTCAAACAGTGGCCTAAAAAGATTGGCGCGCAGGCCGGCCACAATAAAAGAAAACATAACAAGTATCATAAGCCTTCGAGGGCTAGCAGTAGCAGCAGCAACAGCAGCAGGGACATCAACCTTTATGTGTCCCGCTAGGTTCTCCAGCACCTGTACAGGGACAATCCACCCAACGGTGGAAAACAGAGGCAATGGTCAGCATTCAGCTGGCCAAATTATAACGACCCTACCCCTTTTCTCGGGGCAGCGGTAATCTTCCCTGCAAGCATATGATATCACAAGCATGGCAATATATCTCATAAAATGTGCTTTCACGCACACATGCCATCACAACTGTTCGCCGCCCGGCCAAACGGTCCGTGCACTCAGGGCACATTCTTGGTGTTCTGGCAAAGCTCTTACCCACCACCGTATCAGGGTCACAACCCAACGGTAATTCTCTTGAGCATTTACTCCATGGCGTGCAGCCGGAGTTCTAGTCTTACGACACCGGGATGGCCCGTATCCCCCCATTGTGTCATGGCGCGTAGGCCTAAGACTCTCGTTATGCGCTCCAACAGACCGCACCTTCTGGTCCACGTCGGACGGACATAACGCAGGTCGGATCCTCCACCCCCCCCCCCCCTCGTTGCTCAAATCGCCTTGCCTTTTCCGAGTACAGCGTACTCATGTCTTAATCAAAGGCGCGGGTCGGTCTCACCAATACTGTTCTTGGCACACAACCTGGGTGTTTTTCTACACCCCTTCACCACATTAGCGGGTCTTTCTTGGGCACCCCAGTACTTCCTGCTACTCTCTTTGCAGGTGGACACCGCAAATATCACAAATGTCAGGGGTCTTTCCTGGCTACCATGTCAGTACTTCCTGTTACTCGCTTCACAGGTGGACACCCTATGACATCAAGCATCACAAAGAACCTTTCCTGTTCACACCAGTACTTCCTATGCCTCATTCACAGGTATGGCCCAAAAGCATAACACGGATATTTTCCTGGACTACCACTCCAGTACTTCCTGCTACTCCTCTTCACAGGCATAACTCGTTGACGACTTAAACTACACGTTTATCACGGAGTCTTCTCCAGTTCATATGCAACATCACCAATCCAGACCAACCTGTCCAGATGGGCTTCACACAGCATGCCTATTCCGTACTCCATTTCCGGATCTATATGCCAACAAAGCGGATTTCATGAATCACCCAAAAGACTCCCAAAAGCAGCCACCTCTTGGTGGGGGAATCACAAACATATGCCAAAAGGAAGCCTTCACATGGCTAGGAAGAAAAGTCGTTACCCTTGAAGCCCTCTTTGGTGATATGAGCTCCAAGCTGGCTTAAACGAATCGCAAGAACTTTTCCTCCGCAAAACTGGCCTCGGAACGCAGCTTGACACTCTCAAGCTCCACCACCACCAGCCCTACTCCTTCTTCCTCCTTCTTCCTCTCCCTTTCTCTCTCTAGAAGTGAAGAAAGAGAATACCAAATAAGAAATGAGATTGCTCTTCTCAATCACGACCTTAAGGAAACAGGGAGGCCTCTCAGCCCTTGGATCCAGGCTGAAGGAATGGAGGGCCTTAAATTTTGCCAGAAAAGATGATTTTTGCCTGACACGGCCTGTGACACGCCCGTGACCCAGGCCGTGTGCCTCAAGCGGTGGTCAACCGACTTATCCAAGCCAGTGACACGCCCATGGGACACGCCCGTGTCATGTGCCGTGTCACCCAACACGCCTTCAGACTTGCCCGTGTCTGTGGTCGTGTTCATCAGGCGAAAAAAATCCCAAAATCGCCCGAGACTCACACGGCCTGTGACACGCCTGTGTCCCAGGTCGTGTGCCCATACACGACACCAAGACACGCCCTAGCGCAAAATTCGTCGGGCTGAGTTCGTCAACCCGAAGGGACACGCCCTGTGACACGCCCGTGTCACAGGCCGTGTTCACCAATTCTCGACACTCAACAACCACATCTCGACACTTGACGATCGTCGAGCAATTTTCGTTGAACACACGATACGGCCTTGGACACGCACATGTCCTTGGCCGTGTGCCGTCTCTCGACACTTCGTCGAGCGAAAAACACGTCGACTCCCAGGCCGATCGTCGACACAGGCTCGACACGCCCTGAGACACGCTCGTGTCTCAGGCCGTGTGTGCTGTTCAACGATCGTCGACCCCAAATTTCGCCGACCTCGCGGCCAAATCATCGACTGTTCCTCTCGACACTCGACACACACAGGACATGCCCTGGGACACGCCCTGGGACACGCCCGTGTCTCAGGCCGTGTCACCCAAAAATTGGCCTGCTGAGAAAATCGGGCTGTTACAAACCTCCCCTCCTACAAAACATTTTGTCCACGAAATTAAGACACAGGAAGGAAACCAGCAATCAGCAACCAACAAGTTATACATTCAAATGTTTATGTTACAACACAATTTTCTCCACGGATTACAGAAACAGCTCGGCAAACTCTTCTCGCATGGTTTGCTCTCGCTCCCATGTAAGTTCTTCACGGCCGCAGTTATCCCACCAGACTTTTACCATGCCGACCGTCTTGTTCCGCAACTGTTTCTCGGCTCGATCCTCGATATGAATGGGTCTAACTCTCGTTGTTAGCCCATACTCCACCGGCACACGATCATCCGCGATCACTTGGGCTGGATCTTTCACGGCCTTCCGAAGCACCGAGATGTGAAATACATCATGTAAGCCGCCCAAGTCTGCCGACAGAGCTAGCCGATAAGCCGCTTCGCCGATTCGCTCAACCACTTCAAAAGGACCCAAATATCTTGGACTCAACTTTTTCAATCGTCGAATCCTGGAGACATATTTGAATCGCTTGATCTTCAAGTAGACTCAATCGCCAACCACAAATTCCACGGTCCGGTGCTTGGCGTTGTAGTACTTAGCTTGTCGATCTTGAGCAATAAGTAGCTTTTCTCGAATAGTCTGTATGGTTGAGTTTGCTTCATCAACGTCATTTGGTTTATAAATTCGAGCTTCGCCCGCTTCTACCCAAGCCAAGGGAGTACGACACTTCCTTCCATATAGAGCTTCATATGGTGCCATCCCAATGCTCGCCTGGTAGCTGTTATTATACGCAAACTCCACCATATAGAGATGATCTTCCCATCTCTTTCTGAAGTCAAGAGCACACATTCGTAGCATGTCCTCCATTGTTCTGTTGGTGCGTTCAGTTTGGTCATCCATTTGGGGATGAAAGGCCGTACTGAAAGTCAATTTCGTGCCCAACAGTCGGTGAACTAGCCTCCAATCATTTGACGTAAATCGCCCATCTCGATCACTTACAATGCTCCGAGGAACACCGTGAAGCCGTACAATCTGGTCAACATATAACTTTGCCAAACTTTCGACTGAATCATCCCGCCTGTTCGGGAGAAAATGTGCCACTTTAGTTAGTCAGTCAACAATCACCCAAATGGAATCATTTCCTCGTTGCGATCTCGGCAACCCATGTACAAATTCCATGGAAATATCATCAAATTTCCACTCTGGGATCGGCAACGACTTCAAATAACTGCCCGGCTTTTGGCATTCCGCCTTCACCATTGCACATGTTTGGCATTTGGAGACATAGAGGGCAACATCTTTCTTGAGCCCTGGCCACCAGAATAGCTTTTTCATATCGTTGAACATCTTCGTGCTCCTGGGGTGAATGGAATACTTGGTGTAATGCGCTTCATACATCAGTTCTTCCCGCAATTTGCCCACCTTCGGGACGCACAAACGGCCTTCTTTTCGCAAAAGACCGTCATTCTAGGAGAATTTACCTTCTGGCCCTTCATTAACATAGCGTAAGAGATCTTCATCCAACTCCGTTTCCCGTCGAACTCGGTCCGTAAGGTCACATTGCACCTCGGTCCAGTTCAAACATGCAGTGGCAGTGGAATTCTTGTCAACACAATAAATCTCCAACGCCTCCAGCTCCTGGATAAGACGTTCATCATGCCTTTGTAACCAATTTGCTCTAGCCGGAACCCGCCGACTCAAGGCATCTGCGACAACATTCCCCTTTTCGGGCGTATAGTGAATCTCAAAAGTGTAGTCCCCAAGGAACTCCAACCACCTTCGTTGTCGCATATTCAAATCTTTCTGCTCCAATAGGTACTTTAGGATCTTATGATCTGTATAGATATCTACCTTTACTCCATAAATGTAGTGTCGCCACAACTTGAGTGCAAAAATCACCGCCGCTAATTCCAAGTCATGGACGGGATAATTTCGCTCGTGCACCTTCAGCTGGCGTGAGCCATAAGCAATTACCTTTACATGTTGCAGAAGAACGCAACCTAAGCCGCTCCTTGAGGCATCACTATAAATCACAAATCCATCGGTCCCACTTGGCGAAGACAGCACCGGCGCCGTGGTCAACCGAACCTTCAGCTCTTCAAAAGCTCGTGCGCACTCTGACGTCCAAACGAACTTATGATCTTTTCTCATCAACGTGGTTAGCGGCAAAGCAATTCGCGAGAAATTTTCCACAAATCTTCGATAGTAGCCCGCAAGTCTAAGGAAACTCCTGACCTCGGCCACTGAAGACAACATTGGCCACTCTTGTATAGCTTTTATCTTCGCTGGATCCACTGCAATGCCCGCTCCACTCACCACATGGCCTAGGAAAGCCACTGACGATAGCCAAAACTCGCACTTCGAGAACTTGGCACAGAGCTGATTTTGGCTCAATGTATTCAACATCAACCGCAAGTGCGTCTCATGCTCAACTTTCGACTTCGAGTACACCAGGATGTCATCAATGAACACTATCACAAATAGATCCAGGTACTCTCGAAAAATACGGTGCATCAGATCCATAAACACCGAGGGCGCATTGCACAATCCAAATGGCATGACTGTGAACTCATAATGCCCATAACGCGTTCCAAATGCGGTTTTGGGAATGTCACCTTCCCGAATTCTCAACTGGTAATAACCAGACTTCAGGTCCAACTTCGAATAGACGGTCGAGCCCACCAGCTGATCGAATAACTCATCAATTCGGGGTATCAGATACTTTTTCTTCTCGGTCAGCTTATTCAGTTCACGGTAATCAATACGCAGACGCAACCCACTGTCTTTCTTCTTTACAAAAAGCACAGGCGCGCTCCAAGGTGAGATGCTTGTGAAAGTGCAACTAGATCTGATATACTCTAGAGGGGGGTGAATAGAGTATATGGTGTTTTAGTACTTTTAAAAACTTTTACAACAATTGTTGTAATAAGTGTGAACAGGGAAGCAAATATAAATCTAATCACAGAACTAAACTATGCAAAAACTAAGCACAGACAAATCAAGGCTAGAAACAAAAAATAAACAAGCAGAGCCAGAGGACACAAGGAAATATAGTGGTTCCCCAAACTTGGGTACATCCACTCTTCTACCACCCTAGGTAGGAATCCACTGCAGGATGAGTTGATCAGGTGTCCTGGGCACCAATGAGCTTTTGATAAGGTGCTCAAAAACCAAAGCAGATTTTTTGATCAGGTGTCTTGCCACCAATGAGCTTTTGACAAGGTGCTCAAAAACCAGATTCAAACTTTTGAAGGGAGTTTGAGAAACCCTTTACAGAGTGGGGGTGAGAGAGTGATGGCAGTCTTCTCTTTCTCAAACAACTGAGAAGACTATGTGGATTGATGTCAAAGCTCCCCCTGAATCCTTGAAATCTTCAGGAAGAAAAGCTTTGCTTGAGGGTGATAGGCCTTCAAAGGTAGAACTCCAGCAATAGATGATTTCAGCAATGGCTGAAATGTTGAGTGTCTGGAGTCTTGAAATGATGTTGGCCTTGAACACTTTGAAAGATGAAGAGATCAGAAGATTTTTGAAAGCTTGATCTCTTGATGAGTGTTCTTCAGAATTCTTTTTGACAGAAGATTTTGAAAGAGTCTCTGTAATCTGTATTGTGTATTCTCTCCTTGTTAATCTCTGTATATCATCTATATTGATTCAAAAAACATTCTGTCTTTTATTCTCTGTTCCAGAATAGAATATCATTCTCTGTCAAAGGTAGCCGTTGGTCTGCATTGATTGCATCCTTAATTGCAAAAACTCTTCTAGAGGAAAGTCCACAGAATTATTCCTTGGAAGATCCCTTGAAACTTGGTCCAGAAATAAATGAAAACGGCTAGCAAATCTCTGAATTAATTGCAGAATAACTCCTGTCTGATTTGAATTTGAATTCTGGAAGTTAACTGAAATCGTCGAACTGAGCTCTGCTATCGTCGAGCTGAGCTCAGCGAACTGGAAAACTCAAGCAGCAAAATAATCGTCGATCTGAGCTCAAGGATCGTCGAACTGAGCTCAGAGATAAAGATCCAATGCAGAGTCAAAATCGTCGAACTGAGCTCACCGATCGTCGAATGGAGTTCGACGATATTATGAAGTTGAGCTCAGCGATCGTCGAGTGGAGCTCGACGATCGTCGATCTGAGTTCGACGAATCGTCGTGCTGAGCTCGACGATCAGACTTAGTCTCCAGACAGAAAAACTTGGTCTTCAGGGCAGCTTCCAATCCTAGACTTCTAACCCTTAGACTCAATTCTAATTGACCTATTAAGCTATACAGAAGGTCAAACAAAGGTTCCTAGAGACATAGTGATCCTGACCCAAATTAGTAATAGGGTGTTCCAACAATCTCCCCCTATTTGGGTTAGGATTACTATTTACAGACTTTGGAAATTCAAATAACAACATATAATCAGAAAAGCATAAAAACAACAGCAGCTAGACATGCAGAAACATCACAGAGATATATATATATATATGCATATGGCATCCAGATAGCAGTCAGAAAATCCAAAGATTGTCACCTTACAAAATCACTTCTTCTCTTTGCCTTTAACCATCTTGATTTCTCTGTTTGGATTTTGGGCTTCCTTGTTGGATCTGGTGTCATCTGCTGCACCCAAGTAAGTTTGCTTTGAAGTCCTGGGAACCACAGCAGCAGGATGCAATTCCATATATCTGTCTGCATCAAAGAATTTGCTGGAAGCATATTTCTCTAGTTCCTTCTATCTCTGCTCTGACATTGTAGAAATATTGGAAGTGTCTAGCCCTTGTTCTTTGGCTTTCTTTATCTGGTCTAATGCAGCCAACTCCTTCATCCTAGCAGTCCAAGCAACTGGATTCTTCTCAGGGTCCTCAAATGGTACAGGTGGCTCATACCTGTTGGAAGAATTGTCTTGAGGAGGCCTAGCAGACACTGTCTCTCTTAGCTTGTAGGGGAATGGACCAGAAGTAGTATCAGATGAAACATGTCCTCCCCTGGAGTATGGGTGCTGCCTGGAGTGCCCTTTAGAATAAATCTGAATATCTCTTTGACTACCCCTGTATCCTCCTCTCCTAGAATAAGAACCCCTAGATTGGCTTTCCCTTTGATAGGATCTGGCATGGGGTTGATAGGGAGCCTGGCTTCTAGCTGGGGCTTGACTTGCAGAGCTGCCACCTGCACCTGCATCAGGAGGAGGTGGTGGAGGAGGATGAGGGTGCTGGAACTGGGAGGAGCCCTTCTCATACTTTATCTTCTTCTTCATTGCTTTCAACTGGTTTTTGGAATACTGCATCCAATGTTCAGTAATTTGACAGTTATGCAGAATATAATAAGGAATATCATTATTATCCTTGACTTTTGCAGGAGGCACCCTTTTCATTGCCTTGCTCCTAGCTTTCCTTTTCCTTGCAATAGTGGCAGATGAATCATCAGAGTCTATTTTGTATTCATCAGACTCAGAACTCTGGTCATCATATATAGCATCTATTTTCTTCATCAATTCTTTCTTCAACTGAACAGCAGCAGATGGGGCAGAGGCAAAAGTAGCAGCAGCAGGGACAACAGCAGATGGGGCAGCAGATGGAGCAACAGATGGAGCAACAGAAGGAGCAATAGAAGCTGGAGTAGTGACAGTAACAGTAATTGTAACAGTCTCACTATCAGCAGAAATTTCAGCAACATCAAAAACTTCAGCAGGCTCAAAAACAGTGGCCTCTGACATCAGAAAATCCTTGGATGTTGGCTCATCAGGAACAATTGGGATTTCAGCAGCAGTGAGAACATTTTCAGCAGCAGCAAAAACAGTTTCAGAAGCAGATTCAGTCTTTTCTTCAACAGCAGCAGCAGCAATCACTGAGTGTGCAAAAGAAGAAATAATGCTGGGGTCACAGCCAGAGAAAGACACCAGTGCCTTAGATAGGTCTTCTGAGGGCTGGACAACATTAACTTCTGGGAGATAGCTGAAGAAGACAGGATCAAAGGCAGAAAGCAAAGACTGTAGGTCTATTGCCAGAACTGGAGTAGGAGGTACAGCAGCAAGAGCAGAAGCAGCAGAAACAGAAATCTCAGCAGCAGCAGCAGTATCATCAACAGCAGGAGCAGAGACAGCAGCAGCAACAGCATGAAGGCTTGCTTCATATGGCATCTCCCCCTGCCTAGATGCAGATACATCTGTATCAAGGCACACTGCTGGAGGTGCTGCCTGAGGAAGGAGGGAGGAAAGCCTGGCAGAGAGAGCTGTCACTGACAGTTGTAGAGGAGCCAAAGAGGTCTCTAAGAGCAGAGAGAGCCTGGGGGCAATTAGCTCATACAACTTGTCAGCTAGGGCTGAGAGGTCTACTTGCTCAAGAATAGGAGCAGAGGTAGATGGAGTAGGGATAGCTGAGGATGCTGGAAGTGGAGGGCTGGAGAGTGGAGGGATGGATGGCTGAGGTGTGGGGATGGTGGATATGGAGGACAAGGGGATGGATGTGGATGGGGTGAAAGTTGGTTGGTCAATGATATGGTGGAGGAGATCTTGGAATGAGGTTGAGGAGGAGGGTAATTCTGGAGGAGATGAGGGGGAATCATCCATGTAGGAGTCATCCAGAAGGGTGAAGGATGGTATGGATGGGGAAGAAGTGACATCTGGGGGTGGATATGAGAACAATGGGTGGAATTGGTCTACTGGAGGTGATGAAATGGTTGCTGGAGATGGAATTGATGTTGGAGAGGGGCTAGAGATGGTAATGGGGGATGAAGCAGGAATGGTGGATGGAAGAGGTAGGGTTGGAATTGGAGGAGGAGAAGAGGCAGCAACAGCAGCAGCCAGGTCTTCTGCAGGAGCAGAGACCTGTGGGAGAGTGACTCTGTGAGTCCTGGTGCCTGAAGGAGCACTAGAGGAGGGCCTGCTTGGCTTGCTTATCTGCCTGTCCCACTTGCCAAAGAGGGCACAAGTAAGTCTCTTGGAGGCATTGATGTGCACTCCAGAGGAGACCAGCAAGGTAGGGCACCTTGTTTGCAGGAAGACTCCAATAATCCTTCCAAAATTAACAAAGCTTTTGTTTATTTTCTTCTTTATTAGGTCAAAGAAGACCTCTCCCCAGTTCAAACTTTTCTTATATACCAGAGCTCCCATGAGGAAGAGCTGATGTCTGGAGATAGTGTCATGTGCAGAGTGCTTTGCCAACAGCACTTTTCCTACAACATCTGCTAGGAACCTGTACTCAACAGACAAGTTCCTTTTGAATAACTTGCTAGGGTTTCCCTCAGGATGACCCATCCTGGCAAGTATGTCAGAAAACTCCTCTCCAGATAATTCAGCAGTATCATCTCCATTTCTCAGTCCAAAAACCTCTGTTAGAATGGTGGGGGTCAGAGGTACCTGAGTTCCAGCAATGGACCCAACTATTGTGTTGTTGTCTTGGTGGTGAGCAGTGTAAACCCATTCCTTGATTTCATCTGAGGCCAGCTTTATCCTGGTGGTCATGAGGGCAGACAAGTTCTGATCCTTGAATAAGCTCAGAATATCTTGGAAAACTTGGTCAGTAGTGCTTGAATGATTCCATATCAATGTCGAAGCCTGCATCGAACTTCATGGCGGCTAGAACTGCAACTGATACAGCCATTGTACCTGCAAAGATTCAACAAACAAAACGACCAAGCGTAGAACTGTTTGGAGGGAAGAAAGATTCTTGCAGAGAAATTGAAAGCGCAAGAGAGAACGACGGCGAAAAATGAGTTTTATATTAGGGTTCGACGCAGAATTGGAAAGATCGTTGAACTCAGTTCGACGATCGAGGCTTCTAAAGGAATCTGAAGAGACTCCAACATCGTCGATCTCCGTTCGACGATCTTGGAAGGCGTCGAGCTCCGTTCGACGATCGTTCAGTGAACATAATCGTCGAGCGCCGTTCGACGATCGTTGACCGGAAGAGATAGTTCATACTATCTGAGAGGCGCTGAACTCAGTTCGACGATTCTGGAAATCGTCGATCTCCGTTCGACGATCTGTGTGGAAATCGTCGAGCGCAGTTCAGAGATCAGAAAAATTCTAGACACTAAGAAAAATCAGAATTTTTGCCTAGTCTTGGTCAATTTTTAGCTTTCAAAATCTTGGAGATTATTTAAGACTTCCTCCATCTAACATTCCTAACTGATTTAGGAAGAAGGTGTGTTTCTTTTCATCCAAAGGCTTGGTGAAAATATCTCCCCTTTGTAAATCAGTTGGGATATATTGCAATTCAATTTTATTCTTTTCAACATTGTCCCTTAAGAAATGATGCCTAATCTCTATGTGTTTTGTCCTACTATGGAGGACTGGATTTTGAGCTATGGAAATAGCACTTGTATTGTCACAAAAGATTTTTGACTTCTCTAAGTTGTAACCATAGTCTAGGAGTTGGTTTTGAATCCACAATATTTGTGAACAACAACTGCCTGCAGCCATATATTCAGCTTCAGCAGTTGAGGTTGACACAGATGTTTGTTTCTTACAAAACCAAGAGACAAGTCTGTCACCAAGGAACTGACAAGTTCCACTGGTGCTTTTCCTGTCAATTCTGCATCCAGCATAATCAGCATCAGAGAATCCAGTTAAATCAAATGCTGAATCTTTTGGATACCAGAGACCTAGATTTGGACAACTTTTAACATACCTGAGAATCCTCTTTACTAATGTTAGGTGTGACTCTCTAGGGCTTACTTGGAACCTAGCACATATACATGTAGCAAACATTATATCTGGTCTACTAGCTGTAAGATACAGTAAAGAGCCAATCATTGCTCTATATGTTGTCTGATCAACAGGTTTCCCATGTTCATCAGCATCCAGTACAACATTGGTAGGCATGGGTGTTTTCATACAAGATGCCTCAGACATACCAAATTTCTTAACCAGTTCATTAGCATATTTGGTTTGAGAAATAAAGATGCCTTCAGCATGTTGCTTGACTTGCAATCCTAGAAGAAGGATAGCTCACCCATGCTACTCATCTCAAATTTAGAATGCATCAGGTTAGAAAACCTTCTGCACAATTTTGAGTCAGTAGAACCAAAAATGATATCGTCTACATAAATTTGTACTAGTAGGGTATGAGACTTATGGGTTCTAATAAAAAGAGTTTGGTCTACTCTACCCCTTATAAAACCATTTTCCAAGAGAAAGCATGCTAAGGTCTCATACCATGCTCTAGGAGCTTGCTTGAGACCATATAATGCTTTATTTAGTCTAAAAACATAATCAGGGTAAGTTGGAGAGATAAAACCTGGAGGTTGTCTGACATAGACTTCCTCTTTGATGTCTCCATTCAAGAAAGCACTTTTGACATCCATCTGATAGACTTTGAAACCTTTGTGAGCTGCATAAGCTAAAAATATCCTGATGGCTTCTAATCTTGCAACAGGTGCAAAAGTCTGGTCGTAGTCAATTCCTTCTTCTTGAGAATATCCCTGGGCAACTAGCCTTGCCTTGTTCCTTATTATTACTCCTTGATCATCCAGTTTATTTCTGAATACCCATTTTGTTCCAACAATGGAATGATCCTTTGGCTTTGGCACTAGTTCCCATACTTTGTTCCTCTCAAATTGATGCAACTCCTCTTGCATTGCAATGATCCAGTGTGGATCTTGCTCTGCATCTTGAATGGACTGAGGTTCAATTTGAGAAAGGAAGCAGGTGTGCAACAGGTTTTGGTTGACCTGATTTCTGGTTTGCACACCAGCTGAGAGTTCTCCAATTATTTGGGTAATTGGATGGTCTCTTGATGTTACTAAATCAACAGGGGGTGTTGATTGTTCACCAACCTGTGTTGTTGTTTCCTCTTGTGGTACAACAACTGGCTCTTCAAGTGGTGGTTCAATATGTTGAGCATTGTTTTCATCTTCACTGCTTTCATCCTCTTGAGCAACCTGTAGCTTGTTCATATCTTCAACTAGAGAGTGTTCCTGCAAAGGTTCTATGGTAGAAGAAATCTTCTCCTTGAAAGACATGTTAGTTTCATCAAAAGAAATGTGAACAGATTCCTCAATTTTCAAAGATGATTTATTATAGACCCTATAGGCCTTGCTGATCATGGAGTATCCCAGAAACACTCCTTCATCAGCTTTGGCTTGAAATTTTGCTAAGTATTTCTTGTCATTATTGTGAATATAGCAAATACAACCAAAAATTCTAAAATAGTCAACTTTAGGTTTCTTCCCTTTGAGTAATTCATAGGGAGTCTTTCCCTTCAGTTTATGTATCAGACTTCTGTTCAGCACATAGTTGGAGGTGTTCACTGCCTCTGCCCAAAAGGATAGAGGTAGATGAGCATCTGACAACAATGTAGTGGCAGATTCAATAAGGGTTCTATTTTTCCTTTCAGCTACCCCATTTTGTTGAGGAGTTCTAGGAGCTGAGAAAGTATGCCTGATCCCTTCACTCTGACAGAACTCTTGCATAAGAAGAGAATCAAACTCTTGTCCCATGATCACTTCTGATCAGGGCAATGTGAGTATTGAACTCAATCTGTATACATTTGAGAAACTCTGTCAGACACTTAAAGTTATCAGACTTCTTCCTTAGAAAGAACACCCAAGTGAATCTAGAGAAGTCATCTACAACTACTAAAGTGTAGGATTTCCCTCCTAGGCTTTGTACTGTGATGGGTCCAAATAGATCCATGTGTAACAGATACAATATCCTAGGTGAATCACTCTTATTAAGTGACTTAAAACTGTTTTTAGTTTGCTTGCCTAATTGACAAGCCTTGCAGAGTCCTTCCTTCTTGTAGGGGCCAGAAGGTAGTCCTCTAACAAGGTTGTCCTTGGATAGCCTAGCAATAGTTCTAAGGTTTAGGTGTCCTAATCTCTTATACCATAACACATTTGGTCTACAGACTGAGTTAAACAGGCAAATATCTATATCAGTTGAAAGAAAATCTACTAAGTAGATGTTACCTTTCCTTATACCTGTCAACACAGTTGTGTTGTCCTCTGACTTGATTTTGCATAAGGTTTTGCTGAAGGTCACCTGGTAGCCTTCATCACATAGCTGACTGATGCTGATCAGGTTGTGCTTCAGTCCTTCCACATATGCTACCTTCTTGAAGGTTACTGATCCAATCTGTACTGCACCATATCCCTTAGTTTGTCCAAAGTTGGAATCACCAAAGATAACTTTGGGTCCAAGCTTGGCTCTGAAGGATGTGAGGTTGTCCTTATTCCCTGTCATGTGCTTAGAGCACCCACTATCCAAATACCATTGCTGGTTAGATGTTGGATAGGTCTTCACCTGCACATGAAACAATTCACTTGTTTTTGACCCAGTTTACCTTGGGCCTAGGTTGATAACCTCTAAATTCAGAAATGAAAGACATCCCTGGCTGACTCTTATATCCTTCAGGATGATATCTCCTTGGAGGTAAAATCCATTCAGTATAAGGGTTGAAGGTTTGGGATGAAGAACCCTTAGGATTCAATTTTGATTTGCCTTTGAAAAAATTTCCAGAGTTCTGACCTCTGTTCGACGATCTTGGAGCTGCGTTCGACGATCTTGGGTCAGATCGTCGAGCTTCGTTCGACGGTCGACTATGGCTAAGGTCAGGTATATGAGATCGTCGAGCTGCGTTCGACGACTTTGGCTGAGATCGTCGATCTGCGTTCGATGATTTGTCCTGAGATCGTCGAGCTGCATTCGGCGATCGTCGATCTTCATTCGGCGATCGTCGATCTCCGTTCGATGATTTTTTCTGGGACTTAGTTTTTTGAGGCAGATCAGAATTTTTCCTAGCAACCTCTACAACTCCCTTTCCCTTGCTAGAAATAAACTTGATGGGAGTTGTTAGGACTATAGGTTAGCTGGATGAAGCACCCAAGCCCAGTGTACTGTTGAATCTAGAGTTCACTGTGCTTGTGATGTCCATCAGCTTGATGCTTCTCCCATTAAGGGATTCTTCAAGCTTCTTGGCCTCAGAGAGCTCACTTTTCAGTATAGCTATCTATTCCCTACAGTTCTCCAACTCCTGAGAGAGTTTGAGGTTTTCTGACTTTAAACCATTGTGTTCAGATAATTGATTTCTGAGAGAGATAATCTCTTTCTCAGACTTTAGCAGGTCTAAACACAGTGCTTTAAATTCAGATTTAAAATCTTCTGAAGTAAAATCAAAAGGAACTAATTACCTGATCTTCTTCAGGTTGAGGTTTCTGAGTCTGACTCTGACTCTTCATCCTCTGAATTGTGTTGTGAGGCATTAATTGCCATCATGCAGAATTCCTTTTCTTCTGCATCATCCTCATCATCACTGGAGCTGGATGAGGCTTCTGATTCCTCTTCTGTCTCACTCCAGGATTCAGCAACAAACCCTTTTCTTGTATGCTTATTCCTGCTTGAAGAAGGTTTACCATTTTCATTCCTTTTGGGGTCCTTCTCCTTCTTCTTTCTTTTCTGTCCCTTCTGTCCTTGGTCTTGTTCTCAGGACAGTCAGGAACTATGTGCCCTGGTTTCCTGCAACCAAAGCAGATAATGTCTTTATTATTGCTAATGGACTTGTCATACCTTGGCTTGTCCTGCTCCTTGTATGATCTTCTTCTGAAGTCCTTTCTGGCCATCTTGTAGAATCTTTTGGCCAACAAGCTGAGAAGTTCATCATTGCCTGTAGCTTTTTCTTCAGGCAGATCTTCAGTTGCCTTGAAGGCTATGGTTTTCTCTTTCCTTGTGGCTGGTGAAGCAGCCTTCTGTTCTTCCTCTCTATTCTTGATGAGTAGCTCATAAGATTTGAGCTTACCCAACAAGGCTTCAGTGGTGATCTCATTTAGACTTCTGGCATCCTTAATTGGCCAGATTCTTGAATCCCAAGTGCTGGGGAAGCACATTAGGATCTTGTCATTAAGTTCTGTCAGAGAAATCTCTTTGTCCAATGTCCTTAGCTCACTGACAATTAGACTCAATCTGTTGTACATGTCTCCCACTGACTCAGTCTCTCCCTTCTTGAAGTTCTCATATTGGGAGATGAGATGGGATCTTCTGTCCTTTCTCTCATCAGCTGAGCCTGAGACAATTTCTGAGAGCTTGTCCCAAATCTCCTTGGCTGAGTTGCATTCAGCTACCTTTTGGAATATGTCATCTGACATTGTCTGGGCTAGGATGTTCATAGCCTTGGCATCAGCTACTTTCCATTTTTTGATGTCAGCATCTGTTCCTGATGGAGGTGGAACAGCATTTGTGCTTGTGCTCTCTGGGGGTCTTGGACACACTGTCAAAACAGAATTGAAAATATCTTCGTCAATAGAATTCATGTAAAGTCTAATCCTTGCTTTCCAAAGTGCAAACTTGGAAAGATTGCACACTGGAGGTCTGGTGCTAGCATAATCTTTGTTTTGGGCCATGATTTGTGCACACAAAATCTAATAATAAAATACAAAAGAAAACAGATCTAGTTTGGGATCTTTGGGTTCAGGTGTTAGCCTGTACAACCAATCAGATATGGTATGTTTAACCAACCTGCCTCTGATACCAATTGAAAGTGCAACTAGATCTGATATACTCTAGAGGGGGGTGAATAGAGTATATGGTGTTTTAGTACTTTTAAAAACTTTTACAACAATTGTTGTAATAAGTGTGAGCAGGGAAGCAAATATAAATCTAATCACAGAACTAAACTATGCAAAAACTAAGCACAGACAAATCAAGGCCAGAAACAAAAAATAAACAAGCAGAACCAGAGGACACAAGGAAATATAGTGGTTCCCCAAACTTGGGTACATCCACTCTTCTACCACCCTAGGTAGGAATCCACTGCAGGATGAGTTGATCAGGTGTCCTGGGCACCAATGAGCTTTTGATAAGGTGCTCAAAAACCAAAGCAGATTTTTTGATCAGGTGTCTTGCCACCAATGAGCTTTTGACAAGGTGCTCAAAAACCAGATTCAAACTTTTGAAGGGAGTTTGAGAAACCCTTTACAGAGTGGGGGTGAGAGAGTGATGGCAGTCTTCTCTTTCTCAAACAACTGAGAAGACTATGTGGATTGATGTCAAAGCTCCCCCTGAATCCTTGAAATCTTCAGGAAGAAAAGCTTTGCTTGAGGGTGATAGGCCTTCAAAGGTAGAACTCCAGCAATAGATGATTTCAACAATGGCTGAAATGTTGAGTGTCTGGAGTCTTGAAATGATGTTGGCCTTGAACACTTTGAAAGATGAAGAGATCAGAAGATTTTTGAAAGCTTGATCTCTTGATGAGTGTTCTTTAGAATTCTTTTTGACAGAAGATTTTGAAAGAGTCTCTGTAATCTGTATTGTGTATTCTCTCCTTATTAATCTCTGTATATCATCTATATTGATTCAAAAAACATTCTGTCTTTTATTCTCTGTTCCAGAATAGAATATCATTCTCTGTCAAAGGTAGACGTTGGTCTGCATTGATTGCATCCTTAATTGCAAAAACTCTTCTAGAGGAAAGTCCACAGAATTATTCCTTGGAAGATCCCTTGAAACTTGGTCCAGAAATAAATGAAAACGGCTAGCAAATCTCTGAATTAATTGCAGAATAACTCCTGTCTGATTTGAATTTGAATTCTGGAAGTTAACTGAAATCGTCGAACTGAGCTCTGCTATCGTCGAGCTGAGCTCAGCGAACTGGAAAACTCAAGCAGCAAAATAATCGTCGATCTGAGCTCAAGGATCGTCGAACTGAGCTCAGAGATAAAGATCCAATGCAGAGTCAAAATCGTCGAACTGAGCTCACCGATCGTCGAATGGAGTTCGACGATATTATGAAGTTGAGCTCAGCGATCGTCGAGTGGAGCTCGACGATCTGTCGAAGTTGAGCTCGACGATCGTCGATCTGAGTTCGACGAATCGTCGTGCTGATCTCGACGATCAGACTTAGTCTCCAGACAGAAAAACTTGGTCTTCAGGGCAGCTTCCAATCCTAGACTTCTAACCCTTAGACTCAATTCTAATTGACCTATTAAGCTATACAGAAGGTCAAACAAAGGTTCCTAGAGACATAGTGATCCTGACCCAAATTAGTAATAGGGTGTTCCAACAGCTTGGGCGTATATAACCTTGCTCCAGCAATTCTTGTAATTGGACCTTCAAATCAGCCATTTCTTTTGGCGCGACGCGATATGGCGAGCGGGCCACATATTTCGCACCTGGCACCAACTCGATCGTGAAGTCAATCTCCTGTTGGGGTGGTAGCCCAGGGAGATCCTTAGGAAACACATCTGTAAATTCCGCCACAATCGGAACCTCGCAAAAACTGGCCTTAGGCTCCACAGCCTGAATCAGTGCAAAGTAACACTCCGCACCCTTCCAAACAGCCTTAACTACCCGGAGTGCAGACATCAACGTCCAGCCCACTCCTCGCATACCCGCGAACTTTGTCTCCTGTTCGGTATTCTGGCCCAACGTGATCTCTTTGGACTGGAAATCAATCATGGCATGCTGCTCCGTAAGTCAATCCATCCCAAAAATCACGTCAAATTCCGAAATCGGCAAAACAGATGCATTCAAACTGAAATCTCGACTTCCTATTTGGACCGCCACATCGCAAGCTTGATCTGTAAGCATCCAACAGCCATTCGATAACACCACTCTAACGCTATCTGTCTTTGCACGACTAGGTATCCCAAGCTGCGCTATGAACTCGCTAGACAGAAAAGAATGTGACGCACCCGTATCAAACAGTGCTCTCGTCAGCGTGTCCCGAATCATCACAAAGCCTGTGACAATCATGTCACACACAAACCGCAAAACATAGATGCACTAAGCAAAGCATACAAACAATAGCATATGCAAAACTAAACTCATACCTGTGACGACGTCACTTTGCTTGATGGCCTCCTACAGGCCAAGATTGTAGACCCGGGGTTGCGCCTGCGAGGCAGAGGAATCCACCACCGCCTTCCCTTTTTCCGCATAAGATGCTCCCGCCTTCTTTTCACTCTTTGGCGGCATCCGACAATCTCGCGCAATATGCCCCATCCGGCCACAATTATAGCAGATACGAGTATCTGGCTTTGAGGTAGCCTCGGACGTTGCTTCCGTTGCAACTGATGAAGGAGCTTGTCCACCTGTCTTGGACTTCTTGCCCCATCTCTTCTTATAAAATGGTTTCCCCGATCGGGGCACCTTCCATTCCGATTGCGTCACAGCCAAAGCTCTCTTCCCCTGCACCCTCTTCATATCCTTCTCCAGCGCGCTCGCAGTGTCAACCAACGCCTGGAAGCCTTGGTTCACAGAACTTGAAACCAGGAACCTCAACTCGTCCCTCAGTCCTTCATAGAACCGATTGGTCTTCCTCTGCTCATCAGTAAAAATAGAACCCTCATACCGCCCTAATCGAGTAAACTCATGCAGGTACGCATCAACACTGCCATCACCTTGGGTCAGCAGTTGGAATTGATTCTCCATGGCTATCCGTTGAGCCACAGGAAGGTGCTTCGCTAGGAAGAGTCGGGAGAATTCTTCCATTGACACTTGTGTTAAGGGACGACCCGCCAAGTGATGCAACTCCATTTCATCCCACCACAATCTAGCTTCTCCTTCAAGCAAGAAGGTAGCTAAGATGACTTTCTAATGTTCCGCCGTTCCAATCATCGTCATGACTCGCTTGACGCGCGATAACCAATCCTCAGCCTGCGTCGGAGTTCCCGCTCCCGAGAACATAGGCGGATGGAAACTCATAAACCGTGTTAGCTGCTTCTCAGCCGCTCGAGGAGCCACATCCACTACAGGTTCAGGTCTTGCCGCCACCTGTTCTGGCCTCACAGCCGCTTGTTCCTGCCTAAGTGGCTGGCCTTGGATCATGGTAAACAAAGCCTCCGCAACTAAACACACATGTTCCGCAGACGGTGGAGGTGTAGGCACCCCGGCTCGTACCGTACTTTCATCAGAATGCTGGGGCTTAGACTACCCAGCTCCACTTCGTGTCACCTAAAGGTGGACAAGACACACACATTAGCGGTCTTACACAAGCAAACAACACAAAATAGGAACACGCAAGTTCCTTAAACACACAAATTTGCATTCCTATCATGGACATTCAGGAGTTCAATCGCAAAATGTGGTTTGCACAAACACGTGCTCGCCACCCCACAAAAGAAGTCGACCACGACTTCGAGAGGGAAAGACCAAAACAACCGATACCAAAAATGTAACAACCCCATCCGTTCATATGGTATATACTAGAAGGTCCGGCCGGGGCCCCACAGCATATACCACAAAACAGACGATGAAGCTACGGGATGATATCAGAGTACGCAGCGCCCCTAACACAAAGCATTCTAGCGGAAGCCTATACGAAAACGTGAACTCCACAAGTAAATATCCAACATATAACACAACCCCACGTTGTATATATCTTACATAGGAATGTCTTACAAGAGCACAAAAGTTGGCCTTATGGCCTTACATGGCTTTCAAACAGTGGCCTAAAAAGATTGGCGCGCAGGCCGGCCACAATAAAAGAAAACATAAATAGTATCATAAGCCTTCGAGGGCTAGCAGTAGCAGCAGCAACAGCAGCAGGGACATCAACCTTTATGTGTCTCGCTAGGCTCTCCAGCACCTGTACAGGGACAATCCACCCAACGGTGGCAAACAGACGCAACGGTAATCTTCCCTGCAAGAATATGATATCACAAGCATGGCAATATATCTCATAAAATGTGCTTTCACGCACGCATGCCATCACAACCGTTCGCCACCCAGCCCAACGGTCCGTGCACTCAGGGCACATTCTTGGTGTTCTGGCAAAGCTCTTGCCCACCACCGTATCAGGGTCACAACCCAACGGTAATTTTATTGAGCATTTACTCCATGGCGTGCAGCCGGAGTTCTAGTATTACTACACCGGGATGGCCCGTAGCCCCCCATTGTGTTATGGCGTGCAGGCCTAAGACTCTCGCTATGCGCTCCAACAGACCACACCTTCTGGTCCACGTCGGATGGACATAACGAAGGTCGGATCCTCCACCCCCCGTTGCTCAAATCGCCTTGCCTTCTCCGAGTACAGCGTACTCATGGCTTAATCAAAGGCGCGGGTCGGTCTCACCAATCCTGTTCTTGGCACACAGCCTGGGTGTTTTTCTACACCCCTTCACAACATTAGCGGGTCTTTCCTGGGCACCCCAGTACTTCCTGCTACTCTCTTTGCAGGTGGACACCACAAATATCAAAAATGTCAGGGGTCTTTCCTGGCTACCATGCCAGTACTTCCTATTACTCGCTTCACAGGTGGACACCCTATGACATCAAGCATCACAAAGGACCTTTCCTGGTCACACCAGTACTTCATGTGCCTCATTCACAGGTATGGCCCAAAAGCATAACACAGATATTTTCCTGGACTACCACTCCAGTACTTCCTGCTACTCCTCTTCACAGGCATAACCCGTTGACGACTTAAACTACACGTTTATCACGGAGACTTCTCTGATTCGTATGCAACATCACCAATCCAGACCAACCTGTCCAGATGGGCTTCACACGACATGCCTATTCCGTACTCCATTTTCGGATCTATATGGCAACAAAGGGTATTTCATGAATCACCCAAAAGACTGCCAAAAGCAGCCACCTCTTGGTGGGGGAATCACAAACATATGTCAAAAGGAAGCCTTCACATGGCTAGGAAGAAAAGTCGTTACCCTTGAAGCTCTCTTTGGTGCCATGAGCTCCAAGCTAGCTTAAACGAATCGCAAGAACTTTTCCTCCGCAAAACTGGCCTCGGAACGCAGCTTGACAGTCTCAAGCTCCACCAGCAGCAGCCCTACTCCTTCTTCCTCCTTCTTCCTCTCCCTTTCTCTCTCTAAAAGTGAAGAAAGAGAAGACCAAATAAGAAATGAGATTGCTCTTCTCATTCACGGCCTTAAGGAAACAGGGAGGCCTCTCAGCCCTTGGATCCAGGCTGAAGGAATGGAGGGCCACAAATTTTGCTAGAAAAGCTGATTTTTGCCTGACACGGCCTGTGACACGCCCGTGTCCCAGGTCGTGTGCCTCAAGCGGTGGTCAACCGACTTATCCAAACCAGTGACACGCCCATGGGACACGCCCGTGTTATGGGCCGTGTCACCCAACACGCCTTCAGACATGCCCGTGTCTGTGGCCGTGTTCATCAGGCGAAAAAAAATCCCAAAATCGCCCGAGACTCACACGTCCTGTGATACGCCCGTGTCCCACGCCGTGTGCCCATACACGGCACCAATACACACCCTAACGCAAAATTCATCGGGCTGAGTTCGTCGACCCGAAGGGACACGCCCTGTGACACGCCCGTGTCACAGGCCGTGTTCACCACTTCTCAACACTCGACGACCACATCTCGACAATCGATGATCGTCGAGCAATTTTCGTTGAACACACGACACGGCCTTGGACACGCCCGTGTCCTTGGCCGTGTGTCGTCTCTCGACACTTCGTCGAGCAAAAAACACGTCGACTCCCAGGCTGATCGTCGACACAGGCTCGACACGCCCTGAGACACGCTCGTGTCTCAGGCCGTGTGTGCTGTTTGACGATCGTCGACTCCAAATTTCTTCGACCTCGAGGCCAAATCGTCGACTGTTCCTCTCGACACTCGACACACACAGGACACGCCCTGGGACACGCCCTTGTCCCAGGCCGTGTCACCCAAAAATTAGCCTGTTGAGAAAATCGGGTTGTTACACTCCCGACGTCAAGGACGTCTCCTTCATCACAATGGAGGGATGCTTCAGTTATAAAATGATGCCCTTTGGGTTGAAAAACGTAGGGGCTACATACCAACGCACGATGGATCGGGTCTTCCAGAGCAAGAGGGGGAGGAACCCGGAGGTCTATGTTGATGACCCTTTGGTTAAAAGCAAGAGTGTGGACTCGCACCTTCGAGATCTGGAGGAGACGTTTGCCACATTGCGGAAGTTCAAAATGAGGCTGAACCGCTTAAAGTGTGTTTTTGGGGCAAGCCGTGGGAACTTCTTGGGGCATCTTCTGATCCCAGAGGGGGTAGAACCCAACCCAGATAAGGTGAAAGCCATCCTAGAGCTAGAGTCACCACGTAATGCAATGGAGGTGCAGCGCTTGACAGGCAAGCTGGCCGGCCTAAGTAGATTCCTCTCTAGGTCGGGAGATAAGTGTTCATCATTCTTCAAGGTGCTGCGGGGTAATCAAAGATTTGAGTGGACTGCTGAATGTGAAGAGGCTTTCCAAGGACTAAAGAGGCAGCTCTCCCTAGCTCCTCTATTCCAAAGCCCAAAGGAGGGGGAGGATCTGACCTTGTATCTCGGAGTGGGAGCAGAGGCAGTGAGCTTTGTCCTAGTTAGGGAAGAGAGGAGGAAGCAGCTGTCAATCTATTACGTTAGCAGGATTCTAAAGAAGGCGGAGCTTCGCTACCCTATCCTAGAAAAGTTGGCATATGCTTTGATCATTTCGGCCAGGAAGCTCCGGCCATATTTCCAAGCACATTCAATCAGGATGGTGACAGACCATCCCCTTCGTAAGATTTTTGAAGGATTGGAGCACTCAGGTAGACTGGCCAAGTGGTCTATCGAGTTGAGTGAGTTTGATATCTCGTTCGTACCGAGGCTCTCCATCAAGTTACAAGTAGTGGTCGACTTCTTGGCAGACTATGTTGTGTAGGTCGGGGCCGAAGAGTCACGGCCGCAGGAGGTATGGAAGATGACGGTGGATGGGGCCTCGGGAAAGCACTCCCTCGGAGCGGGGGTGGTATTGACAAGTCCTCAAGGGGTTACCATAGAACAAGCGGTGGTCCTGCACTTTCCAGCAACAAACAACCAAGTAGAGTACGAGGCCGTGATTTCCTGCCTTCGTTTGGCAAGGTAGCTTGAGATCCAGGATGTGGAGGCTTTCACGGACTCATTGGTGGTGGCATCACAAATTTGAGGAGAGTTCGAAGCCCGGGAACCCACCCTCGTGAAGTACTTGTCCAAGGTGAGGGTGATCATCGGGGGGTTCCGGACTTTCTCCATCCAGCAGGTTCCAAGAGAGGAGACCCTACGGATTCTGAAGGAGGTGCACTCCGGGGAATGTAGTAGCCATTCCGGAGGTAGGACGTTGGAGGCAAGGGTGGTCAGGCAGGGGTACTTCTAGCCCACCCTAAGGAAGGATGTCGCGGAGTTTGCAAGGAGGTGCCAGAAATTCCAGCTCTATGCACCCCTCCAGCTCTTGGCAGCTCAAAGGCTTTGAAGCATCATGGCACCATGGCCATTCGCTATCTGGGGGATGGATTTGGTTGGACCTTTCCCTCCCGCTAGTGGGCAAAGGAGGTTCCTCTTGGTTATGATCGACTATTTCTCAAAAAGGCTGGAGGTTAAGGCGCTGGCCAAATTCACCTCCCAAGTCATCAGGAACTTCGTTTGGGGGTAGATCATCTGTAGACACGGGCTACCTCAGGCCATTGTCACGGACAATGGTCCTCAAATTGCAAGCGAGGAGTTTATAAGTATCTGTACCTAGCTGGGCATCGACCTCAGGTTTGCCTCCGTCCACCACCCCAGGAGCAACGACCAGGTGGAGGCGGCTAACAAAATTATCGTGAACCTGCTCAAGAAGAAGGTGGAGAACTTGAGGGGGAGCTAGGTGGAGAAGCTCCTCTCGGTTCTATGGGCCTTGCAGACAACCCCAAACACGGCCACCGGCGAGACCCCCTTCAAACTTTCCCATGGGTGTGATGCGGTCTTGCCTGTGGAATTTGAGGTCCGATCCCCACTAGTTGTGGCTGCAGATGATGGAGACGAGGATTGGAGGATAGAAAATGAATGAGGCTTATGCCTCTCACTGGACATGGTGGAGGAGCTGCGCGACGTGGCAGCTATCATACAAGAAGAGGTCAAGCGATGGATGGCAAGATACTTCGACAAAAATATCAGAGTCAAACAATTTGCAGAAGGAGATCTAGTGCTAAAGAAGGTTGATGTTGCGGGGAGGTCCGCCCTCGTGGGCAAGCTCAACCCAAATTGCGAAGGGCCTTATATTGTTGAGAGGGTCCTAAGAACATGAGGTTACCACCTCCAGGATGTGGAGGGTAGAACCATGAGCCACACCTGGAGTTGCGATGACCTAAAGCGCTTCTACCCTTGAGAAGGGAGAGCAAAAGTTGTATACTCAAATCAAATGCATTATGATATATTCCTCAAATTGCTTCTTGTCTCTTTTCTTCTGTGAAATTCTAACGGCAGGAAGGTGGTCACTTCTGCACTACACCGGATGCGGCTCGGCCCCAGGTAGACCCGTTGCACAGGCTCTCATTAGCTGGCAGGTCTGAAGGCTCGCCTGTGGGGGAGACGTCTGGTTCTTGGTCCTTGGTTCTGCACTACCCCGAGAGCGGCTCGGCCCTAGGTAGACCCGCTGAGCAGGCTCTCATTAGTTGGCAGGTCCAAAGGCTCGCCTGTGGGGGAGAGGTCTAGTTCTTGGTCCTTGGTTCTGCACTACCCTGAGCGCGGCTCGGCCCCAGGTAGACCCGCTACGCAGGCTCTCATTAGCTGGCAAGTCCGAAGGCTCGCCAGTGGGGGAGAGGTCTGGTTCTTGGTCCTTGGTTATGCACTACCCCGAGCGTGGCTCGGCCCCAGGTATACCCGATGCACAGGCTATCATTAGCTGGCAGGTCCAAAGGCTCTCCTGTGGGGGAGAGGCCTGGTTCTTGGTCCTTGGTTCTGCACTACCCCGAGCGCGGCTCTGCCCCAGGTAGACCCGCTGCGCAGGCTCTCATTAGCTGGCAGGTCTGAAGGCTAGCCTGTGGGGGAGAGGTCTGGTTCTTGGTCCTTGGTTCTGCACTACCCCGAGCGCGGCTCGGCCCCAGGTAGACCCGCTGCGCAAGCTCTCATTAGCTGGCAGGTCTGAAGGCTCACATGTGGGGGAGAGGTCTGGTTCTTGGTCCCTGGTTCTGCACTACCCCGAGCGCGGCTCGGCCCCAGGTAGACCCGCTGCACAGGCTCTCATTAGCTGGCAGGTCCGAAGGCTCGCCTATGGGGGAGAGGTCTGGTTCTTGGACCTTGATTCTGCACTACCCCGAGCGCGGCTCGGCCCCAGGTAGACCCGCTGCGTAAGCTCTCATTAGCTGGCAGGTTTGAAGGCTCGCCTGTAGGGGAGAGGTTTGGTTCTTGGTCCTTGGTTCGGCACTACACCGAGCGCGGCTCGGCCCCAGGTAGACCTGCTGCGCAGGCTCTCATTAGCTGGTAGGTCCGAAGGCTCGCCTTTGGGGGAGAGGTCTGGTTCTTGGTCCTTGGTTATGCACTACCCCGAGCGTGGCTCGGCCCCAGGTATACCCGATGCACAGGCTATCATTAGCTGGCAGGTCCAAAGGCTCTCCTGTGGGGGAGAGGCCTGGTTCTTGGTCCTTGGTTCTGCACTACCCCGAGCGCGGCTCTGCCCCAGGTAGACCCGCTGCGCAGGCTCTCATTAGCTGGCAGGTCTGAAGGCTAGCCTGTGGGGGAGAGGTCTGGTTCTTGGTCCTTGGTTCTGCACTACCCCGAGCGCGGCTCGGCCCCAGGTAGACCCGCTGCGCAAGCTCTCATTAGCTGGCAGGTCTGAAGGCTCACATGTGGGGGAGAGGTCTGGTTCTTGGTCCCTGGTTCTGCACTACCCCGAGCGCGGCTCGGCCCCAGGTAGACCCGCTGCACAGGCTCTCATTAGCTGGCAGGTCCGAAGGCTCGCCTATGGGGGAGAGGTCTGGTTCTTGGACCTTGATTCTGCACTACCCCGAGCGCGGCTCGGCCCCAGGTAGACCCGCTGCGTAAGCTCTCATTAGCTGGCAGGTTTGAAGGCTCGCCTGTAGGGGAGAGGTTTGGTTCTTGGTCCTTGGTTCGGCACTACACCGAGCGCGGCTCGGCCCCAGGTAGACCTGCTGCGCAGGTTCTCATTAGCTGGCAGGTCCGAAGGCTCGCCTTTGGGGGAGAGGTCTGGTTCTTGCTCCTTGGTTCTGCACTACCCCGAGCGCGGCTCGGCCCCAGGTAGACCCGCTGTGTCATCTCTCATTAGCTGGTAGGTCCGAAGGCTCGCTTGTGGGGGAGAGGTCTGGTTCTTGGTCCTTGGTTCTGCACTACCCCGAGCGCGGCTCGGCCCCAGGTAGACCCGCTGCGCAGGCTCTCATTAGCTGGCAGGTCCGAAGGCTCGCATGTGGGAGAGATGTCTGGTTCTTGGTCCTTGGTTTTGCACTACCCCGAGCGCGGCTCGGCCCCAGGTAGACCCGCTGCGCAGGCTCTCATTAGCTGGCAGGTCTGAAGGCTCGCCTGTGGGGAGAAGTCTGGTTCTTGGTCCTTTGTTCTGCACTACCCCGAGCGCGACTCGGCCCCAGGTAGACCCGCTGCGCATGCTCTCATTAGCTGGCATGTCTGAAGGCTCGCGTGTGGGAGAGAGGTCTGGTTCTTGGTCCTTGGTTCTGTACTACCCCGAGCGCAGCTCAGCACCAGGTAGAACCGCTGCGCGGGCTCTCATTAGCTGGCATGTACGAAGGCTCGCCTATGGGGGAGAGTTCTGGTTCTTTGTCCTTGGCTCTGCACTTCCCCGAGCACGGCTCGGCCCCAGGTAGACCCGCTGCGCAGGCTCTCATTAGCTGGCAGGTCTGAAGGCTCGCCTGTGGGGGAGAGGTCTGGTTCTTGAAGGTTGGGTCCAAAGTTCTTGGGAATAGGTCTAAACTCTGGGAAATTCTACACCACTTCGAGCTCGGCCTGGTCCCCGGTGGACTATTGCCTGGGGTCACCAAGCTAGTAAGGCGATAAACTCACTCGATGACGGAATGGTTGGGAAAAGCTCCTTTAAACAACTTCCTAGTACATCCCAGTTTAAACCTAGAAGAAAAGAAATAAAAGAAATAAACTAAGGCAAAATTTGAAGCAGTACGGGTGGAGGCACTCGCAACTGGCAGTTGCAAGGATGGATTTTGCTTAGGCGAGTGGGCACTCGCGCGAGACGAAAGGCTCGCTCTAATAATCGGAGGGCAAGTTGCATCACCAAGAGCCACTTGCGTGGGGAGTACCTAAAGGCAAGGCGAGAAGATTGTACCAGTCAGATCTTACACACAAAGGTAAAGGAAATGACGACTCGCGCTTTTTGCAAAGCCAACTCTCCAGCAAGGTAGCAAGACAGGACACAACACCATCTCGCGGGCGTAGGCACGTCAGGGGGTTGTCTCGTAGTGAGTAAAGTAAAGCAAAATAAAGTGTAAGGGGAAGGCTGCGAGACGGATGGGTAGCACTGTCTCGCAGGCCGAAGCAAACTAGAAATTCATTTCGCATAATAAAGAATAAAACAACAAATAATATGTATTTTTAATCATCATTATGTATCACAAAAAGACTCAAAAAAGATTAAGTCTTAGTTTTACAAGCAGCAGCAGAAGGAAGAGGAGAGAGCGATTCTGGATCTTGGGAGATGGCGCTTCATTTCTCCTCGCCGGAAGAAGAATCCTCTCTCTCCTCTCCATAGAACTGGGGCACGAGGTTGCGGACGGTTACTGTCTCCGAGTCATCCTTCACGACCCCCAGATCCTTCATCATCTTCAGGACCAACTCTGCCTCCCTAATGTCAGTGTCTCGGCATTGCTCCTCCACCTCATCAAAAGAATAGTGTGGCGGAGGTGTCCGAAAGGGTTCGCGGCGAGATGATGACGCAGCGTCGGCCTGGAGGCGAGTGTTATGGGCTTTTAAGTCCTTGACCTCCTCTTCCAAGGACGCTACTCGCGAGCGCAGCCGCTCCGCCGTCTCGGCATCCTGCGAGACATCAGACTATTAGTAAAAAGCTTTTGGAGGAAAAAAGTAAGGATGAGGCTTTACCACTCCGCCTTGGGCTTTGGCGAGGAGGCTCTCAGCATCAAACAACCTCTTGGCAAGATCTTTTGACCGCTCCCACTCCGCCGCTAGGCTCGTCTCGCTCTCTGACCATTTTTGTTGATATATATCAGACGGCGCGCAGTGCGGTGCGAGAACTCCAAAGCCCGCATCTGGGCATGGGAGGACTTCATAACAAGGTCTCGCGTAGATTCGCTCTCAGGGGAGACTGCGTCGAGACCACCGTAGAGGTTGTATCCCACGGCGAAGGCATGACTGGTGGGCTCCTCCTGCTCCTTCCAAGGGGGAAGGAGGGTGGAAATGGAGACGCGGTTGACGTCCCGCCCCCACAGCAGAACCGGGTCCCCAGCTGCATCGGAAACAGCGGGGCCCAAGTTATAATTCATGTGGGAAGAGGGGGTGGTACGGCTGAAGGAAGTGCCTTCGCGAGAGGCGATAGCAGCTGGTTGATTGATGATAGCGGCTGGTTGATTGGAGGCGGCAGCTGGTTGATTGGGAAGTGCCGTCTCGCGAGTAGGAGAGACGGCCTGTTGGCGAGGCGAGCGGGGCGATGGAGACCCGTCCACAGAGATGGGGCCCAGAGACCCCGCTGTCTCCTTCTCCTTTGGGGTCACCTTCTTCCCCTTGGAGACCACCACAGCCTTCTTCATTCTCTTTGGAGGGTTAGAGCGAGAGGGCGCCGTGTCGCCTGGAGGGCTCTTGAGAGGGGCAGGAGTCAGGGACTCTCTCACCGCTTCAGCTGCCGCGTTGGCAAGATCAAGGCCCTTGGAGGGGTGGATGTTGCTTTTATATGGAGGGTGGACTGGGACCACTCGCTCCCCTGGAAAACAGGAAAGTGATAAGATGGTGAGACAGAAAGAGCGAAGTGCGAGACAAGAGAGCGCGAGTACCTTCACCAGGGAGCACTGGAGGAAGCGAGTCGAGGCCTCGCCGCAAGTAGTTGACCTCGAAGTTCTTGCCGATGAAATATTCATATAGCAGCTTCTCTGGGTCGCTGACCTGTGGGGTGGCATAGAAGCTTTCTGGGGGAGACACCTGCGCGAGCGGGATGCCCCCGAAGTAACCACGGTCGCCGTGAATGAAGACGAACCGCGTGAGCCAGTGGTGATTTTTGTTGGGCGTCTCGCACACCTTGAGCACTTGGCCGGTGAAGTACGAGACGCCATCAGCGTTGGCGTGGTAGATAAAGAGCTTGCGGAAGACCGTCAAGCAGAACTCGATGCGCTCCCGACGCATGTAGCAGGCAAAGGCGATCAACACCGAAATAGCATTCGGGTTGAACTGCGCCGGGACAATGCCGAAGTACTTAAACACTTGTTTTACCTCAGGCCATAGAGGCAGCCTCAACCCCGCCTCAAAGTGCGAGACGGGGAAAGCGAGCTCTCCCGGGTAATAAGTGTTGATGAACTCGCCAACTTTGGGGGCCGTGAGTCGATCCCCTCCGCCAGGTACTCACGGACGAATCCGCGGTAGTATTATTCAGGGAGCCCGTCGAGCAGGAAGTCGTAGTCAGTGAACCGCTTCCCGCAGCGACTGTGCCCCTCGCCTTCCTCGGCTCTCTTCTTTCCCATCCTTGGAAAGACGGTGTTTGCGAGACGGTTTTGGCGTGACGGCTTTAGGCGAGAAGGGGAGAGAAAGGAGTAATAAGAAAGGATGGGCGAGATGATCGAGAGGGTAAATGGCGAGAAGGGCCGGCGAGGCGAAAGAAACAAACGGGCAAGAGTTTGAGTGCAGCAGGAGTGATGAATGCGGGTATCCTTTTGATCCATGGCCGGGTGTATTTATAGCAAGTATGGTGAAATAATTGGTAGGCGGGAAAAAGTACAGGGGAAGGGGAAGAGTCGGCGGTAGGCTCTCTCTCTCTCTCTCTCTCTCTCCTGAACCTCGATCGGCGCGACCCATCACAATCACGAGGTGTTTAAATAAAGAAATTAAAAGAAAAATAAAATTAAAATAGCAGTAATGAAAGAATCCAAAACACCATCCAGCATTTAGGCTTCAACAAAGTTTTGAGAATACCGGCGAGACGGCAACACACAACATTATTTGATTATTGTTACATCATTCAGAGAAAAAAGAAGACAAGGGGCGAGACGGACGGCCTTCAGTACGGGTGCCATTGCCATCGGCCACCACGAGCTCCCGCGCAGGGAGGTCTACTGCGCGAGTGGAAGGCGCGAACGGACTCAAGCCCACGGCGAGCGAGACGGAGCTGCATGTCAGTCTCATTGATGATGGCGTCTGGGTTGGTGCCATCAACATCTAACTCAACATTAGCCTCGGAGGATAGACGAGCGCATTCGTTCTCCAGCCATTCGATGCGTCGATCCGCCGCCTGCTTATCCAGCGCCAGCGAGTGGATAATGCGTGTGTGCTTCCTGAACAGCTCGGCAGTCTTGCGTCTCATTTCCACCGGGTTCGCAGGGTCGTCAAGAAAATCTTCAATCCCGTCAAGAGGAGGAAGAGGCGGGACGACAGATTTCCCAGGGTGCTCCTCAGCAGGCGAGTCGGTCTGGGCGCCTGCGGAAGAAGTAAAGGAACAGGGTGAGAGCGGCTCCCTCAAGAGGGTGTGGGAGTAGCGAGTGGGACAGCGAAGCGAGATGGAAGATTCCTTACCAGGGGGACGAGAGGTCCCGGCGGCCTGGGAAGGTTCGTTCAACACAACTTACTGCTAAGAATAGCTCTAAGGGATGTTGGAACAGCTCTAAGGGCTGCTGGAAGAGCATCACAAAGGGCTGTCAATAGCAGTTCCAATTTCAAGGAAAAATATCTGTGTCAACTTCAACTGCTGAAGCTGAATATATGGCTGTAGGCAGTTGTTGTTCACAAATCTTGTGGATTCAAAACCAACTCCTAGACTATGGCTACAACTTAGAGAAGTCTAAAATCTTTTGTGATAACACCAGTGCTATTTCTATAGCTCAAAATCCGGTCCTCCATAGTAGGACAAAACACATAGAGATTCGGCATCATTTCTTAAGGGATAATGTTGAAAAGAATAAAATTGAATTACAGTATATCCCAACTGATTTACAAAGGGGAGATATTTTCACCAAGCCATTGGATGAAAAGAAACACACCTTCTTTCTAAATCAGTTAGGAATGTTAGATGGAGGAAGTCTTTAATAATATCCAAGATTTTGAAAGCTTAAAAATTGACCAAGACTAGGCAAACATTCTGATTTTTCTTAGTGTCTAGAATTTTTCTGATCTCTGAACTACGCTCGACGATTTACCTCAAGATCGTCGAACGGAGATCGACGATTTCCGAAATCGTCGAACCGAGTTCAGCGTTTCTCAGATAGTATGAACTATCTCTTCCGGTCAACAACCGTCGAACGGCGCTTGACGATTTTGTTCTCTGAACGATCGTCGAACGGAGCTCGACGCTCTCCAATATCGTCGAACGGAGATCGACAATGTTGAAGACTCTTCAGATTCCTTTAGTATCCTCGATCGTCGAACTGAGTTCAACGATCTTTCCAATTCTGCGTCGAACCCTAATATAAAATTCATTTTTCGTCGTCGTTCTCCTTTGTGCTTTCGATTTCTCTGCAAGAATTTTCTTTCCCTCCAAACAGTTCTACACTTGGTCGTTTTGTCTGTTGAATTTTTGCAGGTACCCATGGCTGTGTCAGTTGTTGTTCTTGCTGCTATGAAGTTTGATGCTGGTTTTGACATCGACATGGAATCATTCAGCACAACTGACCAGGTTTTTCAAGATATTTTGGGGTTGTTCAAAGACCAGAATCTGACAGCAATAATGACCACAAGGATAAAGCTGGCTTCTGATGAGATAAAGGAATGGGTTTATACTGCCCACAATCAAGATAACAACACCATTGTTGGGTCTATATCTGGAACTCAGGTACCCTTAACCCCAACAATTCTAACAGAAGTCTTTGAGTTGAGGAATGGTGAAGATACTGCTGACTTATCTGGAGATGAGTATTCTGAACTGCTTGCCAGAATGGGTCATTCAGAGGGAAACCCTAGCAAGCTCTTCAAAAGGAACCTATCTGTAGAATATAGATTCATGGCAGATGTTGTTGGGAAAGTTCTACTGGCTAAGCACTCTGCCTATGATACAATTTCAAGGTATCAGCTCTGCCTCATGGGAGCGCTTGTAGACATAAAGAATCTGAAATGGGGAGAAATCTTCTTTGACCTCATCAAGAAGAAAATCAACAAAAGTTTTGTTAACTTTGGGAGAATCATTGGAGTGTTTCTATAGCACAGGTGCCCTGCCTTGCTGGTCTCCTCTGGAATTCATATAAATGCCTCCAAGAGACTATCTTGTGCCCTCTTTGGAAAGTGGGACAGACAAATCAGCAAGCCCAGCAGGCCCTCCTCCAGCACTCCTTCAGGCACAAGGACTCTAAGAGTCACTCCTCCACAGGTCTCTGCCCCTGCAGATGACCTGGCTGCTGTTGTTGCCTCTCCTCCTCCTCCTCCAATTCCATCCCTTCCCATACCATCTACCATTACAGCTCCATCCACCATCATCATATCCAGCCCCTCTCCAACATCCACACCATCTCCAGTACCTATTCTACCACCACCAGAAGAACATTTCCACCCATTATTCTCCTACCCTCACCAGATGTCACCTCATCACCCTCCATTCCATCCTTCACCCTAATTGATGATTCCTTTATGGATGATTCCCCATCATCTCCTCCTAAGTTACCCTCCTCCTCCACTTCCTTTCAAGACCTTCTACATCAAATCATAGACCACCCAACATTCACCCCATCTATCTCCATTCCACTATCCTCCATTTCCACCTTGCCAACACCTCAGCCATCCCTTCCACCATTCTCCATCTCTCCTCTACCAGAACCATCAGCTGCTCTTATATCTTCTACCTCTGCTCCAGCCCTTGAGCAAGTAGACCTCCCAGCTCTTGCTGACAGGCTGTATGAGTTGCTTGCCCCCAGGCTCTCTCTGCTGTTGGAGACCTCCTTGGCTCCACTACACCTGTCAGTGGCAGCTCTTTCTGCCAGGCTCTCATCCCTCTTCCCTCAGGCAGCTCCTACAGTAGGGTGCCTTGATCCAGACTTGTCTGAATCCAGGCAGGGGGAGATGCCATATGAAGTGAGCCTTCATGCTGCTGCTGCTGCTATTTCTGTAAGTCTGTCTGCTGCTACTGCTGCTGTTACTGCTGCTTCTTCAGTTTCTGCTCTTGCTGCTGTTGCTGTGCCTCAAGCACAAGTTCCTCCTACTGCAGTCCTTGCAATAGACCTCAGGTCTTTGTTATCAGATTTTGATCAGTTTTACTTCAGCTGTCTGCCAGAGGTCAATGCTGTCCAGCCTCCAGAAGATTTATCCAAGGCACTTGTGCCATTTTCTTATTGTGACCCAAGCATTATCTCCTCCTTTGTCAATTCAGTGTTTGCTGCTGCTGAAAATGTTGATGCTGCTGCTTCTTCTGAAGAAAGTATTATTGTTGCTTCTGATATTGTTGCCCCTACTGCTGCTGAAGTTTCTATTAGTGCTGTTGAGCCTATTTCCAAGGATATTCTTATGTCAGAGGCATCTGAATTTGAGCCTTCTGCAGTTTCTGATGATATTCCTTCTGTTTCTGTTGTTGTTAGTGAAGTTGCTGTTGTTGTCACCTCTCCAATATCTGTTGCTGCTGCTATTTCTGCTTCTACTCCTAGTGCAACACCTTCAACATCTGTTGCTGTCATTTCTGCTGTTACTACTTCAACACCTGCTGCTACAACCTCTGCCTCTGCACAACTCAAGAAGGATCTGATGAAGAAAATAGATGCTCTTTATGATGACCAGAGTTTTGAAAGTGATGAATTTAGAACAGACTCTGATGACTCTTCTGCTACCATTGCTAGGAAAAGGAAGGCAAGGAGCAAAGCTATGAAGAGAATACCTCCTGCTAAAGTCAAAGACAACAATGACATCCCATACTACATTCTACATGACTGCCCTATTACTGAGCACTGGATGCAGTACTCCAAAAATCAGCTGAAGGCAATGAAGAAGAAAAGAAAATATGAGAAGGGTTCATCCCAATTCCAGCACTCTCATCCTCCTCCACCACCTCCTCCTGATGCAGGTGCAGGTGGAAGCTCTGCTGCTCAACCCCCAGCCAGAAGTCAGGCCCCCTATCAGCCTCATGCTAGATCTTATAATAGGGGAAGCCAATCCAGGGGATCTCAATCCAGGAGAGGGGGATACAGAGGAAATTAAAGAGACCTTCAAGTCTACTCCAAAGGGTACTCCAGGCAACACCCATATTCTAGGGGAGGACAAACTTCAACTAATACAACATCTGGTTCTATCCCTTTTAAGCTGAAGGAAACTGTGTCTGCCAGGCCTCCTCAAGACAATCCCTCTCACAGATATGAGCCTCCTGTACCTTTTGAGGATCCTGAGAACAATCCTGCTGCCTGGACTGCCAGATTAAAAGAACTAGCTGCACTGGATCAGATTAAAAAGGCTAGAGAATAAGGAAAAGACTCATCCAACATTTCAACTATGTCTGAATAGAGACAGAAAGAGCTAGAGAGATATGCATCAAGTAAATTCTTTGATTCTGAAAGGTATATGGAATTACATCCTGAAGCAGTGGTTCCCAGGCTTAAACAGCAAACATCTTTAGGTGCAGCAGATGATACCAGATCCAAGAAGGAAGCCCTCAATCCCAACAGAGAGATTAAAATGGTTAAGGGCAAGGAAAAAAAATGATATTGTATGGTGACATTTTCTGTGATTTCTGATTATCTGGATGATATATCTCTGTGGTTCTGCATTGTCTAGCTTGTTGTTTTTCTGTTTTACTGATTGTATGTTGTTATTTAAATTCTTCCAAAGTCTGTAAATAGTAACCCTAACCCAAATAGGGGGAGATTGTTGGAACACCCTATTACTAATTTGGGTCAGGATCACTATGTCTCTAGGAAACAAATGCTTGACCTCCTGTATAGCTCAATATGTCAATTAGAATTGATTCTAAGGGTTAGAAGTCTAGGTTTGGAAGCTGCCCTCAAGATCAGGATTTTCTGTTTGGAGACTAAGTCATATCGTCGAGCTCAGCACGACGATTTGTCGAACTCCGATCGACGATCATCTAGCTCGACTTCGACAGATCGTCGAACTCCATTCGACGATCGCTGAGCTCAACTTCATTATATCGTCGAAATCCGTTCGACGATCGGTGAGCTCAGGTCGACAATTTTGACTCTGCTTTGGATCTTTATCTCTGAGCTCAGTTCGACGATCTTTGAGCTCAGATCGACGATATTTTGCTGCTGTATATTTCCAGATCGCTGAGCTCAGCTCGACGATAGCAGAGCTCAGTTCGACGATTTCAGATAACTTCAAGGATGTTTCTAGATTCAAATTCAAATCAGTTAAGGAGTTATTCTGCAATTAATTCAGAGATTTCCTAGCCGTTTTCATTCATTTCTGGACCAAGTTTCAAGGGATTTTTCAAGGAATATTTCTATGAACTTTCCTCCAGAAGAGATTCTGCAATTAAGGATGCAATCAATGCTGGCCAACGGCTATTCTTCTCAGGGAATGTTTTGTTCAGTACTAGAGAATAAAATATAGAATTTTTTTTTTGAGTCTCATATAGAGAATACAGAGAGAGACACACAAATAACAGAGATACATTCAAAAATATTATGCCTCAAAGAATTCTCAAGAACACACAAATCCAAGGAGATCAAGCTTTCTCAAATCTTCAGATCTCTTTAGTTCAAAGTGTTCAAGGCCAACATATTTCCAGACTCCAGACATTCAACATTTCAGCTATTGCTGAAATCATCTATTGCTGGAGTTCAATCTTTGAAGGCATATCACCCTCAGCAAAGCTTTTCTTCCTGAAGATCTCAAGGATTCAGGGGGAGCTTTGACATCAACAATCCACATAGGCTTCTCAGCTGATCTGAGAAAGAGAAGACTTCCATCACTCTCTCACCCCCTCTCTGTACAGGGTTTCTCAAACTCCCTTCAAAAGTTTGAGCTTGGTTTTTGAGCACCATGTCAAAAGCTCATTGGTGGCAAGACACCTGATCAAAAAATCTGCTTTGGTTTTTGAGCACCTTATCAAAAGCTCATTGGTGCCCATGACACCGGATCAACTCATCCTGCAGTGGATTCCTACCTAGGGTGGTAGAAGAGTGGATGTACCCAAGTTTAGGGGAACCACTATATTTCCTTGTGTCTTCTGGTTTTGCTTGTTTTTATGTTTGTTTCTGGCCTTGATTACTCTGTGATTAGCTTTTGTTTAACTTAGTGTTGTGATTAGTTTTATTACTGCTTCCCTGCTCACTCTTATTGCAACAATTGTTGTAAAAAGGTTTCAAAGCACCATATACTCTATTCACCCCCCTCTATAGTATATCAGATCTAACTGCACTTTCACCTTAGATCATCCTTCTGAAATCTGATTTGGGCATTGAGATAATTGACTCCATCCTTGTAGAAAGGTTTTAATCTTTGGAGTTTTTCAGTAATCAGCTTCTGAGAGTTTTCAATAGCAGAAGTAACATCAGTGATGCCCTCTTGTAAAGCTTTATCAAAGTCTGCCTTAGTAGTAGCATTAGATGATGTTTGTCCAGCAGCTATATTCTTCATCTCAGTGATAATTGCATTGTGGGATTCTGTCAAATAATCATTCATTCTTATTTGATTTTCCAGAATATATCCTTGCTTCAGTACAATGTCATCTACTTGAGCTTTGATTTTCTCTTGATGTGTAGCCAAGTAAACCACTGCATTCCCTCCCTTGTGGAAGCAGTCAGTCATTTCCTTTTTATTTAGATTCATTTCAAATCTAATAGACTTTATGTCTTGGGCTAGATCAAACTGTAGAGATTTTTGCCCTTCATCCACATATTTTTCAAGAGCTTGTCTTTGCTCATCAAGCTTGATTTGCATAGCAACCATCAAGGAACTAAAATCTGTTGATGGTGCTGGCTGTGGTGTTGGCTGTGGTACTATAGTTTGCAGAGCTTTCTTATAAGTCTGGCTCCTTCTCTTGAAAACTTGGAATTTCCTTTTCTTAGCTCTGGCTGTCTCCTCATCTTCAGATGCTGATGTACTTGCAATTTCTACCCTCTCCCTAGGTAGCTCCTCAACATCTTTTTGCTTCTCAGGCTCTTTCCTTACAGGTTCTTCTAGAATTTCCACTTGCTCCCCCTCAACTTGAGCATTCTCCCCCTCAGCAGCAGTACTTTCCTTCTCAAAGTCTGTCTGATCCAGATTAAGGAAAAGATCTTCCATAGTAAATTCTTGTTGAGGTAGTGCAGGAGAAACTCTTGACTCATCAATTACTTGAGTGTGTTCCACTGGATCTGCAATAGATGTGTCGTCCATGACAACATCTTGGGGTCGGCTATTAATCTGAGTTTGCTGATTAACATTATTTAAGGAATCAGACAAAACATTATCCTCTATAGGGAAAACTAAGTTATTGATTTCAGTGAGTACCTCAAGAATGATATGGGTAGCTTGTTCACTTTCTAGTGGAGTTGGTTCTTCCACTACTAGAAGCTCCCCCTGGACAGAATCTTGGTGTATGGGGCTAGCTTGAGGTAGCTCCCCCTGCCTCTCTGCATCATCTGGTTTAGCTGGAGACTTCCCAACAGTTCCAGTGTCTTCTTCATCAGGTGTGAAGACAACTTGTTCCTCAGAGCTACTAGATGAATCTTGAGCCACAGGGGCTATCTTCTTCTTCTTCTTTTGTGGAGTTATTTTCTCAGGAGTAGGTAATTCCTTGGTCAAGACCCTATCCCATCTTGAGAAGAGTCTCATGTCCATCTTCCTCATATGATTGATTTTAGAGCCTGCAGCTTGACTCATAACTTCTGGTAGACTACCAGCCAAGTAAAGACTTAATATCCTACCCAAATTGGGCTTCTTCATACTCTCTTTAATCTTATCAAAGATAACAGCAGACCAATCAGTTTGCAGGGTGAAGATAATCCTTGTCATAAGATTGAACATATGGGCTGATACCCTGTCATGCCCTTCAGGCTTACTCAAGATCACCTTGCCAACAATTTCTGAGAGAAATTTTCCCTAGTTGTTCATCCCCTTTCTATTGAATACTGATCCAATTTTTAATTTGGAATCCAGTCCACACCAAGTTAAAGCTTCTCTGGTCTTAGAAGCAGTAACTTCATCTTCTTCCTTTGTCCTTGGGAGGTTTAATACCTTTCTCAAACTTTTTGGTGAGACCTTCACCTTTTCTCCATGAACCCTTGACTTGATCTTGAATCCAGAGTCGTCTAGGGTTGCTCCATTCAGAAATTCTAATACTTCTTTCTTCCATATCTTCGTTGGCTCTGAAACAAGAAAATCTAACCCTGAGTTTGCGACTAGGGTTGCCACATTCTTGATCTCCGGGTCTGCATCATCAAACGCATGTCGCACCAGTTCATAGCCTTCATTTACGTTCTCCTCGAGCTTTGGCGCCATTAGGGTTTGAATAATTTGACTGAAGAGAAGAGAGGTGTCAACACACAAGTTTGGTCTCGAAACTTTGGTGAGCGTGTCGACAAATAATGGCGAAATCCTATTTATACCTTTCTAGGTTTGAAGATGAAAGGGCGGGTTAACTGACTTAAATTGTGTCGACACTGTTGAAAAGTGTCGACACAGACTTACAATGTCTCGACACCTATGTGTCGACACAAGTATAGTCGACAGAATATATGTGTCGACACTTGTTTATGTGTCGACACCATTTAGCTCGACACTTTGTTGAGACTTAACTTGTCTAAGTCTGCATAAATTCTAAGTGTCGACACCACCTTGGTTGTGTCGACACTGACCCTGTATGTGTTGACACTAATTTTCTGAAGTGTCGACACTAACTTCCTAGATGTGTCGACACCTTTTCTCTGAAGTGTCGACACCATTTCTCTGTCTCGACACAGACAACTCTGTGTGTCGACAATATTTTACTTAGCCATTTCTATGAACTTATTCTAAGTTGATCATACCTAATTCAATTTTGAACCTATTGAATTTGGTTTCTTCTAAAGGCTTAGTATACATATCAGCTAGTTGATTATCTGTATTTACATATTCTAGTGAAATATCCTCTTTTTCTACATGTTCCCTTAGAAAATGATATTTTATTTCAATGTGTTTAGTTCTACTATGGGAAACAGGATTATTTGCAATTGATATAGCACTTGTAGAATCACAAAACAGTGGTGTTCTACTTACTTGAATACCATAATCCTCAAGCTGATGTTGTATCCATAGAAGTTGAGCACAGCAACTTCCTGCAGCCACATATTCTGATTCTGCTGTGGAGATAGCCACACTTGTTTGCTTCTTGCTACTCCAAGATATCAGTCTTCCACCTATGAATTGAAAGGTTCCAGTTGTACTTTTTTTGTCTTCTTTGCAGCCTGCAAAATCTACATCTGAATAATCTGTTAGTTCAAAGTCTCCATTCCTAGGGTACCAAAGGCCTAGATAAGGAGTGCCATTTAGATATCTCTGAATCCTTTTGACTGCTGTCAAATGAGACTCTTTAGGGCATTCTTGGTACCTAGCACAGACACATGTAGCATACATGATATCTGTTCTACTTGCAGTCAAATATAGAAGTGAGCCAACTATCCCTCTATACAAAGTCTCATCTACAGGTTTCCCTGCATCATCTTTGCTAAGAGACATACTTGACCCCATAGGAGTCTTCATGGTACTGGATGAATTCATACCAAACTTCCCTATTAATTATAGGGTGAACTTAGACTGGCATATGGATAAACCATTCTCAGTCTGTCTAACTTGGAGCCCCAAGAAGAACTTAAGTTCCCACATACTGCTCATCTCAAATTGTCCTTGCATAAGTTTTGCAAACTTTTTGCAAAGACCACTTTCAGTAGACCCAAATATTATGTCATCTACATATATTTGAACTAGTATGATCTTGCCTCTGGATTTCCTAAGGAATAGAGTCTTATCTATTTTCCCCCTTGTGAATTTATTCTCAATGAGGAAACTAGACATGGTTTCATACCAAGCGCTAGGGGCTTGTTTTAACCTATACAATGCCTTCCTAAGTCTATAGACATAATTAGGTTAAGTTGAATCAACAAAACCTGATGGCTGTTCCACATATACTTCCTCTTTCAGATTGTCATTTAAAAAGGCTGACTTAACATCCATTTGGTATACTTTAAAACCTTGATAGGTTGCATAGGCCAGAAACATTCTTATGGCTTCCAGTCTGGCTACTGGAGCAAAGGTTTGATCAAAGTCAATACCCTCTTCCTGCCTATATCCCTTAGCAACCAGTCTAGCTTTGTTCTTTATAATCACTCCATGTTCATCCATCTTGTTCCTAAAGATCCACTTGGTTCCAATTATGTTGTGGTCTTTTGGTTTAGAAACAAGCTCCTAGACTTTGCATCTCTTGAACTGATTTAGCTCTTCTTGCATTGCCTCAACCCAATGAGGGTCTAGGATGCCTTCTTCAAACTTCTTTGGCTCTACTTGGGATAGAAAACTGGAATAGAGTACTGCATTCAGATTTCTGCTCCTTGTTTGTACCCCTTGTCTTAGATCACCAATAATTTGATCTACTGGATGATCTCTTAGATGTCTATTAGCTGGAGGCATCCTTACTTCAGGTTGAATTCCTTCAGCTTCTTCAACTTGCTGCACTCCTTGGTCTTCTTCTGCATTAGGTACATATAGTACTCCCCCTGGACAACAGCCACTATCATCTTCATGCTGACTTGCAGTAGGTCCTTCTTCAATAGTGAGCTTGTCCATCTTCTTAGTTATACCTGAGGAGCTGCAAACACTTCTAGACAACTCATGGTTAATAAGTCTAGCTTCATCAAATACTACATGTACAGACTCTTCTATAACTTGAGTAGACAAGTTGTAGACTCTATAAGCCTTACTATTGTTGTTGTACCCAACAAAAATCCCCTCTTGGGACTTGGCAGCAAACTTAGTCAAGTAAGACTTACCATTGTTAAGTATAAAGCACTTACAACCAAAGATCCTGAAATAGGATAGGTTTGGTTTTCTGCCTTTCACAATCTCATAGGGGGTCTTGTTGTAACTTTTAGTAATGGTAGCCCTATTAATTACATGGCATGCAGTATTCACTGCCTCAGCCCAGAAATATTCTGGGAGAGATGTATCACTTAAAAGGGTTCTACCAGCCTCAATCAAGGTTCTGTTTTTCCTCTCAGCAATGCCATTTTGCTGAGGTGTTCTTGGTGAAGAAAACTCCTGAAATATCCCAAATTCTTCACATAGTTTTGTCATATTATCAGACTGGAATTCAGTATCATGGTCACTTCTTATTTTGACCACAGTACTGTCTAGTTCATTCTGAATTTGTTTGACAAAGCTATAGAAGATACTAAGTGTTTCAGATTTCTATCTAAGAAAGAACACCCAGGAAAACCTTGAGTAGTCATCTACAACCACAAAGGTATAGACCTTCCTACCTAGGCTGTGAACTGGCATAGGACCAAAGAGATCCATATGCAAGAGGTATAAACACCTCACAGCATCTTTTTTTCAATGCTATTAAAGCTGGATCTAGTCTGCTTGCCCTTTTGACAAGCTGAACATATCTCATCTTTAATACACTTAACTTGAGGACCATTCCTCACTAACTCTTTGCTATAGAGTTGGCCAATTGTCTTGTAGTTGAGATGGACTAGCCTCTTGTTCCATTTGACACAATAAGAGACTTTCTCATCAGCAACAAGACACACTGGAGAACCATTGTTCTCACACCTAATGTCTAGGCAATAGACATTTCTTTTTCTGTAGCCTGTCAAAATGATCTCTTGATCATTTGACCTCCTGATATGACAACCATCTTTGACAAATGAGATGTCATATCCTAAATCACTCAATTGACTTATACTAATAAGGTTATGTTTCAAACCTTTAACATAAGCCACTTGAGTAATTGTTATATGGGTGCTAGAAATGTTACCAAAACCCTTGATGATTCCTTTTTCAGAACCACCAAAGGTGACTTTAGGACCATCCTTGATTGGTGTGAAGTCCTTTAGCAATCCCCTAGTTCCAGTCATGTGTCTGGAACATCCACTGTCCAAGTACCATATTGGGGTATGGCCACTTGGACTCAACTGCAAAACAGATTAGTTGACCTTAGAACCCAAAAAATTCTTGGGTCCTTGGTGCTGGTTAGTTTGCCTCTTAACAAAGCTACCTGCAGATCTTCCAACAGGCAGTTTGCTACTCACTTTGGCACTAGAATTGTGCCAACAGTCTATGGCATAGTGGCCTACCTTGCCACAGCACCAGCACTCAAACCTATTGTACCTTTGCTTAGGTACATCTCTAGCTATTTTATCTACAGCTGGCTTATTGAGAGCTGGGGCTTTGCCCTTAGACTTGGACTGAATAGTCCTAGCAGGTTTAGTAAACCCTAATCCAGTTTTACCTTTATGATGAACAAATTCATCGATTAAGGGTAGAACAGACTTAGGTTTAGAAAATCTAGCAACAATGTCTCTCAACTTCTGAAGACTAATCTCCAGACTCTTGATTTGATCATTCTTGAATGTTATAGTCCCCATCTGAATAACAGTTATGTTCTTCAGTCTGGCTATTTCATTCAACTTTTGATCAATCAGTTTATCAAATACAGTTGCAGCCACTTTGAGACTTGCAATCTCCTTAGCCTGACTATTGGATAAGGATTTACTTTTCTTAAATGCTTGCAACAGGACACTATATTCATCAATCAATTGATGAACATCCCCTTCAGATTCAGATCCACTGACATCACTTGATGCTGATGTAACTGAATCTGAACTAGTACTAGAAATTGAACTTAAAGAACAATTTTGTACCTTACTAGGTCCTGGCTGCTCCAGGATTTTGTCACCTTCAGTTAAGGCCATCAGTCCTTGGCACTGAGTGTCCTCTTGCTCATATATAGAGTTCATTATCTGGATGAACTCTTCTTCTTGTTGTTCAACAAACAGTCCTATGTATGCTTCAGCTTCTGACTCAGTTTCTGATGAAGATATGTCTGACAGGCTTTTGTCCTTCTTGGCAACAAAGGACCTTTCCTTCTTGCCCTTGAATTGAGTCTTCTTCTTATCATTAGACTCCTTCCTTTTCTCTGGATAGTCTGCAATAACATGTCCTTGTCTGTTACAGCAATAGCATACAATTTTGGATAAGGTTGCTTTGCTTGTCTTGGGCTTTCTCCTGTCTTTCTTTGATGACTTCTTGTTCTGATAATAGTCATCTTTACCATGAGAAGTGGATGGCTTTGTCCTCCACTGTTTCTTCTTTAAGAACTTCTGAAAGTGTCTTGTGAAAGCTACACAGTCCTCATCACTTTCACTGCTCTCAGAATTTCTGCTTCCTATTTCATCTGACTCAGTCTCTGTCACTTTTGGAGGTGGAGATGGAGACTTACTTTTGTATTTCTTGGTGGCTTCTGTTTTGAATGCCACTGCTCTTTCTTTGTGCTCACTTCTTGTAGTCTTCTCCTCCTCCTTCCTTACCATCAACTGCATTTCATAGGACAACAGTTTTCTAAACAAAGTTGGAGGGGAATATCTGCTAACTTGGCCATTTCCCTAATGACACAGATCTTGGTGTCCCAATCCTTTGTTAGGGACCTCAAGAACTTATCATTTAGCTCATAATTACTGAAATCTCTTCCATAGGACATTAGCTCAGTAACAATCCTATAGAATTTCTTATAGCATTCTGTTATGCTATCAGTCCTACCTTGCCTGAAACTTTCATATTCTTGGTTTAGCAAAGACTTTATGTCTTGCCTCACTTCTTCAGAACCCTCCATATACACTATCAAGGTATCCCACATCTCCTTAGATGTCTTACAGTGTATTAAATTCTGAAAGGTAGCATCATCTATGGCACTCACAATGATATTCTGAGCCCTCTTATCCATTGTGGCTAGAATTATCTCATCTTTTGTCATTTCAGAGAAGTCCTTAGGTGTTCTCTGATTTGCATCCAGGACTGAAATCTTCATAGGCACATATGGCCCTTCTTTAACTGTGACATATATTCTGGGGTCTGAGGCTTCCATAAATAGTCTCACTCTTTCCTTCCAGATGCCAAAAATTTCTTTTCTGCAAATGGGTAGCTTCATGGATCCAAGTTCCTTATGATTCTCTATTGAACCCATGTTTCTTGATTTTCTTGATTTCACTTAATCTGCCAACAGGATCTACTCAGACAGTTATGTCCCTTTTTGAGTAACCTTGCTCTGATAACACTTGAAAGAAATTGTACCTAATCACCTAGAGGGGGGTGAATAGGTAACTTAATCTTTTTAAAACGTTTTAGGCAGATTGCAGATTATATCACAGATTTATAACAAATTATACACAGCAGTCAATCAGCAATCACAGCAATCAATCAAGTACACAGTGAACACACAAATTTATAGTGGTTCCCCAAGGTTTGGGTACATCCACTTTCCCCCTTCGCCTATCTAGTAGAGTACTAGATTCAGCCAAACTCCTCCACTATCTCAGATCCTCAGATCTTACACTCAGAACCTCAACCAGGTTCCTACAGCTCAGGCCCAAGGCCCTACAACTCAGCTTCTTCACAAAGCCTACACGCAGCTTCTTCACAAAGCCTACACTCAGCCACAACAAGCCTACACTCAGAGAGTTAGATCTCCTACACTCAGGCACTCAGGCCCTACACTCAGCCTTTATAATTACAGGCTTACAACTCAGATCCCTAAGGATCCTACAAGAAAATATAGCATACAAAATGTATACCTACAACTCAGAAATTGAGAGATGAGTTTATAGGTTCTTGATGAGTTCTTGGAAGAACTCTGCTGAGAACAATCACACTTGGCTTTTCTTCAAAGCTTCTTGAATGTAGAACTCAATAGGATTGATTCTCTGCAGCTGATCTTCAATCACTACAACTTAAGATTCAGAACTAGGTCTGAACTCATCTTCACAGCTTGGTTCCAATGGTTGTCTTCTTGGATGGAGCTCTCTCTCTCCAACTACTTAGATATTCACTTGATTCTTCAATGAATAGCTAGATCATCTTTTCTTTTTCAATCAGTTGATCATCTATATCTGTAGACAGTAAAAGCCTATATATAGGCCTTCTTCATGGTGACCGGCTGGTCCGGTTCCTAACTGATTTCTGACAACTCTGACAGGTGCAGTAGACCGGCTGGAATGACAGCTGTCAAGTCATCCAGTCAGTTCTTGAAATTTCTGTATCTGTCTGAAAGTGTCGAGACAGTCTGTCTTTAAGTGTCGACACTTATAGACCAAGTGTCGACACAAGTTGTCTAAGTGTCGACACTAGCCTTCAAGGTGTCGACACAACTCCTTGTGTTGTAGAATTCACTTCTTGACACAGCTTCTTCATCATGTGTCGACACTGATAATGTGTGTCGACACAAGTCCTTGTTCTTCAGTACTTTGTTGAATTCTTGTAAGTGTCGACACAACTCCTTTGTATCGACACATCTTCATGTGTTGAACTTGTTCAGTGTCGACACTTCTTCTTGGTGTCGACACATGCCTTCAGTGTTGATACTTGCTGAGTGTCGACACAGCTCCTTAGTGTCGACACATTGCCTTGTGTTGAGACTTTAGCTGAGTGTCGACACATCTCCTTTGTGTAGACACTTATACTTAGAATTTTGTTGAACTTTGCTAAGTGTCGACACAGCTCCTTGTGTCGACACATTCTTCATATGTTGAGTCTTCTGCTGAGTGTCGACACGTTCTTTCTTGTGTCGACACTTTCTTCAAGTGCTGAGTCTTCTGTTGTGTGTCGACACATTCCTCATGATGTCGACACTTTTACTTAGACTCTGCTAAAATTTGCTGAGTGTCGATACAGCTTCCAAGTGTCGACACTTTTTGATGTAGACACAGTTCCTCTAGGTGTCGACACTGCTTCAAGGTGTCGACACAGCTTCAATGGACTTTTCTTCATTGAGTGTCGACACAGCTCCTTGTGTCGACACTTTCTGTCTGGTGTCGACTCTGCATCCCTGGTGTCGATACAATTACTCCAAGTGTCGACACTGCTTGTCTGGGTGTCGACACAAGTCTTCTTAAGTGTCGACACTTTCCCTCTGAGTGTCGACACATGGACTTAGAATCTTTTCTGTTTTCCCTGCTAATACTTATCCTGCACAACTAAACTTAAAACACATCAAATACATTTTGATGTATATCATTGAGTAGGGTGAGGCTTCTTCAAATCAAGTACATTTAAACCAATGTACCAAACAGTTCAGGCCAGTCCAAGTTAAACCCTCAAAAGTCATATGCAATATTTCATTTATTAAATAAATTTAAACGAAAAACGAAACTAACCTCAAAAAATTATTCGAAAAATCATGAACTTCAAAAATACATGTGCGATGTCGAATCGATACTGAAATTATTTCAATCATCGGGGAATCTTTTTATTTATTAGAATAAAATTTTTATTTTTTATTTAGATCGAGTTCGTGCCTTACATATCGGGACTTTATGGAGTCCCCCGGACAGTCAAAGCTATCATTTGAAGCTATCATTTGAAATTATCCCTCCCATCAAGTTGTTAGTGTCTCTATGGTGATCTGGAATTAGTCAAGCAGTTAGTCGCACTGTCAACATAATTTGAGCTTATAGGGTGGCACATATGAGCGTTTGGAGAAGTTGGAGGAAGGATTGTGTTAGCCTCACTCATATGGGATATGAGTAAAGGGTCGATCCAATGACATAAAGATTACTGATGGGTTGTGTCGAATGCATATCGACGCACGTCGACTAGGAGTCGACGCACCTGAACTTTATAACAATGCGAGTCTTTAGTTTACGTTATGTCAAGTAGTTGTCGACTTCTATTTGACGCAAGTACGTCGACTTCTATTCGACGCAAGTACATTGACTGTGTGTTGACGTGGTTGGGTTGATTGTCGCCGACTGCTTCTCTACGTTACGTCGAGTTCTTATCAATGCACGTTGAATGCAAGTCAATGCATATCGACGTAGGTTGAGTTTTGGTGGATTTCTAAAGGGCTATTGTATGTTTGATATCCTTGGGTATAAATAGACTTAGAAAAGAGTTTTCCTTATGTGTGAGTTCTGTGTGTGCTTTTGAACTGGTCACTTGAGCCAAACCATAGTAACTGTCATGAACTCTTCTTGTCGCCGCCTCTCCTGCAAACAAATCTAGCAATTCATGGAAACGCAAAGAGCACTCCTTATCCGTGGGACAAAACCTTGGGGTTGTTTTTCACTCATGTGGATACCTATATAGTCATATATCTATTTCGGTGTGAAGTCAGACGTCTGTTTCTGGACTGGATCTTTAGAGCATCTTGGTTGAGTAGAAAATCAATACCACTCGGGTACAATTCCTTGTTGTATACATTTATTTCCTGATTCATGGAGATCGCAACATCCTTTACTCTTTTGAGTTTTTCTTGTATATTTATTCTGCTGCGCGCATGTGATGTGTTGTTCCACTCATGTATAGAAAAGCCAACACAAGCCTCCTCCATTTCAGTTGCCATTACTTCAAGCCCCACTCTTATGGGTTCATCTACCTTGGAAGGATATCATCAGGGACATTTGGGTATCCCTCATCCAATAGTTGAAAATGATGAGGTTCTAGGTATTTTGTGTGTTTGTGTGTGTGTGTGTGTCTATGTGTGTTTGTGTGTGAATCAACTTATTGTGATATATTGAATGTGTGTGTGAATGTGGTATATTAAATGGTATTTTGATTCATTTTTCATCTGTAGGTTCAATCGGTTCGGAAGGAGTGCAATGTTTGACAACACTTAGATGATTGATTTTGGTGAATCTGGCAAGCACCCATCTTCAGATTTTGATGAATTTGTTGTGCTCCATCTTTCAATTAGGATAAAATTACCATTCAGTCTAATAAAAATATATGGTATTGTGAATGTATGTGATTCTTTAGGATTAATATGTGGCCGATTGTTTTTTTGTGGTTTGTGAATTCATAGGTTCTTAAGTTTTAATGGAGATCATATTTTGATATCATCTAGTGTGGTTGATTTCAAATTATATTTTATAATTAGCACAAGTTGTTTTCTACGAATGATGAATTAGTGAGTTGGGCATGTAATATTGTGAAAGTTCATTGGTTTTTTATCACATTCAAAATGCAGGTAAATTGACATCGCGAAATAAGCCTAGACTTAAGATTGGCCGTGATAGAGGGAGATTTAAATGACTTAGTCAAAATTCAAAATTGATTGATAAAATAATGAGAAAACACTCCTCTAAGCATTGTGGATGCCCTTTTTGCATTGAAAGGCGTATGTGGATGCCCTTTTGCATTGAAAGACGTAAGAAATGCAATTGGAACTGAGTGGACTCTTAAAGTGAGAAATGATGTTCACAACCAAGAGATGGTGCACCTAGAAGCCCACTCATATGTTGGTAGTTTAAGTGAGACTAGGTAAAAGAGTGTGTGAGAAATGTACTTTGCAGGAGTAAAGCCTCTTTAGATTTCTTTCAACCCTTAAACAAAGAGATAAGTTAATTCTACTACGCTGAGAACTTTAAATAATGAGAGAGTTAACATACAAAAAAACTGGAAGGAGGAATAGCTATACAATTTCTATACAAATGCATCATAGATAGTGGGTGCACTAGTTTCAACAAAGTGAAGGTTGGTAACAACCATTTAGAGAACTTATTCTTTTCCTACCCCATATCTATTCGTATGTGCAAAAAACTTCCAACAATGTTTCTTATGAATTGCACATATAGGACAAATATATATCACCTATCATTGTTTTTTGTTTTTGGTGTAACATCAATAAATTTGTCTTTCTTTACCGCATGTATTTTCATGTCAAATGATGCCAAAGAAAGTTATGTTTGTGTACTAAATTTCATTAAGTCTGTGTAAGATCAAAATGTTCTACCAAATGTGTTGATGACTGATAAAGAATTGTCCTTGATGAATGCCATCAAAGTGGCTTTTCCAAAATCTAAAATTCTATCGTGCAAGGTACATATAAGTTGAAACGTTTTAACACACTGCAAAAGGTTCTTTCCAAAGGGGAAAATTGTGACTTTTTTACTACAATGTCAATGATTGGTTGACTCTCAAAATAAAAATAAATTCAACAATGCATTGACATCTGTACGAAATGTATATGATGATAAGTATCATAGAGTGTTTTCATATATCATGTATATTTAGATTGAACCTTTCAAAGAGTATTTTGTTTTTGCTTGGGTTGACAAGTTTATGCATTTGAATAATTCAACAACCAATCGCGTTGAAAGAGGTCACGCTCAACTAAATAAATTTCTTAACTTTTTGATTGGTAGTTTATCCACCGTATGAAAAATATTTGACCAAACATTATTTTGTAATTTACAGAGATTAAAAATCATTTGGTCAAAGTGGTATTCAAGTTAGAAAAGAGTTTTGGTGATGTTGAATTACTTGTGTTGGGTTCATTGATCACAATGTTCTATATTTGAAGAAAATCCACAGAACAATGTTATACGCACGATTGTATCTGATGCATGCTCTAAGTTCAATGTATGCAGTTTGTTCTTTGTTACATTGATTAGACAGAAAGTTTGCATCACAATGATAGATGGACTCATGAAAGGATGCTAGCAAAGTAAAAATCTTGTTAAGTACAGAAGCGTTGAGTGAAGGCAGTTCACTCAACGCCAAGAGGCTATAAGCATTGACAGAAGCTCAAGCAGTCAAAGCCTCAGCGTTGTTGTCTAGAAATATGTCTAAGGACAGAAGCGTTGAATGAAGACAGTTCAATCAATGCCTACTCATCTGGAAATCATCTTAAGTACAGAAGCGTTAAGTGAAGACAGAACACTCAATGCCTCATCAAGAAATTTGTCCAAAGACAGAAGAGTTGTGTAAAGACAGGTCACTTAATGCCTACTCATCAAAGATTTCTGCCAAGTACAGAAGTGTTGAGTGAAGACAGGCCACTCAACGCCTCATTGAGAAGATAGTCGGAAGTCTGAAGTGTTGAGTGAAGAAGCTACACTCGACGCCTTCATATAGTGAAATTTCAACAAAGTCCAGAAGCGTTGAGTGATCAAGGATCATCGATGATCACTCGACGCCTTAGCAGTTGGACTGTAAATGTTAGAAGCGTTGAGTGATGAAGGATCACTCGACTCCTTAACAGTTGGAATGCAAATGCTAGAAACTCTGAGTGATGAAGATTCACTCGACGCCTCAAGTTGCAGAATTCTGCTAAGTGTTTATGTGTTTAGTGACAAGGCGTCACTCAACGCCTATGCATTATCTGAATTCAGCTAAGTCCACAAGTGCTGACTCATGATGACGTCATCAGAAATTCAAATAGTGCGGGATCAGCACGCTAAATGATAAAAGGCATAGTATGCCTTTAGTACAGCTGTAAATGCAATAGTGATGGAGCAGTTGTCAATTCCGGCCAATCCATACTCCGCAGAGAGCGGTTGAGCGGCAAAATACAAAAGCAGAGTCCCGAGAAATTAACGATAACCTTTTGGAGAAACGTTACTGGTCATATTCTTACTCTCGACAAACTTGAAGCTTACCAAGAACTTGCTCTAAAGTTAGTCTGTGAATCACAAATAATGTTTGTTGTTGAAGAAATATTTCACTAAAGATTAAATCAACTTTCAGTAAGTTCAAAAAGTTTTCTTTCAAAGTAAGAAGAAACAACACTCAGCAGTTACTTCTCAGCACTAGCAGAACAACCTTGAAGATCAATTCCTAGTGTTGTGACGAAGAAAGAGCTGAGTTTACTCAGTTTAGTAAGTAGGCTTAGAGAACACTTTCTCTGGACCAAGTCAACAACAACAAACTTACTCATTTCACTCTATAAGATCATTCTTGATCTGAGCTATAAGCCTGAAATATAAAAACAGAGTTGTAGGATCCTTCTGTGGATCTGAGGTAGGGCTTGTGTGCCTGAGGTAGGAGATTTATTCTCTGAGGTAGGAGATTTATTCTCTGTAGATCCTTTTGTAAATACCAGGTGTGCGCCCGCGCGATCAGGTGCACGCGCCCGCGCGATCAGGTGCGCGCTCGCGCGTGGATGCGTTCGCATGCCCACGCGAGCGTGCACTCGCGTATGCACCTACGCATGACGGCGTACAACCGTGCGCTCCCGCGCACGCGCCCGATCTGGTACGCACTTACATGCACGACCAGCCACGCATGTTCCAGCACGGGTGCGACCGCCCATACCTCCGCAGGGCTCCCACACGCCCTCTTGCGCTTGTCAACGCACACGCGCACGCACGTACGCGCCCCGCGCACCGTCGCGACCATGGAAGCAATAGCTTCCTTCCTCAAACATGAGTATCGTTTCTCCTAAATCAAAATAAATACTAACATTTTTTACACTAGTTTGCAGGGCATAGACGCTTGCCAGCGCAAGTCCGTCTCCATTCGCCACCATCGCCGCCATGAAAGTGAACAGAACAAGATCCTTATTTTTCTTCGTCCGAAGCCTTCTCGTGCAACAAGGATCTGGGGCAATTGTTGGGAATGAATCCCATTTTATATGTGATGGTTGTGTACATAGTCACCTCCCCCGTGATCTCCACTAAAATTAATGAGATCATGGGTTTGACCGCTCGCGCGATCACCACGCTTGATCCCCTGCGTGTCGATCTCACTACTCATGATGGGGAAACCGCCACACCTCACTGGCGGTGGGCGGCTGGCCTCCTCCCCGGACGCCGGCCACCCGCCCCCATTCATACGGCCGAGGGGGGCGGCCGCCCGGGCCGCCACCTCCTCAGCCGCCCGAACGGCCAAGGGGCGGCCGCTCGGGCCGCCCCCTTGCTCGGCGACCGGTGTGGCCAAGGGGCGGCCGCTCGGGCTGCCCCCTTCTCGGCCGCCCGAACGACCTAGGGGATGCCCCCCTTCCTCGGCCACCGGCACGGCCAAAGGGGGATGTCAACTGTACCGCCCCCCTCCTTGGCCGCTGGTGGCCAAAGGGGCGACCGTCGTGGCCGCCCCCTCACCCGGCCACCCGTACAGTTGAGAGGGACGGCCAACTGTGGCGCCCCCCCCCCCCCCCCCCCCCCGACCTTGTCCACCGGCAGCCAAGGGGGCAGCCACCCCCTCTCCTGGCCACCCGTGCGACCGAGAGGGGCAGCCAACCTGGCCGCCCCATGCCTTGGCCGACGGTGGTAAAAGAATTGGTTCCTAAACACCTAGAGGGGGTGAATAGGTTCAATTCTATTTCCTTCTAAGGCAGAATATTAATTCAGTTAATTGATCGAAACATATAGTTCTACAGCTATCACAGCACAGAAATAACAATACCACACACAATCACAGATGACACGTTGATTTATAGTGGTTCCCCAAGGTCTGGGTACATCCACTTTCCCTCTTCGCCTATCTAGCAGTGTGCTAGATTCGGCCTAACTTCTTTCCTTCTCCTCAGATCCGCAGATATTATAGCTCAGAACCCAAACAAGGCTCCAACAACTCAGAGTGAGTCCACACTCATACAGCTCAGGCAATCTGCCCTACCTCAGCCTTCAACAAGGCCTACAACACAGAGATGAAAATCTCCTACAACTCAGGCTCTCAGCCCTACCTCAGCCTTCAACAAGGCCTACCACTCAGAGAACTTAATCTCCTACAACTCAGCATTTATAAATCAGGCTTACAACTCAGATCTTAAAAAGATCCTACTGAAAATAGATGTAAATTTGAAATTTACCACCACCCTGGTTGAGAGAGAAAGGATGGAAGGTTTCTTGATCAGTTCTTGAAAGAATTTGATGTTAGAGATCAACCTGTCTTAGCTTTCTTCAAAGCTTCTTGAATCTGAACACTGTAGGGTTGATCTCCTTTGAAGTTGATCTTCAATCAGCTTCTTTCTTGAAATTCAGAAATCAATCTGAATTCTTCTTGGCAGACTGGTTCAGAATCTGCACTTAAGAGACTTGTTGATGTAAGTCCCTTTCTTCACTTGAATAGATGGAGCTCTCTCTATCCAAATTCTTTGGAAGATTCTTCTGAATTCTTCTTTGAATTCTCTTGGCAAACTCTGAGTAGATCACCACTTGAGAATGTCTTCTTAGATCTTCTGTTGAAAATCTTCTTATGTTTTTCGTGTTTATTTTTTAACTCATCTCATGTATATTATATCTATTACCTTCTGTTGATAGAGAATGTCTTTATATAGACTTCCTCCATGGTACCGGCTGATCCGGTTTCTAATGAACTTCTGACACCTCTGACAGCTTCAGTAGACTTGTTGAATATCACAGCTGTCAAGTCTTCAGTCACTTCTTGAAACTCTGTCTCTATCAGCAAAGTGTCGAGACTGAACTTCATCATGTGTCGACACAAGTAGACTAAGTGTCTACACAATCCTTGGTGGTGTCGACACAGCTCCCTTGGTGTTGACACTGCTTCTCAACACAACTTCTGTAGAATGTGTCGACAATAATTCTGTGTGTCGACACAGTCACTTCTTCTCTTCACAAAAAATCAACTTTGTTGAAACTCTGCTATGTGTCGACACAAGTCCTGTGTATCGACACAGTTGATGTCGACAAAGTCTTCTGTGTGTCGACACTGCCTCTGTGTGTCGACACAGTTGATGTCGACTAAGCTTTTTTGTGTGTCGACACAGTTGATGTCGACTAAGCTTTTCTGTGTGTCGACACTGCCTCTATGTGTCGACACAGTTTCTTCTGGTGTCGACACAGCCTTTCCAAGTGTCGACATAATTGACTCCAGGTGTCGACACAGCTTTTCTCCAGTGTCGACACAAGCCTTCATAAGTGTCGACACAGCTTCTTCTGGTGTCGACTCATGTACTTAGAAACTTTTCCTGCATTCCTGTATTTTCTTAACCTGCACATATAAACTCCAAACAACATCAAATACACTTTGATGCATATCATTGAGTAAGGTGAGGCTTCTTCAAATCTGGTACACATTTTCCAATGTACCCAACAATCTCCCCCTATTTGGAGAAGTCATAACCCTTAGTCAATAATATACACCATTCATAATAAACACACATTATGATGTATAAAAACATTACATGACAGGGTAACTTATAAACAAAACATGTATAAAATGTCATCACAGAATAATGATGCAAACATTATGAGCATTAATCATTATTTTATTTAAACTTTCAAAAGTTTCTTAACAATAGTTTATATAGATTTTTAAAACTAAAAATTAAAATGTTGTAAAATCTAGTTAATTTACTCTAAGGCTGATCAGGCTCCTTGAGGACTATGCCTTTGCCTGACTGGATCTTTACTTGTACTAGAGCTTCAGTATCTTCAGCTGGCTTCTTGCCCTTTAGATCTTTCTTCTTTTGTTCTTCAGCCCTTATCCTTTACCTTTCAAAATAATGAAAAGGCTTTGGGAAGTACTTGCTAGGCTCCTGAGCATTAGGAGGTAGCTTCCCAGCTTTTGCCTTTCTTCTATATTGTAGAATGGCTTCCTGTCTAGCTTCATGCTTGTTCCATTCTTGCTCAGTGTACCATTTACCCCTTTCATGTTCTTGTCCTTCACAGCCTTCCAAGCAGTCAATATAATATTCTTGTAAGTTGGGCTCCATTGCTCAAAATAAGGCTTCAACTCAGCCTGTTCTCTGAACCTTTTCTTAGACAATAGAGCTTCCTTCTGAGCTTCCTTGGCAGCCTCTGACATTTCCACTTTCTCAATAATAATATTGACAACCTCATGCGGAGGACTGTACATTGACTGTACTTCTTGCTGAATCATATCAAAATCTGCTGGAGGGTAAATGACCTGAGCATCTTCATGTTGATCACCTTCAAAATAAGCAGGTTGCACACCTGACTCAGCTACATTATCATCATCACATAGGGGTGGATATCCAAGGGTGGCTCTGATGCTATTAGATATCCATTTAGCATGATCTGAGCCTGCTTTGACTAACACTCTCTCCCCCTTTATGACTTCTCTCTCAATATGAGCTCTGATGTCATCTTTCTGAAACCTTACTTGGTCATCTAGATAATTAACACCATCTTTAAAAAATGACCTTAGTTTCAGTAGCTGGTCAGAAATGATCTTTTGAGAATTCTTAATAGCTGTTTGTACAACAGCTAGTTTTGCCCGTAATTGTTTATAAAAATCTGACTTCAATTGAACAAAATGTTCAGTCCCAATGGGAGCTTGTTTGTGAATTTCTGTGACAATTTTATTGTGAGATTCTGTCAGATTATCATTCATTCTTAGTTGATTTTGTAGGACATAGCCTTGCTTGACCACTATATCATCAACTTGAGTCTTTATTCCTTCTTGTTGTTTTGCCAGAAAAACTACAGCATTACCTCCTTTATGGAAGCAATCTCTCATCTCCCTCTTATTCTGATTTACCTCAAATCTAATTGATTTGATATATTGAGACAAGGAGAAATGCAGATCTTTATGAGTTTCATCCATATATTTTTCCATGGCTATCCTTTGTTCATCTAACTTTTCTTGAGTTTTGGGCAGATGAAGAGTTTTTCGTATGCTCTTTATGGTGAGTTTGATTTTATTACCCTGGATTGAAGACCTAATCTTTAATCCAGTAGAATCCTGAGTTGCAGCTCCATAGAACTCAAGGATTTCCTTTTTCCATATCTTAGTAGGTTCGGATACCAGAAATTCCAAACCATTTGCAGTAATTATGGTAATTACTATTTTAATCTCGGGTTCCGCATTATCAAAAGCGTTGCGAACCAGCTCATAACCTTCGTTGATGTTATCTTCAAGCTTTGGCACCATTGGGATGGTGAGAAATCTTGAATGGAGAAGAGAGAGTTTGTCGACATAATGTTTTGTTCTCGAAAATATGGAGAGTGTGTTGACAGAGTATGTTGTTGACCTATTTATACCCTTCTAAATAATGAAGGTCAAAAGGCACGTCAAAATTCTCTTAATGTGTCGACACTGTTGAAATGTGTCGACACAGACTTCTAATGTCTCAACAGAAGTGTTGACTTCTATGTGTCGACACCAATTGATGATGTGTCGACACAGACATTCTTATCAGTTCGACAGAAATTCTGTGTCGACTCTAATTCTAAGTGTCGACACAACTTCTGGATGTGTCGACACAACTGCTCTGAAGTGTCGACGCCAATTTTCTAGATGTGTCGACACCACTTTCCTGGAGTGTAGACACCAACTACTATGTGTCGACACAGACAACTTTTTGTGTCGACACAATTTTACTTAGTCAAATTTGTTAAACTAATTTATGTTTAGCATTCCTAATTTAATTTTGAAATTATTGAATTTAGTTTCTTCTAATGGCTTAGTGAACATGTCAGCAATTTGTAAATCTGTATTAACAAATTCTAAAGAAATATCTCCTTTTTATACATGATCTCTAAGAAAATGGTATCTTATTTCTATATGCTTTTGTTCTACTATGAGAAACAGGATTATGAGCAATAAACATAGCACTAGTAGAATCACATAATAATGGAGTTCTACTTACCTGAATACCATAATCTTCTAACTGATGTTGTATCCACAACAGCTGTGCACAGCAACTTCCTGCAGCAACATACTCAGACTCAGCTGTGGAAATTGCCACACTAGTCTGTTTCTTACAGCTCCATGACACCAATCTTCCTCCTAGAAATTGACAGGTGCATGTTGTGCTTTTCCTATCTACTTTGCATCCTGCAAAGTCTGCATCTGAATAGCCTATTAGTAGAAAATCTCTATTCCTAGGATACCAAAGGCCTAGATTAGGTGTGCCCTTAAGATATCTCAAAATACGTTTGACAGCAGTATAATGAGATTTTTTAGGGTAGGATTGGTACCTAGCACAAACACATGTAGCATACATGATGTCAGGTCTACTAGCAGTCAGATAAAGGAGGGAGTCAACTATCCCTCTATACAAAGATTCATCTACAGGTTTTCCTACATCATCTTTGCTTAAAGACATACTTGTCCCCATTGAAGTTCTCATGGTAGTGGATGACTCCATACCATACTTCTTAATTAACTCATGGGTGAACTTAGACTGGGATATGAACAAGCCATCATCAGTTTGTCTTACTTGGAGTCCCAAGAAAAACTTAAGTTCTCTCATACTGCTCATCTCAAACTTCCATTGCATAAGTTTTACAAACTTTCTACAAAGGTTGTTTTCAGTAGAACCAAATATTATGTCATCAACATATATTTGGATTAGGATGATCTTTCCTTTTAATTCTCTAAGGAATAGATTCTTGTCTATTTTCCCCCTTGAGAATTTGTTCTCAATGAGGAAAGTAGACCGGGTTTCATACCAAGCCCTTGGGGTTTGTTTCAACCCATATAAAGCTTTCCTAAGTTTATAAACATAATTAGGATTGAGTGGATCAACAAAACCTGAGGGATGTTCTACATAGACCTCCTCTTTTAAGTCTCCATTTAAGAATGCTGACTTAACATCCATTTGGAACACTTTTAAGCCTTGATATGCTGCATAAGCAAGGAATAGCCTTATTGCTTCCAACCTTGCCACTGGAGCAAAAGTCTGATCAATGTCTATGCCCTCTTCTTGTCTGTATCCTTTGCAACTAGTCTTGCCTTGTTCTTCACTATGATCCCACTATCATCAAGCTTGTTTCTATAGATCCACTTTGTCCCTATGATATTATGGCCCTTTGGTTTTGGAACCAACTCCCAGACCTTGCACCTTCTGAATTTATTTAACTCATCCTGCATAGCATCAATCCAGTGTGGGTCTTAAATAGCTTCTTCAAATCTCTTGGGTTCCAGTTGAGATAAGAAGCTTGAGCAAAGAACTATATTTAAGTTCCTGCTTCTTGTTTGTACTCCATGTCTTGGATCACCAATGATCTGGTGTGCAGGATGATCCTTTAAATGTCTAACTGTTAGAGGTAATCTATCAACAGTTTGACCTTCTTCAATCTCTTTATGCTGCACCTCATAGTCTTCATTAGCCTCTTGAGTGTCTTGTACTCCCCCTGGACAGCAACTATCATTTTCCTCATCCTGCTTTGCAGTTGGATCTTCTCTGATAGTAAGTTGGTCCATCTTCTGTTGTATACCTGTAGAGCTACAAGAACTACTAGGCAACTCACTGTTAATAAGTCTAGATTCATCAAAAATGACATGAACAGACTCTTCTATAACTTGAGTAGCCAAATTGTAGACCATATAGGCCTTACCATTGTTGTTGTACCCAACAAATATCCCATCTTGGGATTTGGCAGCAAACTTAGTTAGGTGAGACTTGTTATTGTTAAGCACATAGCACTTCCAACCAAAGATCCTAAAATAAGATAAGTTTGGTTTTCTGCCTTTCATAACCTCATAGGGTGTCTTTTTGTGGCTTTTGGTGATGGAAGCCCAATTGAGCACATGGCACGCAGTGTTTACTGGCTCAGCCCAGAAATATTCTGGGAGAGTAGTGTCACTCAATAGTGTTCTTTCAGCCTCAATCAATGTCCTATTCTTTCTTTCAGCAATGCCATTTTGCTGAGGTGTTCTAGGTGAGGAGAATTCCTGATGAATCCCAAATTCTTCACACAACCTTGTCATTCTTTCAGATTAGAATTCAGTTTCATGGTCACTTCTGATTTTGACCACTGAACTATCTAACTCATTCTGAATTTGTTTGACAAAATTGCAGAAGACATTTGGGGTTTCAGATTTCTGCCTTAGAAAGAATACCCATGAAAATCTAGAATAGTCATCTACAACCACAAAAGTGTAGACCTTCCTACCTAGACTATGAACTGGCATAGGATCAAATAAATCCATATGCAAGAGGTATAAGCACCTCACTGAGTCTTTGGTTTCTAGGCTATGAAAGGAGGATCTGGTCTGCTTGCCTTTTTGACAAGCTGAGCATATTCCATCATTAAAGCACTTAACTTGAGGACCATTACTCACTAACTCTTTACTAAAGAGTTGGCCAATAGTCTTGTAGTTATGATGAGCTAGCCTCTTGTGTCATTTGACACAATGAGAGGCTTTCTCATCAGCCACAAGATAGATAGGAGAATTTTTATTCTCATTCTCAAAGTTTAGGCAATACACATTTCTTTTTCTATAGCCAGTCAATATGACTTTTTGATCACTTGACCTCTTGATATGACACTCATTCTTGATAAATGAAATGTCATATCCAAGATCACTCAGCTGGCTTATGCTTATTAGGTTGTGTTTCAAACCCTTCACATAATCCACTTAAGTGATAGTGATTAAGTTGTTAGAAATGTTACCAAACCCTTTGATGACTCCTTTTTCAGAACGACCAAAGATTACTTTAGGCCCATTCAATATTGATGAGTAGTCCTTCAGCAATCCTCTTATTCCAGTCATGTGCCTGGAACATCCACTGTCCAAGTACCATATAGGGGCATGACAACTTGTACTCACCTGCAACAAAGATTACTTAACCTTAGAACCCAAATAACTTTTGGGTCCTTGGTTCAAGTTAGCCTGAAACTTGACAAATCTGTCTGCAGCTCTTCTAACAGGTAGACTGTTATTCTTCCTGACACTGGTGTTGTGCCAACAGTCTAAGGCATAATGACCTATCTTGCCACAACACCAGCACTCATACTTATTATATCTCTTTTTATGTACAATCTTAGTTGTATTGTTTGTAGAAGATCTTTTGTTTTGTGCTGGGGCTTTGCCTTTATTATTGGACTGGGCAGCCCATGCAGTTCCCTTAAAGCCTAATCATGTCTTACCTTTTTGAGACACAAAGTCATCAATTAAGGGTAGGACAGATTTTGGCTTAGAGAAACTAGCCACTATTTCCTTCTCTTTCTGAAGTCTGTCTTCCAGACTTTTGATCTGATCATTTTTGAATGTGATTGTACCCAACTGAATAACATGTATGTTTTCAGCTTGGCAATCTCATTCATCTTCTGATCCAGCAGCTTTTCTGAATCAGATACAGCCAACTTAAGAGCTGCAATTTCTTTAACCTGATTTTTGGCCAGGTTTTTGCTTCTCTTGAGTGCCTGCAACAAATCTCAATATTCATCTAGAAGCTGATGAATATCTCCTTCAGATTCAGACTCATCTACATCTTTTGATGCAGATGCATCTGATTCTGACACAGTGTAGTAATCAGAATCTATAGATAAACTTTTTACCTTAATGGGACCAGGTTGATCCTGACACTGGTCTTCTTCAGACACAGCCATCAGTCCTTTGCATTGATAGTCTTCTTGCTCATTGATATAGTCCAGTAATTTTAAGAACTCATCTTCTTCTTATGTTGCAAACAAACCAATATAGGCCTCAGCCTCAGATTCAGACTCTGAAGTTGATTGATCTGTCCAACTTTTCTCTTTCTTAGCTACCAAGGATTTCTCCTTCTTGCTCTTGTGTTGAGACTTCTTTTTATCAGCAGACTCCTTCCTTTTGTCTGGACAGTCAGCCACAACATGTCCAGGTCTGTTGCAGCAATAACAAATAATCTTTGATGCAGTTGTGCTAGGCTTTATCCCACTCCTATCCTTCCTGGATGATTTCCTCTTCTGATAATAGTCATCCTTGGAATGAGATAAGGATGGCTTAGATTTCCACTGCTTCTTCTTTAAGAATCTCTGAAACTACCTTGTGAAAGCAGCAAAGTCTACATCAGAATTACTGCTGTCTGAAATGTGATTATCAGAATTTTTTGAGATCACTTCTGCAGCTTTCTTAGGAGAAGATGGAGGCATCCTCCTATTCTTCCTTGTGGCTTCTACCTTGAAGGCCACTGACTTTTCTCTATAGTCTATCTTTGTATTTTTCTCTTCCTCCTTTCTGGCCAACAGTTGTATCTCATAAGACAGCAATTTGTCAAACAGTGTTGGAGGTGAAATTTCTGTCAGTCTGGCCACTTCCCTTATGGCACAGATCTTTGTATCCCAATCCTTAGTCAAAGACCTAAGGAATTTGTCATTCAGCTCATATGTACTGAAGATTCTTCCATAGGACATTAATTCATTTACAATTCTGTAGAACTTCTTATAACATTCAGTTATGCTATCAGACTTGGCTTGTCTGAAACTCTCATATTCTTGATTAAGCATAGACTTTCTATCTTGTCTAACCTCTTCAGAACCCTCCATGTAGACAACCAATGTGTCTCACATCTCATTGGAGGTTTTGCAGTGAATCAGATTCTGGAATGTTGAGTAATCTATGACACTCACTATAATATTATGTGTTCTTTTATCCATTGTAGCCAAGATGATCTCATCCTTAGTCATTTCTGAAAAATCCTTAGGAATCCTTTGATTAGCATCATGAACAAAAACCTTCATTGGAATATATGGTCCTTCCTTAACTGTTATATAAATTCTAGGATCAGATGCCTCCATAAATAGTCTGACCCTTTCCTTCCATATTTCAAAGATTTCCTTCCTGCAGATAGGCAACTTCATTGAACCAAGTTCTTTATGGTTTTCTCCTGAACCCATCTTCTTTAACTTACTTCTGCCTTACAGATCTTACTCAGACTGTTAAGTCTTTCTTTGAGGAACCTCCCTCTAATACCACTTGAAAGAATGGGTTCCTAAACTCCTAGAGGGGGGGGTGAATAGGTTCAATTCTGTTTCCTTCTAAGGCAGAATATTAATTCAGTTAATTAATAGAAACATATAGTTCTATAGCTATCACAGCACAGAAATAACAATACCACACACAATCACAGATGACACGCTGATTTATAGTGGTTCCCCAAGGTCTGGGTACATCCACTTTCCCCCTTCGCCTATCTAGCAGTGTGCTAGATTAGGCCTAACTTCTTTCCTTCTCCTCAGATCCGCAGATCTTACAGCTCAGAACCCAAACAAGGCTCCTACAACTCAGAGTGAGTCCATACTCCTACAGCTCAGGCAATCTGCCCTACCTCAGCCTTCAACAAGGCCTACAACGCAGAGATGAAAATCTCCTATAACTCAGGCTCTCAGCCCTACCTCAGCCTTCAACAAGGCCTGCCACTCAGAGAACTTAATCTCCTACAACTCAGCCTTTATAAATCAGGCTTACAACTCAGATCTTAAAAAGATCCTACTGAAAATAGATGTAAATTTAAAATTTACCACCACCCTGGTTGAGAGAGAAAGGATGGAAGGTTTCTTGATCAGTTCTTGAAAGAATCTGATGTTAGAGATCAACCTGTCTTAGCTTTCTTCAAAGCTTCTTAAATCTGAACATAGTAGGGTTGATCTCCTTTGAAGTTGATCTTCAGTCAGCTTCTTTCTTGAAATTCAGAAATCAATCTGAATTCTTCTTGGCAGACTAGTTCAGAATCTGCACTTAAGAGACTTGTTGATGTAAGTCCCTTTCTTCACTTGAATAGATGGAGCTCTATCTCTCCAAATTCTTCTGAAGATTCTTCTGAATTCTTCTTTGAATTCTCTTGACAAACTCTGAGTAGATCACCATTTGAGAATGTCTTCTTAGATCTTCTGTTGAAAATCTTCTTCTGTTTTTCGTGTTTATTTTTAACTCATCTCATGTATATTATATGTATTGTCTTCTGTTGATAGAGAATGTCTTTATATAGACTTCCTCTATGGTAATCGGTTGATCCAGTTTCTAACGAACTTTTGATAGCTCTGACAGCTTCAGTAGAATTGTTGAATATCACAGCTATCAAGTCTTCAGTCACTTCTTGAAACTCTGTCTCTGTCAGCAAAGTGTCGAGACTGAACTTCATCATGTGTCGACACAAGTAGACTAAGTGTCGACACAAGCCTTGGTGGTGTCGACACAACTCCCTTGGTGTTGACACTGCTTCTCGACACAACTTCTGTAGAATGTGTCGACACTAATTCTATATATCGACACAGTCACTTCTTCTCTTCACAAAAAATCAACTTTGTTGAAACTCTGCTATGTGTCGACACAAGTCATGTGTGTCGACACAGTTGATGTCGACAAAGTATTCTGTGTGTCGACACTGCCTCTGTGTGTCGACACAGTTGATGTCGACTAAGCTTTTTTGTGTGTCGACACTGCCTCTGTATGTCGACACAGTTGATGTCGACTAAGCTTTTCTATGTGTCGACACTGCCTCTGTGTGTCGACATAGTTTCTTCTGGTGTCGACACAGCCTTTCCAAGTGTCGACACAATTGACTCCAGGTGTCGACACAGCTTTTCTCCAGTGTCGACACAAGCCTTCATAAGTGTCGACACAGCTTCTTCTGGTATCGACTCATGGACTTAGAAACTTTTCCTGCATTCCTGCATTTTCTTAACCTGCACATATAAACTCAAAACAACATCAAATACACATTGATGCATATCATTGAGTAAGGTGAGACTTCTTCAAATCTGGTACACATTTTCCAATGTACCCAACAGGTGGCCAAAGGGGCAGCCGCCCCCTCGCCTTGGCCGCTGGTGGCCAAAGGGGTCGGTCTCCCCCTCCCTCGGCCGCCAGCGCTCAACAAAAGGGAGCAGCGACCTCTCCCCAGCCGTCGGTGGTGGCCCTCCCTCGCCAGTGAACTTAGCGGCAAGTTTGTCGGCCGCCCTTGGAGGCACGCTCTCGTCGTCCGATCGAGAAGCGTCCTCAGCCGTTCAATCCACACGTAACCACCCACTAACCATCAGGTTAGTGGGGGGAATTTCATTAATATTTTAATATTTATTTAATGACAGTATCCAAATAGCAGGATACGCATATCAAAAACTATAGTAAAAAACATTTATGAAGGTGGCTCGGTGTGTGAATAGTCGCGTAACCACCGTAACCACCTCCCGGAGATAATAAAAGGAGCCTCATGCCTCCTCATTTCTCATCTTTTTCTGATCCATCTCTTTGGAGTCTTATTCTTCCTCAGGTCGACGAAACCGCTGGCGAAAGCGGTTGACGAAAAAGGCGGTCGACGAAAAGCGGTCGACAAAACCGCTGGCGAAAGTGGTCGACGAAAAAAGGCGGTCGACGAAAAAGCGCTCGACGAAAGGCGGTCGACGAAAAGAGGTCGACAAAAAAAGGCGGTCGACGAAACCACTGAAAGCGGTCGACGAAAAGGCGCTCGACTACTGAGCAGCCGAGACAAAACTATTTGGAGCAAAAATAACAATTCAATTCAATTATTCCCCGAATCCCGAATCCGAATCCGGTCCGGTGCGGTGCGTGCGCGCGCGCTTGTGTGGTGCATAGATTCTCCTTATGTTCTTTTGAACATATAGAAAAGAGGAACTTTATTAATAAACACTCTCATATGAATGGAGGTAGGCAAGGTGGGACTATATGATTTCATCCTTAGTGAAAGAGGGGTTCCCTCCAAAATTTTAGATTCCCTCCATTTGGTTTTGGAGTTTTTCCCTTTAAATATGGAGCACAAACACCAAACACCTAAAGGCTCCAATAAAACCATTTCCTATAAGAAATGTTATATATATATATATATATATATATATATATATATATATATATATATATATATATATATATATATATATATATATATATATATATCAAATTTCTAACAATCCCCCACAAAAGCGAAAAACCAAAAGCGAACTTCATATATTATAATATTACTTATAAATAAAATCAAATACAAATATGCTTCATCAAGATGTATCTAATGTAATGGGTATAGGTGGAGTGGTTACCTTGAACCTATACTTAGTACTTATATCCTCTACCGAAGATTATAATGTGCTAGAGGCTTTGAATTATAAACTTTGACCGGTAAATTTGATAAGCACCCAAAAGATTGGTTGTTCTTGGGTTAAGGCGGTGGGCGCGTTAATGGTCATGCGCATTCCTTGATTTTTCATGAGGGTTCTTAGGGTGCAGGCCGGATCCCAAAGTCGCGGCCTCACGACTACCCCCAACATAGGTGGTGCCTCAAGAGATATTTGTAACCATATCTCGCAAAGGTATATGCCTTTGGCAACCATTAAGAACTTGACGTTCATCCTATCATGTTACGTAGAGCACATCATCATAGGAATGGGGAGAAAGTTTTCTCAACCTTCAAATTTGTGCTCCCAATTACGCTACATCAACGATTTTGTTTCTACCACATTGAACCCAATTCATGGGATCTCCAATCACATGGGTTGGGTATCCACCGTTGGTAGCGAATCATGTGGGCTTAAGCCTCATTCCCCTCGATGACAATAAAACCTCCCTTCGGGACAATCACTTGGTATGATTATCCGCCAGGTTCAATTCTGACTTTACATAGTTGATTGATATCACTTCTTTTCTTCTTTGTTTCACTGATTTGTACCTGATTCTCATGAACTTATTCATTTTGGTATTAGTACTTGTTGAAGTTGGTGACCGGGCGGTCTGGCGGTCTGTCTTGGAGGGTTAAAGACCGCGCGGTCTGGCAGTTTGTCTCAGCCGTCTTGGAGACCGGGCGGTCTGGCGGTCTACCCTGGCAATCTCTCTTTCTCTCTGGTGGTAGCCGTGCGGTTAGCCCTTCTGTCTAACCACGCGGCTTGTGCGGTTTGTTTTGTATAGTCCGCTTAGTCCTGTAAATTTTTAGTCACACATCTCTTATTTGTATTCTCTCATCTCTCCTCCATTCTATATAAGGGAGGGCATACCTTTGTAATAGATACCTTTTTCGGATAATAAAGTTTCAGTTAAAACCATTTCGGTTTGTTTTCTGTTCGGTTTTAACATGGTATCAGAGGACTCGATCTATTCCTCCTGATTGTGTGCGCTCTCTCTGCTTTCGCGGCTTGATTCTCCGTCTGTCCGCGCGACCTGTCCGCGCGGCTTGCCCCTTCTTTTTTGCGACCTGTTTTCGCGATCTCTTCTATTCACCGCGCTCTTCTTCTTGTTGCCTTCTACCCTCTCCTGCTTGCTAGTCGCCCCGGCCTCATCTTTCGCCGTGCGACTTGTTCTCCTCTGTTCGCCCGACTTTTTCAAGCCGTGCGACTTCTTTCCCCCTGCTTTGCTCTGCTTCTTGGTAGAGGCCTTCCTAGCCGCACGACCTGTTTTTCTGTTCGGCCGGCTTGGTGCTCTTTTCTCTTCTTCGTCTCACCGTTCGGCTTCTTTCTCTTCTCGCGGCTTGTTCTTATCGCCGCGGCTTGCTCCTCTCTTGCTTTCATATCTTTCCCCTCCTCCAGACTGTCCGCCTCCGTGGTCACCTCTTCTGGTAGTGCTCACGTTGTTACTCGCGGAAGATGGCTAATCGACTCTGGTGCAACAAATCATATGACAGGCAATCCTCAATGTTTCTCTCTTCTTGACACACATGCTCAGTTGCCCCCGGTCATTGTTGCTGATGGATCTCCCTCCTCGGTCCATGGGACGGGCATGGTTCAAGTCACTCCATCTCTCTGCCTGGCTGATACCCTCTATGTGCCCAAGTTTCCGTGCAATTTATTATCGGTTACTTCTTTATGCAAGCAACTACGGTGTTCTGTCATATTCACCCCTACCTCTTGTGCTTTTCAGGATCCGGACTCCCAACGGACGATTGCTACCGAGACTGAGAGTGGTGGCCTCTACTTCCTCGACAACGTTTCTACTCTGTCCGCCTTCTCCTCCTCCTCTACAGATCTTCTCCAATGGCATCTTCGCCTTGGACATGCTCCTCCCCGAATTCTACGTCAGCTCCTGCCACACCTCCCTCCTCATCATCCTCCTCTAAACTGTGATGCATGTCAACTTGGCAAACATCACCGCTCATCCTTCCCACCAACGCAAAGTCGGGGCTCTTCCCGTCCGTTCGACCTCGTTCACTCTGACATATGGGGTCCCGCTCCTAACCTCACCATCGGTCGGGGTAGTTCATATTTTGTCACCTTCATTGATGATTTCTCTCGATGTACGTGGGTGTATCTTCTCAAAGATCGCTCCGAGTTGTTCTCTGTTTGGACCTCATTTTATTCTATGGTTAAGACTCAGTTTGATACGTCTATTAAAATCCTTCGTTCTGACAATGCTAAGGAGTATCTTAGCCAAGACTTCTCTTCTTTTTGTATTCATCATGGTGTTCTTCGTCAAACAAGTTGTGTCTACACCTCACAACAAAATGGGGTGGCGGAACGCAAAAACCGTCACCTCCTTGATGTCGCTCGCACTATGATGACTCAAATGCATGTTCCTCGTTCCTATTGGGGCTATGCTGTCCTCCTCTCCTGCTATCTCATCAATCGCCTTCCCTCCACAGTTCTCCACGGTGCTACCCCCTTCTCCATTCTTTATCCGGACAAGGATCCCTTTCCTCTTCCTCTGCACATCTTTGGGTGCACCGCCTTTGTGCACTCTCCCGCTGCCACCCGTGATAAACTCTCACCACGTGCCACTAAATGTGTCTTTCTGGGGTACTCTCCCACTCAGAAAGGTTATTGTTGTTTTGACCCCGTTACCCGCAAGCAATTTGTCTCTGCGGATGTCACCTTCTTTGCCAATGCATCTTACTTCTCTCCCGCTTCCTCCTCTCCTCCTCCTGATCCTACTTCTCATACCAACCCATCCATTCCCTCTGCTCCCACTGATGTTCTGCCATCTCCACCCACTCCACCATCTTCCCCATCCCCATCATCTCCACCCTCTACTCTGCTCTCTCCCTCCACTCCGCTGCCATCTCTCTCTACTCCCGGGCCAGCTCTCTCCACCACGGATACTCCGGATACTGAGGCACCTGCTGACCTGGATCTCCCGATTGCTCTTCGCAAAGGGGTTCGGGCATGTACCCAACACCCGCTTGCTGCAGTTGTTTCCTACGATCGTCTTACCCCTTCTCGCAGAGCTTTTGCACTGGCTATCTCGGCCACTGCCACCCCCCGTACCTACCAGGAGGCCCTTACTATTCCTCATTGGAAAGTTGTCATGGATGAGGAGATTGCTACTCTCACTGAACGGGGTACCTGGACCCTTGTTCCTCCTCCTTTCGACACAGATGTTGTTGGTTGTCGCTGGGTCTTCGTGGTGAAGTTTCTCCCGGATGGCAGTGTGGATCGTTATAAGGCTCGCCTGGTTGCCAAGGGTTTTACCCAAACTTATGGCATTGATTACTTTGACACTTTCTCTCCAGTGGCTCGTCTCAGTACTATTAGGGTTCTTCTCTCTGTGGCTGTCAACAGGGATTGGCCCATCTCGCAGCTAGATGTTAAGAATGCCTTCCTCTATGGTGATCTGCAGGAAGATGTTTACATGGAGCAACCTCCTGGGTATGTTGCTCAGGGGGGGACACGGGTATGCCGGCTAAAGAAGGTTATCTATGGCCTCAAGCAGAGTCCTCGTGCCTGGTTTGACAAGTTCAGTGGCATTGTTGCGGCCATTGGTTTTACAAGAAGCTCAGCAGATCACTCCTTGTTTGTTCGGAAAACCGCCTCTGGTCTTGTTGTTCTTGCGGTTTATGTTGATGACATTCTTCTTACTGGCGATGACCATGATGGGGTATTGATGACCAAGAAACACCTTCATCAACATCTGGTCACAAAGGATATGGGCTCCCCGAAATACTTTCTGGGGATTGAAATCTCTAGAAAGCCCAACTCCATGGTCCTTTCCCAACGGAAGTATGCTCTTGATCTTTTAAAGGAGACAGGACTGACTGGTGCTAAACCTGCACGTTGTCCTATGGCTGCTGGAGAAGACAAAACTTAGACAGATGACTCGCCTCTTCTCTCCGATCTTACGAGATACCGGCGTCTGGTGGGCAAGCTCATATATCTCACGGTAACCAGACCCGATATCTCTTATGCTGTTGGCAAGGTGAGCCAGTTCATGCAAGCTCCGAGGGAGTGTCATCTACAATCTGCTCTGAGGATATTAGAGTATATTAAAGCTGCTCCAGGGAAAGGACTCCTATTTCAGAAGAATGGTCACCTAAGGGTTGAAGCTTACTCTGATTCAAGTTATGCGGATGACAAAGGGGACCGTAAATCGACGTCAGGTTTCTGCACGTTTGTTGGAGGCAATCTTGTGAGTTGGAAGAGCAAGAAACAGTCTGTAGTTTCCAGGTCTAGTGCAGAGGCGGAATATCGCAGCATGGCATCGACTACATGTGAGTTGAAGTGGTTGCGGGCTCTCATGCTTGACTTAGGAGAGGTTTACAACTATCCTCTTCCTATGTTCTGTGACAATAAGGCCGCGATATACATTTCCAAAAATCCGGTCTTTCATGAGAGAACAAAACACATAGAAGTCGACTGTCATTTTATTCGGGAAGAAATATTGAAGAAACAGATTTGCACTCCATTTGTCACTTCCGACAACGAGTTGGCAGATGTCTTCACCAAGCCGGTGTCCGCTTCCTTTTTCCACATCTGCGACAAGCTGGGCATGATCGATATATATGCTCCAGCTTGAGGGGGAGTGTTGAAGTTGGTGACCGGGCGATCTGGCGGTCTGTCTTGGCGGGTTGAAGACCGCGCGGTCTGGCGGTTTGTCTCAGCCGGCTTGGAGACCGGGCGGTCTGGCGGTCTACCCTGGCAATCTCTCTTTCTCTCTGGTGGTAGCCGTGCGGTTAGCCCTTCTGTCTAACCGCGCGGCTTGTGTGGTTTGTTTTGTATAGTCCGCTTAGTCCTGTAAATTTTTAGTCTCACATCTCTTATTTGTATTCTCTCATCTCTCCTCCATTCTATATAAGGGAGGGCATACCTTTGTAATAGATACCTTTTTCGGATAATAAAGTTTCAGTTAAAACCATTTCGGTTTGTTTTCTGTTCGGTTTTTACAGTACTATTAGATGCAGTTAAATCAATAACAGATTTATTATCACAATGCAAAGAAATAGCAGGTATAGGTTTTGCAAGTAAAGGAATTTCTGAAAGTAATTTTTTGATCCATTCAGCTTCGGCATATGTTGTGTCCAAAGCTATAAGCTCTAATTCCATGGTACTCCTAGAAATGACTGTTTGTTTTGTAAAATCCCATGAAATGGCGGCTCCTCCAAGGAGGAACACATACCCAGTCGTTGACTTAACGTCTAACGAATCAGTTACCCAATTCGCATCTGAATAACCTTCTAGTACTTCGGGAAATCTCAGGTACACTAAACTATAATCTAAAGTTCCGCGAAGGTACTTAAATATTCTATTTAATGCTATCCAATGATCATCACTTGGATTACTAGTATATCTACTAAGTCGGCCTACGACATAGGAAATGTCGGGCCTAGTGCGGTTAGCTATGTATAGGAGTGATCCTATCATTTGAGCATACTTATATTGATCAACTAGTTCACCCATATTTTTACAAAGTTTTGTGCTAGCATCATATGGAGTAGAGGCGGGAGCGGAATCGTATAAATTAAATTTATTTAACATTTTCTCAATCGAATGTGATAGAGATAAAGAAACACTAGAATCGGTTTTAACTAGTTTCATTCATAATATGATATTTGCTACTCTCAAATCTTTCATATCAAATTTGGAAGATAGATTATTTTTAGTTTCATTAATTAATTCAATTGTGTTTCCAAAAATTAAAATATAATCTACATAAAGGCATAATAAGACAATTCCATTTCCATCTTGTTTGGCATAGATGCATTTGTCAAATTCATTAGATTTGAAACCAAGAAATGAGACTACGGAGTCGAATTTTTGATACCATTGCTTAGGAGCTTGTTTCAATCCATAAAGAGATTTAATTAATTTGCATACTTTAGATTCTTGACCTTTGACTACAAAACCTTCGGGTTGAGACATGTAAACTTTTTCTTCTAAGTCTCCATGTAAGAAGGCAGTCTTGACATCCATTTGATGGATAAGCAACTTAAAGATCGATGCTAAGGTGACTAGAATACGAAGAGAGGTAATTCTAACTACTGGAGCGTATGTATCTAAAAAGTCTATTCCTTGTTTTTGAGCATAATCTTTAGCTACAAGGCGGGCCTTATATTTATCTATGGAGCCATCCGGTTTTAATTTCTTCTTAAAAATCCATTTACAGCCTATGGCTTTAGCACTAGGAGGTAACTCGGTTAGAATCCATGTTTTATTTTCAAGTATAGAATTAATTTCTATATTTATTGCTTCTTTCCAAAAAGGATGATCAGATGAGGTCATAACTTCCTCAAATGTCTTAGGATCTCCTTCAACTAGATAGGTGAAGTATTCCTCCCCAAAGGTTCTTTCGGTTCTAACTCTCTTACTTCTTCTAGGTTCATCAATTCCTAATGGTTCTAAAGAAGAAGTTGAAGGTTGGTTTGAGCTAGTTGAAGGTTGAGATGAGTTGTTAAATTTAAAAGGGAATTTATCCTCAAAGTAGACTGCATCTCTAGCTTCTATAATAGTGTTATTAGATATTTCACTAATTTGTGAATTAGTAATTAAAAATCTATTAGCACTACTATCTGACGCATTAGATATTTCACTAATTTGTGAATTAGTAATTAAAAATCTATTAGCACTACTATCTGACGCATAACCTATGAAAATATAGTCTAAGGTTTTAGGTCCTATTTTTTTCTCTTTGGTTCAGGGATTGCTACCTTAGCTAAACACTCCCATACTCTAAGATTTGGAGGTTAGGATTTCTTAATTTAAATAGTTCAAATGGTGTTTTATCACAATATTTTAAAGGAATCCTATTAAGGACAAACGAGGAGGTGAGCAACGCTTCTCCCCAAAGATTCTCTAGGGCACCGGACTCGGCTAATATAGCATTGAACATATTCATCAAGGTCCGATTTTTACGTTCATCCACCCCATTAGATTGAGGCAAATATGGAGCAGTTACTTGATGAATTATCCCATGTTCTTGGCAAAGTTGGGTTAGTTCATTTGAAGTGTACTCTCCACCTCGGTCGGATCTAAGAATTTTGATGGAGGATCCTAATTGATTTTCTACCTCAGCTTTGAAAATCTTAAAATACGGAAAAACTTCATCTTTTGTATTTAATAAATATATGTAACAAAATTTGGTGAAATCATCTATGAATGTTACAAAATATTTATTTTCACCTCTAGTAGGTTGGCGGTTTGAATCGCATACATCCGAATGTATTAATTCTAAAGGTTTTGAAGTTCTATCTACTGATTTAAAAGGTTTCCTAAAAAATTTAGCTTGCACGCAAATTTCACATTTGGCGCTTGATCCAATATTAATTTTAGGAATTAAATTTAAAGACATCATTTTTTTCATACAATCAGAATTCACATATCCTAATCTAGCATGCCAAAAACCAGGAGAAGAACTTTGAACTAAAGAAGAAAATATTTGATTAACTTCTAAATCAGCAACATTCAATTTGAATAATCCATCACAAACATAGTCATTACCAATAAAAAAATCATTCAAAGTTATTACAACTTTATTAGATTCTAAAACTATCTTGTAGCCTTTCTTCACTAATAAAGAGTCGCTAACAAGATTCTTCCTAACTCTCGGCACATAGAGCACATCATGCAAGGCTAGTGTCTTCCCGGATGTCAACCTAAGATCCACTCGCCCGCGTCTAAGAATTTGAGCCGAAGAGGCATCTCCTAATATCACGCTTCCTCCACTAATGTCCTGAAAGGTGGCAAAGCAAGAACGATCAAAACAAGTATGAACATTTGCTCCTGAATCAAGCCACCAATCTGATGAACAAGTGAGATAAAGACTAGGAGAATAATCTAACCTGAAGATAGGTTGGTTTGGTGCTTGAATCATATTTACTTGTGGCTTGGAGCCTTGAGATTTGCCGACCACCAGTTCAGTTTTCTTGTAGAAACAGTTGGTAGACAGGTGGTTGGTGCAGCCGCAAATGAAACACCATTTCTCTCTACCTAGGTTTTGGTTTGAGGAACTAGGCTTGAATTGATTGAGTTTTTGATGACGGGAACCTTGATGGAAAGGTTTCTTTTGGTTCTTTCCTTTGGCTTTAAAGTGATGGTGGGAGGAAGGATTGCCTTGCGATTCGGTGAGATTTACTTTAGGAGCAAGGTTTTTGGGAGTTTTGGAATTTTTACTCTTATGTTCTTCCTCTATGCGGATTGCATTTTGGATTTGAACATAAGTAAGGTTTGATTGGTCTTGCCTTAGTCTAGTGCTAAAGTCGGACCAAGAGTCGGGAAGAGCATCAATAAGACATGCCACTAAATAATTTTCGGAAAGGATTGAGCCATCGGCTCGGATCTTGGACAACGTCTCATCTAGTTGATGGAGTTGAGGATTGATTGGCTTGGAAGCATCAATCTTGAATTTGTGGAGGTTGGAAACATTGTAGCATTATATACCCGCATTGTCAAGGTTATAGCGTGCTTCAAGTGCATACCACAAATCCTTAGCCGTACGATATTGAAGGAAGACATCGTAAAGGCTGTCGGACAAAGCACTTAGGATTCGGTTACGACAATGATATTCAACATCTACTGGATCTCTATAAGAGACACGTCTTACGTAAGTTCTAGTGGTGTTTGCAGATGAGGATGAGGATGATGGTAGAGACGAAGCAACTGCATTTACAGTGCTAGGGATTTCAGTTTCTGAAGAGGGGCATCAAAGATGGCACACAAAAGACCAGGGTATTCAACCAATATTCTACTTGAGCTTGCCCACGACGAAAATCATTTCCATTAAATTTCTCGGGTTTGATACCAGCAGAATCCTCAGATCTAGAAGCCATTACAGTTTTTTGAAAATTAAAATATAAATAATAAATTGATATACATATGAAAATGAGAGTAGACAGAATCATTTTGATTAATTTGATTTTATTTATTTGTTTGACGTGAAATTAACAACTTCTTTAGACTGGTGGAATAATTTTCTTATTTATTCCAGAATAATATATATATATATATATATATATATATATATATATATATATATATCGAAAAAACAAGACATAACAGCGGTAAAATATAGATCTAGAACATTTTGATCTTTTAAAACTGATCTAAATAGTGAAGGAGCGAAATAAAATTTATAGGTTTAGAATCGAGCCTGGGAAAGACGTGTAATCACTGCCCTAAAGAAGTTGAACCACCCTCCGACAGGGCTTTCAACCGATGCTCACTCCTCCAAGGTACAACACCCAGCTAGATCCCGAAACTCCGATGTGCGCGGACACCGAAGAAGCACAGAGCACCCGAACCACCACTTGATGAAGCAAATGTGAAGAAGATGAAAACAAAAACGGCCAGTTTCAAAAAACCGTAGAAAGAATAAATATATCGCCTTAAAACGATTCCTGAAAAGGCGTTATCTGAAATCTCGGTAAACAGAAGAAATAAATTCGTCATTAATTTTGACGGTTATGAATGGTAAGAAAAGAAAAGAACGTTGGAAATGTCTGCGTAATTAAAGCTCGACAAAAAAGCGGTCGACGAAACCGCTGGCGAGAGCGGTCGACAAAAAGGCGGTCGACGAAAAAGCGCTCGACGAAAGGCGGTCGACAAAAAGCGGTCGACGAAACCGCTGGCGAAAGCGGTCGATGAAAAAGGCGGTCGACGAAAAGCGGTCGACGAAACCGCTGGCGAAAGAGGTCGACGAAAAAAGGCGGTCGACGAAAAAGCGCACGACGAAAGGAGGTCGACGAAAAAAGGCGGTCAACGAAACCGCTGAAAGCGGTCGACGAAAAGGCGCTCGACTACTGAGCAGCCGAGACAAAACTATTTGGAGCAAAAATAACAATTCAATTCAATTATTCCCCAAATCCCGAATCTGAATCCGGTCCGGTGCGGTGCGTGCGCGCGCGCGCGTGTGTGGTGCATAGATTCTCCTTATGTTCTTTTGAACATATAGAAAAGAGGAACTTTATTAATAAACACTCTCATATGAATGGAGGTAGGCAAGGTGAGACTATAGGATTTCATTCTTAGTGAAAGAGGGGTTCCCTCCAAAATTTTGGATTCCCTCCATTTGGTTTTGGAGCTTTTCCCTTTAAATATGGAGCTCAAACACCAAACACCTAAAGGCTTCAATAAAACCATTTTCTATAAGAAATGTTATATATATATATCAAATTTCTAACATTAAATATCTGGATGGGGAACCAAAGGGGAAGGCAAATGCAAGTTTTTTTTTATTGTCTGATTCCTCTCTCTAGTTACTCTCTCTCTCTCTCTCTAACCCCTTGCCTTATCTCACCGAACCTGCACCCAGCCCTGTTGCCCTAGTCGTGCACCTTGTCGCGATTTTTCGTGATCCGCTCCCGCCGCCTCCGCTGTTCGCAAGCCGCCGCCATAGCACATCGGAGCTCCTCCTCCTCCCTCGAGGACTTCCCGCGTGCACGCGCTCTCAATCTAGGGCACCGTTATAATTTGGTATCAGAGGGAACTCTCCTCCCCGTCGATGAAACTCAAGATCTGTCGCCTTCTACCCCATCCGACCGCTTCGCACCACCGGCTCCGCCCCGACCTGCGCAGCCCCGACCGAGCCCCTCCCCGACCTGCTCTGCCCCGATCGGCTCCTCCCCGACCTGCTCTGCCCCGACAGGCCCCGCCCAGCCAACTCTGCCCCGACCGGCTTCGCCCCGTCCGCTCACTGTCAACCTTACCGCAAAACGCATCCTACTCGGCTCCTCCATCGACGGGACCCACTTGCTCGCTGCCTCTATCAGGCTACTTCTGCTGCTGGTCCCTCTTTCCTCCAATCCCTCTGGAGTTGATTACCCACCAATTTCATCCCATGCAATTGTCGACCAGCCCACCCTCAATCAATTTTTTGAGTCCCTCGCCTAGCGGATAACAACGCCCTTATTATTGTCATCACCACCCAATTAGCGGCTAACCGAACGACCCAACCAACAACATGCACCACCACTGATGTGCCGGTTCCGCCAACCCTGTCAGAGTTTTTACCCCCCGAGACACGAGGGCAATGGTGTGTCGCGATATATATGGCTGGATTTTCCAATTTTCGACGGCCACGAAGACCTCTGGTCTGGCTCTCGTTGCGAGCAGTTATTCACTCATCAGCGCACCCCTTGGGAAGAGTGGCTCAATATTGCTTCCTTTCACTTGATGGGCCCCACCAAACTTTGGTTTTCCCAGCTGCAACGAGAGAAACCACTCCAATCTTGGGAAGATTTCAAAGTAAGTTGTACCCTCCGCTTCGGGCCACCTCTCCACAGCAATACCTTGGGGGATCTCATATCTCTCCAGCAGACCGACGGATCGACAAGTACCTCAAACAGTTTCAGCTCCGCCTGGCCCGCACTCCCTCAGTTTCCTACAAAGCAGGTGCTCATCTTCACGACAAGATTCCATGAACGCCTTTGCATAGACGTGGACTTTCAAGCCCCCGCAGATCTGACAACTGCAATGAGTTTGGCTCGCAACTGCGAGAAGCGTCTGCTCTTGGATCTCCCTCATCTACATCACTCAGACATCGAGGGGCCCAGTCATACCCCGCGCCCTCTGCCCTCGCCCACAGTCAGTCTCCTCGCTCTGACCTGCGATGTCGACCGCCCGGATACCATTCGTTGACTGTCACCACAGGATATGAGTGGTCGTCGTGCCAAGGGCCTCTGTTACAACTGCGACGAGCCATTTTCTATGGACATCACTGCAAGCGTCTTTTCTGGTTGGAGGTAGACTACCCGCCTGCAGCATGGGATACTGACACTGACACAGTGGATCCAACGTCGACCGTCACCACAAAACAAGCTTGAGGGCAAGCTTGTCGTCGGGCATGGTGGAGATGTTACGGTCCCACTTTGAGCATGCCTCGATTGCGTATATTATAGACCATCATATAGTTCTACTCTTTATTTTATTATTATGCGCGCTTTTTGATCCTCCGTGTCTAATCCTAAGGAGGGGACATTTTGGTGTGACTACTTAAATACCCGAATGGGGAACCAAAGGGGAAGGCAGAATGCTAAGTTTATTTTTTTTTCTATTTCCTCGCTCTAGTTCCTCTCTCTCTCTCTCTCTCTCTAACCCCTTCCCTTATCTCACCAAACCCGCACCCAGCCCATCGCCCAGTCGTGATTTCCGCGATCCGCTCCCACCGCCTCCGTTGTTCGCAAGCCGCAAACCGCCGCTGCCGCCATAGGTCGCAGGAGATCCTCGTCCCTCGAGGACTTCCCTCCTCTTTCCCGTGCACGCACTCTCAATCTAGGGCACGTAACACACTCTATAAATACAAAGTCATTGCATGAAATAAGAGTATTCAAAAATTATCCTACTCGCAGTTTAACCATGGCTCCGTTTGACATGGTGATGACAGTCATGAACATAGGGGTTAAATTGTCATTCGTTAATGCCCACCAAAAGAACTTCATCCCCGTTTATGTTCAAACGGATAATGTTTGTTAGGTGATCTTTAATGAATGACGGTGTAACCCATGCGTAAACGACCACCACCGTGCCAAACGGAGCTATTAACATGTGATACAAGGAACCCCCGAAATCATGATTATCAGACCCCTAAACTATTGGTCCAGTTTTCAGTTAGGGAAAAAAAATTTAATATTACCATCAACCTTATAACATTCACTTCTGCAATGCCCAAAAGAATTTTGACCGCAATTTTAGAACGGGCTGTCGTATCTACTGCCCACTTCTATTACATTTTAGATTACAAACAATCCAGCCTTCCTTTTGATTATCCTAGAAAAGGGGAAAAAATAAAATAAAATGGGGCTATAAAATTGGGCAGCTAATTTGCTAAAACCATGTCTTCAGTTGAAGTGATCGCTGCTGCTGCAGCTTCCAGTCTTCTCCAAACAACCTGCCTATGCTCCGCCTCGTCCTTGTCCCTGGCTTCCTTCTCTATATACTGCTGTTCGCATTCTTCGAACAGCTCTCCATCCATGTCAAGGAACATTTTTCTTACGTTTGATGTCAGGCCATGAACCGCCTGATTCCAATGACCGCGCATGTTCTTCTCCAGCGCACAGTATATGATCGGAAAGACGGTGCCACGGTTCTGAGCGATTAAGCTCACAATGTGATCGTTGTTCCACAAGAACAAGGCGCGTTCGGCTACCTGGTAAGTTCATGGATCATGAAATCATCAAAGTGTAAGAACAAAATATCATCTTTCTGTCAAAGTACCAGTAAATAACTGGAACATGAGATGGAATGGAATAAAATTTAGGAGTTATCTGGTTGCTTGTTAATTTGTGTCAATTACAAAATTTAGGCTTCATTTGAGGGGGGTGGCTTATTTTCACTGGTCAAGCGTTTACGGCCGCATGAACCGGACCTTACTTATGGTCTGGTTCATACGGTCGTAATCATTTGACCGGTGAAAATAAGTCCACCCAAACGGAGCCTTAATGCGAAGATGAACGGCTTTATTTTGAGAGCAGGTCGGGTTCAAAAATCATACTGATTACTAATTACATCCAATCAAATATTGAAGTTTAGTCAATTCATATTTTTTGAATATATTCTTTTACTTGGGGAACAAAATGAGAATTAAAATTAAAAACAGCATTCAAGCTTTTATCCCACTATAGTGGTGGTCGGCTATATGGATCGTTTGTCTCCATTGTGCCCTATCTTTAGCTATAATATCAGTAATGCCTGCGTACATCATGTTTTTCCTTATAGTTTCATTTCAAGACATCCTCCTCAGTTAAACATGCCTAGTGACCAAACTCTCACAACGCCTAGTAGGTGCCTCTAATGATCTCCTTTGTACGTGTCCAAACCATCTTAGTCGAGCTTCTCACATCTTCTTTGCAATTGATGTCACTCTTGTCTTATATCTGATATATTCATTCCTAATTTTATCTAGTCTAGTGTGTCCACACATCCACCTAAGCATTCTCATCTCTGCAACTTCCATTTTTTGTTCATATACACAATTCATTGTCGAACACTCCAACCAATAGAGCATCGTTGGTCTAATTGAAGTACGGTAAAACTCCTCTTTAAGTTTTAATGGCACTTTACAATCACATAAGATCCCTGACGCACCTCTCCACTTCAACCATTCTGCCTGGATTCTATGCATATCTTTATCAACACCTCCATCTTTTGAACTATTGATCCAAGATATTTAAAGCACTCACTGCAGAAAATATCTTGTCACCCAACTTAATAACGAAGTCATCCGTGCAATCATTGATGCACACATCTTGAAGCAAAGGAAAGAAAAATTGAACTTCAAAGTGAGTCATTAGAAGCTTGCAGTTCAATACGATCATAGTAACAAGCATAATTCATCTGTTAGATCCAACAGGCGGCACAGATTTTTGATTCATTCTAAATCAGATCAGCATTGAAAAAGTGCAGTGGATATCCAAGCCACCCAAACTTGGATCAGATGGCTGCGATTCTTTTGTTAGAAAGTAGAGAACAAGAAGCGAAAAGTAGAGAACAAGAGAACAAACTTTTGAATAATTGAAATTTTATTATCCAAAAAAGATATCATTTACAAAGGTATGGCCTCCCTTATATAGAATGGAGGAGATAAGAAAGAGAGTATACAAACAATGTGGGACTAAACATTTACAGTACTGAGCGGCTAGAATAATGGAGACCGCATAGGCCGCGCGGTTAGACAGGTGGGCTAACCGCTCGGCAACTCCAGCAGGATAGAACAAACCGCAGAGGTAGACCGACAGACCGCCCGGTCTACAACCCGCTGGATCAGACCGCTAAGTCGCTCGGTCAACAAACCGCTGGATCAGACCGCCAAGCCGCCCGGTCTAATACTTCAACACTCCCCCTCAAGCTGGAGCATAGATATCAATCATGCCCAGCTTGTCACAAATGCGGAAGAAGGAAGTAGAAACCGGCTTGGTGAATATATCTGTCAACTCCTTGTCAGAGGTGACAAAAGGAGTACAAATCTGATTCTTCAAAATCTCCTCCCGAATGAAGTGACAGTCAACCTCTATATGCTTCGTTCTCTCATGGAAGACCGGATTTCTGGATATGTGTATAGCGGCCTTGTTGTCACAGAACATAGGGAGAGGACAATCATATACCTCGCCCAGGTCAAGCATGAGAGCCCGCAACCACTTTAACTCACACGTAGTTGACGCCATACTCCGGTATTCTGCTTCGGCACTGGATCTGGAAACAACAGACTGTTTCTTGCTCTTCCAACTCACGAGATTACCTCCAACAAAGGTACAAAAACCTGACGTGGATTTACGATCGCCTTTGTCATCCGCGTAACTTGAGTCTGAGTAGGCCTCAACCCGCAGATGGCCATTTTTCTGGAAGAGTAACCCTCTGCCCGGTGCTGCTTTGATATACTCTAAAATCTTCAGGGCGGACTGAAGATGACACTCCCTGGGAGCTTGCATAAACTGACTGACCTTTCCTACAGCATAGGCGATGTCGGGTCTAGTCACCGTGAGATAGATGAGTTTCCCTACCAAACGTCTGTACCGTGTGACATCAGATAGAGGAGGCGATTCATCCGTCCACGTTTTGTCTTCTCCAACAGCCATGGGAAGATGAGCTGGTTTGGCACCTGTCAAGCCTGCTTCTTGAAGAAGATCAAGGGCATACTTCCGTTGAGAGAGAACCAAGGAGTCAGGTTTCCGAGAGATTTCTATCCCCAAAAAGTATTTTGGGGAGCCCATATCCTTCGTGACCAAGTGCTGACGGAGGTGCTTCTTCGTCAAGTCCACCCCATCTCGGTCATCACCAGTAAGGAGAATATCATCCACATATACGGCCAAAACCACCAGTCCCGAGGCCGTTTTGCGAATGAATAAGGAGTGATCGGCCGAACTCCTTTGAAAGCCGATGGTTGCCACAATACCACTGAATTTTTCGAACCATGCCCGAGGGCTCTGCTTTAGGCCATAAATGGCCTTCTTCAAATGACAGACACGTGTCTCCCCCTGAGCAACATACCCAGGAGGTTGCTCCATATAGACGTCCTCCTGAAGATCGCCATAGAGAAAGGCATTCTTCACATCAAGCTGAGAAATATCCCAAGCCCGGTTAACAGCCACAGAAAAGAGAACCCGGATGGTGCTGAGGCGAGCAACCGGAGAGAAGGTATCAAAGTAATCAACGCCATAAGTCTGAGTAAAGCCCTTGGCCACCAGCCGGGCTTTGTAGCGATCCACAGTGCCGTCGGGGCGAAACTTCACAACAAAGACCCAGCGACAGCCAACCACATCAGTGCCCACGGGAGGAGGAACCAGGGTCCAGGTACCCCGTTCAGTAAGAGTAGCCATCTCCTCATCCATGGCAGACTTCCAATGAGGGAGAGCGAGAGCCTCTTGGTAGGTACGAGGAGTAGAAGTAGCAGAGATAGCCAAGGCAAAACACCTGCGAGAAGGAGAAAGCTGATCATAAGAAACAACAGTCGTGAGCGGGTGTTGAGTACACGCCCGCACCCCTTTGCGAAGGGCAATGGGAACATCCAGATCATCGGGAGCGTCGGCGACGGGAGCGTCAGCGACCGGAGCGTCCGTGGCGGAGAAGGCTGGCCCGGGACTAGAGAGAGACGGCAGCGGAGAGGAGGGTGGAGGGGTGGGTGGGGAGACGGACTGGGAAGGAGTGGGTGGAGGAGGAGACGAAGGTGGGAAAACGTCGAGAGGTGTGGAAGGAACGGAGATATCAGAAGGAAGAGAAGGAAGAGAAGAGGAAGGAGAGAAATAGGAAGCATTTTCGAAAAAAGTCACATCTGCGGAGACAAACTGCTTGCGGAGAAGGGGGTCAAAGCAGCAATAGCCTTTTTGAGCGGTAGAGTACCCCAAAAAGACACATTTGGTGGAACGGGGGGAAAGCTTGTCGCGGGTAGCGGAGGGAGCGTGAACAAAGGCCGTACAGCCAAAGACACGGAGAGGAAGAGGAAAAGGTTCCTGGTGGGGGTAGAGAAGAGAGAAGGGAGTCCGGCCGTGGAGGACCGTGGAGGGAATGCGATTGATAAGATAGCAAGCGAGGAGCACAGCGTAGCCCCAGTAGGAACGAGGGACGTGCATCTGCGCCATGAGAGTACGCGCAACATCAAGCAGGTGACGGTTTTTACGCTCCGCCACCCCATTCTGTTGGGAGGTGTAAACACAAGTCGTTTGATGAATGAGGCCGTGTTGGTGAAAGAACGCGGAGAACTCATGAGACAGATATTCCTTGGCATTATCAGAACGTAAGACTTTAATAGAGATAGCAAATTGAGTCTTAATCATAAAGTAAAAAGATTGCCAAACAGAAAACAGTTCAGAGCGATCCTTTAAGAGATACACCCAGGTACATCGAGTAAAATCATCGATAAAAGTGACAAAATAGGAACTGCCCCGACCAACTGTGAGGGTAGGAGCAGGACCCCATACATCAGAATGAATAAGATCAAAAATGCGAGAGGAGCCACGGCCTTGCTTCGGCGGGAAGGAGGAGCGATGATGTTTGCCAAGCTGACACGCATCACAGTTGAGCGGAGAACTGGTGGGAGGTAAGTGGGGCAGAAGCTGACGAATAAGCCGAGGAGGAGGATGTCCAAGACGAAGATGCCACTGAAGGAGATCGGTGGAGGAGGAGTAGGCAGAAAGAGCGGAAACATCGTCGAGGAAGTAGAGGCCGCCGCTCTCAGTCCCAGTAGCAATCGTCCGCTGGGTCCTCGGGTCCTGAAAAGAACAAGTAGTGGGAGTGAATAAAACGGAGCACTGAAGTTGCCGGCATAAAGTAGTAACAGATAACAAGTTGCACGGGAACTTCGGGACATAGAGGGTATCCTCCAAGCAAAGCGATGGAGTGAGTTGAACCATGCCCGTCCCATGAACCGGAGACGGGGAACCATCCGCCACACGAACTGGGGGTAAGCGGTCATGGGTCTCAAGACGGGAGAAGCAATGAGGGTTGCCCGTCATATGATTGGTGGCACCGGAGTCAATCAGCCATTTACCTTGGGTAACGACGTGGGCACTACCTGACGTCGTGGCCACCGAGGCAGACGGCCTAGAAGAGGCGGAGGCCGAAGGAGCATCACCGGAAGGGCGAAGATGAGGATGTTTCTGCCAGCAGCGGTCAACAGTATGACCAGTACGATTGCAGTGAGAGCAGAAGAACCGGGAGGAACCCCGTCCGCCAGAGGAGCTTCGGCCACTCGGGCCCCCCCGCTGAGCTTGGTGAGCAGAGGAGTCCTGGGAAGGGGGGGAGGCCAACAGAGGCCGCTGGAGGAGCGAAGTAACGGCGGCAATGCGAGCCGCAGTGGCATCCAAAGTAGGAGATTCCGCCTCACCCAAGATCTGCTGGCGGATCATATCATAAGAGTCGGGAAGACGAAGAAGATAACAAACAACCAGGAGTTCCTGGAAGTGTTTGTGCTGGTCGGCCAAGTCCGCGGAGAAGGGGCGATTCTGGAGGATTTCAGCCCCAAGGGCCTGAACCTGCTGATAAGCCGCAGCTGGGGACATGGAAGGGCGGGCGAAGAGGTCCGCATAGAGAGTATAAATGCGGGACGTCTGGCCCCCCTTAGAATAGAGAGCAGCGAGGTGAAGCCATGCGGCCTTGACCGTCTCATCATGGCGAATGACGGGAAGGCACTCATCAGAAAGACTGTTGGCCAGCCAGGTGCGAACAAGAGCATCACTCGCATCCCAGTCATCAAACTCAGGAGAGGTGCGAGGAGGAGGGTCATCGGTGAGGTGATGACGCTTGCGTTGAGAACGAAGGAGAAAGGTGAAAGAGACGCTCCAATCGGGATAGTTGGAGCCCACAAGCTTGGAAAGGGTGCCAAGGTTGCCCGAAGGAGGAGGAGGAGAAGGAGCTGCAGGAGTAGTGGTGAGACCGGAGGTAGTCATAGAATCCGGAAGCAGAAGAAGCCGCACGAACAGGAGCGGTTAGAAAGACAGAGGAAGCCGCGCGAACAGTAGCGGCTAGAAAGAGACGCTGCGGGGAAGAGGTCGCGCGGACTGAAAAGGCCGAGCGAACAGAAGAGAGGAGAAGAGCAGGTGACCGCGACCAAGATGCGGGTAAGAAAGAGACAACCCGCACGGTCAGGCAGATCACAGCAGCGGCTAGAAGGTGGTCAAAGGCTCGGCGGGGAAGAAGTCGCACGAACTGAGAAGCCCGAGCGAACAGAAAGGAGGAGAAGAGCTGGCGACCGCGACCAAGATGCGGGTGAGAAAGGAACAACCCGCACGGTCAGGCAGATCACAGCAGCAAGCCGCGAGTAGAGAGACAATACACACGCGGACAGGGACAGGCCGCAACGACTAGGAAGTCGGAGAGGCAAGAAAGAACAAGGGGCGCGGCGACAACGGAACAGGTCGCTGCGACAACAAGGAGAAGGAGAAGAGAACCAAGAAGGAGCAAGCCGCGCGAACAGATTGGCGGACAGAATCAAGCCGCGCGGATAGAAACAGGCCGCGCGGATAGAAGAGAGGGCAAGCCGCGAATCAAGTCGCAGAGCGCGGAAAAGAAGTCGCGAACAACAGAGGGCGCACAGAATCAATAGGAAATGACCGTGTCCTCTGATACCATGTTAGAAAGTAGAGAACAAGAAGCGAAAAGTAGAGAACAAGAGAACAAACTTTTGAATAATTGAAATTTTATTATCCAAAAAAGATATCATTTACAAAGGTATGGCCTCCCTTATATAGAATGGAGGAGATAAGAAAGAGAGTATACAAACAATGTGGGACTAAACATTTACAGTACTGAGCGGCTAGAATAATGGAGACCGCATAGGTCGCGCGGTTAGACAGGTGGGCTAACCGCTCGGCAACTCCAGCAGGATAGAACAAACCGCAGAGGTAGACCGACAGACCGCCCGGTCTACAACCCGCTGGATCAGACCGCTAAGTCGCTCGGTCAACAAACCGCTGGATCAGACCGCCAAGCCGCCCGGTCTAATACTTCAACATCTTTAACGACACCTCAACAATTATCTTGTACATCCACATCCAGTTCTATACATTCATGTCGCAAGCAAATATATAACCAAATTTAGTACTAAATCATCTAAGCCAAAAAAAGTCATGTGAATATTGGTTAATGTTAGAATAACCCATGTATTGGGCCCATCTTTTGGGCCCATTATTGCTCTCTTTTCTTTTAGTCTCACATCTTATATAGGATTTATTCTCTCTCTCTCTTCCTCCTATATATTTGTATTCTCTCCTTGTATTTACATACTCAATCAATACATACAAGTTTTGAGCTTTCTTTACATGGTATCAGAGGGAAAAACGGCCTCTTGCGGCCTCTTTTTTTTGTCTGCCTCGGTTGACCTCTCGCGGCCTGCCTCTCGCGGCCTGCCTCCTCGCGGCCTGCCTCCCGCGGCCTGTTTGTCTCTGTCCACTTCCATTTTGCGGCTTGCCCATCTCTGTCTGCTGCCTCCAGTTGCTCTCTTTCTCCCGTGGTTCCACCCCCCCCCCCCCCGGCTTCTTATAGTCATTTCTCTTCCTGATCCGTGGGGCCACCTTCTCCCTTGTTCTTCGCTGTCCGCTGCGGGCTCCCTGCTCGCAGACGTTTCTTGGTCGCTGGCGGACTGCTCCTGCTAGCCCCGGCCTGTCTTCAGTCCGCTGCTCTGCTCTCCGTTGTTGTCTATCCGCGGGCTGCCTTGTCCTATCCGCGACCTGTTCCAGCTCGCCGCACCCTGCCTTTTTTATCCGCTTGACTCTTTCTACTCGTGGTTTCCTTCTCCTCAGACCGCTGCTGTGATCAGCCAGACCGTGCGAGCTGTTCCACTCCCGCATTTTGGTCGCGGTCTCCTCCTGCTCTTCTCTGTCCGCGCGGCTTGTCTCTGTCCGCTGCGGACTTCTTTTTCCAGTCCGCTTCGCCTTTGGTCGCGGCCTCCTCCTGCCGCTGGTGTTTTCACATTTTGACCGGGCGGTATCTGCTCTAGTCGCGCGGGCTCTCCTCTCTTGCGGACTGCTCTTGTCAGCTAGACTTTCTCTCTCTTCCTGCGGACTGCTCCTGTCCGTTGCGGACTGCTTCCTGTGCTCTGACCGCTGCCGTGTTCACCTAGACCGTGCAGACTCTTTTCTTTCCGCATTTTGGTCGCGATCTGTCTAATCGCTGGTGACCGGCATGACCGTGCGGACAAGTGCCTTTTCCGCATTTCTTCGTCGCGATCTCCAGTCCTTCCCGTTGCGGCCTTGTCGTGAGACCTCCTGTCTTTTTTGCGGCGGTCTTCCTAGGTGGTCTGGCTCTGCGGTCTGCCTCTATGGCTTCTTCAGGTAACTCTACCAGCTCGGCGGCCAGTCCGCCTATTGACCGCCCGGCCTGTCCTCCAGACCGCCCGGTTTGCTCTGCTGAAGTCCGTGACGAGCTAAGGATCACTACCATCTCTCTTTTTGCCAAGAAAAACTTTATTCATTGGGTACACTCAGTTCGACGGGTTCTTCAGGCCAAGGGGCTTCTGCCTCACCTTACTCAGGCACCTCTGTCCCCTCTTACTGATGATTAGCTCCGCAATGATGGTCGCGTTCAGACTTGGATCCTGAATTCATTGGATGGTGAGCCTTATCAGATGGCTATGTACCACGACACCGCCAAGGCTATATGGGATGAGCTGCATTCCTTATACTCAGGTCGCGACAGCCTTTAGCATCTCTACGACATACTCACAAACCTCTTTACTCTCGACACTGGCGGGGCTTCAGATATGACCTCGTTTGTCGTTTGGGCTAAAACTCTTGTTGAAGCCAGGATCCAGCATCAGCCGCCCACCAATGATCATGTTGCTCAGCGTGCTCAGAAGGAAGCCGCTTGCATTGTCATCATCATGGCCCGTCTTCCGTCTCACCTTCAGAGCCTTCGTGCTCAGGTCCTGGGTGCTCCCACCACACCATCTTTCTCTGATGTATGCTCCATGATTCTCCGTGTCTCCCCTCCTCCAGATACTCCTGCTCCTCCCCGGGCTCTTCTTCAGCAGGCCCCTCCACTCCTACCATCCCCTCCTCATTCTGCTCGGGGGGGACGTTCGGTCTCTCGGGGCCGTGGCCGTGGTGGCTGGGGACGGCCAAAGTGTTCCTTCTGCGGGAAAGATGGTCATCTTGAGGCGACCTGCTACAAGAAAATTGGTTATCCTACTCGTCTGACGGCTTCTGTTGTTACTGACGTCAGTCCTCCTGATCTTGAGACCGTCCGTATTCAGCTCCAGCATCTCTAGGGCCTGCTCAACCCACCATTTGCCTCTGTCGCCTCCGTCTCCAACACAGGTACTGCTTGTCTCTCCACCAGCCTAGGATGGATTGTGGACTCTGATGCCACTCATCACATTACTTCGCGACGGCCTGCCCAGTACTCGGATTCTCCTTATCCGAAGTCTATCACTGTGGCCAATGGGGCGCTAGTTCCCGTCTCCGGTTTGGCAGATCTTTCTCTCAACCAGTTCATCTCTCTTCGCTCGGCTCTTCATGTTCCGAGTTCACCATTTAATTTACTATCGTTGGACTTCTTACAAGTGATCTTGATTGTTCTGTTATATTCACTTTCTCTTCCTTTGTTATACAGGATCGGCGGACGCGGACTACCATTGGTAAAGGCCAGCTGCGGAACGGGCTCTACCTTCTCGATGAAACTCCCACCATTCTGTCTTTCGTCTCTTCCACTGCTTGACATCGTCGACTTGGGCATACCCCTCTGCCGGTCCTCCAGCGGGCTCTTCGAGATATCCGTTTTTCTCCTTTTCAGTGTGACTCATGTATCCTCGACAAACAGCCACGTTCTTCTTTTCCTTCGCATTGTACTTGGAGCACTGCTCCCTTTGATTTAGTACATTCTGATGTATGTGGTCCTTTTAAGATTCCAAGTATCTCTGGTTTTCACTATTTTATCACATTTATTGATTATCACTCTTGCACTACGTGACTATGCTTACTCCGTGACCGCTCCGAGCTTCCCCGGGTTTCTCGGGCATTTGTCCTCGAGACCCGTACACAATTCCACACCACACTCAAAATCCTCCGCACCGACAATGCATGTAAACCGTTTCCTAGAGGTCGTCGTTGAGAAACGCATTTTTGATGTCCAATTGGTGTAGGGTCCATTGGCGATGCACAGCCACGGTGAGGAGAACACGAACAGTGTTAAGCTGGGTCACTGGGGAGAATGTTTCCTCATAATCGAGACCTTGTTGTTGGGTGAAGCCACGAGCCATCAAGCGGGCCTTCAGACGGTCAATCGTCCCATCAGGAGCATGTTTGATGACAAAGACCCATTTACACCCAACAGGTGTCTGACCGGTAGGTAGAGGTACCAAGTTCCAGGTCTGGTTAGCCCAGAGAGCTGTTATTTATTCTTCTATGGCCGCCAGTCAGGATGTTGGAGAGCCTCCTGCACAGAGTTAGGCACAGAAATCGAGGATAATGAAGTGGCAAAAGTTTGAAGTTGTGGAGATAAGCGATGTAAGGATACATAATTCGTCATGTGATGAGTTGTAGATTCTGGTGTCGGATCAGCAGGACGCGGAGCATCAGAGGTCGAAGCCGACTGAGTGGGGCACCGGAGGCAGGATGGCGACGAGTGTAGGCACGTATAACAGGTGGCCTGGAAATAGGGGGAGCCTGGGCAGGAATGCTTGGTGGTGGAGTGGTAACGGGAATGACAGGACGTAGGACGGTTGGTGGTAGAGGTGTAGGATCTGGAGCAAAGAAGAAAGATAGATCCTCCCGAAAGGTAACATCAGCAGAGACTGTCACCTTGCGGGTAGCCGGATAGTAGCATACGTAGTCTTTTTGAGTCCGGGAGTAGCCAACAAAGTTGTGTTTGGCTGCCTGAGGATCCAATTTGTCCAAGGATGGACCAAGAGTGTGAACATAGCAAGTGCACCCAAAGATGCGGGGTGTGAGAGAGAATGTCGGAGTAGACGGGAACATGAGGCTGAACGGAGTGGCATCGTGGAGTATGGGGGACGGAAGACGGTTAATCACATAACAAGGCGTCGAAAGGGCAAAGTTTCAATAAGATTTGGGAATGTGCATTTGAAGCATGATGGAACGGGTCACATCGAGAAGATGTCGATTCTTAAGTTCAGCGACTCCGTTTTGTTTGGGGGTATAGGCACACGAAGTTTGGTGAATGACCCCAAAGTCAGAGCAAAGAGTCGCAAATTTGTGGCCAGTGTATTCGCGAGTGTTATCAGTGCGAATAGTTTTGATGTTCGTGAAGAATTGTGCGCGGGTCTTAAGGAGAAAAGCCCGAAAGACAGGGGGAAGCTCGGAGCGATCACAAAAGAAGTATAGTCACGTCATTCGCGAATAATCATCAATAAAAGTTAGAAAGTACCGATAACCAGAAATACTAGTGACTTTGTACGGACCCCAAATATCGGAGTGTACTAAAATAAAAGGAGCAGTGCTCCGAGTACAATGAGACGAAAAAGATGAACGAGGTTTCTTGCCAAACACACATGATTCACACTGAAAAGAAGGTAGTGATACATCTGGTAGAGCCTTTTGGAGGACTGGTAAAGGGGCATGACCAGGACGACGATGCCAATCAACGGAGGAGATGGAAGAGAGGATAGTCGGAGAGTCATCAAGGAGGTAGAGCCCGTTCTGCAGTCGTCCCTTACCAATGATAGTCTGCGTCTGTCGATCCTGTATCAGAAAAGAAGAAAAGGTAAATGTTACAGAGCAATTTAAATCATTAGTCAGGCGACCAACATAGAGGAAATTAAACGGGGAACTCGGAACATGAAGAGTCGAGCGCAGAGAGAGAGAAGAAGCGAGAGGGATATCAGCAGAGCCGGATACGGGAACAGTGTCTCTATTGGCCACTGTGATACACTTAGGATGAGGAGAATCCAGGTATTGATGTGGCCGCAGGGAGGTGATGTGATGCATGACACCTGAGTTCACTATCCAAAGCGGACTAGTGGAGAGACAAGCGATACCTTCTTGGGAGATGGAGGCAACAGAGCCAACGGAGGCATGTGGGCGACGGAGCAGACCATGGAGTTGTTGGAGCTGAAGGCGGACCTCTTCAAGGTAAGTACTAGCGGAGGAAGACTCGGTAACAGCAACAGTGGCATGTGGACGAGGAAGAAGCCCATGCTTGCGATAGCAAGTGGCCTCAAGGTGGTCGTCCTTACCGCAGAAGGAACACTTCGGTCGAGGCCGGCCTCCCCGACCTCGGCCCCGAGATCCGGAATGCCCTCCGCGAGCAGGAGGGGGGAAGGCAGTAGGGCTGCAGAAGTCTGCTGAAGGAGAGCCAGTGACGAAGGAGCAGAACTATCAGGAGGTGGTGAGACCTTAAGCAGCATGGAACACACATCTAATAGTGAGGGGGTAGCAGCAGAAGAGAGGATCTGAGCCCGAACACTCTGAAGATGAGGTGGTACACGAGTCATCATCATGGCAACACCGACAGCTTCTTTTTGAGCACGTTGTGCAGCAAGATCCAGTTTAGGAGGTTGATGTTGGATCCACGCTTCAACCAGAGTCTTGGCCCGAGCAACAAAGGAGGTGAGGTCGGTGGCCCCGCCAACATCAAGGGTCTGAAGATCAGTGATGATGTCATAGAGCTGCTGGAGACTATCTTTACCAAAATATAGAGACTGGAGCTCATCCCACATTGCCTTGGTCGTTTAATGATACATGGTCATGCGGTAGGGTTCGGTATCAAGGGAGTTGAGGAGTCATGTCTGAACCCGACCATCGTTGCGCAACCAATCGTCAATAGGAGCAGCAGGAGCCGCTTGGGTCAAGTGATGTAGAAAGTCTTTGGACTGTAGCACGCGGCGAACAGAGTGTACCCACTCCACAAAGTTTTTCTTTCTGGCTAACGAAATAGTAGTAATCCGCAACTCATCACGGAGTTCAGAGGCGTAGGTCGGGCGGTCTGCAAAGGAGGAAGTCGTATGTCTGGTAGAATCAGGAGAGGACCGCATGGCAAGGCGAGCAGGAGGCTAGGCCGGCGGACAGACAACCAACGAACAGAGGGGAGACTGCACGGTCTTGGTGACAACACACCAGCGGCAAGGCAACGAAGCCGCCGCGACCAGAATGCGGGGCGGTTAGTTGGGAGAAGTCTTCGCGACTAGAGACGACGAGAAGCAGCACCGTCACGGTGATAACACAACAGCGGCCAAGGAGTATGTCGCGACCAATATGCGGAGCCCGGAGTAGAAAAGATAATCCGCCTTCGAGGAGATAAGTCGCAGCGGGTAAGAAGAGAAAAAAGCCAGTCGAGTAGGCCGCACGGTCACGGTGAGTACACCAGCGGCAAGGGAAGATGTCGCGACCTACATGCGGAGCGCGCCGGGAAGAGGGAAGCCGCAACGACTAAGAGACCAACTCGCGGCGAGAAGAGAAGCCGCGGCGACTAAGACAAATCACGGCGAGCAGGGAGCAGAGCAGCGAAAAGGCAAGAACTCGGCGACTAAGACAAGGAGACCGCAGCGGGTAACGATTACGACAAGACAAGTCGCGGAGCAGGGAGCAGAGCAGCGAGCAGGGAGCGGCGAGAAGAGAAGCCGCGGCGACTAAGACAAGTCGCGGCGAGCAGGGAGCAAAGCAGCGAGAAGGCCAAAACTCGGCGGGTAGACAAGGAGACCGCAGCGAGTAGAGGGGAAACGCGGGTGGGAAGGCCCTACCTGATAGAAAGGTTATAAAAGGGATGAGAAGGAGAAGAAGAGGTGGAAGTCACGAGAGAGAGAGAGAGAGCAGAGGAAGCAGTTAGAATGAACTTAACCGCGCGGGAAGCCGCGGTTACGGAGATTCTAATCACCGGGAAGTGGTTAGAGAAGGAGCAGGCCGCAAGACACTGCGGCTAAGAAGGAGAACAAGCCGCTCGGTAAGCCGGAAGAGCAAGCGGTTAGAAAAGAACAGGCCAGACCATATCGCTCTGATACCATGCAGAGAAATCCTCAAACTTGTATATACTATCTCAATAATCAAATACAAGGTATGAATACACATTTATAGGAGGGAGAAAGAGAGAAGAGAGTCTTATACATGATGTGGGACTAAAGAGAAGAAAAGAAAAAATACAAATAAATGGGACACTTTACATGGGCCTTTCCAACAAAAACTAATATAATGCAACTCCAAAAATATAAGAAGATAAATGATGAATAAAATAAATGTGTTGAACGCATGTGATGACTGTGATCATCCAAATGACGATTCTATTATTGCCTATGATGAAAAAAGACCCTCGCAAGACACTGATGTGTGCGCTCTAATTGATATCACTGATCCCTATAAATTCTCTCTGATTGGGCAGCATCCATCTCCAATGAATGGATACTGCCATACTCACAACACCAGCCAGGTGCGTGCACAGTTTTTCTATTCATCAAATGCACGGTGAAATACAGAAAACTCTTGCAGAGAAGTATAAAAATCAAATTTCATAAAGAAATAGTTTTGAAAACCAAAATGCGGAATTTGATCCATGTCTTTATTATTATCCATACGAACGCCGGAAACTCCACGCAGTCTGTCTGTCTCACAGATGGAATAAATATTGTTTGCCTACTGGAGAAAAATACTAGTTTCGTTTTCGGTAAAGAATTGATCTCCTCTCTTGTCTCGGTTCTCACAATTTATCTAGAGAACCACACAAAACTGTTAGTTCTCTATTTTTTGATCAAAACTCAAACAACACTTCTTCACACAATTCGGCAATTTACAAAAAATAATCCTTTTGTATAACACAGAGAGAGAGAGAGACAGACAGAGAGAGGGAGGGGATTACGAAAATCCAGAAAGAGAGGAAGTTATGACACTAGGGAAAATAACTCTATTGGTTAAAAAGGGGCAGTGCATTTTAACCCAAATCGACCGCCGAGTTCCCAAATAGATGTGCGTCGAGTTCCCAAATCGACATGTCTCGAGTTCCCAGATCAACCTATGTCGAGTTCCGAAATCGACCTACGTCGAGTTCAAGATCTGAATTCTGATGAAATCGACGCTACTCGATTTTCTAAATTGGCGTGCATTGAGTGCAGTGACGTTCGACGATTTCTCCAAATAAACATACGTCGAGCGCAGACTCAAATTAGCCACTTCGAAACCCATTTTACGAGTGACGAACTTTCATTCGCAATTCATTCAATCTCAATTAATTAAATTTTATATTACTTTGACAGTAGGAGTGTCGGACTAATTCCTTGATAAGATCTAGATCACAGATTTCAACAATCTTTCACTTGAGCTAAAACGTATCAACCCTAGTCTCATAAATAATGAGCGGAATCTAGTAATATATCATTGCAACCCAAGTAGTACAAGAGTTGGTGCCTCACCGAGATCAGTTATCAACCCATGTTCTAGTGTAGTTTAATCTCTTTTGTCCATGACATTCAGTCTAAATTCAAGGCACGAAATCTGTTACCCTCTTCATAATTCAATCTTTGCTTTCTTGATCTTCGAATAGACTATATTAAACAAGTGAGTTCAATATCATATATTGACTCAATGTAGCACGACTATACCTTTTATGGTTTCACTCCATCAAGTGGCCCATGAATGTCACTCATGCTATATAGGAGGGGCAAATTCCATGTACATCACTCACAATGACCCGCACGATTTGTAATGCACCAAATAACAAACTTCATCAACAATTTTTCTTAAGCAAGACTTTAATTAACATCAAAGTACAATTCTCCTTATGTAGTAACTATAGTGACTTGGTATTAAAGAACCACAGACCACTATCATAGGCTACTTTAAAGACTTTATTGAAATCTAGTAATCGAAGAACAGGAGTCAAGGATAGCTTGTCTTTAATCTCTTTGAACACTCCAATTGTTGTTTTGGTCCACACAGAGCCACTCTTACATAGACAACTCGTGAAGGGCGTCATGATAGTATTAAAACACTTGACAAACCTTCGGTAGAAGGTAGTAAGTCCTTGAAAGCTACGAGCTTCATAATGTTTGAGGGTATGGGCCACTCACTAATGGATTTAGCATTGTTAGAGTCTACTGAGAGCCCGAGGTAGACACGATGTATCCTACGAAATGTAGGAATGAATATAAGAATGCACACTTCTTCATATTGATATATAAGTGTCATTTTGGAGGATATCAAATATAAATCTGATACGGAGAAAATGATCAGTGTGTGTTTGACTATAGATGAGAATATCATCAAAATATTCCACTAAGAATTTGCCCATGTAGGGCCAAAAGACTTGGACCATAACCCTCATAAATGTGTTGAGAGCTTTCAATAAACTGAATGACATTACTATCCATTCATAAGAGTCATGCTTCATCTTTAAGGTTGTCTTTCCACTCCTCTTCACGTACTCCGGTCTAGTAATACCCATAAATCATCGAGACGGTATTTCACATTAATTTTATTGATGATGTGACTATTTATGCACATGTGCGAGCTCCCATCCATCTTAGGGGTAACAAGAGTTGGGAAAGCGCCCAGACTCAAGCTATCACATCTGAATTTCTGGATAAGTCATTCGACAAGTCGGTTCAACTTGGCATACTCAATGGGGTTCATAAGGTAATGGGGTAGGTTAGGCAAAAAAACACCACAAGTCAATAGCATATTGAATGTCTCTCAAGGGACACAACTCATCATGAAGTTCATTTAATGGAATGTCAGAGAACTCATCAAAAATATATAGAACGGCCAACTGGACCTCTAATATCTCAACAAGGCTCTCAAATTCTTGTGTGGCAGCCATTACTAATATGATACCAGACTCGAGAGTTGTAGAAAATCACCCTTCCTCGTGATGTGTAAAGTTTTTGAAAAGCACGTGTTGATAGAAGAATCGTCCCTACCCTTGGAAGGTTCCTTAGGTTGAGTCGAAGATAGGGTAATCTTGCACCCTTTGTCAAAGAACACACACGTGCTAGACCATCCATAACATATGGTGTATTCTACAGTCAAGGTCTGCCAAAGAGTACATGTGTGATGCCGACAACTTTAACAGGTAATATTATACGAGTCACTGAATGTTCAATTTCATATCAATGTTTTCAAGTATCGGCATCAATTTTAATGTGTATGTAATACGTAATTTGTAATTAAATTATGTACGCGTCGAAGTAAATCAATGTTAAAAGGCGATGACACAACAATTAGTACGTACGTGCTTACGATTATTTGGTTAATATCAAGTCTAATTATACATTAGGTTAAGTAAAGGAATGCAAAATTAATTCAAGTTCAATTAAAAGAGGGGTTAGTTGGATTGTCAACAGGATCCACTAAGAATAGCAAAGGACCGGCCGGTTCATAAGTGTGACTCACGCACGGGATGTGCCTACGTGCTTCAGAACTGTGAAGTCGGGGTCACGATAAAGAGGAGAAAGAAAATCGAAACCTCTCCGTTTTCACGCGCAGAGCCTCGTCTCGCCTCCCTCACAGCCAACGCACACCAACCCTCGCCAACAACCCAAATCAGCTCCAAATCACACGATTTCTCCTTCTGTAGCATAATCCCTCCCTCTCAAACTCTGTTTCATTTCTGTGTGAAGATATTACTTTGATTTCTTAGGGCCGAAAGCCCTAATTTGGAATTTTCTAGTTCCTTTTTATGTTAGAGGCTAAACAAATTTTTTGAATTTTGCAATTTCATTCAAAAACACAAAAACCCTAACAGTAGAATGACAGATTTTTCTTTTATTACGTAGTCTGTAGGATGGAGGTCTAGTATGCCTCATGTATGCGTGTTTCACACAAAAAATGGTGGTCTTGTGGAAGGGTGGCCAACATATAGTTCAATTATGGCTGATTTTGCAGAATTAGGTCAATTGAAACCTACATAAAGGCTTTAAGAGATAGCAGACAACGAGCTTGCGGCAAATTAATTTAATGGTTTCAATCAGCTTAGGTTAAATATGTGAATAAAGTGGGATGACTAGTGCATCTAAGTAGACGTTTAAGCATATTTTTTTGCGTCCGATAAATTGTGGCGGGCTGATTTTAGGGCATATGATGTCGGTAAAGGATAATGCGGAGGCAATATTTGTAACACGAGAAAGAATATTGTAAATATTTTGATGTGTGCACATTAGTATGTAGTTACATCTACCCTCCAAAGGACATTTTGGATTTAAAACTCACGCAATGTAGCGTGCACGTAAGCGGAAAGAAATTGAAAAACTAAACATATGATATTTTAAATTTTGATACACAATAAATTGTGTAGGACATGGCGTCCCGTGGAGGAAGAGATAATGAACCACGCGATGACAAGGGGAAGGGCAAGGCCGGGATGAGTTCTGGCTCCTTTATTTTAATTAACTTTCATTCTACATGAATTGTGTTATTACACTATGATAGAATTTCTAATACATGCTGATGCGGAGCGGAGAAGTGGACCCGCACGGAGGACGGATTTTGGGCCCATTTGGGGCCGATTGGCGACTTACCATATATGTCGTGCCCGTATCGATGATCTAACTTAACGGATGCGTCGGGATCCGCGTTCCGATTCAATTTCATATATTATTTTATTATGTTTGCATTTATTTTTATGCATTTGGGTAGCCCCACCTCCACCAATCATAGTCGTCGATGGTGAGATGTCCTAGTGGTCTTTTTATTATAAATAGAGTGTTAGTGGGCTATTTTTCGGTCATTGCAGATTTTAGTGTGAAGAATCCTAAAATCCAGCGATCTCTCCACTATGCTAACTTCGTGAAATCCTAGGTGATGACTCCTAGGTGGTTATCTTCCTCCCCAAGATAATATCTAACCCTAGCCTTCATTTCCCACCTCCCACAGCCCCAATCGCATGCTGATATACTCCCAACAGTAGTAGTAGTTGCACCCCCCGTGGTTGCAGCCCAGTAGCTATTGTCATAGTTGTCAAAGCTCGCGCCTGAGGGGCCGGGCGCAGCCTGCCGCGCCTCAGCACGGCTAAGGCAGGCGATGTGCCCCAGGCGCGCGCCTTATAGACTCCCAGGCGCGCCAAAAGCGCGCCTAGGCCTTTCAAGGTGTTTTAAAATAAAAATTTGTGATGGGCAAAAACATGATCTTAGACGCACCTGAGGCACCACTAGGCGCACTTGGGCGCCTAATTCGCTGAAATTGAGCGAATTGGGCGCCCAATTCGCTGAAATTGAGCGAATTGGGCGCCCAATTCGCCGAAATTGAGCGAATTGGGCGCCCAATTCGCTGAAATTGTGCGAATTGGGCGCCCGATTCGCTGAAATTGTGCGAATTGGGCGCCCGATTCGCAGAAATTGTGCGAATTGGGAGCCCGATTCGCTGAAATTGTGCGAATTGGGCGCCTAATTCGCTGAAATTTCAACGAATTCGCTCAATTTCAGCGAATTGGGCGCCCAATTCGCTCAATTTCAGCGAATTGGGCGCCCAATTCGCTCAATTTCATCGAATTGAACGCTTAATTCACTCAATTTTCTTCCCCTCCCCCCCCCCCCATTTTTGCGACTCACGTGCCTCAAGCGTGCTCCTGCGCCTTGCGCCTACGCTCCAGGGGCCCTTTGCGCCTAGGTGTGCCTTGCGCCTTTGATAACTTAGGCTATTGCCCCTCCCCACCCAAACAACACTCGCCGCTCATCCCTAGTTGTAACCCCGCAGCCACCGGCCCTCCTCCAAGTCCAAACAGTCCCCCCCCCCATCTTTCCCTTTCGTGGATCCAGCAATCAGCCCACTAACCTGACTCTCTCCCTGTTGTCGGCGTGTCGCTGCCCCTCTCTGATCCAATTTCTTGTCTGCCCTCCACCCTGGCTGTAGATCTAACCATCCTTGTGCAACTTCACTGCCACCAGCCATCCGCAGCCCTTATACCACTTCCGTGGAGCCACCGGCAGCCACCCTATTGCCGGATCTACCCTCTCCCAGCCCGGATCCGCTCCCCACAATCAAATCCAGTCCAACCAACCCCTGTTTCCCCTCTGGATCGTCTCCACTGCGTCGTGCTTCACAAGATCTATACACCTCGGGCATCCCCCATATTTTGTGAGTATTTGTTTGTTGCATGACACTTAAATTCTCAATATTAATAATTTAATATATGAGGTTAAAATTTCATATTTGTTTGTATCTCCAGAATAGTAGTTATTTGTTTTAAATTATTATTGTGATTTGCAGGATTTATTTGCCGCGCACTCTTGCTTTGGCCCTCCAAGCAGAGGAAAGTCTAATCTGCTTGCTTAAACGAATTATGTTTTTACTATAGTCATGTGCGTGCGATTAAATTATTTATTGCTTAATTTGATTTTTTTTTTATTGGGCTTTGCATTTCATGTAGGGTTAGAGCAACATTAAATCCGCCACCTATAGATTCATCCTGCGTCAATTGGTATCAGAGCGAGGTTGCGAGCCCTTTTGATACGCAGTTGCAGAGTCTATAGGTTTCATCATGTCTAGGTATCACCATTATTCTTCTCCTCTATTTGGGAATCCAGAGTCCACTTACACATACTCTCATAGAGCCCCCTTCAGGGAGATCATCACGTTACTACGATGATTATTCTCGCTCGCTGCACACCACTTTTAGAGATTGTGTTGATCCGTCAACACGATCTGAATATGCTAGAGACGATCAGTATGAAGATTGTCGGCATTCATATCAATGCACGTGAACGAATCGTGTTGATTCTTCGACACAACTTGATTACATTAGGGATGATTATTATGAGAACCGCCATTTTGAGAGAGAACTTGAGTGATAGTTTCGTACTGATGCCCCTTCTTTTGACGACTCCTCAAGTCCAGAGTCTTTCAGTTATTGGCTCGTGGATATGGAGTATTATCATGATCATTTTGAGTTATTTGATGAGCGACGCGTCAAGTTTGTGAAACTTAGGCTTTTAGATCAGGCGAGAGCGTATTAGTCTAGCATTGAGAGGACCAGTGAGCGAGATCGTCTTCATCGCATCACTAGTTGAGTGGATATGAAGTGTATGTTGTGTCAGAAGTATTTGCCTCCATCGTATCGGAGTCGCTTGCTCAAGCAGTTATTTTCCCTTCAGCAAGGATCTATGTTTGTCGCTGAGTATGGGGGTCGTTTTGATAAGTTAGTGGTGGAGAGTATATTCGAGAGGAGCCAGCCATGACCACTTTCTTCTTTCGGTCTGGGCTTCGATATTGCATACGTACTGAGTTGACATATCATAGCTTAAAGTCCCTCGAGCGGACATATCAGCTCGCCATTCATTATGAACAGTCTTTGGGATCCGCGAAAGCTGGTCGATTGGATTCATACATTGACCTCCGCAGTACGAGTCTCCCGCATACCAAGGTCACCACATTACCTACCATTGTCTTGTTAGACATGACAGAGATGATACCTCGTACGGATTCCTCTCACCCAAGTGAGGTACATAGTCTAGTGAGTGGTCTGTATTTTGTTTTTGACTCTTCTTCGGTGTCCCCGACTGAGAGTGAGTCTGAGAGACCTATTGATTCTATAGTGATGTGCCCCTCACTTACATCCCTTTTTCCGCCACGCCCTGGGTTAGTTAGCACCCCTACCACAGACTCATTTCTTAACACCACGCCGACAGACCAATTCTTGAGAGTAGGTGCACGTCCCTCTCCCATTGTTATTGCTCTGAGTCACATCACGACCGGAACCCCAGAGCCTGGTGTTGGTATCATAGTGGTTAACTCACCTATTTATAGGGGCATTACCCCTTTTGTTGGTACTCATCTGGAGGACCATGACCCTGTTGACGAGTTCTATGACAAGCCCCCTGTTGAGGCTCCTGATGAACCACCGCGTCCTGATGATGATGAGATTCAGGTGAACCACTCATTTTTAGTATTGATTTACTGACGCCTCTTACATTATCGTCTCTGATCTTGAATCTTGGGTGGAGCATTACGTATGTAGGGCCTTCCTTAAATACACTTGAGCATACTTCTGATATTTTGAGCGCCTACCTTATGACACATCACACTCTTGATGAGTTTTGGGACACACCACCTGCTGACCCACCAGATGATTTCTTGCTTTTCAGAGACACTTGTCACACTCCAGAGTCACGTCTTCTAGTCGGTGCACATGATTTTCACTCAAGTGGTCGTTACATTCGCGATGACTTTTCATACATACCTCCTAGTGAGCCTCTTGATGTGTCATAATCCCCAAGAGACATTTGGCCTCTTATGAGCTCATCTTTGAGTGGTGATGTTTCACCTGATCATTTGGACACTCATCGTACACTGAATGAGTTTTTGACAATCCACCAAGAGAGCCTCCTAATAGGCCACCTCATTTTATAGATTTTCAAGCCATTGGCAGACTGCCCCATAGCGAGCATGTTACGTCTGTTGTGTTTCATTTGCATCCATGGCATGAGTCTGTTGCTTCATTTCTTCATCATTTACATGTGTCTGTTGATTCATATGTTCATCATTCGCATATGTTACATGAGTCGGTCCGACGGAAAATCAATACTACTAATAAACCTTATAAACCGCATGCACAAATGTTCAATGGCAAGGGCAGGTAATTCATGAAGGTGAGCAGGTGACGGTGAGAATCCGCGTTGTGAGGCTTCGTGTGAGGCTGCTAAAACTTTGAGCATTATGCGAATGAATCCCTAAACAATCATGAAACGGATCGAAGCAAATATCTATGAACTTGATATCCCGACGAGTATGAGTATCTGTTTCATATTTAATACCGAGGACTTAACGTTGTACTACAAGACTCACGAGCATGTGGACCCATTTTGGGGAGATCCTCTTGTGTATATAACTCCACAGCCTTTTGACTCCACTCCCCCACAGCCTTTTGAGCCTACAGTTTCACATCATAAGTCCAGCACCCAGTCTACTTCTGAGTCCTATCTTTCTTTGGGTCAGTTGCTTATGGTTTCACTGTCTGCGCCAGTGATCGCACTGGGACTTCCAGCGCCTCAGTGGATTCTTGAGAGCATTATTCATATCGTGGCTCATGCATGCATAAACGCACCAGTCAGCCAGACACGAGAGTACCATTGGCGAGGATACATTACCATCGACAACACTTAGGAGATCTCTAGTGCACCTCATCGAGTCTTACCTGGCATACACTAAGAGAATTCCGATCTATATTCATCAGGAGATGAATTCTTTCAAGCCGGGGAGAATGATGCGGAGTGAAAACGTTGACCTGCAGCGGGAGATGAGTTTTGGGTCTGTTCGGGGCCGATTGACGACTTACCATACATAGCGTGCTCGTATCGATGATCCGACTCCGCGCGCGTTTCGATTCAATTTCATATATTACTTTATTATTTTGCATTTATTTTGATGTATTTGGGTACCCCCACCTCCGACCAATCATAGTCGTCGATGGTGGGATGTCCTGGTTGTCTCTTTATTATAAATAAAGTGTTAGGGGGTTGTTTTTAGGTCATTGCAGATTTTAGGGTGAAGAATCCTGAAATCCAGCGATCCCTTCACGATGCCAACTCCGTGTAACTCTAGGTGACGACTCTCAGGTGATTATCTCCCTTCCCAAGGTAATATCTAACCCTAGCCTTCATTTCCCACCTCCCACAGCCCCAACTGCCCGCATATTTACTCTCAACAGTAGTCGTCGCACCCCCGTGGCTGCAGCCCAACAGCTATTGCCCCTCCCCGCCCAAACAGTTGTCGTCGCCCATCCCTGGCTGCAGCCCTGCAGCCACCGTCCCTCCTCCAAGTCCAAACGGTGCCCCCCTAACCTTCCCTTTGTGGATCCAGCAATTAGCTCGCCAACTTGATCTCCACCCTGCTGTCGCCGCCCCTCTCTGATCCAGTTTTATGTCCTCCCTCCACCCCTACTGTAGATCCGGCCCTCCCAGTGCAACTCCATTGCTGCCAGCCATCTGCAGCCCTCATACCTCTTTTGAGGAGCCACCGCCAACCCCCCTATTTATGGATCTACCCTACTGCAGCTCGGATCCGCTCCTCACAATCAGATCCAGTCCAACCAACACCTATTTTTCCTCCGGATCGTCTCCACCACGCCGTGCTTCACCGGTTCTTTACACCTCGGGCAGCCCCCATATTTTGTGAGTATTTGTTTGTTGTATGTCACTTAACTTTTCAATATTAATATACGAGGTTAAGAGTTCATGTTTGTTTGGATCTTACGAAATAGTAGTTGTTTGTATTAGATTATTATTGTGATTTGCAGGGTTTATTCGCCGCGCGCTTTTTCTTTGACCCTCCATGCGGAGGAAAGCCTGATCTGCTTGCTTAAACGAATTATTATGTTTTTGTTGTAACCATGTGCGTGCGATTAAATTATTTATTGTTTAATTTGATTTCTCCGTTGAACTTTGCATTGCATGTAGGGTTAGGGCAATATTACATTTGTCACCTATAGATTCGTCTTGCATCACATACTAGAATAGAACTCATTATAAAAGAAAATTTGTCGAATTTACAATCAAGCTTCTAGATGAATCAATTCTCCAATAATTAAGCGGAAGAAAAAGATGAATAAAGAAATGAATCAAATCATTAATGATCAAGATGAATAAAGATAAAAAAGATAATGACATGAGCGATGCATCAATGCAATGCACTATGTTAAGGGTGTACCCAACTAGTAGAGGTGCGTATGAATGCCCTCTTGTCATTAAAGCAAAATGAAAAGTGGGCGTACGAAATGAAAAGAGCACACAACAAATACATGTAAGTGTGTTATATAAGAAAATGAATAAATGAAATGACAATGTATCCTTAACATTGCTCAAAAAAAAAGTACAAACGGTGAATTATCTATGATGCAAAAGAACACGTGATATAAAAAAATAAGTAAAAGAATGTTAAATGAGTACAATAATGCCCATACAAGATAAGATGCAAAGAATGAAACAAAAGGCTAGATATGAAATAAAAGTCAACAAGAACATAAAATTATAAAGTATTTATAATTAATCCATCATAGGTAATCAAGGAAAAATAAGAATTCGCTTGGTCGTTTGACAAATTAGAAAATGAAACTAAAACAATTCAAGGAAGAAGCTGCTCACTCCCTAAGTTATTAAAGGAGCAAGGCACACTGAGGCGCAAAGGGGTCCTGAAGCGTAAACGCAAGGCCCAGGCGCGCACTTGAGCCGCATGAGGTACAAAAATGGAAAAAAATATTTTTTATTATTAATTTACATTTGTAAGGTTATAATGATTCATTTATAGTTTGTTCTCTTAAGTTCATGCCCAATTCAATGAAAAACAGTGAACTGGGTGTCCAATTTACTGAAAATCAGTGAATTGGGTGTCCAATATTGGATGTCTTATTCACTGAAAATCAGTGAATTGGATACTCAAATGCACCTCAGGTGAGCCTAGGTGCGTCTCGGGTGCGCATAGGCGCGTCTCGGGTACGCTGAGGCGCGTCTCGGGTACGCTGAGGCGCGTCTCAGGTGCGCCTAGGCGCGTCTCAGGTGCGCCTGAGGCACCTCGGTTGCCACTGTCTGTCAGAGACGGGAGGTTGTGCCCCTGGTGCGCCTGGCACCTTACGTGTGTCTCAGGCGGGCCTTTAATAACACAGTGCTCAACAGTAGTAACCAGCCAGTAGCAAATCCTACACGATAGGAGAAGTATAAGTTATGGATTGAGGTGTCTGTAGCAACGTAAGAGGTACTGGATACACACAGGGCGAAATGCAAATACCCTGACTGCTCGCATGCGAAGTTTCAATTTTTTTCGTGAAGAGTCTGTTCGGTTAAGTTCATATATGATGTCCATGTACATGTATATATAGTGATGAGATGTAGTTGTCAGTTTTTATACTTGTGACAATTTTTCGTAAGCGGTTCTTTCATATATATGTAGGACTACTTTTTGTATATTGTATCACAATATAATGAAAAAATATATTTTATTTTGTCTTACACTTTTCTTTTTATATTATGTTATAAAATGAATAGCGATATGTACGTGAATGTTTTTACCTGACGTCTATCATGATAAATGATAATGACTAAATTAAATTATGACGGTAGCCGATTAAATGGGTTTTCACAACATGTGCAACTTTCATAGAGATGACATCACAGCATACATTAGAAATCGGGAATTTTATTTTCTCATACCCTAAACCGGGCACTACACACACATATATAGGTACATAAGCATGTGACATATCACATGAAATACATAATCTCAATACAAAATAAAGGTGAATATTCAACTCTCCCCCTCAAGTTGGGAATATATATTGATCATTCCCAACTTGTCAGTATTGTTCTTGAAGTTGTCGCTGCATAGCCCCTTGATGAAAACATCGGCAAGCTGATCAAATGAGCTCACAAACAGAGTGCAGATATTCCCCTTGTCGATGTGGTTTTTGATGAAGTGCCTATCAACTTCCACATGATTAGTCATGTCATGTTGAACTGGATTGTGTGCAATGCTGATGGCTGCCTTGTTGTCACAGTAGATAGTAATAGGTTTGTTCACTTGAAGGCCCAAATCCAGGAGAATGGTTCTCAACCACAGTCCCTCACAAACACCTTGAGTCATAGCTCTGTATTCTGCTTCAGCACTTGAGCGAGCAACCACGTTCTGCTTTTTGCTCTTCCATGAAACCAGGTTGCTTCCCACAAATGTGCAGTACCCCGTGGTTGACTTTCTATCATCTTGACTACCAGCCCAATCAGCATCAGTGAATACCTCAACCTCTAATGACCGATTAGTCTTGAACAAAATCCCACGCCCTGGTGTTTTTTTGAGATATCGCAGCACCCTAAAGGCAGCCTGATGATGACATAACGTAGGGGAGTGCATATACCGGCTTAGGACACCCACTGCATACGTGAAATCCGGGCGAGTATGAGACAAATATATGAGCCTCCCAACAAGTCGTTGGTATTTTGAGGGGTCCGCTTTCTCCCCACTAATATCTACACTCAATCTTATGATTAGCCTCAATTGGAGTGTAAACAGGAGCACACCCAAGCATCTCAGTCTCCTCCAGAAGATCAAGAGTATACTTTTTTTGGGAAATGAAGATCCCCTGTCGGAACCTCGCAACTTCAATTCCCAAAAAATATTTCAGCTTTTTCAGATCCTTGACTTCAAATTCTTCTTCTAGTTGTTTTTTCAAGTATTTGATCTCATCCAAGTCGTCTTCGGTAATGATGATGTCGTCCACGTACACAATAAGGATAGAAATCAGAGCACCCTTCATCTTGATGAAGAGAGTATGATCAGCTTGACTTTGAGTAAATCCAAGTCATAGCATGGTCTTGTTAAAATACTCAAACCACGCTCTCGAAGACTGTTTCAGGCCATACAGAGATTTTAGCAGGCGACAGACCCTCCGGTTGGACTCTTTGACATCAAGGCCAAGGGGAATATCCATATAGACTTCCTCTTCAAGATCACCATGCAGGAATGCATTCTTGACATCGAGCTGCAGTAGCTCACATCCGAGAATCACAGCATAAGAAAGAAGCACATGGATTGAGTTCATCTTGACAACAGGAGCAAAGGTCTCCCGGTAGTCAATGTCTTGAACTTGGGTATATCCTCGAGACACTAAACGAGCTTTGTATCGTTCCACCACCCCATCTTGGTTTTGTTTGACAGTGAAGACCCAACGGGATCTGACCGTTCGCTTCCCAGCGGGAAGACTAGTGAGCCGCCATGTTTTATTTTTATCCAAGGCACTCAGTTCATTCTCCATAGCCTGTTTCCATTCAGGTATCTTAATAGCCTCCTGTCATGTCTTAGGAATCACAATAAATGAAACAGAGGAGATAAAGGCTTTATGAGTCAGAGCTAGGTGAGCATAACAAATGTAGTTGGCAATGGGGTATTTGGTGCCACCCCTTTTACCTATAAGACGTGCAAGAGGAACATGGAGGTCATCATCTGAATCTGGAGCTGAGACGGTCATTGGCACTGACGGAACATTCGCAGTCTGCACTTGCTCAACAGTCCTGGGACGACGTGAGTACGTGTATAATATAGGTGGAGCGGAGGTGGAAGGAGGGGAAGCGGCAACAATTGGAAGAGGAGATTCGAGGATAACAATTGGAAGAGGAGATTCGATGTTCTCGTCAACGTCACTTCTCGTCTCCCCCTGACGAGGACTAAAGTACGACTCTCCCTCACGAAATGTGACATCCAAAGTGCAATAGTAGCACCGAGTCGGAGGATGATAACAACGATACCCTTTGGTGGTAGGGAGTACCCAACGAAAATACACCGCAGGGAACGCGCATCAAGTTTATCACGATGCGGGGTATGAACATGGACAAAACAAACAGAGCCAAATATACAAGGAGCAAGATGAGAGGTATGGACGATGTGTTGTTTGGCACGACATGATAGGGGCGTGTCAAATGAAAGGGCATGAGACGGAAGACGGTTAATGAGATGAGCAGCTGTGAGAACCGCATCACCCCAGTAGGATTTGGAAAGGTGCATAGCAAGGAGTAAACACCGAGCCACCTCCAGCAAATGTCTATTCTTCGGTTCGGCCACCCCATTTTGGGTGGAAGTGTGGGCGCACGTGGTTTGATGGATGATGCCATTATCAGATAGATATGCCCCAAAGGCACCCTGATCATCATATTCCCCACCATTATCACTACGCAACACCCGAATTTTGTCACCAAATTGTTGGTTCACCATCTTATGAAACGTCTGAAAGCAGTAAAGGGCATCACTTTTCTTTTTAAGCAGATAAACACACGTAATGCGGGAGTGACAATAAATAAAAGTAACAAACTATTTATAATCAGATAAAGATAACACTGGATACGAGCCTCAAACATCAGAGTGAATAACATCAAATTGACAGAAATTAGGAACAGACAAATGACTAGTATTCTGACGGACATGTTTAGAGCGTTCACAAGCATCACAAGAGAGACTGAATTAAAGAGGTAAAAACAGGATATAATTTAGTAAGATAAAGAGATGAAGGGTGGCCAAGTCGCTGGTGCCAGCGTTGAATGTCATGTAGAGTCGGAGATCTGGTGGATGAAAAAGTACTGGAAGAAGACTGGTCGAGCAAGTACAGTCCACCAACGTTCTTACCACAACCAAGCGTCCGTCTCGTATCCAGATCCTGAAAAACACAAACATCAAGAAAGAAGGTCATAGAACAGTTTAAAGAAGTAGTTAAGTGATTAATGGAAAGCAAATTGCGAGGAAAAGACGGGACATGCAAAACAGAGGATAGTGATAGATCGGGAGAACAGGTGACAGTCCCTTTACTAGCGATGGCAGAGAGAGTCATTAGCAGCAATAACCTTATCACGACCAGAAAGAGGAGTATATGAGGTAAAACCTGAGGCAGAACCAGTGATGTGATTGATCGCACCCGAGTCAATAATCCACTCGGAAGGTGAGGAGGACACAGCATGAGCACTGGAGAGACCCGAAGTAGCAACAGCAACCGGAGAACCAGCAGTAGGAGAGTCAGTGTGGGAGCGCAGCAGGCGTCGGAGAGCATCTAACTCGACAGCAGACAGGCCTCCAGAGGTGTCCTCCTCAACCTCAGTAGAGTGCAGAAAACGGAGTACGATCGCCAGACTGACGGCCACCACCACGGTGCCCACCGCGACCCCGAGCACTAAAACCCCGACCAGCGGGGGCAAGGTGACGATGTAAACAAAAACATGAGTCCCTGGTATGGCCCTTCTTCCCACAGTAGCTACAAAGAGGAGGTCCACGTGAAGCCGCAGCAAGCGCAGAATGATCAGTAGCAGGAGCGGCACCAAGAGTACGACGGCGATTCTCATCATTGAGGAGCATGCTGAAGGCCTCCCGAAGAGAGGGAAGTGGCTCACGATGGAGAACATGTAAGCGAACAGCATCAAACTCCATGTTGAGCCCCATAAGGAAGACGTGGACACGGAAACGATCTTTGTCTTTCTGAAGTGTCAGCGCATCAGCAGTACAAGTAGCCGCAAAAATATTGAAGAAGTCCAGTTCCCGATAGAGGCGCTCAAACTCGGAGTAGTAGGCAGAAACAGACATAGTGCACTGCTTCAGCTCCAGAACACGGCGAGTGTGCTCATACACTTGCATCGAACTGTCTGCCTGAGAGTTGGTATCACGGGCCCGAGTCCAAATATCATATGCGGAGTCCAACAGCATATAATTGTGATACACCTGAGGGGACATCGAGTGAAGTAACCACGAGACAACCAATGAATTTTTCGCATCCCATTTTTTCCATGTGGGATCGGTACGTGGTGGCTCAACGGTGGTACCATCAACAAGTCCATATAACTGGTGGTTGCGAATAGCATGCTGCGCCGCCCTGCACCATTCCAGATAATTCGTGTCATCCAAGTCAACAGTAGTGATCTTCAACGAGCCAGACGGGCCATGACTCCGAGGAGGGTTGGCAGACGAACCGGTTGGAACACCAGATTGAGGAGCCGTGGAGATAGTGGATTGAGCATCCATGGAAGAGAGATGGAAGAGCTCCAAATCAGAGAAGACGGCCTCCAACGGGTCCCCCGTAGATCATGACGCCCCACCATTATCACTACGCAACACCCGAATTTTGCCACCAAATTGTCGGTTCACCATCTTATGAAACATCTGAAAGCAGGAAAGGATATCACTTTTCTTTTTAAGCAGATAAACTCACGTAACGCGGGAGTGACAATCAATAAAAGTAACAAACTATTTATAATCAGACAAAGATAACACTGGAGAGGAGCTCCAAACATCAGAGTGAATAACATCAAATGGACAGAAACTAGGAACAGACAAATGACTAGTATTCTGACGGAGATGTTTAGAGCGTTCACAAGCATCACAAGAAAGGACTGGATTAAAGAGGTAAAAACAGGAAACAATTTAGTAAGATAAAGAGACGAAGGGTGGTCAAGTCGCTGGTGCCAGTGTTGAATGTCATGAAGAGTCGGAGATCTGGTGGATGAAAAAACACTGGAAGAAGACTGGTCCAGCAAGTACAGTCCACCAACGTTCCTAACACTGTCAAGCGTCCGCCTCGTTTCCAGATCCTGAAAAACACAAACATCAGAAAAGAAGGTCACAGAACAGTTTAAATAAGTAGTTAAGTGACTAATGGAAAGCAAATTACGAGGAAAAGACGGGACATGCAAAACAGAGGACAGTGATAGTCGGGAGAACAGGTGACAATCCTTTTACCAGCGATGGCAGAGAGAGTCATTAGCAGCAATAACCTTATCACGACCAGAAAGAGAAGTATAGGAGGTAAAACCTGAGGCAAAACCAGTCATGTGATCGGTCGCACCCAAGTCAATAATCCACTCGAAAGGTGAGGACACAGCATGAGCACTGGAGAGACCCGAAGTAGCAACAGCAACATGAGAACCAGCAGTAGGGGAGTCAGTGTGGGAGCGCAGCAGGCGTCGGAGAGCATCTAACTCGACAGCAGACAAGCCTCCAGAGGTGTCCTCCTGAACCTCAATAGAGTGTGCAGAAAACGGAGTACGATCGCCAGACTGACGGCCACCACCACGGTGCCCACCGCGACCTTGAGCACTAGAACCCCGACCAGCAAGGGCAAGGTGAGGATGTAAACGAAAACATGAGTCTCTGGTATGGCCCTTCTTCCCACAGTAGCTACAAAGATGAGGTTCGCGTGAAGCCGCAGCAAGCGCAGAATGATCAGTAGCAGGAGCGGCACCAAGAGTACGACGGCGATTCTCATCGTTGAGGAGCATGCTGAAGGCCTCCCGAAGAGAGGGAAGTGGCTCACGATGGAGAATATGTAAGCGAACAACATCAAACTCCATGTTGAGCCCCATAAGGAAGACGTGGACACGAAAACAATCTTTGTCTTTCTGAAGTGTCAGCGCATCAACAGTACAAGTAGCCGCAAAAGTATTGAAGAAGTCCAGTTCCTGATAGAGGCGCTCAAACTCGGAGTAGTAGGCAGAAACATACATAGTGCACTGCTTCAGCTCCAGAACACGGTGAGTTTGCTCATACACTTGCATCGAACTGCCTGCCTGAGAGTAGGTATCACGGGACCGAGTTCAAATATTATATGCGGAGTCCAACAGCATATAACTGCGATACACCTGAGGGGACATCGAGTGAAGTAACCACGAGACAACCAACGAATTTTCTGCATCCCATTTTTTCCATGTGGGATCGGTACGTGGTGGCTCAACGGTGGTACCATCAACAAGTCCATATAACCGGTGATTGCGAATAGCATGCTGGACCGCCCTGGACCATTCCAGATAATTCGTGTCATCCAAGGCAACAGTAGTGATCTTCAACGAGCCAGACGGGCCATGGCTCCGAGGAGGGTCGGCAGACGAACCGGTTGGAACACTGGATTGAGGAGCCGTGGAGATAGTGGATTGAGCATCCATGGAGGAGAGATGGAAGAGCTCCAAATCAGAGAAGACGGCCTCCAACGGGTCCCCCGTAGATCATGACGCCGGAAGGAACACCGGAGGAGGTGAGCAAGAGGTCTCCGGCTACCCCATGGAGGACAAAACGGTCGGAGACGTGGGGGGCCGCCCGGAAGGCCGGGCGGAGAAGGCCTCTGATGGCGGAGAGCTGCGGAAGAGAGACGGCGAGTGGTAGCGGCGAACTGGGGAGCGGGAGACGGCTAGCGGGCGAGCACGCGAGCGGAAGACGGAGAGCGGGCGAGCGCGCGAGTGGGAGACGGCGTGTGGGCGAGCGGATCGACGACAGACTGGCGGCGGACTCGCGAAGGCAAGGGCGAGCGGAATCGACGAAGGCGTGAGCGGCGGGATCCCGAATCCTCTGATACCAAGTAGAAATCGGGATTTTTATTTTCTCATACCTTAAACCGGACACTACATACACATATATAGGTACATAAGCACGTGACATATCACGTGGAATACATAATCTCAATACGAAATAAAGGTGAATATTCAACTCATACTAGAACCTCAAAAAAGCTAGGGTAATAGGCATGGGCATTGCTGAGTGAACTGAATAGCAGTTTTATCCACCCAAATAATTTGATAAGGGTGTAGGTAGGCCTAATGTTTCACTCACATACACTCTAGTGCCTTTTAAGAAACAATGTTCACACAACTCTCGTTATTGATCGGAAGTTTGCATGCACCATCTGTACTAGGGAAATATATGTAGAAATTGATGGGCGCCTCCATTCCTCATTAACGAATGGGGTGTATAGTAAACGACAAATAACTCATGTCTCTAAAACACGGTCAATCTCATCCTCCCAATCCTTTTCTATAACTGCAACTATATCTTCATCATGTAGCTCAATTGACCCTGAACTAGGGTCTGAATCATCTTCGATAAGTAGATTTCACCAAGTGAAGGCATGGCCAATAAGTTTCAAACTCACAAATTTCACTTTCTTATTAGTTGTTATCTCCTATTAAAAAAATATTCATTCTTCCCCGTCCCTTCCAAAAAATCAACATATATTAATTTTCTTCCAAACTCATTAACATCAATTTGAATTACATGTTCCCAATTTCTATCCTCTAGGTCTCTTAATGTTTGAATTACATGTTCCCAATTTCTATCTTATAGGTCTCTTAATGGACTTGTTCAATCGATTTGGGTATTACAAGAAGATTACTGTCTACTGGTTCTTCATATTCTCTCGACATATGTGGAATAGGTCGGGGAATGTTTCCATGGTGAGTGTCGTCGTCAGGATCTTCATTTGTTACTTACACCATCTAAAATAGGTTGTGACCTTTCTAGGAGCTTTTGTTGGCGAGAAAACATTCCGTGCCACCTATCCTTCATGGTGGGGTTATTCTCTGCCTTTGATTCATTAGGTTTGTCATGGGATGGGTAAAATGGCACGAGGAGGCAACTATTATGTTATGTGACTGTTGTGATGTACTCTAATGTAAAATGATGTCCTGTGGTATGCCGAAATGACAAATAAAATTTGTGGATAACAATTTGATGTTGTTGAAAAAATTTTCTATAGGTGATTATTGACCTGAAAAAAGAAATCTTAAGACGGTGATAGCCTAACACTGATAAAACTTGATGCATTCGTAATGGCACATGATGGCGTGAATGCGATAAATTAAACTCGATTAATACTCATTAAATAACATAAAAGATGCACATAAAGGAATCAACAACAAAAAAATTAATACATCCATGACCAAGTCTCCCTTAAATAACTCAAGCTAAGTCTAATGTAAGCTAAGTTAAAGCGAACAAAATTGTGAAAAGATCTCACCGGGATGGAAATATCAAGATAATGGGATTGGTATAAGATCTAGAGAAAAACGAGAGACTCCTCAATCCTCATGCAAACACTGGAAAGACGGAGGAAGCTCACAAAGAAGAAAACCCTAAGTCGAGGAAGAAGATGCGCGTGACATCAAAATTCATGGAGAGAAGGAAAAAGGTCGAGACGATGGTGGAGAGGAAGTAGAAGTGAAAGGGGTGGAACCACAGTTCCAAAAGGGAATAGGAGTTCGGCGGCTACAAACATCAATTAGGTTTTTCTGTCCTTTTTCCTATGGTAAACCAGCAAAGTTTTCATAACCTTGGTTGCACATGAGATCTCACATGAAGGCAAAATAAGCATCACATAAAAATTTGCCTTACATTTTCTTTTTCATTTTATTTTTATTAAATGGTATTTCTTTTTTTAAAAAATTTTCTTTCATTAATCCACTTAAAAACAACTTAGTGAAATCTAATAAATAAGATTAAGGCTAAAGATTTACGAGTCTGTTAGAAACAAATTCGAAAAGAATTGTGCTCCTGCTTAAACTAAATTAAACTAATTCAAGCTACGAAATTAAAAAAAATACACTACAACTCCTCCAACATAAATAAACGAAGGAGGAAAAAATATGCACAATAAAAGATGTCCAACATAAATGAGAAAGTAAATGTCAAACATAAACTATGTGTGCTTGTTAGTGGTTGTATGTCACCATCACGTGTAGTTGACAATTTGGATTATCTAGTGAAATCAATTCGAAATAAAAATCCCAGATGGGCTGTTGTAAAAACATTGATTTAGTTGTTTCATTCTTTGTTCTCTCATCATTGATATCTTTGATTGCCATAGTTTATTGCAGTTCATTTAGATTAGATTACGGTTGTTCGAGTTGTTTTTTGTTCGAATTGGAACTTCAAACAGTTGCCAATTCTGTCTCTTTATGTGTTTGTTAACTTAAAATCCACTTGTTATTGTTGGAGGAAATTTTGGCTTATGCCAATTTAGATAACTTCTTTGTTTGGCTTGGTTTAGTCTTGAATACCCCCTAGACTACTTTCCTTCTAGTCAGTTAGTTTAATGCCCAATGCCACTTACAACTTGTAACTCAGTTTGGTCCAGTTCCTTTTCTACTAAGTCTGGAGTGCCAAATATTTTTGTTGTAAGTGACGCTATCACCTTGTTTTAATCCCCCAACACACAGTGGAAACCTCTACACCATGAAATGCACACCTTCGTCGCACACCTTCCACATCATCATGACTACAGATAACATACTTGTGAGGGAGCTCGCTAATTTGATGAGGAATGATCCACAGCAATAAATAACTCCTGAAAGCTCATAGACCAATTCACTATCTTGCCATTTAAAAGAAAATTTTTACAAACATAATCATGTACAGTTAAACTTTGAGGCTGGCAACATCGTCTGACATAATAAATTAATAATGCAAAGTAAAACTTTGAGGCCATACACATCGTCTAACAGAAAATTTTAAACTTGTGAGGTAGTATAATCCATCAAAGTTTTTCTTTTTTCCAATTATGATAGAAGAATGTAATAAGAGTATGGTTAAAGGGTAATAATAACCAAACAGGATATGCAAAATGGGTACCAAAAACTCAAGAAGTAGACCAAAAGACAAACATCACCTGGAAATGAGGACTGTTCAGGCAGCGGGCAATCTGCTTGAACAGAGGAATCACGCAGCGGTGAAACTCTGATGAATGGGTGGCCTCCAGAACCTCTTCAAGTTCCCCAAGGAACAGAACCTCCTTCTGACAATTGATAACCGGCCAATACTTCAACAGTCCCCTTATAACCGTGCCAGCCAGCTTATAATCCTTCTCCACAAACTGGGTAATGCAATATGAGAGCTGCTGATGATAGAGAGATACGGATTTCGGTTTGTGCAGAGGGATGAGAGCTCGAATAAGGAACAGCTTGTGTTCTTCCTTCATGGGCACCGCAAAACCATTAATTATACTCCCAAGGATCTCAAGCAGCTCAGCAATCCCGTTGTGCCTCTCTGTCTCGAATATGAACCTATAGAAAATGTTGTTGATCGCCTTTCTAACGAACGGCCGGTGCACCATGAATTTTCCATAAATACGATGTAGAATGGTTTTGAGGTAGTCCCTCTCCCGGGGATCCTCAGAATCGAAGAGCTCGAGGAGGCGGACGACGAAGGAGTGATCAATGTACCGTTTGGCGATCTTGGTATCGGTGTCACATGATACGATATAGCGGAGGAGGAGCTCGTAAACAATCTGGAGGTGAGGCCAGGAGGGGTCGAGATAAGGGTCTTCTTCCTCCGGGTCACCGTTCTCGGAGCCAGTATTCTCGTGTGATGCCGGCGGGAGGCAGCGAAAGATATTGGCACCGATCATCAGGATGAGCTCCTCCTGGGCTTGCTCAGAGAGGCGGGTAGAACCAGACTGAATAAAATCGGCGAGCTCGAGGAGGGTTTGACGCTTGGTTTCTTTCTCGCGGGCGAACTTGAGGGTGTCGGAGAATTCGAAGACGAAGGAGCAGATCTGTAGCTTGCGGACGAAAAGTGACGGCCGTTCGGGGACGGGGACGTCGCGGAAAAGCGGGAGGTTTTCGATCTGGGGCGGGGAGCCTCCGGCGCCGCCAGCTGCGACGGCAATTGGTGATTGGGTCTGGGTGCCGCCGTAAGATGCGGAGCGGGAGGTGTGGTTGACGGTGAAGTTGGAGTTAGAGACAACGGAGCCGCCATGGCCGGAGCGGTAAGGAGAAGAGAATGCGGCGTGGTCATTGTCGTCGGATTTGGGGACCTTGCGGCCCCCGCGCTTCATGATTTTGTTGAACATTTCTTCTTGATAATTCTGCCTCTTCTTCTCAATTTCAGCCCTCCTCCGGATGTTAGACGATCTTACAATCCTAGCGCTTTACCCTATAGGTTCCAAATCGACAGCGGACATGGAAGCTGAAGGGAAAGATCTCAGGGGACGGAGATCGCAGGGGAGAATGAGCGCCTCCTGAAAATATCGTCGGAGGGATCGGCGGCCTAAGAGACGGCGAAGCACATTTGATCGGCCCCAAATGAGTGCATTTGAAAAGAGAAAAATGGCTTGAAACAAGGAGACGGGGGAGGAGATTAACGAATGCTATTGGGACGATGATCAAAAAGATTATTGTGCAGAAGGATTTTGAAGTTGTTTGCTAAAATATATATGATTGTATTTGTGAATTGACAATCATATTACAAATTAATGAATTAAACATGGATTGCATAAAAAAAATTTGCTTTAAAATTATCTATACTAATATATAAATATATTTTGTCATGGATACCAATTATTTGAGAAATTGAGCAAAACTATATTGTTTCCCTTAAAGAACTATTGCACTTCCAAGAGAACTTGAGTATAGTGTTAAATAGACAAAAAATCTCACATATTAGACGTCACATGGAAGTATGTTGTAGGAATTGTGATCGATTTAGGTTGAGAACTTCGAATATAGGTACGTTAATGAAAAAAGTGATGGAAGTAGTGGAAACGATGATTAGGAGAATGATAAATATTTTATGTCTGCAAAAGACTAAATAGGTGGGTGAGAAAGCTAATTTTTTAGATAATTCAGATTTTCATATTATGATTAAATGGGGAAAAAAAAAAAAAATAGTGAAGTAGTTATTCTTGTGAACACTGGATACCACTTGAAGAGATGAAGTTATTGGGGTAAGTATAAAGGTGAGAGTTTATTAGCTCTTAAATTGGTAAAATGAAATGAAACAAAATACTAATGTGATCAGTGCTTATGCGATAAGTGAAATTATAAAGGCAATTTTAGGAAATTTAGATGATTTAGTAAGGGAAATCCATAAAAGAGAAGATTTTCATAGAGAAGAAATTAAATAGAAATATAGGAAAGGAAAATGTAGAGTATACATCCGTTCATAGAGAATTTGGATGTGGAGAAAGAAACGAATAACGATGAACAATTTTAGACTTAGTCATAACTAGCACTTGAGCTAATTGTGACAAATATTATTTTCATAAAGAGAGAAAAAATATTTAATTACGTTTAAAAACAGACCAAATAAGTCACAAATTGATTATTTTATGTCTCGGAAAATGAATAGAATGATTTGTAATTATTGCAATGTCATTCCAGCAGAAAGTTTGAGAACACAACATAGGTTAGTGGTGTTAGACATATAAATTAAATATAATAAATTTAAGACGAGAACAAAAATGTTGTCAAAAATTTAGTAGTGAAACTTGAATAAAGAAAAGCAGGTTATTTTCCAGATAGCAATTATGGAATAATTAGTTGATGGTCCTTATGTGTGAATAACTTTTTTCCAGTCTCCACAATGGATTCAAGATCTAAGCGTAGTTTTCAATTTATTCGTCGCAAATGTATAAAGTAAAACACACCATAACTTTAATTCCATTTACAAATTTTATATAAGTTTTGCATATGATATATAGGTAGTCGTGCACATTAGGACTGTCAGGTCGGTCCAAGACCGGTCTTTTAAAAGACCAGTCTTTTGTCCTACCAGTTCCGGACCGGTCTCACTCAAACTGGTCCCGGTTCGGGACTGATGTTCCTCCTCTTGAGGATGATCGGCTGGGACTGGAGGACCGGTCCTAACTGATCTTAACCGGTCCCGGACCGGTCTTTTTTATTTTTTTTATTTAAAAAATAAATTATCTATACTATATTTAATTAAAATATGGGGAGGAAAATCAATCTTTTATCAAAGATCAGTCTTTTACCGGTCCCGGTTCGGGATTGATCTTCTATCGGTCCCGGTCCGGTACCGATCTTTAATGCAAAAAGGGGGACCCCTTGGACCGGTCCTAATCAGGATCGGTCCCTAGCATGTCCTAACTAGTCTGGTCCAAACCGGAGCAGTTAGGACCAGTTTTTTTTTGCACTACTATAGATAGGTACAAATAATTAATCAACTTATTTATAGAAGGCACACTGCCAGTTTTCAATGGTTTCCCTATATTTTTATTAAGCATCTTTGATCTCAATAAATATCTTAAGTCATACCTTCGTGAGTTCTTCAGCACACTTTTGATTTTCTTCTACCTTTAAAGGAGCCCTCCTTGGCACACTGGGTAATGCTCCTATTTCCTAAAAAAATAGCGACCACAATGAATTAGTCATAAAAATATGATTATGTGAGTAAGGTATCTCTTGATCTACTATACGTACAAACAAGGTGATAAATAGCAATATGCATGCAAAACATCAAAAATTATATACCATAATATTCAAAGAAATTTTAAGTATTAAAGATTTTCACGTTTTCCATCAAAATGCTTCTTCATATTTTCAAATATTCTCTCATTCTTTAATTACATGACTCGGGAAATATTAAGGGAAGCATCAAATGTGGGCCACACCCCTTTTGCGGTAATCAAATGTAGGTAAACCCCCTACATGGGAAATTCATTAGTAGGTCACCCTACATTACATAACTCTCCTTAATATTTCTTTTATACATCATATTAGACATCTTTTATTTTTTTTTCTATTACAATCCATCAAATTCAATTCAATCTCTCATGATATGAAAATATGTGTTTTGAAATATTAGTTTCTTTCAGAATTTATATTGTTTTTATTTGTCATTCATGTTTAATTTTATAGCGATATTCCAGTATCATTGTTTTTAAAATAATATGCACGTGTAAAGTTATTATAAAAAAATAGTACGCATGTAATATCCAAAATACTTTAATATAGTATAATTCAAGAAATAAGAAACTCTTCGTAGCTTTTCCCTTCCCTTTTTTCTTTTCAGTTTCTTCATGTCATCTTTTGATTCCTAGACCTCGGAAAATACTGACATGTTACACATCTTTAATTTGGTTGCACCTTTTAGATAATTGTAGTGTTGACGCTAAAAATGATATGAATTATATTAAGGGCGTGTCTTGGGTTAGGGAGATGGTACATGCATTTTTAATAGGAAAAATATATGCACAAGACTTCAAAATCAGCAAAAATGTCATTTTAAAATAGGTAAATAATATATAAAATGTCAACTCATATTTGGTGAAAGACCTAAAACAACTAAATTAACCTTCGAAAACAACTAGCCAAAGTAAAGGTAAAGCCCAAAATAACTACTAAACAGAAATGATACAAGTCCATCATCGGCTAATAAGGTCAAGCCCAAAATATTATACCTAAGATTATTTGAAATAGACGGCTAAAAAGAAAGAAAGCAGCAATTTGATTCTCCTCAACAATCATCTCACAGAACAACAGTCAATACAAATATTAAGTTGGTTAACTAAAGCCCAAACAGTAACTAGTTTTAAGTTAAGTTAAAAAATAATGGAAATATTATAGTCAGACTCAAAGATCATCCCCTCAAACTGAACTGCAAGCCCCAAAACTCCATGTATCTCATAATACAACCAACCCAAACCAAAGAAAATCCAACATGAAACAATAGAAGGAGAAGGACAATCTTATAGTGGGAGAAGGAAGAAGTTATTGTACAACCGGTCCTTCTTGGACAAGCAAAGATCCAACCAAATCCTTCCAGAAACTCCAAAAGAGACGTTGAAGTTATTATGTAGCAGAGGATAAGTCGACAACCCAACAGATTTGCAGCATAAAATAGAAACATGCGACAGAATAACCCAAATTAGTAGAATAAGGTGGCACAGCCTTAGATAAGTGTAGAAGGTTTAGAGATAGAGATAAGAAGACACACTGTCAAAAGTAGAGAGAAGAAGACACACTACCAAAAGCAGAGAGGAAGTAAGAGAAGAGTCTTGACAGCAATAACAATTCAGAGAAGAAAATATATCAGATGAAAGGATGAGGGAAAAAAGAACTTCCCTTTTATAGAACATTATAGACAGCGAGGTTGGTGAGAGTCATCCAAATCATAATTTCAAGTGTCACTTTGCCAACATAGCTTTCTTTTACAGTCACCACCTCATTTTAATAGACTTTTATGGGTCCTCATCAAGTGTTTTAAATATCGTCAGGCATGTCAGACATGTCGGCGACATGTCTGATTTTGAGAGAAAATGATATATTTTTTAAAATGAAAGACAATTATTTCATTTTTAATAAATTCGACTGAAATTTTGGAAATAACCCGAAATTTTGGCTAAATCCAAAATGGCATGTCAGACGAATTTTATTGAAATCATTTTTTTCGTATAAAATGTTAAGCTTGCCCTAAATTTTCATTGTCAAGTTGTTTTGTTGTGTCGTGCATGTGTAGTGCTGAGCGTAGAATGAAGCCACTCCTGCCTCCTCCATCGACGTTGAGCCGCAAAGGAAGCCCTTCTTCTCCCTCCTCCTTCGTCAGTGGTGAGTAGAGAATGAAGCCCTACTCCTCCCTCCTCCTTCATCGGCGTTGAGCGGCAAACAAAGTGACTCCTCCTCCCTCCTCCTCCGTCGGTGGTGAGCAAAGAACGAAGCCATACTTTTTATTTTTTTCAAACATTTCTTTCACTTAGAGGTGGAACATATATAATAGAGCATTCTATTAATCATTTATTTAACCTAACATTTGCTCTTCGATCATTCTTTATCGAAGTTTCTTACTGTTATCTCCACTGGTGGTTTTTCCTAACTTATTATAGCAATCTTGGGTGTGTGAAAAGTTGACTATTCATTATTAGGTGTGGTTTTCGTTATGGACGGTCATTCACACCTAACATCCGAACATTGACCATCGACGTGTGGGGCACATTAGCGAAAGAGAAGGACTGGTGGTCAAGGACACATTAGTACGA